>OY744530.1:11132490-11389990 GCA_963556195.1 Sepiola atlantica | reverse complement strand
TTTTATGCTAAAAGCTTACATACTTACTTTGAAGTTCTTACGTTGAGGTATTGATATTTTTTTGCTTATTTGTTGGTAGTGGCATATATATATATATATATATATATATATATATATATATATATAATTTTCAAATATATATATATATATACATACATATAAAATTTTCAAATATATATATATATATATATATATAAAATGTTCATTATATATATATATATAAATTAGGAAAGTTCATTTTATAAAGCATCTTTTGAAAGTTAATATAAATATAGAGGCAAAAATGCCTTTAAAAAAACATGTATTCGATGCGAGTAATTAAATCAAAATAAAAATAAAAATATTTTTAAACATAAATGT
Source organism: Sepiola atlantica (assembly GCA_963556195.1). Classification (NCBI taxonomy): domain Eukaryota; kingdom Metazoa; phylum Mollusca; class Cephalopoda; order Sepiida; family Sepiolidae; genus Sepiola; species Sepiola atlantica. The sequence goes on along the minus strand of OY744530.1, from coordinate 11,389,630 downwards.
TTCAAAATATTTTTATTTTGATTTAATTACTTGCATCTAATACATGTTTTTTTAAGGCATTTTTGCCTCTCTCTCTCTCTCTCTCTATATATATATATATATATATATGTGTGTGTAAGTTAGCCATGCTGATGACGGCGGTGAGCCAGAAACACGTGCCCATGGATTACTTTTATGTACGTAAAAATTTATATATATATATATATATATATGAGAAAAATGAAATAAACCGTCTAATTTAAGTTCAAGCTGAGTTCCTGTCTACGTGATTGGTCAACATTACCGTATTGTCTGCTTAAAATGATATAAATAGGGTTTATTTATCTTCTTAGATGTTGAAGTTGGCCTTATTGATTGGAGAGTTCGGATTTGAGTTAAAAGGTGACTCATGTTTGGGGGTTCGAATCGTGCGACCGACTGAACAGTTACCTCCACACTAACGATTCCGCAAGGATGAAATGTATACGTATGTGGATAATAATTAAAAAATATTCATGCATAATATCATGATATTTTTATTATTATAAGTTCTCTGCTTTTTAAGGTATGGAGCACCTTTATATAGTGGAAGTGGCGTGATGCTGTTGTTACAAACACAGTTCTGTTATGGCTACTCTATCATTTTCACTAATACTCTTGAGTAACGAGTGAAAACCATATATCCTTTTTCCAGTTATGAATTAAATAGTAGGAAAAGCTAATTTCTTAAATCTTGGTTGTGCAATTAGTCTAGAAGAAGGAGAACTAAAAAATAACACCAGTCTTTCTCTGCTTATCCCTGCATTGTTTAAAGTCATCCTGAACTTCTCCTTGCCATTAGACTCAAGCAGAGTCAGTTGAGGAGAGGTGCAATTGGAAATTGTCCAACCCTTGCTACACTATAGATTTCCTGCGCAGGAACCTTTACAGAGGGTTTCATTGTCTCTTGAGACTTCAAAAAAACATTATATATATATATATATATATATATATATATATATATATATATATATATATATATATATATATATATATATCAGCTAAGTTCTAAGTCTGCAATGTGCGAATTTAGTTAGTATCCTAAGAGTTCAAACACATTATGATAATCTGAAAGAGAGGAATGCTTCTGCATTGTTAGCAGTAGTGACTGTTCCTGTAGATGGCTTATATAAATTGTTTTTTTTTGTTGCTAGCATTATATCATTAATGTTGAATACACATATATTGTTTCTTTTTTCTTCGGCAATGTATAAATTACTAAAAGCTTTATATATATATATATATATATATATATCGTTCCTCATTTAAAATAAAAAGTTTTCTTTCAATACGAATTAATTTCATAGTTAAATTCTAAATCCCGGAGGCCAACTCATGTAACCATTTGTATTCTTTTAAATTTCGTTTTTATTTGCAAATTTGTTTATGAGGAAATTCTATCAGATAGTGTAATCAAACCGTAAAAATGGCTAATTATGAACACGAATTCAAGAAAAGTTTCTGCTTGTGTGTCAGCCTTTGAGTCGACTAAGGTGAGAACTAAAAACAAACCCAAACAATCCAAAGGAAAAACCAAGCCTATTTTTATGATATGTGATCAATAAAGAATATAATAAGAAGAAACAAATAATGGTGGCGCCAAATGGTAATAAGAGATGATCACCTCTTCTGGATTTGGTCTGTTCTTATACAGGTTTTGATTTACGGCTGATTAAATCGAAATTAACAGACAAAAGTAATGCAATACAAACCGGGGAAATGATTAATTAAATACATGAGATGCTATAGAGAAAGGTGCTCATACTTGATAATAGAGTTAACATTGTCTTTATACTATATATATATATATATATACATACACGAAAATGCATGTCCCAGAACAGTCTTGCACAACTTTTATGTCCCTTTACGAAGATTAAAATCAAGATATAATGACATAAAATCTTATGTCTAGAATACTTATTTTAATTTTGATCCAAATCCATTACATGATTTTGATTATAGCAAATGTCTAACATTTAAGGCTTAAGCTTAAGAGGGGCTTAAAAAAATTGAAATTCAGAAAATCTTGCTTAATTAGTGTCTAATGACTATGGATCAACTTCAATGTAAATCTGAAATATTTGAATCTTCAAATGGTAGGTTGTGTCCATATTATGCCCCCTAAAAACCCTTTAAAATACTATAAAGAAACTAAAATTGTGAGAATATTGATTAATTGATGTCTAATACCTATTGTTAAAATTTCAGAAAAATCAGAGGTGTCTGAATTTTCACAAAGGGATTCCACCCCTTTTTTCCATCCTTTGCATTGTTCCAACATTCGTGATGATCGGTTAATTAGTTTAGAAGTGAATGCTGTACATACAAATACATAAACATATACACAGACTTAACTTTATAATGATAGAGATATGGCATGAAGAATTTTTTCATGTGACAAGAGTTTTACTTAGTTCATATAACGTTTCCGTATACTATATATGCCTTCTTGAAATGAGCAAAAGCAAAGAGAAAAAAAGATATTTTGACGTCAGAGACTACATTACAAATCAATTAATGTATATAATCTATTGAAACATGGTATGGCTTGAATAAAATCCCTTTTTACTTTAAAAGATATTCTAGTCATCTTTATACCATACTGTCTGATACATTTCCCCCTATATATATATATATATATATATATATATTATATATATATATATAAGTATTAAATTCAAGGTTATAGCATCCTATGATGTAATGACAATTTTTTAATGAAAATAACTTTTACACATATTTCTAAAAGAGTTGGAGTCAAACACAAGCATTACACAGGCTGTTATAACCAACTCCCCATTCTTCAGAAAGTCGAAAAGAATACAAATCCAAGGGCAAACCAGAGAAAACCTAAGAAAAATGGCAAATGGCCAATCAGAGATTAAATAGTTAAATACAAAAAGTGAAACACACACTGTAATTTTGTAAAATCCTTTTTATAACCGGATTTGACTGAGTGTTTGAAAAGTATAAAAATTGAAAATTTAATTTTTATGTATTTCGTTTTCTGAAAATTTAATGAAATATTAGATAATTTTTAACCACACTCTAATTCCTTTTTTTTCCTGGCATAAAACTGTGCTTTATTAGTTTATTAACAATCGGCTGCTTGCAGTTTCTATAAACAATACCAGAAGAAACATATACTTTACTGTAATAATACAAAATCGTTAACATTGGAAAAATGTATATTCAACACAGCCTAATGGAACTCCTGTCTTGCTCACAAGACCAACATCGTCTGCAAGAACTCTCATTCAATAGTTGTGTGTATCTCCGAGATTTCTAAGTCACAATCACAAGAAAACTTGGTAAGAAAAGTTCCCACTCCAAGAGGAGACAACTTAAAACAACTTCAAACATGCCAAACAGTTAAACACACTTAGTTCTTATTATAATTGTAATTTAACAATAAATCGTTAATTAGATGAGGGCAAACATAAGATGTGTTGATAATGCGTTATATACTCGTAACATACAGAGAAAAGCATTTGTTGTTTCTGTCTTAATGAAGTATAGCAGTTTTTGTTTCGATTTTTGGAAAACAATTGATAGAAACCTTGTCAATCATATCTTGAGGGAAACGCAAAATTGACAAATAGCGAAATAATATGAGAAAATTCTAAAAGTATTATTTTGTAACAGACATTGTCTATAAATTATTAATCAAGATAATATATATATATATATATATATATATATATATAAAAATTATTGCATCGATGATTATGTAATTTCGTGTTATTATACTTTATTTTATATATATATATATATATATATATATATATATATAAATAAAGTATAATAACACGAAATTACATAATCATCGATGCAATAATTTATTTCAACCTTGTGGTTTTTTCAAGCATCCAATCAAGACGATTTCGTGTTATTATACTTTATTTTATTCTTGCTCTGTTTATCACATTGAGCTCTCGTACCCGGATTTCCTCCTGGAATTATTTCATTATAACACAAATATATATATATATATATATATATATATATATATATATATATATATGTAAAGAGAGAGAGAGAGATGTGATACTTAAAAGGCAATACAATGCAGAGGTGTTACAGATAGACACAAGTTGGAGCAAATAAGACATATAATGGTGGAACAGGTTAAATAGTTTCACCCTTAATACAATGTATACATACATACATATATATATATATGCTGCCCAAATATATATATATATATATATATATATATATATATATATATATATTTATATATGTTGTCTCTGGTTATCTCTTTGTCCGGGGATGCAATTGGAAACAAAGCCCTATACCAAGATAAAATAACTCCGTTTTGGTCATTTCTCTCATTTAAATCTGTGGCTGATATAAATTTGTGAAATGTGAAGGGCATGAATTATTTGAAAATAACTTTAAAAATCTGTTGAATTTAAATTTCTTTTAAATTTTGTTCACCTTTTTTAAGCTAGAAAGGTCGCGGGAAAAGAAAAAAGTCTTCATTATGGGTCGTGTGATTCATCATCCAGATGTGTGTGCCAGTTAAATCCAGTCAAGAACAGTTACACGCCCTTTTTATTGAACTCTTTATAGTCTTAGAAAATAAGTCATTATCATTTTATGTTAATAGTGTATATATATATATATATATATATATATATATATATATATATATATATATATGGCGAATGTGTAGTTTGCCAGCCAAAATGGCGGACAACTCTGACGTCAAGCTAGCATCTGCTCAATTCAACCGGTGCTTCGAAAAAGTGGTCCCTCGTTTAATTGCGATAAACATTTTAATTGTGAAAATAAACTTTTAAATTTAACACCATTCGATTTCGGCGGAATTTTTTTTTGCGCCGTTCCAAATGAATAAAATGCATACCATATATGAAGACGAACAACCATCGAACTTTGTTCAGTTAATATTTCCTTATGGGAATTGACACGGGAAACGGTTAATTGTTTTGGAACTTTGCAATGGTTAGCAAGGCATGGATTAATCACCAATCTATGTATTTGTTCAAAATGCCAATTGCAAATGTCATCAACGCCGCAAATGGACGTTCTTTTATTGATAATTACTGTTGGACGTGCAGGACATGTCGGAAAAAAACGAACGTACGTGTTGGATCGTTCTTTGAACGTTCCCACATAAAGCTAGAAAAATTGATTGAAATTATATATTGGTTGGTGGTTTATAGAGGAGTCTCAGGTGAACGTGTGCAAGCAGACGACCGTATCAAACGATGCTATGGTTGATTGGTACAATTTCATTAGAGAAATTTGCACACTTCATTTGCACTGCAAAAAAGTTTGTTAAATTGTACATAAATGTTGGTCATCTTTCAGAAAAATGTTGGTTAAAAGTTTTGTTGATTTTATTTTCACAATAAATTTGTAAAAAAAGAAATATTTTCTTATTGTACGTTGTTTCATGTAAACGAAGGACCAATTTTTCAAGGCACCGGTTGAATAGAGCAGACGCTAGCTTGACATCAGAGTTGGCCACCATTTTGGCTGGCAAACTACACATTCGCCTATATATATATATATATATATATATATATATATATATATATATATATATTTTCACAGTAATGGCTAGATATGCCTTCCATCCAACAATGAATCTATGAAAATATCTAACGTGATGTTTTAGTACATAATTCATGCTTTTGCTTATAAACCATTTATCCCTTAGACAATTCATCCATTAATAAATAATACAAGACATCTTATCACAGAAACCAAAGAGAATTCGAAATCTCTGATTCCCCCCAAAACGAGGAAAATCTTTGCAATATCCTAATTGTCTTATGGAAAAATGTGAATTCCTTCTTCCGTAATCGGCTTAATATAATGTCTTTAATATTTCCCTAACCTTGAATGTCGATAAAGACATGAAAGCAGACGAATATCTTCTTCTTCCTGTTATTCTCGGAACTTCTCCCGTAGAATGTACTTCCTTCCTTACAAATGAGACCCAGGTGAACCTGACAACCTCAGAACCACTTGTTCACAAGCTAAATCAGCGGAAAGGGGAAGGAAGTGTTCAGCTGTCTTTTGAAGAGAGATCGGAATTTGAAAATAACGGCTTTCATACTGCGAACGATGACAGAATGGAAACGGCCATCCAGTTGTTTACAATTCCGGAACAAGGAAATGTGCATAAAGGGTTTCATATGCAAACAACAATGAACTAAAAAGGGCCGTCAATATACAGTTTCATTCTTTCAATAGATTCCTTCCACTCAAAAGTGATGATCCAGTAACAAAACCAAAACTCACCATCATCATATTCGGTTTTATGTCAATTTTAGAGGCTAGCATTTGTTAACGACTTCTACAAATTGACTTCCAAACTAACCTATCTCCGCCCAGGGCTTTATTTATCTCTCTTTCTCTAAAGTCCATTCTTATCACTTCCTCCCATGTTTACCTGTGAGCGAAAGATCCTGGTGATTATATGTTTATTCCTGGTTGTTTGTGTCTGTGTTAAACAATTGTCAATAGTTACATTGGATTAAAAAAATTTTTTTTTTAAATCGGCAAGTAAAAATATAAATAATTTAAAATAACATTGTTTATATATATATATATATATATATATATATATATATATATATAAAAATATAAATATATATATATTGTAGATATCTGTGAAAATAGAAAATAATTTATCAGTAAATCAAATCTGATATCACATTTGTATACATTACAAATGTCAGAGCACAATGTTTGTCCGCCAAAGCGTGTGACTCATTTCGCGCTTGTCTTGACATGGTCGTCTCTGGCGGCGGCGGTTACACTGAAAAACAATGTAGTACATAACTCTAACTGCTGCTAAATAAACTGTCGGGTCTCTGCATATGCAACTTTTATTTTTATTGCCTATTTCGTTTTCTTTTGTCAAGTGTCGGATTTTGCAGCAACTCTCTCTATCTCTCATATATATATATATATATATATATATATATATATATATATATAATGTATTAACATTAATATGTATCACTTAGGAAGTGAACAACTATAATAAAGTAAATGCAAATTAACAAACGCTGCAATCAAATTACATGAAAATACATAAAAATATTTAGGTGATAAAAACCGTACATATTTCTAGGCAGGGGTAAAATGCTAGACTACTGACATCAACATCGAAGGTTCGATCTTTGTCTAAGTTAGCTATGTTGATGCCGGCTGTGAGCCAGAAACACGTGTATATGGATTACTTTTATGTACATATAAAATTAATAAAATCAATACAAATGTCTCTCTCTCTCTCTCTCTCTCTCATATATATATATATATATATATATATATATATATAAAAAATGCTTATCTATGTGTATGTCTATTCACGTATCAGTCTTCAATGGTTGATCTCTAATTTAAATGATTTTTCTGTTATGATAATGTGTACTAAAAGGTTGAGTTATTTTGTTTTTTTACAGAAGTTTTTCTTTTGTAAACAAATTGTAAGAATAGTACGACAAAATAGGGGGGGGGGGTAGATTCATACCTTTCCCTAAGTTTTACCAGTTACGTTCAATATATTTGATATCCAGGCAATGCTGGGCAAATTCGCTACTTTAAAAATATTCTGAACGTTTATTCACTTTTCAAAACAATGCTATGAATTTGTTTATCTAGACTAATGTCAAATACTTTTCCTTTTTTACCTAACCTGAGATTTTATTCACTTTTTGCCTCCACTCATCCCTCCACTCTATAATAAAGACCAATATGTATTTATTTGTATATAAATAAATATATGTACTTCCATCCCGTCACGCCAAAGTTAGCGAATAAAAAATGTGCCTTTGTCTAGTCCCCGGACAAAACTATTTCAACTTGTGAGCGGCAGCGTGAGAGCAAATAGCAAGTCAAACAGCCATTTCAGATTTATTCCATTTACTTACTGAAATGAGAACAGCAAAACAATCCTCAACTCTATTATAATAAAAAGCCAACGATGAGTGTTTTTGCTTTTCTTTAGGTCATCAGAAATGATAATAATTTAGATACGAAAAATTAAATTACTAGCGTAATTGTATGATTTGATATGAATATTTTTATAATATATCCACTTAAATAGTGTGTGCAAACACTGGTGAAGCCTAATTTTTTTTCCTTATCATCCATCCATTCTATATGTCTCCTCTGAAGAGCTTCGCCACTTGCTTGAGAACAAAACCCCGTCCAGAGGTCGATTATTTTGTTCTCTCATCACATCTGTGATTTAGCAGGTTATATACCGAAGTACTTGCTAAATGCATCTTCGTTTGCATTTACTTGTCTCCCCACGAGGGCAGACTTAGACACAAGGTCGGTTTTTTATGTTGGAAAATTCCAGTTCCCCAAAAAGGGGCACTGGATTAGAATAAAAATAATAATTGCCACAGTCTAAAAGGATTTCTTCTTCACTGACCAAGAACAAAAGCATGATCCTCATTATATATAAAATGTATATATTGTAGAAAAGAAATATCTATTAATAATGGAGATTAAGTATCTGTCCGTCTGAAGCCGAAACTATATTATTAGCTTTGATCGCTTTCTTTTTATATCTACTTATCAGCTCCTATATATACTCATTCCAAAACTTCCCCAAACATCACGCGTCTTTCAAATTTACATAAATAATTTGTTTTAAAGCTTCTAATAAATTAATATTCGCAAATATACACTCATGATTGTTTTGTTTTTCAGATTTCCAGATGTATTTAAAATATTTTCCTCGATAATAATAATCTTAATAAAAATTATAAATAGAATTAATTATAGACATTGTTTTTTTTTAATCTACATAATTGAGTTATGTAATTAAATTAGATTGTAATGTAATCTGATGGAACAGTCGGCGACCATTCCAACATTTGATTACCCGCCCTCTGATTATTAAGTATAACGTTCTATTTCGAATGCACAGAAAGTTCTATTTCAAGAGAGAGAGAGAGAGAGAGATTTTATTTTAGGTACACCTTTTTTTTTTCGATTTGAAAAACTTCAAATATTATTATCTTTTAACGACCTTAAGTGAGTTTAGGATTTTTTTGTTTTACATTTAATGCCGTAAAGGGTAAATTTTGTTTAAAAACTATGTTTTTATTATTCCGTGTTTTATTTATTAAAATAAAAGATGGGATGATTTTCTTTCTTTTTTTTTCTAAAAAAAAACAAACAAACAAACACATTTTACTGCACAATTAAATAAACCAACTAGCAAAAATATGCGACCGGAGGGAGCATATATTTGCTAGTAAGTGTAATATTTGCAAATAAGACATGTGCTATGAAATCCTCCAAAGATTAACAAGTGACAGTTAGAAATTAGATGACACTATGGCCACTGACATGACGGTAGCATCACAAAGATGAAGCATGCGAATCTCAAAGATATTTATATAAAAGCTTCCCAGCCAAAGGATACCTGTCAAAAAGGAAGTAATAATTTATCAATTAATCAAATTAGATATCATGCTTTGCGTATACATTGCAGATGTTGGAATGCAATGTCTGTCGGAGATATCATTCCCCAGGAGAAGGAAGGCAGTCCAGGTGAGAAGCGGATGACAGTTGAAAGGAATACACATAAACCTAATTAGCATAAATGTTTGAATGATTAGCTAGGATGGCTTTGAGCTGAATTAGGCACAGCCAAATGGCCTCGGAAGTTAATACAAACCTCCTGGCACAATCCCCTTTTTTATGTTTGCTAATGAATCATCACTTATCAAGACGAAAAGTCATTCAAGGATAATGATTAACGACATGTGTAGATTATCAGTTGAATGATGAAGAATATTATGAGAGGAGTGCTCTAATGAACTCAGAAGAAGAGTAAATCTGGACAGTACAGGGAGATGTGTGCAGAACAAGAGAATTTGATGGTATGGTTATGTTGAAAGAATTGATGAGAGTTCTTGGGTGTGTAAATGTAGAACAGTTAATGTAGCAGGTCCAGTTCACAGGGGAAGGCCAAGGAAAACATGGGAGGAAGTGATAAGAATGGACGATGGAAAGAGGGATGAATAAAGACCTGGTTAGAGATAGGTTCGTTCGGAAGTCAATTTCTTAAAGCTGTCAAACGCATGCCAACTTGTAAAACAGACGTTAAACCGATGATGATGATGATGATGATGAATGGAATGAACAAAGTTTTATTATTTATGGGGGTGGTTTATGACAAGTATTTGTTTACATTGGATTTATTGAAACCCTATCCCGCACAACAATAAAACTATCCATTGCTTATTCCACAATCATGAAATAAGTCAATATTATTTTAAAAACTATTTACACTTGTTTGATCGTTAACATGCCTGAGCAACCCCAGCAGTTAAGTTCTCTCTTGGTAGACAATAAGATTAAAATAAAAACAAAGTAGTAAACAAGTCGTGATCATACTAAATTCTGCCCCCCCCCCTTCACTTGATCTGAGGACCACCATATCTCCTGCCCAAATACTTTATGTACCAGCAATCAATACATACTAGAAGCACAGAAATATACGAGCGATTCTGCTTTCGAAATGTCATCATTATCCTCTGGCCCGAATATATATTGCATGTTGCACTCCGCTGCTGTGTTGTAAGGCTCCACCATAAATTGATTGGCGTCATTCCTGTCCTCGTTCGATCAAGCAAGTAAAGTAAAATGAACTGTATTTCTAACATGCATCCATTCAATCGAATGTGACAGACCAATGAAAATGATATTCAAAATTTAAGCATGACAGACCAAAGAAAATGCTATTTCAAATTTAAGCGGGAGAGACCGACGAAAATTCTCTCTCAAACTTAACAGACTGATGAGAATACTCTTTCAAACTTGTGACAGACCAACGAAAATGCTATCTTAAACTTAAGAGCATGACAGACGAAAATGTTGTTTCAAACTGGGCTAACAGACTGATGAAAATAATTTTTTAAAACTAAGTGTGACAGACCAACGAAAATAAGATTTCAAATTTAAACATGACAGACCAAACAAAATGCTATCTCAAACTAAAGTATAGCAGACCGACGAAAATGTTATTTCAAACGTAAGCATGACAGACTGATCGATGGATAGTCTTTCATAGAAAAGTTTGGACGCATCTAAAATAAGATGCGTCCATTCAAACTGAAGGGCGGCTGACTGACTGACTGATCGACAAAGCCTCCAACAGGGAAGCGAGGATGCATGTGAAAACTTGCAAGTTAAGTGGTTTCAAGCTGCTCGTCCAAACGACATCTGTGCACGGAACAGATTTTGCAAATTTGGAATCTTTCTTCTCGGCTGTTTTATGAGATTTTCTTGGGTGTTTTTTTTTGGTTCCACATCTGAAGATAAAGAGATTATTCTTCCCGACTTATCGGAAGGCTTTCACATTAAACATGAGCGATAATAACAACATCTGTGGCAAATGTCTCTCTATCTGCAAATATATACTAGCTCAAGTACCTGTCCTTGTCCAGTGAGATCTTATAAGTCTAATGGTAAAAATTGCACCCCGAACATTTATTTTATATTGCTTTTTTCCAAACTGAATATAAATCCTATCTTTTATTTGTATTTAAGTTAATAAAAATTGAACCAGCATATTTTCATTAGAAAGAAAAATACTTAGCATATCGAAAGTGGTAATCGATTTTCATGGGAATCGGTCGACAGCAGTGAACCTTATTTACATTACAAGTTCTTGTTTTTTTTTTAACAGCATATTAACCCCTTTTATGTCATTTAATCGCAAAACACAATAGCTATTATAAGGTATTAATTGTATATTATTAGCTGAAGACAAATCACGATTTTACCTATAGCAGGTGGAAAACATGTGGGTTCATACCTTTCTCAATCGTATTAGTGCACAATTGAACACGGTAGATGGGATAGAATTTGAACTCGGCATAGCCGTTTCCATAGTCTGCATAGTATCCATTATGCCAATCAAGCGCACTTACATTACAAGCTGTACATGTTTTTAAAATATGCATTTAAAAATACATATTTTAAAAACATGTACATATTTCCTTTTATTATTATGAGGGAGCATAAATCCCATACTTATTGTTTTACCTTTGATTTTAATGAGAATTATTTCAAACCATATTTACATGACTCAAAATTATACAGGTTTTTTAATAGGAGAATTCTTTTTTCATCAGACCTTTAACTTTGTTTCATCAGACCCGTAACTTTTTTTTTATCAGACCCGTAACTTTTTTTTCATCAGACCCTTAACTTTGTTTCATCAGATCCTTAACTTTTCTAGGCCCATAACTTTAAACTTTGTTTCCATACAGTATGTTTTTGGTTGCTTTGAAGTATTTTAAGAAAGGTCTAGTGTACTACTAAAACTCTGTGGATGTTTGTTTGTCTTCGTGCACAATAGATGACGTCATCCACTAAAAAAGAAGTAGAAGACATGGAAAATATCTTTTATGACTGTAAAATAGTACTAATCTCTCGACTCGCGAGCTGAAACAGAAAGATAAGATACGAACAGAACAAATGCAAGAACACAAGAGACGGAACACGTTATCACTTTCGTCGCCAGGCTCATAAAAGAAAACACGTCAACACTCGCCATTTATTTATACAAAAGACCCATACAAAGGGAGATCACTCTTATCGCCAAATGGTGGCAGTTATGCAAGGGGGATGACTAAACATTACATCTCTCTTCCTTTTAATAAAAGTCAGATATTTACATTTATACATAATCCATGCATGCTTGTGTATGGGGGGGGGGGGGATTACACTCCATCATTGTCCACCACTCTGATATGCACAACATGCGTGGAAGTCTATGGGGATCCACTCTGATTTCAAGAGGACCCCTTAAGGTATAATTTCACCTAATTAAATAAATTAATTCGACCTGTTGTCTCAATCAAGGAGAGATCGAAAGTTGTTGTTTTTTTTCTTTTTGCAAAACAGAATTAAAACTTTACTTACATATTCATCTATCTAATAAACTCTTCAAATATAGGAGGGAAGATCCTTTATGACCTCATAAATATCGAAGTAACAAATGATGATGTCATCTGCTAAGACAGAGAATATAGATGACCTTTTTTTTTCATCGATATGCATTAGACGAACCGTCTAGAGCCAGAGGTTCTAATTTTGTTTTTATACAGCTGCGCAGTGAATGTTTCTTTGTTGTTGATAATTATAAATCTTTCTTGGCATGGGTTTTTAGCTAGTGTTTTGATATCTGAATAATTGCGATCACAGACAGACTGAAATTCTTTATTTTCATTTTAATAAATTGATGAAGTGGGAAATCAATTTGAGCCCAATCCTCTGGGGGCTCTTCTAAGTAACATTAAGAATTGCACTGAAGATAGTCTTGCAGACTTGCTTCAAAAATAGTCGCATTCTCAATAGCATTTGACACTAATGATGCGAAAAATCTTGGAGGAATTACATGAAAAATAAATGTTTAGAACCCTCACTTGATTTGTTTAAAACTTGGAATTTAATGACAATCGATACTCGTCAAGTTTTTAATTGGACGTTATTGGTTTACAAATATGACACGAGGATAGAATTTACTGTTAGTGGCAAGAAGACGCTAACCTTTGCTACAACAAAAGTTTCTTAGGTGGCCTTGTTACATAATGCATGCACTGAATAAAGCGCTCATAACTAACAAACTTCTGCCTAACTGCTACACATGCAAACGAAAAACAAAACAATATGAGATTCACCTTTAAAATATTGTATGAACCTAAAGTAAAAGCATATACAGGTAAAAACAAACGAATGGATTTAAAAGTCAAGAGACACAGTTGAAGAGAATGCATGGAAAAGAAACCGAGGATTAAAAATGATGAATGGAATGATCAAAGTTTGATTACTTGTGGGGACGATTTATGAGAAGTATTCCCACAAGTAATCCAACTTTGTTCATTCTATTAATCATTTTCAATCCTCTCATAATATTTGTCATCATTAAACTGACAATTCATTCATTTCATTAGTCCTTATCTTCGAGTGACTTTTGGCCTTGATAGGTGGTGACTAATTAGCCCTCCCCAAAAAACATCTATTCATTCAGTTTTAGTTTTGCCTTAACCTGGACACACACCAACAAAGATAGGCTTTAAGGATCCTATAGAAGATATCATCTAATTCTTGTTATACTGAGTTTGAATGATTCCTTCAACCTCCCCAACAGATCTAGCATTATTGGTTGCAGAAATCTGTTCACCATTGTAAACAGTGATGTTGTGATGTTATATCTGCTGCTGGTTGTAGAAAGAACAAGCATAGTTCTCATGGTAGTATGAGTCGTCGTAGTCGCCCATGCTTCTCTCCACAGTTGCCAATATGTGGAAACTGCATGGTGCAGTCTACATATTAAAATAAGAAAAATGAAACACATACTTATTTTAGATTTATGGGTTGGATACTTTCTTATTTTTTTTACATTTCTCTGCAGAGAATTGTCGACCCATTGCATGTTACATAGCACAATTTTCACCCATCAGAATCTCATTCAGAGGGAAGAGGAGACTCACAGGAGGGGGGAGACTCACACAAGGTTTTGAAATGTGCATTTGTCTAGACCAAAGAGAGAGAGCGACTTATCTTTTCTTTTCTTGCCAGATACTTCCAAAGAAGTATTTTCCGTTTTTCTTACTATGTAATTTCCTGAGAAGCAACGTCCCCCCCATATTATTAGACAGAAAGTCGATATTCAACAGCATATTCCTATAAATTACGTACATCCAACCATATCTAAGCACTGCAAAACATTATCCAAGAAATAACGAGGTGTAAAAAATGGCAGCAAAACTTAGAAACGAAGACAGCCACTGTTAATTGATTTCGAAAGTGATAAAACTGTTGTTTAAATTGGTATTCAGTTGACCGTAGGCGTATTTAATTTGTTAGGGTTAGGGTTTGTGCGCATGCATAAGAGACAAAATAGCATTAATACTTTTAAAAAATATTCACACCATTAGGGAGCAGGATAAATAACAATTTATTTCATGTCGATTTATAGAGAATAGCTATTTAAGCATTTAGTCATATGTTTACAAAATAAAATTAACCTTTTTGTTATTCAGTTATGACGATACAAATAAAACAGAACTTTGTGGCCGAAAAGTTTTAATCAATCTAATAGATGTTGACATGATAGCACTGCTTAAAAAATTGTCTGCTATGTTAAGTTTATGGCAATAGGTCAGATTTTGTCAAAGGTCAAACCCTTAAGTTCTATGAGTTGTCAATAAAAAAGAAAGAAGAAAAGAAACATACTAGATGCTGAGGAAGACAATCCAAGCAATTCTTGAGAGAAGGACAACATTGATAATCTAATCAATTTTTTTCTTTTTTTTACCATTTTATTTTAGATATTTTTTCTTCTGATTGTTTTTGCATTGAAATAAAAATGGCTACTTATCTCAAGGCAACATTGGAATCAAAATGGCCACTTACCTGAAAAGAGAAAGAAGAGGCAAATTGTTAGACATCAGAATTACAGAAATAAACAAATGGATACAAACAAAAAAGAAAATAATAGACATATTAAAAACCAGAAAGTAAGCAAAGGGCATCTACATCGATCAACATGATAATCAGGTTAAAAATTTTACTAAACTCTGAAGTATTATTGATGGCAAGAGTTATACTGTTATATCAATTGCTTCCCCCCCCCTCTCCTGTTCTTTACTCTAACATAAATATTAGTCATTTTTATACCATATATAAGATATAAAGTTATCTTATCAGATGTTTAAAGTCAGACCCAAATAGTAATCCGTCTGATATATCGATACTTGATTCAGACTAGCTTATTTTTTCGTTTTTTGTTCCACGTTATTAGCATAAACATTTTTTTATTTCTTAATATACTTATTCCGGTTAAGAAAACGGTTAAAGTGGAGACATTTTTCCTTCTTTGCCAAAACAGATCAAAGAGAAGTTATCGTTTGCAATTATACTGAGTTCTCTCCCTTGAGTTCTTAAAAAATAAATATAATTATTAAATTATGCGACTTTAAGTGTGTCTCTATGTGCATGCGGGTATCTAGCCTGCACATTAATTAAAACCAACTTAAAACAAATACTTATTTCACAAAATAATTTGATTACAAAATTAATGTCACCAAAATTCTTCGTAAACAAGTCAGTCCTTTTTTCTTTTACTCCCGGGAAACATCTGGTATGCACAGCTAGTACAGACACACACTATATATATATATATATATATATATATATATATATATTATTATCATTATTATATAAATAACATTACATATACTTTTTGTTTCAGTACTTACTACGACAGTGTTCAATACATGAGTAGAGCTTAGTAACAGTATAAAAATATGTGTATGGCGCATGAGCTACAGAGAAATGTTTATTCATTCCTGAATGAAAGGCATCTAGTCTGATGATTTTCTTCGGGAATTAAACATTATATATATATATATATATATATATATATATATATATATATTCGCTATATTTCTGCATGTTGGTACAGTCAGGGAAACAGGGAGAAGAGAGGGAATTTCAAAGTTTAGCAGTTCGAAGGAAAGCAACTATTAAAGTAGAAAGCTTTTCGGCATCTGGTGACCTTTACATTGAGGGGGTGAGATTTTGCTGATTGTCGGGTTGTTCAGAGGAGATTGGCCTTTGATAACTAAAAAGTTTTACCTTCCCCCACCCCCCTTCCCCATGAGGGTCATATAATGTTGAAAATGCGTTCACAATTTGATAATTCAATTATGGAGGAGGGAATTCCAAATGCTAACAGTTCGAGGAAAAAGGCTATTAGAGTAGAAAAACCTCCGGCATCCATTGATCTTCATAGTGTATGGATGGGATGTAGATGATTGTCGAGTTGGTTCAATGTATTTCTGTTGTGTGGGCACCGGAACATCAAGTTCGTCACAGCACATTCCATCGTAGTATATATATATATATATATATATATATATATGCTGATGAGTGCCTGAGATCCAATTCCTCAGTGTACGAAACCGCCGGTTAAACCGTCGTGGCAATTTCTGGTTTAATAAATATATATATATATATATATATATATATATATATATATATTGAAAAGCTGATCACAAATCCCAGAGCAAACATAAGATACTGACAAAGAATAAGATTTGTATATAGGCAAAAATAGACTCTCCATATTCAGTGTATCTAAACTGAAAAGGAAACGTTTCTAACAAACACATAATTGTTTAATTGGTCCATTTAAAAAAGAGATTGGTTCAATCTGGAAGAAAACACTTAAAAAAGAAAAGCAACGCAGATGTAAATGATTCAGGATAATTAATCATTTTAAAAAGATTCCTTAATCTGTTAACAATATGGCATATAATTACTGATTCTACTTGTTCTTTTATCCATTCTTATTGTGAATAATTACTTATGTCGATTATGAAAGTGCTTATCAATTGTGAGAGCAGCTGAAAAGAGTTGATTGTATCTGAGAGTGAAACTTTATGAACGTGCATTATTCGCTTTTGTTTTTATCTTTACTCGCTTTTAATATCTTCCGCGAAACATGTGTGGCAGCCATCTTGGATTTTGTGCAGATTGAAAAGAAAGGCAAATGAAGTAAATTGGAATCAGCCGAAAGATGCGGGTCGAATTGCATCATGGGAAATAATTGATCAAACACACAGTGGAAATGAGCAACAGCCAGCCATTTGAGTGGGTGGCATGGACTTTTAAGAAAGCATACATTTTTGAACTGGTCAGAATTTGTTTAGGTTTCCAACGGTGCTACAAAATATTTCTTAGCAAAACTAAAAGAAATGAAGTTACACTCTAGAAGTCATTCTGTCAATTATCTTAATTCCTGATCACTAACAATACCTTTTTTGTTTGTTTTTAACATTTTTGTTGATAAATGCTATACCTTACATATACTACATTGATTCATATGTACACAGCATATATAGAGATATATAATATTTTATATATGTATATATATATTATATATATATATATTATATATATATATTTTATATATATATATATTTTATATATATATATTATATATATATTATATATATATATATATCTATTTATATTACATATATATATATATATATATATATATATCTATTTATATTACATATATATATATCTATTTATATTACATATATATATATATATCTATTTATATTACATATATATATATATATATATATATATAGTGTGTGTGTGTGTATGTGTGAAAAAGACAAAAAGAAAACATTTATACGAATAAAACCGATAAAATCTCTCGTTTTTTTATGATTTTGTCTTGTATTTAATTTGTTTTCCTTTTGTCTTTTCACACATCCTGTCTTCACAGCATTTCATTTTGATATATTCTGCATTTTATCACATATATATATATATATATATATATATATATATATATATATATATATATATATATATATATATATGTATATTATAAACAAATAAATATCTTTATATTCACAGACATATATATGTTTCGCGTTTTTTATTTTATTCGCGTCAGTATTCAAGTATGTAACTGTATCACCGGTCGGACAATTCGAACCCCAGCTTCAAGTATTATGTATCCTGGTCTCGTAACCATTCGTCCAGCGCAACGATTACGCTTTAAAATGCAAGAGAAATACACCTTGTATCTTTTCAATGTAAACACATGTACTGTGATTCTAAACACATGACTGATCTCCCAAGGGAGAGAACCTTGCAACGTGGCTGATTTATGAATAGTCAATTTATTATCTCTTGAAAGAACTAAACGTTTAGGGAGCTTAATAATTATTATTGATAATATTTCTATATCCAAACATGTATATGTTTCGCATATTTTATTTTACGCTATATATATGTGCTGTGTGTGCAGAATCGACCTCGGAGAAAATCAAAAACAATAGAATACAGATATCTGTGACTCGCTGTTTTACTGATTTGCCTCAGTCTGGTTCTTGGTTGGACATCTAGAAGAAAATAACTTAAATATAAGTAAAGACGAGAATTCCCCCTTCTGCCTTTGACCGAAATAGCTTTCATAACAAAAGGTACAAAAAAACAACTTTTTTGTCAGTTAATTATTAGTCCGTGTTTTAAAAAACAAAAATTTTACTTATACTCGATTTTATAGATTTTAATATTTAATCCTGATCAATAATCTTCTTTTTTTAGAGATATTTAGAGAAATTCGGCGGGGTTTTCACCACTTTTGTCACATCTATTCCTACTCTACACATAATCACTGTGTAACAAATTTAATAAGGAACATTTTCTGCTCATACACTGGTTGTCACTCATATTTCAAGCATTTTTCTTTACTTGAATGCTCAATAAAGCAATCTCAGAAAAAAAATGTACACATAAACAACGATGGTGTCAATACACACTATTTTCTTTTTATTCAGATTTTTTATTTTACCAGCAGAATAATCTCAAGAAAACATTGGATGAGACATTCCATTTAATTTTGTACATTGAAAATACTCTTTAAAAAATTCTTCATCAATACGATTTTTATTGTCACACAATTTGTAAGTATATTGATAGCTCTTCATGAATGAATAGAGAACTTTCGGATGCTTATAATGCTTACAATAAGAATGAAGATTTTACTTATGTAGTCTGTGTCGATAGTGTAATGGGTAAAAGATGACTGTTAAAATAGTCGGGTTTTGAAGTACTTGCTTGTTAAGCTAGACTGAAGATTTGGGATACAGCAAAACAGCCTGTCTATGGATGCCTATATATATGTATGTGTATATGGCGGTAATTCATGCTCATGTATTGCTATCACCTCATATTTTTATTTAATGTGCAAAGAGTGAAAGTCCTTTTTTTAATGACTTACACTCTCTGTTACAAATATGCAAAGCACTTGCAAAATGACCTGCTGCATTCTTCTAGTGAACCCTAATAAGAAACGCAAAACTTTGGCATCATTCTATCAGCATCTGCAAGAGCTCAGAGTGGTATGTTCTTTAATGAATATAGAAGGAAAAGAATGCACTTCGGTTGGAGAACTCAAACAGCACATAAATAATATGAATAATAATAGTGATAGCAATGTTATTATATTTTATTATAGATAGTTAGTATTGCTGTTAATGAAAATATCATATAACATAATACCTTAAGAATGGCTAGCTAAATACTTAAAAACGCTCAAATAAATGGAAATTAAATCATTGAAACATCAACTGGAAATTTTTGTTCATTCCATATATAAAAAAAAATGAGTACATAAAAAATTATTGAAAATAAACTAAAGAGTTCTTTGTTAGTGCTATACAGCGTTTCATGTTTAAATGAAGATTTGCTGTCTACGTATCCAACGGATGGGAGTTTGTCTAGTTGAGGTGGGTGATGTTACACATGTTATAAGTCACTTTATAGGCCAGAAGAAGCACTTTATCAATATTCAGGGCCTTTGTAAGGGGTAGAGGCTACACTCTATCCAACCAAGAGTAACTGCCAGTTGCTTTTGCAAACGCATCTTGGATTTTCACCAGAGCCCTGTTAGCAAGGTTGTGACCCTAATACCATTTGGTGCCAGACCTCTCCGCCATGGGTAGCTCTAATAAGAAACATGAATTCCAGATGGTATAACTCTGAAACTACTTTGATTCCACTGCCATACTATAGTGAGGAACGGTTGGACTTTGGGGTGGATACTTTCATAAACATTTATATAAATACATGTGACCCAAATTTAAGTAATAAGGGAATCCATTTATGTTAGAATTTATAAGTTCTTTTTTGTACAGTTTTATTCATGATTTGCTCATTTCTGGTAGTGGGGGAAGGGCACATGCCATTAGCCATGATAGGGAGAAAAATGAAGAGAAAGTGATGCACAAGTAGATACGGATATACAGAAGGTTAGGGTCAGGTTTAGAGTTGCAGGAAAGAGGCATGATGGATTTAATAAAGTTCATTACAACCTATTCACATGTGAGAAGAAATTACCATATATATATATATACATGGACGGCGGGGGGGGGGGGGGGCTCAAGCCCCCTCACTTTTTTACTTGCCCCCCCCCCCACTTTACAGTCATCAACAGAAACAAGATGGAAAAATTCTGTTTCCATCTATCTGAAAGCATTTTTTTATCCCTTTTCTGAATATGTAAAAGAAAAAGCCTTTGATTGTATTCAATTTTTTAAAATTTAACTAGAAGTCAGGTAGGGGTGAATTATTCAGAACACATAATTCCCGTCAATTTTCCCCAAATTTTTCAGAAAAATCATAATTTTTGAAAACGTTCTCATAATTTCTCACTGTGGGGACCTGGTGTACTACAAAATAGATTTTATACACATTATCATTAAAAAGAGACCAATCAAAAGGTATTAAGGAGTCAAACACACTATTTTCTCGAAAATTCTTGATTATTCAAGGAAAATTTTAATTTTCCGGTATTTAAGTA
Organism: Sepiola atlantica; assembly: GCA_963556195.1. Lineage (NCBI taxonomy): Eukaryota > Metazoa > Mollusca > Cephalopoda > Sepiida > Sepiolidae > Sepiola > Sepiola atlantica. Next base: position 11,368,200 of record OY744530.1, on the reverse strand, counting down.
AAATTTTGCAGAAAATGTTCAATGAACGAACAAACAAAAGTAAACTTGTCAATAATACAATGAATCTATTTGAGCTTGTTTCATAGTTGAAGCAGTCGACTTGGTATGTCTGATTGACCTTGCTGTGCGTCCAGTTTCATCACAAATATTACAGTAACGTCGGGGGTGTCGTGAAGCGATTTCAGGGTGAGACATTCGTCGAAGTATATCATAAATATTGTCCTTGATGGACAGTTGCCGAGACAATGCAGCTGGACCACTTAGGAAAGACCGAACGTGCTTGTTCCAAGACTCTACTGGACTCTCACTCCATTTTGCTATCGAGTTACCGTTATTCCACTTGAACTATCGGCACACATTTGATGGTAGCTCGGGATTATCATAATCCATGGTTTAGCCTTCTCATTGACGAAGGCAATTCTGAGATGAAGCATTATCTCGATGCGCAAGGTTTTCAATGCTTCCACATGCACATATTTGTTTGTGACAGACTGGGTGTGAGTCAGGATGATGTTGATGTTACTCATGAACGTTTCAAAATTTTCACGATCCACGCTGTTACGGATGAGAGAACATACGTAAAAGCGATTTTGAGGGCTGAAAAATCTGTTGCAAAGCGGACCATTATTTGTATTTCCTCCACTCGCACATGGTGCATCCATTAACATACCAGTGATTTTTCGAATTGCATCGATACATTCTTTTTTCGCATTGTTGAGGATCCGCATAATATTCAAAGTTATTCATTCCATCCTCCCTCCAGTCCTTCTGTCCACAGAACAACCGATACAGTATCTTTTGAGCAAAGTCCAATGAACACAATTTGAAGTAAAGAAATGAGAAACAATGCAAGTCTGCCTTGTTAATACACTTCCAACGAGCTATTTCAATTCCAATACATACATTTAAACTTTTATACTTTTTACTTTTGTACTTTTATATGCACCTTGTCAGTTAATACTTTTAACTTTATGTATTCTCTATATTTGACAAACCTATTGATTCTTGAATTTTGTCATTTTTACTAGAAGCGACTTGCTGATATGTTTCAAATGAGCCATCAAGCAGTGTCAGAAAATCATTTTATGTCTAACTTAAGTCCAAAAAGGTGTATTTGCCCCAAAATGACCAAATATGGTTATTTGGGGCCAGGCCCCCCAAAATTGAAATTTCTGTTTGTTCTTTTTTCACCAGAAGCGACTTGCTAATATGCTTCCAACAAGACCTCAACCACTATCAGAAGATCATTTCATGTCTAAATTATGTCAAAAAAAGGTATTTTTGTCCCAAAATGTCCTAATATAGTAGTTTGAACCCAGACGCCAAATAATTGAATTTTTTTTTGTTTCTTGATCTATCAACAAGAGTATTCCATTACGATTCTCACGAGCCATCAACCACTACCAGACAATCATTTTAAACCAAAATATGCGTTAAACAGTAATTTTTCCCCAATTTGCCCAAATAAGGTAATTTTAGCTCGACGCGAAAAAATTGAAATATTTTGAATTTTTCTTTTTCTATCACCAAGAGAATTCAATTCCGCTTCTAATTTTAATAAGAAATTGAAATTCAGGGAATCTTGCTTAATTGGTGTCTAATTACTATGGATCAAATTTTATGCAAGTCTGGTCTATTTGAATGTTAAAATGGGAAGTTGTGTCCATGTTATAACCCCTAAATACTTTTAAAATACACCAAAGAAACTAAAGTGAAATTGTTCAGAACCCCCCCCCCCCCTCCCCCAATATTTCAGAGCAATCAGTCTTGTAAATACTGTTATGGGCAAGAAGAGTAAAAATAGAACTGAATAAGACTGAATTTTTGAACTGAAAATGATTGTTCATGTTGTTGAGCCACCATAAGAGGATCTGGAATTTGTTCTAATTACAGAATCAACATAATTTTGTCTAATTTAACTACAGTCGAAATGTTATCAAAATCTGGATTAAACGAATGCATATGTTAAAGGAAGTCTGTGAAGATGCACGAAATCCCACTGAACTTTGTTTGACCTCTGATTTTAATGAAATTCATACCATAAATAAAAAGAAAAACGGAAATGGTATTGATTTTTAAAAGTTGAGCTAATTCAGTCATTAAAAGATTATTAAAAGGAGCTTAACTCAACAAAATTAAAACTTTTCTGAGCCCATAACTTCAGTTGTATAATTTATACTTTCACACACTTTTTTACCATTTGATTGCTTTGCTGGTTCTGCACTCTTGGCACTTATTCAAGTTTCCAAATGTGTTTTATAATTATGTGAGTATTCTAGCTAGTATAATATATTGCATTTGGGCATTTCATATATATATATATATATATATAAATAACATTAATACTAATTTTAAGTTTTTTGTATATATATATGTGTATTAATTTTGAAAGTTAAATGTTTAAATTTTATAGACAAATGAATCTTCAGATTTACAGCAAAAACGACTTCGGATATTTTTACAGAAAAACATAAATTATTTCCTTCGATACATGTGGTGAACAAGACTTACACTTTGCCATTTTTCAACCTTATATATATATACATATACATATATATATATATATATATATATATATAATTAACTTGTTTTGTCGCAACTAATGGAATAAAATCAAAATATATATATATATATATATATATATATAAAGGCCCAAATGCAATATATTCTTTTTTGTTAGCTTTATATTTTTTGGTCTCCATATAAATTGAATATATGCCAAGATAATCAAAAATTAACCCCCATTGATTTATAGGATTTATTAATTTTCTTTATTTTTTCCTTATATAAAAAAAAATTCTCCAAGTTCTTAATTGGACCATTTACTGCTCTTGCAAGGAATAAGTAATAAAATCAATAAGTTTTTATTGGATATTGTTTTCATAGATTTTCTCGCCATGAAAGTATTGTACAAGTTGGTGTTGAGAAAAGGGCAGCTTCACACAACAGGCATACAGATATAAGCATGAACATTTGCTTGGTGACAAAATCGACAATGAAATTAATAAAACCTAAGCTCCAGGGGCCGCTATTCGTGAACAGGATCTATAAGGGAGGAAATTCACTTGACATATTCTTCTGGTGGCAGGTAGCTAAGTCCAGGCTTGTGCATTGAAATATTTTTTGCATGCACTATCAGTTATTTTTCTTGTAAATGTCTAAGAAAAAAAAAGTGATATATTAATTGCAACATTTTCTGTATAAATGGTTCTCAACCATCAATGGTCTGTACTTAGATACTATTTAAAACTACCAGGTGCTGTAAACAGTTTATGATTAAATCAAATTGACCCACCAGTTCAGGTAAGATTACAAAAGTTAAGCGACGTTGAGCCTGGTCAGTACTCAGATGAGTGAATATGCAGAAATACCCTGGTGTATAAATAATTCCTTGCTTGAAGTATACTTGGTGACAGACTAGCGTCATGTCACAGGGATGATTCAGGCCATTCATTTCACTTAACACTATTAGACCAGAAAGAGACCACGGGACCTAAGCCCCTTTTAAAGCTGCGCAAAAGAATACGACTACGCTTACTATTACTACTACTACTATTGAAGTAATCCTTTAAATTTGATTTTACTGAAGATTTTTTCATAAAAATTAAGTGTATTAACACTAATTAACTCTATCTGAGGTAAATGTCGACTGGACTGCTCAAGCATTTTTTGTAGGCCAAAGTGCTCTGCTTCTTGGGCGCTAGCTTTTCAATTCCCACTTTCTGACTTAATGTCACATTTTCCCGAGCTGGGAGAGAAGTAAATACTAACTCTATCAATATCATCAAAATAAGCCTGAACACCTATGCCCCCGCCCCCCCCCCCCCCCAAAAAAAAACTGCTTTCAAAAATTGCTAAAATCTTTTAATGTAGTTTTATTTTTAGAGGAGGGGAGTTGTGGCAGTTATTTTCAGGGGTTCTGGTTGCCTGGTGGAAAGCTTTTGAAAAAATACCTTTTTTAATATTTTCTTTAGGATATTCATTTCACCATACAAGTTTATCGTAGAATAATCATCCATTTCAAAACTGACATAACCCATTAAATTCAAGAAGGAAGAAATGTAACATTGCATGTAGGATGAAAGGACTTCCGAAAGTTAATGAATGGCTGACCGTTATATGATAAACTCACATGATCCTCCCCTAAACCATATAAATATTTAATAGTTTTGTTTTTTTAAAGTTTCTTTCTATAATTTCTTTGTCCAATACATGCCAGCGTGTAAACCCGATGTTTAACCGAATATGATGATGATGAATTTGAAAATTGTTTAAGTGATTAATTTATCATGAAAATCGGATTGCTTTATGCTACAATTTGATTGGTTCCTCATAAAAATGTGATTGACCTGTCCCGAAAATGTGATTGCTCTCTCATGCAAACATGATGTCTTTGTCATTTGGTTTCTCATGAAAAGTCTCATAAAAATATGATTACTTTGTCATAGATATGTGATTGCAGCGGGACAGAATGTGATTTCATCATCATAGAAAAGTGATTGCACTATGACAGAAAGTGATCGTTTTCTCATTACAATATGATTGCATCATCATAGAAAGGTGATTGCACTATGACAGAAAGTGATCGTTTTCTCATTACAATATGATTGCATCGTCATAGAAAGGTGATTGCACTATGACAGAAAGTGATCGTTTTCTCATTACAATATGATTGCATCGTCATAGAAAGGTGATTGCACTATGACAGAAAGTGATCGTTTTCTCATTACAACATGATTGCATCATCATAGAAAGGTGATTGCACTATGACAGAAAGTGATCGTTTTCTCATTACAATATGATTGCATCGTCATAGAAAGGTGATTGCACTATGACAGAAAGTGATCGTTTTCTCATTACAATATGATTGCATCGTCATAGAAAGGTGATTGCACTATGACAGAAAGTGATCGTTTTCTCATTACAATATGATTGCATCGTCATAGAAAGGTGATTGCACTATGACAGAAAGTGATCGTTTTCTCATTACAATATGATTGCATCGTCATAGAAAGGTGATTGCACTATGACAGAAAGTGATCGTTTTCTCATTACAATATGATTGCATCGTCATAGAAAGGTGATTGCATCATGACAGAAAGTGATCGTTTTCTCATTACAATATGATTGCATCGTCATAGAAAGGTGATTGCACTATGACAGAAAGTGATCGTTTTCTCATTACAATATGATTGCATCGTCATAGAAAGGTGATTGCATCATGACAGAAAGTGATCGTTTTCTCATTACAATATGATTGCATCGTCATAGAAAGGTGATTGCATCATGACAGAAAGTGATCGTTTTCTCATTACAATATGATTGCATCGTCATAGAAAGGTGATTGCACTATGACAGAAAGTGATCGTTTTCTCATTACAATATGATTGCATCGTCATAGAAAGGTGATTGCATCATGACAGAAAGTGATCGTTTTCTCATTACAATATGATTGCATCGTCATAGAAAGGTGATTGCACTATGACAGAAAGTGATCGTTTTCTCATTACAATATGATTGCATCGTCATAGAAAGGTGATTGCACTATGACAGAAAGTGATCGTTTTCTCATTACAATATGATTGCATCGTCATAGAAAGGTTATTGCACTATGACAGAAAGTGATCGTTTTCTCATTACAATATGATTGAATCATCATAGAAAGGTGATAGGTGTGTCATAGAAAGGTGATTACACTCTCATATGTAATTGAATTGTGATAAAATGGTGACTACATTATCCTAAAAATATGATTAGCTTTCATCTCTAAATCTATGATTGAAGCTCGCTCGCAAGCCATCCATTAAGAACATTATTGTAGAACACATGAAAGTTTTCATGTCTGCAAATGCTGACGAATATTTGGCAGAATCTTTTTTTTTACATGATCTAGCATTTTGTAATCATCAGTTAGTGGATTGAGGAAAATCGAAAAAATATCTGAACGTGATTAAGTGAAGAATAATGAAAATAAAAATAAACTCTTCATCCAAAAGGAATAATCAGTAAAAGATAAATCAGCAAAACGATAAATTCCTGTAACGCTACTTATTCGTAATGAGAAAATAGATATTCTCCATTGGATACGGTTTTTTGGACAAAATAGACTTTGATGGTTGCACAAAAAAAACAAAAACGGACATTCATAAGGTATGTCCAATCAAACAAACATTGCGTTTTCAAATTTAAGTGTGACAGGCAGACGGACGGAGAATTTTTTAAAGATGCATGGATGCATCTAAAAATGCTTTTTGAAACTTAAGAGTCACAGATCAACTGACAGGGTTTTTTTTATACTTGAATGCAAATAAAATAAGATGCGTCCATTCAAACTGTGCGTTTAGCGATGAAAATACCTTTTAAAACAAGTATGATGGACGGAGAATCTAAAAAGTTTTTATAATAAAACAATAAAAATCCTATTTCAAACTTAAGCATGAAAGACCAAAAACAGGCAATTTCAAACTAGAGTCGTTCATCGTGAGATATGGAAGCATCTAACAAAATAATTAGCGGTAAGAAATGAAATCTTAGCAAATGACTTGCCCTCCTAAATGCTGTAAAAATACATGTATAAGATTAAAATACAACAATGAGGATATTAGTCTGAATTACAAACAGGGTGATAAAACATTAAAGAAATTAATGAAATGAGGAATACTAAGAACACATTAACCAAAATATGGTGAGACAAATAGCAGGAATAAAAGAAAGCATCCAAGTACTAAACAGCATATTCATAACTAGCTTTACTTACTCGATTTACTTTCGTTTTTGTTTTGCGATTAAAATTTCTTTTTATATCCTTTATATATATTAAAAAAATAGATATAACTGCTTAGTAATAATCAGCTCTAAGTGGAGGTTGGAGGTTCAATCCTTAGTCCAGTTGTCACTAAGAATAAAATTACGAATTATTTACCTGAGTATGGCTGACAGAACGAGAACAAGGTTACCCCATGGATAGGAGAGTAGAAAGTAGACCCTGAGTTTACTTTTGGTAGCCTCGTAACTCTAGCTTCCCTTATCTTGTTCTTTAATCTTCACATTCCATGAGCGATGTTTCTGACAAAGGGGGAGAATTGCTGTTTTCTGGGTCGGAATCTATCCATCTAACACTTTTCGTTGATTAGTTTTTTATACCTTGAAGTAGTTTTTTTTTTCTCCTTTGGCTCCTTACATCAAGTGGCTTCATGCCTTGTCTGGAGCTATTTCCATAAAAATAAATAAATAAAGGGTTTTGTTCGAAATTTCCTACAGATTTCTGAGTTTAACAAGATGCTCCTGAAAAAGGTCGGAGGTTGCATCGGTCGAAATCTAAGATGAGAACAGTAGTCCGAATAATTCAAATAACCCAAAATAAAAGATTTTTCACTTTTTAGATATGTTTACATTATTCTTTTTGCATTTTGTATTTGGCTATCGGCCGATATCATTTATAAAAGTAAATGTATAAGGTGATAACGTACTTACAAATGAAGTACAAGTGTATTATTATTATTATCATTATACAGATGATATATTATTGCATACATTATGATATACTAATATCACCAGTATATGCTATTATTTATAGAAGTGGCGTCGGGTTGCGATTACTGGCACAAACTGTGGGTTGGCCATTCTGTCGGAGCTACTGTATCATTTTCACTAATACGCTTAGGAAAAGGTATGAATCCATATATCATTTATTTCATCTATGAATGAAAATAGTAGCATAGACTAGACTTTCAAGCTTTGGTTGTGCAACTAGTCGAGAAGGAAACTCTGAAATAACAGCGCTTTTTTTTTCTTCTTTTTGCTCATCTCGGTATTGTTTCCGATTGTCCTGGACTTCACCTTACCACTGGACTCCAGCAATGCTTGTTCAGGAGAGGTGCGGTTGGTTATAACGCCGTCTTTGCTTCACTATAAACTCGTCGCACAGGCACCCATAAAAATATTATCCGTTTTCTCTTGAGACTAAAAGAAGGTCTGAAAGTTCGTCCCACAGAAACACTTTCATCAAAACCCACACCTGACCTTGTGTCTAACCTCCTGGAGAGGAGGTAAATAAAATAGTATTATTAAAAATTATTAACGGAATGCTTATGCTAGTTTAATATTATTACATGAATATTAATATATTATTCATTCAAAATATTTAAATTCTAAATAAAAGAACCAATTTTTTTACAACTTTCTTTTTTTCTTTTAATTTCGAATTCTTGTCACACGTGATAATAACAAACGTTTGTTTAACTGCATTCACAGGTCGAACGCAAAGTCGCACCCCAACGAGCCTGACAAACGTGATATCTGACAACACCTTTAATTTCCCAGAATTCCGATCACTCAAAACGCGAAAAAACATCCTGTTCAAAAGAACAGAGTAAAATTAAACCGAGACAGATAAAACCAAAAAATATTCAAACACGAACCCAGCGTGTTTGTTCGAAACTGTAAAAATTACAAATTTAAAAAAGAATAAAAAAAAGAAAAAACGTCAATAACATTTTCACACCAACGCCGAACATTATCGATCGATCTGTCTTTCTCTCTTTTGTATTTCAAGCAATACAGTAACTCCTACAGTTACAGGGAGAGATTGGAAACATTAAGATTAACTACTTTATTAAAGAGAATGATGATTTGATTGAAACTTGCAAAATAATTAAAGACATGTTTCGGCATTTTTAGATGAGAATTGATAATTTGAATTATTCGGACTACTATTCTCGTCTTGGTTATTTTTACATTTCGGTCGATTATTTAATGCCAAAACACAATACCTATTTTAAGCAATTAATTATATACGATAAATTGAACATGAGTTGCTAGTGTATTGATAATTGGGATTAAATCATAGGTTCATACCTTTAGTAAATAAATCTGATTTCATAGGCTGCAACGATATCCATAAAGTCAATAACGCATCCCTCGGTATTTTGTTAATATATAATCAAGATATAACTCATTGAATGCTAAACATTTGCTAAATATTGAATTACCACTGAGGTTACTTTCATATTTGGCTTTATATACACCCCCTCTCTTGAACAATCTGTTTTTATTTCCAGCGCTAACATGAATACGATCAAAATAAAGTGTTGTGAATATCGCATGAAAAAGGCTAGCCAACTATGACAGAAAAAAAAATAGAAATTTAAAAAATGGCTAAGGATTTTCTTGCACTCACACATCTTCCACGATTCTTCAATGGGAGTTTTATTGATCTTTTTTTTAGATATATTTTATTTCGATATTGGAATAAAAACGGCGAAAATGCGATCAAAGAAGATGGAACAAATAAAGGCTGATCGATCCAGTGGATGGGTATTCCAAGACATTATGGTGCCCGTTCCAAGAAAATGGTCAGCTTCTTCAAAAGAATATAAATGTCTCTTCGCAAGAGTATTAATCATTTATTTCGACTAGTTTCCTTTCATTCAGGATTCTTTAAAACACGGAATAGAACGTTAAAATATTCTAACCAAAATTATAATAAATATCCTATTAACCGACTCATCAAGCACATTTATCTATACTAATATGAGAGATGTGTGTTTGTCTGTTCATCTATTTATCTATCCACGAGCTACCTTAGGGGAGTGGAGGTAATGGTGCACTGGTTACGGACTTGTATATACATCCTTCACTTTATAATAAAGACCAAGGTGTATTTATTTGTATAAAAATAAATATAATATATTTGTTCTGTTATATAAAAGACGTATCTTATACTAGCATCCAGACGAAACTATTTCAAGAAGTGAGGGTAACTGAGAAGGCTAATAGCAAGTCAGACAATCCACACAGCGTAAAATGAATTCAGAAAGAAATCCTCCACTTCAAATGAAAAGTTAATGGTAGGTGTTTTTTTCTTTAGATCATCAAAAAATGCTAATAATAATAATAATTAATATATGAAACTTCAATTACTTAAGATTTTATACGAAAATATACGATGTACACTGATATATATATATATATATATATATATATATATATATATATATATATATATATAGTTGTACGTATTAAACATTGCCAATAGTGTTTTATACTTGCATTTTTTAAAACATTGCCATTTGAATACAGGGTTATGTCTTTTTGTTAAGATGGAGTTATTATGAAAATAATTCCGACCCAGGCAAAGTATCTGCTGGAAAGGAGTAAATCGAATTACATTTTCTTGTTCTTAACAACATGCTACAACGATTCAACAAAAGAACTGACGAACCAGAATCAAATATTGATTTTGCAGAAATAAAGCCATCGTAAACAAAAATCGAGAAAAATACTGACTTGACTTTACATAGTAAATAGAGGGAAATAAAAAGAAAAAGTCACTAGCGACTGACTGATTGACCTAGTTTTAGGGTTGTTTTTGAAACAACTACAAGTAAGAATGAAAAAAGTCATTTTTCTGACCCACCTCATGCATTAATTTATCTGGTGACCCTAAGTGAATAAATATTACAGTATATGTTTTTCAACATAACCAGCTCAGGGTCATGCAGAATCCAATGATGTAAGATTTGTAAGTTTAGCTTTAATAGTTTATGAGTTATAGTCGGACACACATCGAAGCCTATGTCCCCATGCGAAAATTCTTTAGCAAGCCCCACTCTCCCCAATCGTTCACCTCGGAATGTGCAGCTGCCATTTCTAAGAGGCAACAAGCATTCCGTAATTTGGCCGCCATAAGTCAGCTATTAATAGACATACATTTATAGAGTCAAGAAATAAATGCAAGGCTGTGATAGGTGAAGCGAAGAGAAGGTATAATGAGTTAACAAAAAAACGCATCCAGTCACAGAAACTAGGTACTCGTGATTTCTGGAAAATCTACAATAGTGTAGTGAATAATGGTCAATCAACGATTCCTCCACTATCAAACCACAATGATGTTGTATGCACGGCCACTGATAAGGCTGAACTACTTGCCCAGCGCTTCGCTTCTAACTCTACTTTAGACTCAGATAACCACCCCTTCCCCAAATTCCCATTGCGAACCTAAGCCACACTTGATAACCTGGTCGTCACCCCATCCCAGGTCAGAGACATCATAAAAAACCTTGACACCTCCAAAGCTTGTGGGCCTGATCTTATACCAGTAATAGTAATAAAGAAATGCTCTGCTGAACTGGCCCCTGTCCTCTCCAAACTCTACAATAAATGCCTAGCCGAATCTTGCTTCCCCGACAGCTGGAAAATTGCCTCTGTGGTACCATTCTACAAGAATTCTGGGAATAGAACCGATCCTCACAACTATCGCCCAATCAGTCTGCTGCCGATCTTTGCTAAAATCTTTGAATCTTTAATCAACCTAGCGATAGTAAGGCACTTAGATAATGCTAAACTTCTATCTGACCGCCAGTATGGATTTAGACAAGCACGATCTATTGCGGACATCCTAACGGTCATCTCTGAACGCATGTATCATACACTTGACAAGGCAGGAGAAGCCAGGGCAGTAGCGCTTGATATATCCAAGGCCTTTGACAAGGTATGGCATAAAGGGCTCCTCCTGAAAATATGCTCATACGGTATTACTGGACAATTACTTAATATAATCAGATCCTTCTTAGACAAAAGAAAAATCCAGGTTGTCCTCGATGGCCGTTCATCTAAGCAACATGACATAAATGCTAGTGTACCCCGGGGATCTATCCTTGGACCTCTGTTGTTCCTGATCTATATAAACGATCTCCCTGATGACACAGTGTCTGAGATTGGTTTATTTGTTGACGACACCACGCTTTACTCTCGCCATGTTGGCAAAACCGACGCGATCATATCCGAGGCAATGGCTGAATCTTTAGAAAATGACCTCCAGGCTGTAGTGGATTGGGGTCATAATGGTTGGTAACTTTTAATGCCGCTAAGACAAAGCTCCTTTCCTTCAATAACTACAAAGAACCTCTCCAACCACCGATTGTCATGGCAAATAACACCCTACCTGAGAGTTCATCATTCAAACTCCTCGGCCTAACCTTCACAGGTAACATGAATTGGAACAAATACATCGAAGACATTGCCAAGACTGCCGCAAAGAAGGTTGGCTCCCTCTACCGTGCTAGTAAACTCCTCTCACCTGACATTATCCTGTATCTCTACAAAGCCACCATCTGCCCATGCATGGAGTATTGTTGTCACATCTGGGCTGGTGCATCATCTATTAGTCTCTCCCTCCTTGACAGGGTCCAGAAAAGAATCGCCAACCTAACGGGTCCCTCACTGTCAACCAAGCTCCAGTCCCTGTCCCATCGCCGCAATGTAGCATCCTTGTGCTTGCTTTACAAATACTTCAATGGATTATGCTCTGATGAACTGGCTACTCTGGTGCTCCCTCGACGTAAATTCCTTAGACTAACTCGACAATCAACTAAATCTCATTCATTCACTGTGGAGGTCCCCAGATGTCAGAGAGCTTTCTATTCAAATAGCTTCTTTCCTCGTGTTGCTGGCCTCTGGAACTCCCTCCCTGCCCCCTGTTTCCCCGACACTACAGACATGCAGAAGTTTAAAACTAATGTAAACAGACATCTCACTGTGCAGATCCCAATCTAGGTTGACTGCCCCCTACCTTCTCCCCTCTTTTTTCTCAGTAGCCCCTTACGTCTACAGTGGCGTCCTGCCTTGTTTGGGGTGAACTATGTTAAAAAAATAAAAAAAAGATGTGAATATTTAATCATTCATGTCAGAAAAAAGTAAGTTTGAATTATTGAATTCCACACCAATCGCCATCAGTTATCTCTTGGGAAAAATTAAAAGAAGAATATTGCTTGTAATTCAACTTTGGACAATGTGTGTGATGGTTCCTCTATCCAATTGGTCGATACACATTTTTAATGCCTAATAAAGGAAACACAGAACTGAGGTAAATGGGTTTCTCTACTAAAGAATTGCCGTTCACTGTACAATGAAATACACACTAAAGAAATTTCCGCGGCTCTAAATCAATATTAACACTGCTTGAAATAACACTTCACATAAATGTAGACACATGAATTGTCATTCGAATTCATGTCAAGTCAAGAGCTGGAAAGGACGCCCAACCGTCTACGCTAACAAACCACCGGTCACCCCCCCCCCCTCTTTCTCTTATTCAATTCATATTAAATATGATTATGGTCTCTTTTCAGGTGATAAATTTTACACCTGCCCAAATCATGTGTCAATCACAATCACTTCATATCTTTTTCGGAATTTTTGAGATGAGGATAGTTAATTTGTATTGTTTGGAGTATTTAAACTACTGTTCTCATTTTCGATGTTATTCTCACAGCGTTTTTGCAAGGATCCGTGGCGCAACAGATAAAAAGTGCTAAGTAATAATCAGTTATAAGTAACAGTCTTCTAGAGGTTGAGGGTTCAATCCTTAGTATGGGCAATACAAAGAATACAATTACTAATCACTTAAGACTTCTGCCCGGTCATGGCTGATGGAGCAGAGTAAGCTACCTCTGTGGATTAAATAAAGGGCTTTGTTTGAAAATTCTGTACAGATACCGGAGTTCAACATAAAGATTCTCAAGTTCAACAAAATGCACCTAAAGAAGGTCAAAGGTAACATCGGCTGAAACGTTGTGAGAATAAAATCCAAGATGAGAACAGTAGTTTGAACAATCCAAATAATACTTTATATCTATTCCTAAAAGTGTGCCTATTCACGTCCAACCCGATCTTTTTTCAGGGTTTTTTCTCAAGATGATTGCTATTTTAAAGTGGGACGTTGTATCTACTGACCGGTCCTTGCAAACCAAAATGTTTTGTGTATTCCCAGCCCCAATACTGTAACCATTAGCCGGTTTGACTGATGAGATCACGGTAGCATCTATTACTATTATTTATAAACTTCCTATACATGGAACCATATTTTAACTAGTCTGTGCTTCCATGCTCGCATGCTTAGTTCTTATTCATCAACCTCTCCTACCTCCAGTTCTTGGGGAGAGTCAGTACATTCCCATCGGCCACTGTAGATTTATAAAGATTTTTACATTACCCATAAATCGCTATTAGGTTTGCTGACTGAAGATGGAGCTGTATAGTACTTTCCAGCCCAACGTGCTGGATTTCTCACACCTCCTGTAACCGCCGGTATAAATGACTAATCAGATTTTCATGATCGTCGAACACATGCTAACATGTAAAACAGACGTAAAACCGAATATGATGGAGTACTCTTTGGAGTATTTTGAAAAGTTTTTAGGGGTCATAATATGGGCACAATCTCTTATTTGAAAAGTCAAATATTTCAAATTGAATTCGATCCATTGTCATTGGGCACCAATTAAGCAAGATTCCCTGAATTCAAATTTCTTCTTAAGACGCCTTAAGCTTAAGCCTTAAATTTTAGAAATTTTCTAGAATCAAAATCATGTTAATAGATTTTGATCAAAATTGGAATAAGGATTCGAGACATAATGGTTAGTAGAATTATATCTTGATTTTAATCTTTGTAAGGTGGCATACAAAAGTGGTGCAAAACTGTTCTGTTCGAGGAATTAATTTTGCCTGTTCTGGGACGGGTATTTTTAGATACTTAAAAAAAAAAGTCTTTCTCTTCATCAAGCATTTATTCAAAAACATTCTCAGATTTACACCTATTAATAATAATTTCGGCAACCAAACGGTGGAAAATGGCGCCCCCCCCCCCCCCCATAACATGATTTCAGTTGATTTAAAATGAAATATCAATAACAACTAATACAGAAAAAAAAATATCTAATCACAGATCTTAATTCTTTTGGAAGAAAAATTCTATCCTAAACTGAAATATTAGATATAAATTATATTAATAACTATTAACATCTTATTTATTTATTTATTTATTATTTAAAATTTATTTCAATTTCACATTATCAAAGATTTTTAAAAAATATATGGTGTTTGAAGAAGACTCAGGGTAAGAACACTGATTACTGAATTTTAACTTGAAACATTCCCAGTGTCTAGCTACATTGAGGGGCCGTGACACTGCGAAAAAAACTATATCTATATATATATATATATCTATATATATATATATATATATATATATATACTAGCTGTTCTTACCCGGCGTTGCCTGGGAGTATTTATAATTTAATTTTTGCTTTGCATTACTTGTAAAAATCGAGTAACAGAAGTTTATTATTAATTCAAAATCTTTCTGATGTCTTACGAAATATTCAATGTTAATTCGCCTAATTACATTCGAATGTGTTATTTTTTAACCTTTAACTTTAACATAAAATGCTAAGAACCTGATTTTCGGTGCCGACGTATTACAGTTTACCCGGTTTTGGCAAGGGTCATAATTCCCACAACTATGTAGAATATTGAAAAAGTAAAATGTAAAAAATCGCTTAATATTTGAATTTTCAAATTTTGGAATAAAATAAGAGAAAAAAATAAATACGGTTCTGTCGAGGATTGAACTTACGACCATAGTCTCTAAGTGCAGTGGCGAAATTTAATTGGTCATCGTGGCAACTTTAAATTTGAAAAATTGTTTTAAAATATCAACCGATCAATGTCTATTTTTCATTTCTTTTTATCGCATATAACATTAGGTCAGACTACCTAAAATTTGTTCAGACGTATTTCTCATAGTTGTATCTCTCTCTCTCTCTCTTTCTCTCTCTCTCACACACTCACTCTCTATCTCTCTCATTCTCTCTCTTTAAAAAACTGTTATGTATTTTAACAAAGAAATTGAAATGACCAATTGTAAACTAATTTAGAGTTTTCTTACTTAAACCCTTATATTTTAATAAAGTGTGTAAGCGGCCATTAAGGAAAGATGTCTTCTAACTTTAAGAATCGCAAGTGTGCACATTTGTTTTTTATGTGTGATAAAAGACTTTTATGCAAGGCTATTGTGTTTTTTCATGAAACAAAACTAATGTTAAAAAATAAATCGTTTAATAATAATTATCTAAACAAATGTAAAATAGTGAGTAACGGAAAATGTCATTATTTTATTCATGATCTTAGTCAGCACTAATTATTATCAGAAATAAATTGAAACGAACTAAATTATATTTAGGCAAATAACGTAGTGGAAGAAATATGAAAAAAAAAGACTAGCCCGAATCAAATATCGAAGATACATTGCTATTTAGGTCTGACTTTGACAGTTCGACGACTTAATTTTATATATTAGATATATAGTTGTTGTATGAAAACAAGTTTCAGACTTAAAATCTAAAGAATTTTATCTTTTTTTGCAATAAAACCTGACATACTGCATGTCTCAAGTTGCATAATTAATTCTACCTTCTCCCAGCTGATTAGACGAAATGAAGGAAGTAATTCATTGATGAGAGTTACCAATATTCTCCAGGCAACTTGCAGGGAATTCTTGAGATGAATTCACATAGCTTATATAGGGCTCCAGGGTTGAATTCATTTTGATATGCAGGTATGATAAGCTTGCTACTGATTAGTCTGAAGTTGGGGGGGGGGGGGGGGGTTGAGTTAATTATAAAAGTAAGACGGGTTCATAATGAGACATACTTAGAACTTTTATTAAGTGCAAGAGATCGGGTATTGCAAAGCAATCAAATACATATATAAAAATAGAGACAATGCAACTTAAGTTATGGGCTTAGAAACGTTTCATATTTTTGGAGTTAAGGCCATATTAAAGGGGTGTTCAAATGATAAAACTATATTCCTACATGTGTATCTCTAAAACTGGTGACAGATGGTGCGACTCATCGATCAAATTATAACTGTCAAAATCAAAAAAATGTTGACAGAAAACTCTAGTGAGGATCCTGCTTTAGCGAATAAACACAGAAGAAACTAAATGTATCTCTCGAAAATACTTGTTTCACTACATACTAAAATACAGAAAATGACTTGTTTCACTACATACTAAAATACAGAAAATGACTTGTTTCACTACATACTAACATACAGAAAATGACTTGTTTCACTACATACTAAAATACAGAAAATTACTTGTTTCACTACATACTAACATAGAGAAAATGACAAAAAATGTTATAAGATTAGATAAAACGAAGTTAAAAATAACAAGTTTCTTTTTTTAAGTCATTCAAAACAACATATTGACTTTGAAAATGATTTTTCAAATACAAAGAATAAATTAAAATTTTTTTTATTTCAAATGGAATTGATAAAATTCAGGGAAGGATAAAAACAGTATTTGCTTTTCTGGTTAGCAGTATACAAATGTAATCTGAGCCATGGTGGAATTGTAAAGATTGTTCATGAGTAAATTTCTGAAGAAATGAGGAGGCAGAAAAAGACAAATTATAGGATGATGAGATTTTTTTTAAAAAGCGCTCAATTTATGTCAAGAAATTCTGAAATAGACTTTTCCTTCTCCTTCTCTCTCTCTCTCTCATATATATATATATATATAAAAATAAATATATACACCTCCTACACTGAATATTGCATAAACATGAAACATTGATGTCTGTAGGTAATAATAATACATATTTATTTTAAAAATAATTTTGGTATATATATATATATATATATAAATATATATATATATGTATATGTATGGAATTAGTGGATAAGTATTATGTGGTAGAAAACCACATATATTAACAGTTCCATTTCGTCTGAAATTATATTTCATGCTTTAACCTTCCCCATATATATATATATACTAGCAGATTTATTTAGTGTTATTACCTAAGTATCAACCTAAGTCGAACATAAAAATAAACCCTGGGAAGGGTTGAAATTTTCCCATTTATGGCTCTAATAGTACAATTACTGTTTTTCTAACAATAATTTTACAAAATAAACTGATTCTGTACATTAAATTACTGCAAAGGTTAATATGCTGTTAAAATAAAACAACCCGATATTTTATTATACATTATTATAAGTTAAGAATCTTTCCTTAAATAATGGTAGTGAATATATATATATATATATATAGGAACAGGAGAATAAAGATATGATGTATACCTTTAAAGTAGGACCTATCATGAAAAATTGATGCTCGATATACGAGATAGAGCAATTACATTAACAAGTAAAGGACGAGAATAAAATTTGTACAAAATACAATATCTATTTAGATATCAGTTGTTCAAGACTAGGGGTTTTAAATAAAAGAAATTCTATTATTCCTTCTTTAAGACATAACTTTTCAAAAAATGATATCTTATCGTCAGAGGAGCAAACAGATAAGTTGGTAAGGGGAAATTACCAAAAGTCAAAATTTGAAAAGATATAAAAATAAATATAACATAATATGTAAAAAGAAAAAGTTGAAAATATAGGCAAAAAAAATCACCATTAAAGGTACCATGAGAGTTTGTAGAAGCAGGTTCGAAGTAAGGTTTTTCCTAAAATAGGACTGGATTTTACCTTAAATTTAAGATCTATAGGGGGCAATCTGGGTGGGGAGTTGTGCGACAAGATGTTTGTTTACATTTAAATTTCTGCATGTGGGTACTGTCAAGGAAATAGGGAGCAGGAAGGAAATTTCAAAGACAAGCGGTTCGAGGAAAATCTTCCGGCATCTAGAGGCCGCTACAGTGAAAAGGTGGGACTTAGCGTCAATGTTTATTTATAAAAGAGTGTATTTAAAAAGAGAGACAGTTACGGAAAACATCAGAGAGAAGGGCTACTTGTATACACGTGAGAGAGATAGATAGATAGATAGATAGATAGATAGATAGATAGATAGATAGATAGACGGATAGCTCATCTCACTACATCTAGTTACATTGTGTGTGCTCCCCCACCCTCACCAGAGACAGAGACCCAGACACGTCTTTCTTTCCTGCTTGAAAGAGGCAGAAAATCTTTGCCCGGAAATCACATGGTATCGCGACTTCCGTCTGGAGTCACCTCAAACCCTAAAAAGTGTCACTCAAACACGGCTCTCGGTATGTAACAGCAGCAGACTTGAAGAACAATGTGTTGCAAGAAAACATAGTTAGCAACGACCATTCCTATCACACAATTTCTTGCGCCTTTTGTGGAAGACTGATTCATGCCAAAATTGGTCATAAAGGAAAGTTTACACGGAGATGAAGCGAAAAAAGAATCAATAGTTGGTAACGAGTTCTGCCGTCGCCGATATATATGTATATTGCAAAATAGCATTATTCTACACAAGTCCCATTTCAGTAATCGCAACAGCTGGCCATGGGCTGATAACAGAATGAATGGGATATTATTGGATTAATTCAATTTAGGCAAGATCTTCTTGCACAGCTGAGTTGATACATCGTGTCACATATTGGGTTAGAGGGAAGAAAGAACGGACTTCTTCAAACCCATTACACACTTCACGAATCTGAACAACATCCTTGCATATCTACTCTACGCCTTAGAAAATTTCAGCCTTTGAAAATCTATATTAACTTGATAAATTTTTATCTTAGAATTGGCATAAGGCCATAATATTGAGCACTCAGCATAGCTCTATAGAAGAATTTCAGCATTATATTATGAAATAAACTATATGAGTTTAGGCTTTCACATTGTATCTATCTAAGTTATTCTGAACAGTTAATCATTAAATAAAAAATAGAAATAAATCTACTTTCGGCCAACACATGTCATACAAGTGGACCCAAAATAAAAATAGCTTGAAAAAGAGGTACTCACCTCGAAATATCAGAAAAAAATTGTATACTGTATAACACACTGTTTAAGATGAAACACTAGGTAGAAAATAAAAATAGAATTATTACATTACATTACATACTGTCTATTTATGTCTATTATCATCTCGATTCTCACCCAGACATTCTTTTAATTCACCTGATGCCAATAACCTTATACTGCATTGTAACAGCCTTCTAACCCTCAAATCTATCTATATTACAAACGTCCTAATCTTTATAATAATTATGCTTGTCCCTCCCTTAGTTGGTTAATATGACTGTAATTTTTATAAACCGACATGTAATGAGTATTATATTACAGGGTTGCATAGTTAGAAGGTATAAGGCCCGATTCTGACACCTAGGATTCCCAATATTCCGACACCGACTCCTTATTTTAAAGTCTTTTAATATTCAGTAATAATAAAAGTTGGATTAAACAATCCAACTCCAATTGCCAGCATTCTTATGAGTTTGCCTCCTCTAAAACCTCTGACTCTGTAATGCTTTTATATTAGTAAATTATTCAATAGTGTCTAATTCGCATTTCATTTTAACCAGGAAAATGAGATGATTTCTATAAGTGAGTATGAACACGCCTTTATCTAGACGTGGGATAAAACCACGGAATGGGAATCATGTCAACCACAGATTTTTATATTTTCATTTGTATGTTTCTCTTTCTAATTATCATTTTAAACACTTTAAATTCCTTCAAGGAAAAGATTTCGAAATCAAATAAATGAAACGTTGTCATTAAAAGAGCAGAAACATTATATTCCACGAGTTTGCGATTCTAAAACGGTTTAACTTTTGAAGCGTGAATGTGCTGTTTTCTCATTTGCCTGAGTTGAGGATCTAAAAAACCTTAGAGCAAATGGTAGAAGTATTCCGATTAAAACAGAAGAAGCGAGATTAAAAGAAACAGAAAGAAAGCAGAAGCTATTAATGTCCATGGAACACTTGTTTCGTTAAAAAATGGGAACAGATCCAGAGTTAAGATGCGTGAATTCAATATGCATATGCTGAAAAATGCTATTTCAAACAAGCATGACAGACCAACAAAAATCTTATTACAAATGTAAGCATAACAGACCAACGAAAATCGTATTCTAACTCTAACGAAGCAATGAAAATACTATTTTAAACTTAAGCATACAGACGAACGAAAATGATATTCAAATTTAAGCATGGCAGACCAACGAAAATGCTATTTCAAATTTAAGTATGACAAACAAATGAAAATGCTATTTCAAATTTAAGTATGACAAACAAACGAAAATGCTATTTCAAACTTAAGCATGACGAAGCAACGAAAATGCTATTTCAAACTTAAGCATGATTGATCGACTAAAATCTTATTGCAAGCATAAACGTGACAGATCGACAGAAATGCTATTTCAAACTGAAGCGACTGACGGACAAAGCCTTCCATAAAAATGTCATGACGCACCTTAAAAAAGCATTTGATGTCCTTGAAACACTTGCTTCATTATAAAAAAAAGAACGAAAGAAATCAAGAACTTTTAATGTCCATGGGACATTTTTTTTTTTTTTAAAAAAACAAATCCAGCAAAAGTTGAAGTATCTGGCTGGAAGGTTTTTTTGTTATTTCACCAAAAGGTGTTTAACTAAAACAAAAGAAAGCAAAAAAAAAAGAAAAAAGCAGCTGCAACTTTTCTCTTTTCAAACCGGCAAAGCATCTTTTATTGAAGCAATCATTTAATGAAGTTTTAGATTAATGATGTTGTTTTTCGATTGAGAGAATTTGGATCCTGGAAAGCGCCTCAGTCGATTGCTTTTCCTCGTTCCGCTATGAAAATAACTGCTGGACCAGAAAATGGCGGCAAATAACTGGAAGTTACACTCAATTCAACTTTCCTAGCATAGGGGTGGGGGTAAATGATGTAGGTTGTACTTGATGAACCCGTTAATAACCCAAGGAAACTCATTACATTTCAGGTAAATACTTAATAAAAACACATGTCAAACATTGCAGATAATAAGTGATTACATTTATAAAACCGATCACTATCCCTAATCAAAAACATTAGCTTTTTTACATTAGTTTTTGCATCTACCTCTACCTACTTTCACCCTCTCTCTCTTCCACATACATTATATACATGAATTATATCCAAATCCAAAATGATATATCAAAATATATTTGGAGGAATTTTCCACTATTAAATTCGGTAGTGCTCAAAACCTTTGCATAGCTTTATAAAATAAAAAAATAAAAAATATATGGTCAATGGTAATGATCTCAGATATCATCAGGCCATTCTGATAACTTGATAAAATCTGGGATGTCAACCTAATTGAATTTGTGTACTATTTACCATGTGTGTGTATGTATATATATTATATGTTTTTTGGAAATTTCAAAAAAACATACAATTTCTGTGAGATATATTTTTACGATCCGTTTCATTTTTCTTGTGCCAAACAACACATATATATATATATAACAGTTTACTGCAGTTTCATGGATCCTCATTAATCAGAAGTGCATTAATACATTCACTAACTTCTCTTTACATCCGAACACAAAATTCAAACTCAGCCAAGTAGCAGATGCTCCCGTTTTTTTCCACTCAGATATATATGACGTCATCACTCATCGATATATGTTACTAGCTAAATCTACCGCATCATATCTTCGTGTTTTCTTGCCAATGTTAAACTTTAAAAATAATAGCTCTACTCATGCATTGAGCACTGTTAAAGTAAATACTTGAACAAAATATTATTTGTAATATAGTATCTTATCTTTGTATTCTTCTAATGATAAGAATCCATTCTTTGAAAAGCCATGGTTTAAGGAAGAAAAAATGAATATTCTTTAATTTAATATACGTTGTTTTGAACAACTGAAGACGTAATAGATTTTTTATTTTCACAACTTTTGATTTTTCTTCTTTCATTTGTCCATAATATAGTATCTTATAATATAAGTGTGTATATATATATGATCAATGAGAAGAGGGTGCACCTCCTTGGCCAGATTTATTACTGCTGGTATTTATAAATGACCGATTTATTTCTGTATATTACCATCTATAATATATATATATATATATATATATATATATATATACTAGCTGTACTTACCCGGCATTGCTCGTAAATTTTAAAAATTTAATTTCAGTTTCACTCATTATTTGTTTGAATAAAATCTTTACAATATTTTCTTTTTAAGCAAGGCTTCTTTTAAGAAGTACCTTTTAAAGCATTTTGAAATAGAAATCCATTTTTTATGGTATCCTTCACTTACTAAATTATTAATTAAATGAAAGTGTATAAAAGTGTAACTTATATCGAGAAACGATGTGTTCTATCGTCTAGAAAAATCGATCTATCCAAGCAATAACAGAGCTGGGGAAAATGCTCACAACTCGATATAGGGATCTAGTGAGAAATGCCTTTTCATATTCTTCCTAGCCGGCATAAGTATTATCTGAAAGGTTGAAAGCGAATTACATTTTGAACATGGTGCCAGGGTAAAAAGGATTAAATCGCTCGCTAGTCATAATCAAATATCGATTTGTCAGGTTCATTGTTATTTAGGTTTAACATGGAAAATCCAATCAACATAATTTTATATATTAGATAAAAATATGAAAAGTGTCTATCTGCTGAGTATATATACTGGAAATTAGGTTCTTTCCATAACTGCTTTTCATAAATAAATACCTGCAAGGACAGATGGAGAGAAATATGTTCATCCTATTAGTTAGATGATATAAAGTCGGTGGTTAATGGTGTGAAGAGAAGGAAAAAATAAACAAGTGGAAAATGACAGTGGACCCATGAGAAAAAAACATTTCTTCTTTCCATCGAGCCGAGCCACAGGATGAAGCGTAACGGAGTAGAAAACTATGATGGCCAAATCAATTTTTCAAGATGCAAGTTTGTTTTCTTAAGTTATTTTTATTATTTTTTTACTGTTCACATGCTGATATGCTTGTGCTAACAACATCTTAGATGTTAAATCATTAAAATGTCATGTTAGCAAATAAAAGGGATAACAAATTGCTGGAAAAACGCACACACATCATTCAAAAGTTATTTTTATTGGATTTGCTGCTGGTTTTAATGCAGGTTTGAGGAAAAACAGTTACGAAAGATAATGGAGGAGCAAGGGGGGCAATAATTAAAATTAAGTGAGGAATTAGGCATATCATATTCTCTCCTTAGTTGGTACTGTTAGTCGCTATTAAATATATATATATATATATATATATATGATAAAAGATGGAAATAATATTCCGACGCAATGGAAAATGAAAAAAGAAAAACCAAAAATATTATTTATGTATTCATCAACGTTTTGTCTTTATTTCAAGACTTCCTCGAGATGACTGGTTTAGCTTTTCAAATATTTGTATTTGTGTGTTATTTCTTCAAACCAATCATCCCCAGGAAGTCTTGAAATAAAAACGAAACGTTGATGAATACATAAATAATATTTTTGGTTTTCATTTTTTCATTTTCCATATATATATGCATACACACAGTGTTAGTAAAATCGATGGCATAACGTTGGGATTATCTCTGTCTATATAAAGTTAAGTATGTGTATATGTTCATATATTTGAATGCACAGGATAATCTCCTAAACTAATTAACTGATCATTATGAACTTTGGAACACAGCTGCTAGGCATAGAGATGGGTGATATCGGCTATATTTATTCTAGTTTTATTCAAAGGGGGTAAGAAGGGTGTGGAAGCCTTTTGTAACAATTCAGATACCTTTGACTTATTTTTAATTTTAACAATAGGTATTAGACATCAATTAATAAATATTCCCTAAATTTCAGTTTCATTGAAGTGTTTTAAAGAGTTCTATCAAGCATAATATGAATACAATATCCTATTTGAAATTTCAAATATTTCAAATTTGCATTTAATTTAATTCATAGTCATTGGACACCAATTAAGCAAATGCATAGAAGACACTGCCAAGGCTGCTGCAAAGATAGTGGGCTCCTCTACCGTGCTTGAAAACTTTTCACACCAGATAGTATCCTATATCTCTACAAAGCCACCATGCGCCCATGCATGGAATATTATTGTCACATCTGGGCTGGTGCCCCATCAACTAGTCTCTCCGTCTTAGACCAAGTCAAAGAAAGAGTCTCTACTCTGATAGGTCCCTCACTGTCCACCAAGCTCCAGCCCCTGCCCCATCGCCGCAATGTTGCATCCTTGTGCTTGTTTTACAAGTACTTCAATGGATTGTGCTCCAATGAACTTGCTGCTCTGGTGGCCCCCTCAACATAAATACACTCGACCAACCCGACGATCAGCTAATTCCCATCCATTCACTGTGAAGGTCCCCAGATGCTGGAGAGCCTTCTACTCCAATAGCTTTTTTCCTCGAGCAGCCGGCCTTTAGAACTCCCTCCATGCTCCCCAGACTGTACTGACATGCAGAAATGTAAAACTAATGTGAACAAGTATCTCGCTGCACAGCTCTCAATTCAGGATGATCCATAAAACTTTCACCCCAATTCTCAGTAGCTCCTTACGTCTATACTGGCAACTTGCCTAGTTTTGGGTGAACCAAGTTAAAAAAAAAAAGAAGATTCCTAGAATTTCAATTTCTTTTTAAACCTCTTTAAACTTGAGCCTTAAATTTTAGATATTTTCTAGATTAAAAATCATGTAATGGATTTTGATCAAAATTGGAATAAGGATTCTAGAGATAAAGTTTAGTACCATTATATTTTGATTTTAATCATCGTCAGGGGACATAAAACTGATGCAAAACTGTTCTGTTCGGGTAATTAATTTTAGCTGTCCTGGGATGGGTATTCTTTTCGTGTTTTATAGTTATCAAAGAGCCTCTTTGTGTAGGGGTTGCTTTTGCAATAGCATGCCATTACTAGTTTTCAAATTTTCTTTGTGGTCTTTGGTTTGTGCTGATCATATTTATTTACCAATATTTGGTCTATTGTATTCTGTTACTTGAAATAAGAAGAGGCAACATTCGCAGGATGCCGATCAAGTCTCCCATGTTTGCTATGAAAGGACCCCCTACGAATGATAACGTTCAGATCTTCCTTTTGAGCTCCACGGCTTTTATATTTGTTTGATCTCATTTTTTCTTTGGTTTTGTTGATGTATCTGGCAACACCAGGCTCAGGCTTATTTTACCTGTGATGCTGTCACAGAGATAGCGTTTATCTATCCCATATATAGAAATAACAGTGCACCATCACACACATTGTACATCTTAGATGTTTACAATCAAGAATGTTGATCAGTATTTGTTTGAATGGCCTATAATTTGTACACCGGACATATTTTCATTTACACATATGGAACATAATCCCATCGATTTTTTAAACACCATGCATCTACATAATTATATTTACTACACAATCATCTTTAATATCGTTACCATTTCAGAGCAGAAAAACAAAAATACCAACCTGCTCATCTTCAAGACAAATGTATTTGAATACAAATATAAAGACACGCCAAGGTTACTTCATAAGATGAATCAACGTCAAGTTTATGACTACATTTGCTCCTCCCTCATGGATTGATCTCTCTAGTCGGGGAAGTAACGGTTTTCAACTTAGTATAAAGCATTTCTCTTTGTAATTAGACTTGGGTTCTCTTGGTAACCAGTAATGTAAACAAATGTAAAAACATTATAACTTCCCTTTAATGGATAAGATTGCTGATTACTGGACTAGCAGTCGGGTTTGGTCACACTGAGAAGCTGTGATATGACAAAACAGCCTTTGCTAAAATATAGTCATATGCAGCTTGTAAAACACAATGACTCACACAAACAACAGCAATTGTATCAGAGATGGTTGTTAAATGAGAGCTCTCTTTCTCTTCAGTAAATGCATTTTTGAAGGGTAAGAGGTCTACTTCTCACAGTGAGCTAATCATGATACTCTTGGTATTTAAAAAAAAAAATTTTTGATAGAAGTCGCTCCAGACAAGGCATGAAGCCACTTAATGCAAGGAGCTAAAAAGAATAATAAAAAATAAAAAGAATAATAAGAAAAGAGAGAGGAAGGTAGAATCACTTTAAAACAAGGTAATCTTTTAACTGACGGTGATAAATTCAGAGGCAAAATAATCAAACCTAAAGGCGAAACATAGCATGACAGCAACGGACTCAGTCATCTCGGTCGGAAATACCTCAAGGGACACACATTCATGCGCAACATGACCCTTGAGAATACCCTCGACATTTAGCAAGTGTTTATGGAGAAGCTTCTCAAGCAGCTACTTCCAACTTCAGTCTCCTGAACTATCACCCAGGAAAGGGCTCTACCATAGATACTTAACTAATTTCATTATCTGTCAGTTATCAGACAAACCAAGCCTGAAAGAGACCCCACCACCAGTGAGTAATCCCCTGGATTCCAAACAGACTAGTCAAAAGGTGAGCCCAATATCGAAGGAAGGAATTACAATGCTGGCTGACAAAAAATTCTACCCCTAAATGTTTAAATGTCTTCACACATTATACATTTTGGATTTGACTCTGTACTGAGTGTCTATCGACCCATCTCACTAAAGAAATCTTTTTTAGTCACCAATGACTTGAAAAACTAAAACATTTGGTTGATTTACAAAGCATAAGTTCTTAGTAGCGCTCTGTCTCATAAATTAGGGGTATGAGACCAAAACACTAGCACTGCCTGCCACTCTTATTAACTTTTTGCCACCCTTATTACCTAACATTCTCCATCATCATCATATTCGGTTTAACATCTGCTGTGTATTCTGGCATGTGTTAGACGGCTTTTAGAAATTGATTTTAAAACTAACTTATCTCTGGCCAGATATTCATTTATCCCTCCTTCTCTGTAATCCTTCCTTATCACTTCCTTCCGTGTTTCCTTAGCCTTTATCTGCCAACTGACCCTCAAATGTTCTACATGTACTAACCCAGGAACTCTCATCCATTCTTTCAATGTGACCAAACCAACGAAGTCGCTCGTTCCGCATACATCTCCCTATACTGTCCAGAATTAATTTTCTAAACTAACCTTTTTCTGGCCAGGTTTTCCTTTATCTATCTTCCTCTCAAATCTATCCTTAAGACTTACCCATATGTATTCCTTAATCTTCCCCTGCCACCTAAACTGCTTTAGATCAACTAATCCAAGCACTCTTATCTATTTTTCAATAGGACTAAACCAATGAAGTCACCTGTTCTGCATACATTTCTCTATACTGTCCAGATTTAATCTTTCAAACTAACCTATCTCTGGCCAATTCTTCATTTATCGCTCTTTCTCTCGAATCAATCTGTATCACTTTATTTTTATTTTCTCCTGCCAACTAACATCAACTGTTCTACATCTAGCAACCCAAGCCATCTCATCCATTCTTTTAATGCGACCAAACCAACAAAGTCTCCTGTTCTGCACACATGTCAGATTACACATCCATCACATCTTTCTCATATCCTCCAATACATATTAAGACTAGCTAAAATACCTGCCATTTTTTTGTTAAATAATTGCATTAAAAATGGCTAATAGATAAAAATGCGAACTTCAAACCAAAGCAAACAATCTATGCAACTTCGATTATTCTGACATTTCACTGAATATAATATTTTTAGATTCAAAATATTTTTTCGTTTACCATAAAAGAGATTTATGAAGACAAAACAGAAACAACAAAAGCCTGAAAAGCAACTGTTATAAAAATAATGAATGGCATGGATCTGGTTTAGCACACATCGTTTAAAGGTTGACGTGTCTATCATTTGGTAGATTTATTCTGCAAAAATAATGCAAAAATTATGAAAAGGAAAACTATAAATTATTTTACTATGAAGAAGGACGCATTTTTTTTAAGACTTACTTGGCAGGAGAGTTCTCTTTTGAAAATAAAGACATAATAATAAAGCAGATAAATTTGAAAACAAATATTGCATGTTTGCAGCTAAAAATAGACCGGAAACCTTCTTTTCCATTCACTAAAGTTAACTGTTTTTTTTTTTTGAGGAGGACGAGGCCATCTTTATTGAAATATTGGATTCCATTTTTTTATATCAATCTTTCGATTTTAAAACTTGACACACAGTTGGGTTGTGTGTGTGCACGCATGAGGGCCAGTATATTTTGTGAGGGGGCAGGTCTGCCTTGAGATGCAAGTGGCTCACTTTTCACAATAAATGGCACGCATCCACCAGAAATAACAGATCGGATTCAAATAGAAAACAAATCATAAATATGGAAATTGATTTTCGTTTTGATTGCCAATTCAAATACAAATGATGAATGAGATGATTCAAACAGATATGGCGGGTTAAGTGACATTCACATTTTACTATGGACGATTTTTCAGAGATAAGATATCCATCAGGATATATATACATATATATATATATATATATATAAAGATTTAATGATACTTAACTTTATGTCTAGAATCTTTCTTCCAATTTTGATTAAAATCAATTACATGATTTTGATTCTAGAAAATATCTAAAATTAAAGGCTTAAGCTTAAGGGGTTTTAAGAAGAGATTGAAACTAGGGAATTTTGCTTAATTTGTGTCTAATGACTATGGATCAAATTCAATGCAAATCTGATATATTTGAATTTTCATTTCTAAACTAATAAACTGATCATTATCAATTTTGAAACACAGCTGCTAGGCGTAAAAGGTCGTAATGTGGGCTATATTTACTTTAATTTACTTTTATGCAAAGAGAGTAAAAAGTGGGGAGGAAGCCCTTCGTGAAAATTAAGAGACATCCATTTTTTGTGAAATTTTAACAATATGCATCAAACATTAATAAATATTCCCCATAATTTCTTTGGAGTATTTTAAACGGTTCTAGAGGACACAATAAACGGTTTTAAACAACATAATATGGGTACAATCCCCACCCCCACATTTGAATTTGATCCATAATTATTAAACACCAATAAAGCAACAATTTCTTAAGACCCCTTAAACCTTTAATTTTAGACATTTTCTAGAATCAAAATCATGTGATGGATTTTGATTAAAATTGGAATAAGGATTCTAAACATATATCTTGATTTTAATCTTAATAAGCGGACATTAATTTTAATTAATCTTCATAAAGGTTGCTGTTAAAGTAAACTCTCCCTACCATGATGTTGCATATGATGCTATCGCACACTCTAACCTGGGCAACATCGGGTAACTCTGCTAGTTAACATATAAAATAAACTATCTCATGTAAAATTGTGAATAATAATTTTGTTTTTTTATATATATTCTTTACAAATTACCTAACTTTATTCATGCTCTATTTGCAATATTTGGCATCCCCTATCGTATAAGGATTTTCTTTGATATCCGGGATCTACTTGAAACAATAGTTGTAAATATAATTATTTTTGAATAATTATATATATATATATATATATATATATATATATATATATATATATATATATATATATATAACCACTACCTTACGCGCCAGCTCACTATGCATTTTGTAAATTCTAGCTCAATTTACCAACATCTACAAAAACATAACTACCCCCTCCGATTTAAGACAAATTTTAGTTAATAATACGAAAATAATACATTCTGAAAGCAATTAAAAAAAAAAAATACTCGAAGCCACCCAAAATTAATAACATTGTGTATGAAACCAGTAACAACTTTTTTAAATGCTTAACGTAATACAATTTTATCCTGTGACGCTAATTCTGGCGTCCCGGAATTTAAATTGTTAACTTCTTTCCTGGAAATAGTGAGTCCGTTCTTTTGGCACCTAACTGACTTCACATGCGTGTTCTTGCAGCCTTTTGAAACTCTTATTTTGTCCAGCTTTTTTGTCTGTTTGTATTTGTCACCTGAAGATGATTCGATAGAGAATCGAAAACGTTTGTGTTACATATGGAACATAGTTCAATTTTTTTTTATTTTAACACAGAAAAGATCATTAGAAAAATTGAAAAAATAAAAAAGGTATAATTAAGTACAAGATTTATGTTATTCTTTTACAATGTTTGCTTAAATGAAAGAATTCTGTCTAAATACACACAATATATATATATATATATATATATATATATATATATATATATATATATATATATATATATATATATAGGGATTGTTAAGTCTTCCCGAAAATAATTACTTAACTAGATATGAAAATAAAAAATAACTAAGAAAACTTTTATTGATTTTATAGTAAAATTGATTCCATTTGGTATGTCTGTTTCATAGCATATCAGCCTCTTGGCGGCTATATGAAAATAAATCCGACTGGATATAATTATTTTCTGGAAGGATTTAACTGAATTACATTATTTTGTTCTTAAAAACATTGGACAATGTTCAACAAAATAAAATGACTACTCAGAATCAAATATTGTTTTTGTAAGATGGAACGAATCGATGTCAGGAAAAAATATAGACTTAAGACTTTGTCTAGCTACACACATCTTTAATAAAAACTATTTTAAATAGGTGTAACATTAGAATAGGGAGGTTCAAAGGTGGGTGTAATTTGATGGATACATAAGGAGAGTTTCGCATGGGAGACTACTTTTTTGGTTGATATTGAACAATATTGTTCTTTTATCCTTGTCTCATTGATGTCAATAAAATAGAAACGTTTAAACACTACTACAAGATTTGAATCTTTTTTGGAGGCAGAGGTTTTTCACTCTGACAATTGTCCATCACATTTACAAGATAGCAGATCAAAGATCAAATAAATACGCCTGCTTCAAACGCACACATCAGATTTATCTATCTTCAAAGGAAATTTTTTTAAAAACCTTTGACTCTGTTTTATTTCAACCGTAATCAGTTCCTTCATTATACAGTTCTGTTGCAAAATATAATGGATCTTCGATAGAATATTGTCAATGAAAATCTCTTTCTCTTATATGAAACTGACATCAGAGTTCTCGCTTGTGTTCTTGAACCAAGAACTCATAACAACGTTAAGGTTTTATTTATTTCAAGAATAGGGCCATGATATAAAAGCATCGTAACACAATTTATCTATTCATAATAAATATAATTTCGGAGTTACGGGGAAATAAAACATCTTTTCTTTGTATTGGAAACATTCTATTATATTGTGAAACTAGATAAAAGTGCCATCTATCTAAGGCACTTGGGAAAACATCATTCAAAATAGTTCTCAAGTTTATGCATAAAACCCAACCGATATTTTCTGTGCAATATTTTCACAAAAGAAAATTAAGGAGAATGTCTATCACATCAAATACAGTCTCAGATGTGAAAACATAAAATAAGAACTTATTATTTTCTTATGCTGACAAAACAGAAGCGAGAGTTATGATGCTGCCCCTCCCCTATTTTGCCCTCACGTTTCTGGGTCAGTCATAACACATTAATAAAAAGGAGAGGTACTTGTGAAATCAGTTGATGCAGTTCCCAGGTGGTTTGAGAAAAAGGTGGTTACTGCTAATCGCCATATTGAATTCTAAATAAAATCCTATGCTGTACAGTTTCTTATTAAATTCATTTCTTGTAAGAAATATAAAAATTACAAGCACTTAATAATAGAGAGTTACTTTCCAATTGTCCTTTATATATATATATATATATATATATATATATATATATATATATATAAACAAGAAAGTGTCAATTTATTTTTCTTTATATTACATAGAATGTCATAATCGCATAGACTTTTTTCTTGGCATTTCTTATCATTATGTGGAAGTTCTTAAAAGGAACCCATAATGATGACATTCTGCATATCTTTTGCTTCAAGCTAACTTCTCTTCGGGAATATAAGTATGTGATATGAATGCGAAATGCATAAAGGAAGACGCTAATACCGTATCAATTAAGAAGATATTTTGGTGGATTTGATCTTTTTGTCTTGTACTTTTGGCAGAAACTTTTCCCATTGTGGTTGATGGAAATGCTTTGAAACAAGCTCCCCATCCTCCATTCCAAAAAGCAAAACATAAATAAACACAGAAGTACAATGACAATAACAAACCAACGTCATAGGAATGCATCGTATTTGAATTCCTTAAAGTAACAAACCATGATCACTTGATGCAAAAGAGAAGAATTGACGAGTGAAAGGCGAAGATTACATTGTCTTCCATCTACCATTTATCAAGGGAAATAATCAGAAGATTAATTTTTCTGTCTTTCTTCTTTTGCGTTTTAAACCAAACGAATGCCCGAGTAAAGACACGGGCATATATTTCTTCTTAAAAATCTTTAATAAGTACTTCTAAAATCATTCTACTTTTGTTGAAAATAATGAACACCAGTAAGTTCAATGGTTTGTTTTATTTAGTGGCCATCTTAGATCCCTGGTGGGTCATTGCCTTGCTGCTAAACTCATTCTTGTACATCCATTGGGTGCTACAGGCGTCTGCAGGGATTCATTCTGATCTTCTTTAATGCTGAGGGGAAGTACTACCTTGCATAAGAGGAGAGTGCAGCCTTCTCGACTAGAACATAACATTCTCTACTCATGAGTTGAGGGGAGGTGTAGCCTGAAAGACTGGGTGCAGACTTCTAGAGTTGGGTCCCATGGGACCCTGTACCTTGTGTGCACGGTGAGTTATGTGTACATGTTAATTATGAAGCAGAAAGAGAATCTTGTCGATTAAAGTTTTATTCTAAATATATCTTTTTAGATAGGGTTAGGGTTAGTTTTATTCTAAATATATCTTTTTAGAAAGGGTTAGGGTTAGTTTTATTCTAAATATATCTTTTTAGAAAGGGTTAGGGTTAGTTTTATTCTAAATATATCTTTTTAGAAAGGGTTAGTTTTATTCTAAATATATCTTTTTGGTTAGGGTTAGTTTTATTCTAAATATATCTTTTTAGAAAGGGTTAGGGTTAGTTTTATTCTAAATATATCTTTTTAGAAAGATATAGGGTTAGTTTTATTCTAAATATATCTTTTTAGAAAGGGTTAGGGTTAGTTTTATTCTAAATATATCTTTTTAGAAAGGGTTAGGGTTAGTTTTATTCTAAATATATCTTTTTAGAAAGGGTTAGTTTTATTCTAAATATATCTTTTTAGAAAGGGTTAGTTTTATTCTAAATATATCTTTTTAGAAAGGGTTAGGGTTAGTTTTATTCTAAATATATCTTTTTAGAAAAGGTTAGGGTTAGTTTTATTCTAAATATATCTTTTTAGAAAGGGTTAGGGTTAGTTTTATTCTAAATATATCTTTTTAGAAAGGGTTAGGGTTAGAGTTAGTTTTATTCTAAATATATCTTTTTAGAAAAGGTTAGGGTTAGTTTTATTCTAAATATATCTTTTTAGAAAGGGTTAGGATTAGTTTTATTCTAAATATATCTTTTTAGAAAGGGTTAGGGTTAGAGTTAGTTTTATTCTAAATATATCTTTTTAGAAAAGGTTAGGGTTAGAGTTAGTTTTATTCTAAATATATCTTTTTAGAAAGGGTTAGGGTTAGTTTTATTCTAAATATATCTTTTTAGAAAGGGTTAGGATTAGTTTTATTCTAAATATATCTTTTTAGAAAGGGTTAGGGTTAGAGTTAGTTTTATTCTAAATATATCTTTTTAGAAAGGGTTAGAGTTAGTTTTATTCTAAATATATCTTTTTCGAGAGGGTTAATCAGCAAGAGAGATAACTAGTAGATTACATTCTCTACTCAAGGAGTGTAGTATCTTCTGAGATATACACTGATCTTCTGCAGATGAGACGTAGAGAATGGCAGAAGCCTTCTAGGGTGCACGATGTACATATAAAGCAGAAAGAGAATCTTGTCGATTTTAGTTTTATTCTAAAAATCATGTGCCCAACTTTTGTGAATAGCTCCATTTTTTAAAGTGAACTTTTTGCTTCTTTATCTCATTAAATGCAATTGTAACAGTCAACGATTAGGCTATGTTGTCACACGCAACAGGATGAGGTCCTTTCAAAAGACAACAATTTGCTCCAAGCTCTCTGTCTCACTAACCTAACTATTGACTGTTTCAAAATGCCCCTCTTTCCTAACACATGATAGTACTCTACAAATCAGAGACTTTGGTATCTCTCAGCTTACTCGTAACTATCTAATACACCCAATCCATCACACTTACTGCCACCGAAGTTATAAAAGGAAAGTTGTAGTTAGTGACATTACTAGTCTGTCAAGAATGACAGCTTTTTGTTTTCAAATTGAAAGAAAAAAAACAAAAAAAACTAACCTTTTTATTTTTACTTTATTTCATCCCCCCTTACATTGTCACCGAGACATACTGTGAATTTGGAGCCGTATCCATAAAGGCATCCTAAGTAGGATGTTTGCTCACATTACATTTAAAGTTAACAGGTTGTTTTTTTTTACCAAATAACATATGGATTTTATTTCAATTTACCCCCCCCCCCCCACTCACCGTTTCTTTGACATTAACAGCTTTTTAATACAGGTTACATACTTAAATCTGTTTTGTCAGTCATTTATGGCAAATATCAGTCTGTGTTTTGAAAAAATAAAAATTGTATTTCCAATCGATTTCAATATTTTGATATTTAATCCTGATCAATAGTTTATTTTTGATTAGTCATAGATCAAGGATAAGATCTATCTTTTAGTAAACGTAAATATTTTCTTACAAAAATATCATGAGAAAATACCAGGGGTAGGACGTTAAATTTTAACATTTCTTAATGCGTCTGATCGATTTTTTGCCAAAATCGATGTTTTTAAATAATATATATTCTTCATTGAATTGTCTTTGCAAAAAATGCAAATATTTTCTTACCAGAAATTAAGAGAAAAGACACAACAGGTAGCAATGCGTGAAACCAAAACAAAAGTAAAAAAAGAATCCCGGGGAACGCCGGGTAGGAACAGCTAGTCAGGAATAAAGAAGACACTTCTATGAATATCTTTTAAAGTCCATGACAAATTTAGTAGATCGAACGATAGAATGAATGATTGTAACTCTTTAAAACTCATCTTCTGCATCAAAGATAGTCTTCTGCAAGACTGACTATTAATAAAATAAAACCGATATGACTTCTATCGGATAAATTATAGAGTGATTTTTTTTCGTCAATTTATTCTCCGAAAGGAAGTTAGCCAATTCAAAGCAATTACACTAGAAAATGAAATTAGCTGAAAAAAAAAACAGGATAGAAAAAATTAAACACTCTCTAATTAAATTCTGCATTTCCATATGAAAACTATTAAACTGTATTTCATACTTGTAATTTTAATTTTAAGTGTTGGGCTTTTGATTTTCACTGCAATTTGTTGTTTTCATGTTGGTATATGCAGATGCAACCAAGCAATGCAATAAGAGGCTTTACCTGCCGGTAGGTTAGTCAATCTATGCTTAAGTTTGAAATAGAATTTTTGTCAGTCTGCCATGCTTAAGTTTGAAATAGAATTTTTGTCAGTCTGTCATGCTTAAGTTTGAAATAGAATTTTTGTCAGTCTGCCATGCTTAAGTTTGAAATAGAATTTTTGTCAGTCTGCTATGCTTAAGTTTGAAATAGAATTTTTGTCAGTCTGCCATGCTTAAGTTTGAAATAGAATTTTTGTCAGTCTGTCATGCTTAAGTTTGAAATAGAATTTTTGTCAGTCTGTCATGCTTAAGTTTGAAATAGAATTTTTGTCAGTCTGTCATACTTAAGTTTGAAATAGAATTTTTGTCAGTCTGTCATGCTTAAGTTTGAAATAGAATTTTTGTCAGTCTGTCATGCTTAAGTTTGAAATAGAATTTTTGTCAGTCTGTCATGCTTAAGTTTGAAATAGAATTTTTGTCAGTCTGTCATGCTTAAGTTTGAAATAGAATTTTTGTCAGTCTGTCATGCTTAAGTTTGAAATAGAATTTTTGTCAGTCTGTCATGCTTAAGTTTGAAATAGAATTTTTGTCAGTCTGTCATGCTTAAGTTTGAAATAGAATTTTTACATGCATCCCTGAATCTCTATAAGAGGCTCAGACTATGCGTTGGTCTGTCAGACTTTAGTTTAAAATAGCATCTTCATCCTTAAATGTGCAGATTAAATAGACACATCCCATTTTAGATTTCAAGTATCTCTATAAGAAACTATGTCCGTAAATTGGTCTGTCATTCGATTTATCATGCTTAAACTGGAAATAGCATTTTCGTTGGTCTGCCAGACTTAGGTTTGAAATAGCATTCTTAAATGCATCCACACATCTCTATAAGAAGTTATGTGTTTTAGGTTGTTTGTTTGTCACGCTTTAATTAGAAATGGTATTTTCATCACTAAATGTACAGATTGATTGGACGTATCTTATTTTAGATGTGTCCAGGTTTGAAAAAGAATTTTTGTTTTATCTGTCAAACTTCAGTTTGAAATAGTATTTTCATTGGTCTGTCACACTTCAGTTTGAAATAGTATTTTCATTGGTCTGTCACGCTTCAGTTTGAAATTGCAATTTCATCGCTAAATGTGCAGATTGAATGGACGCATCTTAAGAATTCATTCCATTCTCATCTTATATTTCGTCTTTTTACCTTTTTCGAAGAGTAAGAATTTTGGGAAAAACAATCATTATTGGCATGACGAAAATTAATATTATTATGATCGATAACTTCAATATTGAATTTTGGTTCAAGCTGATTTAAACCTCATTGTTTTGATTTATGTTGTATGTTGAGCTTAAACCTATTGTTTTGAGCCTAAAACAGCATCGCAACCATACTTTGTCATATTGAAATTGAATATGTGCATTCACTATAAGACCATGGATGCTGTCTCAAGCGTAATTGAATCCTGTGGCCGAGAGCTGTCCATGTTGGTTCAATTAACCTTCAGCTTTGGCCGATTGTTCATACAACATATGTTGTTGACTTTTCGATTTGCTATCTGGCAATATCCGATAAGTTGATGGCTTATTCATACGAATCGGAATTCTGAGTCAGTTGGACCCACCTTTAGCCATAGTGCTATCATATGTCTCTGTTTGCCGCTCATGGCGGGTAAAGAATGCTTCACTTCTCTAATGAGAGTCGTGTAAACTTTTGCATCGATTTCTGTGAAATGGAAATAATGTACGTGTTAACTTCCTTTCTTGTTTGCTCTGTACGTTCAACATTCCTGACCGTTGCCTTCATTATGAAATAATGACGGCAAATCCTAGACAAGTTCTTTTTATAATCGACTGAAAGGGTAAAATAATTGGCTTTTCGTTGTCTTTTATCTTTTATGCCGGGTTTATTACCCTTAAATAGAAAAAACGTATGTATTGCGGATTTTGGCGCTTGTCAAGATTGAGCAAGCGCGTAAAGACACATAAAGAGAAATATAATAAAGAGATTCTGTGTGCAAGTATCTATCTATATAGCTCTCAAAAGACGACCTCATAAATGCTGTGGAAAGTATGATATTTGTCTGGCACCATCGCTACAGGCCATGTAAATCTGCAGCTGGTCTGAACAGCCAGTTAAGGAGTCACAGATGAGGAAAGGATGACATTGGAGAAACGTCATCTGTGAAAATGCAGCGAATCATCATAATTTCAGTCTGTATATACTGTCAGAAATAAATTCCAATATTAAGCATATAACCCGTTCACTGTATTTCGCTTGGTCGATGCGGCAAAGAGATATGGCTAAACCGATAGTAAAAGTGTAAACAAAGATTTATCGCATAGCTTGGGAGATGAGTTATTTGGACAATTTTGGTTTTCTTTAGACGTCAGGCTCGTTAGTCAAGCGGTCTCAGACGTAGTGTTGAATCTTCTGAGGCACAATTTGAAATCCTGTATATGGTCTCATTTGTCACTTTGTGGTATTCTTTGTTTATTTCCAATCCCGCAGACTAAATTAATCGTTTGTTTAGTAGTATTACTTATGCAGACACTTGCATCAACAAAAAACTAGCATAATACGTAACATACTGTTGGAAACAATTTCCAATATTAAACATTTATCGATGTGTATCCGTGTTTTCCTTATTGATTGCATTTTTAATGCTTTTCATAAGTAATATTAAATATTCATTTTTCCTCTCGTTTCGCCATATTGTAATCGATATGTAAGAAGCCTTTTGACATTACATTGATTTAAACAAAAAAAATACAAGTTCTGTTCAAGAAGTATTTAGACTGAGACTATTCAACGACCTTTTTGAATAGTCTGGATACTTTTTGATCAGAGCTTGTATTTTAGAAAAAGTTGTATTTTCAGTCATTGTTACTTTTAACCTTGTTGAATATATGTTCAGTCAGGATACGTTTTGAATGCAGCAACGTTTCGGCCGATGTAACCTCTGACCTTCTTCAGGTGCATCTCGTCAAACTTGAAAGAGAACACATACGGAATTCTGAACCAAAACCGTTATTTAATCCACGGGAGTAGATTGTTTTCATTCGAACTTGGGAATCTTGATGTTGAACTTGAAAACCTATACAGAATTTCTACCAGGTCATGGTAGATAGAACGAGAACAATCTACTCTTGTAGATTAAATAAAGGATTTGGTTCGAAATTCCGTATCGGTTTTCGTGTTCAACATAAACAATAAACATTCCCACGTTCGAAAAGAGCACCTGAATAGGAAGGCAGAGGGTTACATTGGTCGTAATGTTGTGAAAATAACATTCAAGATGAGACTAGTAGTCCGAATAATCTAAATAATACATTTGGGCACTTCTGCAGATTAGGGACGGGCCGAAATTAATTTGCTTTCATTTTAGAAGAGTTCCAATAGTCTAAGGGGCCGACAACTCTCTTTTTTTCCACTAACCCCTGCAGAATCTTTTTTGAACAAATTTCTGAATTGTATCCCATTTAAAAAAATAAGAACAAGAGAAAAAAAAAGAGAAAAATTAATTTTTTAAATGTACAAAAAAAATCAAAAATGTGTCAAACCAAACACGATCACTGTTCTAATTTAAATATTTTTAAACTGTTCGTTTTGAAATGAAAAAAATATATTGTTGATTTTCCCAAATTTTATTTTTTTCAATAAATGTTCTATTAATATACCGTTTATTTTCACAAATTTTAATTTTTTGATAAATGTTCTATTAATTTATTCAATTTGCATTACTTTTTATTTCAAAAAGTCATATTTTCCATTTTCGGAGAAATTATGCACTTAAAAGTGAAACAAAAAGAGAGTTGTCAGCCCCTTACACTATTAGAGCTCTTCTAAAATGAAAACAAATATATTTTGGCACGTCCCTAATCTGCAGAAGTGCCTACATTTGTTTTATTTTTTATTTCCCTTTTATTCAATCTGGAGACTTTTTTTCATCACATCCGGCAGTTTTATTAATTGTTCGTTTCTGTTTTGTAAAATGCATGTTCAGACAGGATATTTTCATAACAAGGACTCTTTTATTTAAAAAGAACCAAATATGTCGTCGTGCATTATTCATTTCTCTCACTAAATGCACATTCTATCTCAAGACTTGTTGATCGCGCCTTGTTATTTTTTAAGAAAATAAATGCTTTGTTTTTGTTTGTTCCTCTCTTGTTAAACTCAATTTTGCTACTTTTTGAGCACACATCGTATT
Source organism: Sepiola atlantica (assembly GCA_963556195.1). Taxonomy (NCBI): domain Eukaryota; kingdom Metazoa; phylum Mollusca; class Cephalopoda; order Sepiida; family Sepiolidae; genus Sepiola; species Sepiola atlantica. The sequence continues at coordinate 11,328,153 of OY744530.1, read as the reverse complement.
TTCTAATCTTCCACTGGCACTGAACTGATTAAACTAAGATGACAACGTATGATAACGCTGCCTTCGTTGTTTCATACGTTGGCCGCTTTTCAGTGTAGTTCCTCGGTTTTAATCTATTTTTTATTCATTTTAATTCCATTTGTGAAAGGAGTTTCTCTGTTTGCAAATGTAAATTAAATTATACATTCTTCAATTTCAGATGCAATAAAATTCGAGAATTATCAAAAATATCAAAACTTAAAATGAATGTTTATAATTTTAAAACCCTTTATGTATCCTCATGTTCTCACGCCCCCTTCCTCTCAAATGAATTCGGATAATGAAAACAAGATGTTTTCGAATTTGAATAATATGATATTTCAACACAATCAATATATGAAGGTTTTGTTCACTCCTGAAGTTTTTAAGGTCTGTTGCAGTGCCAGTGTTAGAAGACCATGCCACACCTCCATGATACATTTCCCTCTACCATTAGACTACTTTTCAAACAAACTAATGTGTCAATTATTTAATCACCAACAATTAGGGTATTATCCCATTCTTACATTTACAGCATTCATTTAATAAATAATATCTAACATATAAAGTTATCTTGTGGGATTTAAAAAAATTAGACTTAAATAACATTTAACCTGACACAAAACACTGATTTTTACTAGCGAATGGTCATCTGTTATTTTTAAATTTATGTAGTCCTGCTCCGATAACTGGTAATACTTTTTAAAATTATGACCGAAAAATCAAAATTATCAAGATGAAGACCATATATTTTTCATTTAAGAATATAAAAACTGTTGTCTTCCTCATAATCAAAATTTTATTTCTTTTTCTGTATACGTTTTTTTTTTAAAATAAAGTGCAAACAAATACAAATTAAAACCATGACTTCACTGCATCCAGGGCAACGCCGGGTAGAGACAACTAGTAGTTACATAAAGATATTTAAGAAGTGGAAGTTTTATAGAATTTAGGTTTGAGCCAGATCAAGACAAACGCACAGTAATTACTTCTTTTTTTTTTTAAACAGAATGTCTTCGTTAAAAACTATTCTGTATAAGTTTTTCCAACCACATTTTAAGTAAAGGGGACAAAAAATAAAACGCAGGCCTCCAGAGCTGTGCTGAAATTATCCTTTTAAATTCCCATTAAACACGAGCAACTGTGACTACTGTTGGCACAGTTTAGTTTCGTGTGTATGTTTAATGACAAATCAACCCCTTTTTGAGTTATTTAATGCTAAAACAATTTGCCTATTGCAAACTCTTAATTTTATACAATTAGTTGAAGACAAGTTTTAACCATAGCTGAGGAAGGGGGTTGGTATATGTGTGAATGCAAAAAATAGTCCGCATTTGTAGCTATTAGACCACACATGTTCCTCCAGCTGCAATTTTAAACCGAGAATTATGTTTCGGACATGTGGCGCAACGGATAAAAGTGTTGATTAAAAATCAGTTCTACGTGACAGTCTTCTGGAGATTGAAGGTTCAATCCTTACTACAAGTGATAATAATCAAGAATAAAATAATAATTAACACTTCTACCAGATCATGGCTGACAGAACGAGAACAATCGACTCCCGTAGATTAAATAAAAGGGTTCAGTTCGAAATAAAGATTCCAAAGTTCGAAAATATGCACCTGAAGAAGGTCAGAGATTACATTGGCTGAAACGTTGTGGCAATAACAATCGAGATGAGAATTGTAGTCTGAATAAACCAAATGAGAATTATAACTTTCTCAAACCATGTGTAATATATGTCTAAAACATTTTTCCTTTCTTTTCCAGAAGCTGAAACTCGCAGAATGTCCAGCTTAGAAGATGACCTGTTGTTTGCGAAGAACCATACCTATGTTGTCCAGATGGAGCAAATGGTTGTGCAGTCGATGTACAAATACATGAATCCTTTATTTTTACTATGTGGATCTATAGGGAACCTCATGTCCCTCTTCATCATGCGCAAGATGAGCATCCATGTATGGTCAAGTTGTATTTACTTGACCGCACTCGCCATGGTCGACCTCATCATACTCTACATAGACTGTGGCAATAACTGGTACAAGCAACTGACCAAAGTGGACATCAGCGTTATGATCATGACCAGCAGTGATGCTATGTGTCGGGTATATCTTTTCTTTTACAATTTCATCTTTCACTTTTCTTCATGGTTGGTTGTGGCCATTACAGGCGAGTGCCTCGTCTCGATAAAACACCCAGTTTTCAAGTATAAATCTTGCACAAGAGAACATGCCCGGGCAGTCATCTTACTGATCGCGGTTTTGCTTATAGGAATTAACATACACTACTTCTGGACCCACGGGATTGTCACAATGCGAGGGAATCATGGACAGGTATGCATCTACGTGAACGAGTTCTCCGACATATTCCGTGATCAGATTTGGCAATATCTAGATATTCTCATAAAAGATATCATTCCTGTGTTGGTGGTGTGTCTCCTGGTCATCATCATGACCATGTTTCTAAACACCAACAACAACCACGCAAAGAGCATGGAACCCGTTCTAAAGAAGTACTATATGGATATCGAAGCTTTCAAAGAACTTCGGCATGTGGTGATAGTTATTGCGGTGATCTTCATGGTGTGCACCCTACCCCGTGTAGGTGTTGCTGTGTTTCGTCACTGCGTGACCACCTACGGAGTGATGCCATACACGCAGAGTCTAAGTGCTAAGTTAATGTTGGCAGACGCTGTATGCAAAATTCTTAGTTATGCAAACCATAGCTTAAAACTGTTTGTATACATCTTTTTTTGTAGGCGGATAAGTCACTGGACAAAAAAGTCGACAAAGGTGTTTCTCTCACAGAGCTGCAGTATGAACAAAGCTCATAGGACGGACTCGTATTACCAACAAAAAGTTGCCGAGAAGCCGTCCTCCGCACCGTCACAATCATTTATAGAAAGCAATGCTGTTCAAATGATGGATCCGAGGATTCATATAAACCACCACAGAGAACCGCATCGCAAGCCGAGAGTATTCACGCAGACCCAAGTCTGAATAAAAAAAAACTTTAGAGAGACCAAAGGAATGAGTAAAAAAACAAACAAAAGAAAAGATAAATTCTTTCTCATGTTCCAATGTCGTTATTAATATAATATCAAATTAATTTAAACAATAAATAATAAGAAATATACAAACGAATTATATTTGGAAACTTAAATGTCGAAGTTTGAAAAAGATGAATTCTTCATTTCTTTATATATATATATATATATATATATATATATATTTTTTTTTTGTTTACTCTTTTTTGGGGTGATTATAAAAAAAGTCAAATAAAAGAAAAAGACATTTTTATTTTCAACGAATATAAAGTTGTTACAGCTTTAGGAAATTGGTTTTATGCTGAACAATACGATACATTTTATGGCTGATAATAATTCATTTTATTCCGTAATTATTTATAAATTTATTTAATCATTTTTGTTTTTATAATTAAAACGAATTAATCATTTATTATAAAAAAATTAAAAAATTAAAAAGAACGAACAAATAAAAATAAAGTCTTTAGAGAAAAAGAATATTTTTCCCCCTCGATTGATTTTTTTTCTTTGATAAATGCTTGTTTGAGGAAAATTAAATATTTGAAATAAATATTAACAAAAAAAAAAAAACTTGAAAACAAAACAATATACAAAATTGTTTTAGGATGAAATCGATATGTCAGTTCTATATTAGACATTGGTGATTTGTTGAGAGACTTAACCAACCTGCAAAGACGGATTCAACATTATCAGTGATTCTTGAAGGAAATTAAAAACAAATTTCAAACAAATTTTTATTATTTATTTATTTATTTTGATGAAAAATGTATAAAAAACACTTTGTCACAGAATGATATTAGATTTTTGTCAACAATGCAAATTATTTCCCTTGAAAGTTTCTTGTCATGTGACAAGAAAACAACCAATTTCCGTTCAGAAATGAGTTTTTTTCTTTCTTTTTTTCGGTTTTCTTGTACTACATTATCTTGTTCAAAATTCCTTTCAGCTTTCATGAATTCATTTATGCATTTGTCTTTTTGAGTTTCTTTTATTTTGATTAATAATCTCATTCAAACTTTTCTAAAGAAGGTAGTAAGGATTGAACCCTCAACCTTCCATTTTGCTATGAGTCTATGTGGGCATTTCTACAAGCAATACCAACTAAGAATAACATACTAATTAATTAACACTTCTATCCAGTCATGGCTGACGGAACAAGAACAATTAACTTACATGGATCAATTAAAAGTTCAGTTTAAAAATGCCGTATAGGTTTCGGAGTTCGACATAAAGGTTCTAGAGTTTGAAAAGAGTCACCTGAAAAACGTTGAAGATTACTTCGGCAGAAAATGACAATCAAGATGAAAACAGGAAACCGAACAATTCAAATAATACAAATTATTTATCCTATTTAAAAAATTCTGAAACATAAATATTGAGATAAAATTCTTTTAAATATTTCATAAGATAGACTCAAACAATATATATATATATATATATATATATATATGTATAAAAAGAGAGAAAGACATTTTCTTATTATCCTTAAAAGGATAAGTCTACACTTGTGCTTTATTTGTCCCTATTTATTTGCTTCCCCACGAGGGCAGAGTTAGACACAAGATCGGTTTTTAATATGAGAAAAATCCAGCTGCCTAAAAATAGATTCTCTGGATTTGGACAAAAATAAAAATTACCTCAGTCTAGAAAGACTTGTCTTTCATTGACTGAATATATTTAAGATTAAGTGTAGTATCAGAACAAATACTACACTTTGTTCCTAACCAAAAGACCAAGGAACCTTTGCTTCATTTGTCAAGTTAAAAAAAAAGAAGACTGATATTGAGTCGGCCTAACACACTCAGAGTTTGACTCACTGGATTGGCTGCAATCAATTGGCGGACAGTTTCAGAATCTAGAGCAGATTGGCTGCTATCACTTGGGAGACAGTTTCAGAATCTAGAGCAGATTGGCTGCAATCAATTGGCAGATAGTTTCAGAATCTAGAGCAGATTGGCTGCTATCGATTGGCAGACAGTTTCAGAATCTAGAGCAGATTGGCTGCAATCACTTGGGAGACAGTTTCAGAATCTAGAGCAGATTGGCTGCTATCACTTGGGAGACAGTTTCAGAATCTAGAGCAGATTGGCTGCAATCAATTGGCAGATAGTTTCAGAATCTAGAGCAGATTGGCTGCTATCAATTGGCAGACAGTTTCAGAATCTAGAGCATATTGGCTGCTATCACTTGGGAGACAGTTTCAGAATCTAGAGCAGATTGGCTGCAATCAATTGGCAGATAGTTTCAGAATCTAGAGCAGATTGGCTGCTATTTATTGGCAGACAGTTTCAGAATCTAGAGCAGATTGGCTGCTATCACTTGGGAGACAGTTTCAGAATCTAGAGCAGATTGGCTGCTATCACTTGGGAGACAGTTTCAGAATCTAGAGCAGATTGGCTGCAATCAATTGGCAGATAGTTTCAGAATCTAGAGCAGATTGGCTGCTATCACTTTGGAGACAGTTTCAGAATCTAGAGCAGATTGGCTGCAATCAATTGGCAGACAGTTTCAGAATCTAGAGCTAATTGGCTGCTATCACTTTGGAGACAGTTTCAGAATCTAGAGCAGATTGGCTGCAATCAATTGGCAGACAGTTTCAGAATCTAGAGCAGATATGCTGCTATCACTTGGGAGACAGTTTCAGAATCTAGACCAGATTGGCTGCTATCACTTGGGAGACAGTTTCAGAATCTAGAGCAGATTGGCTGCTATCACTTGGGAGACAGTTTCAGAATCTAGAGCAGATTGGCTGCTATCACTTGGGGGACAGTTTCAGAATCTAGAGCAGATTGGCTGCTATCACTTGGGAGACAGTTTCAGAATCTAGAGCAGATTGGCTGCTATCACTTGGGGGACAGTTTCAGAATCTAGAGCAGATTGGCTGCTATCACTTGAGAGACAGTTTCAGAATTTAGAGCAGATTGGCTGCTATCACTTGGGGGACAGTTTAAGAATCTAGAGCAGAGTGGCTGCTATCAATTGGCGGACAGTTTCAGAATCTAGAGCAGATTGGCTGCTATCACTTGGGAGACAGTTTCAGAATCTAGAGCAGATTTGCTGCTATCACTTGGGAGACAGTTTCAGAATCTAGAGCAGATTGGCTGCTATCACTTGGGAGACAGTTTTAGAATCTAGAGCAGATTGGCTGCTATCACTTGGGAGAAAGTTTCAGAATCTAGAGCAGATTGGCTGCTATCACTTGGGGGACAGTTTCAGAATCTAGAGCAGATTGGCTGCTATCACTTGGGAGACAGTTTCAGAATCTAGAGCAGATTGGCTGCTATCACTTGGAAGACAGTTTCAGAATCTAGAGCAGATTGGCTGCTATCACTTGGGAGACAGTTTCAGAATCTAGAGCAGATTGGCTGCTATCACTTGGGAGACAGTTTCAGAATCTAGAGCAGATTGGCTGCTATCACTTGGGAGACAGTTTCAGAATCTAGAGCAGATTGGCTGCTATCACTTGGGGGACAGTTTCAGAATCTAGAGCAGCGTTTCTCAAATATTGTACCCTTGCGTTACCTTTAAAATAAATTACATGTCTCAAGGAACCCCTGCTGAAAAACAACAGTAGATATCATAACTTTCTCGTTATATCTTTATCGTAGTTCAGATAGTAAATATCATAGTATAAATTTCTGAATAACTGGTTTGAAGAAAAATATATACTTCTTTGTCATTTTTTTTTGGGGGGGGGGGTATGTTTGATAAAATGCATTCTCTTCATTTATAATAATTTATCGGGGAGTTTTTATTCACACTCATAAGAATTTTAAACTCAAACGTAAAAAATAAACACTAGTAATCAATATCATATAAACCCTATACATATATGAAATTAAATTAAAAAGTCAAAAGTGCATTAACTTATCTCACTTGTTCTTGTGAAACCTTCAGGACTTTCTGAGGAACCGTGGTAGAGAAATGCTGATCTAGAGATTCTCGCCTTCCTGACCTTGTCTCATCGTCAAAGTTTTTACAACATGATTCAAATTCTTTAACCATCTTGTTTTGTTCTTGTTATCAACTACATGTAAACTTTTGCGTAACAAATATTTTTTGGTGCGTTCGTAGTGTTCAGTTTGGTTAAAACTTGTAAATCATAACTTCTTGAATGACACTAAATTTCACGATTATCTGCGTGACTTTCGAATCACAGACAGCACGAGGCAACGGACAATGTATCAGCGCCTCAACTACCATGATAATAACGTTTTGTTACTGTGATAATAAACATAACATTAAACAAGAATTATAATTAACACTAATAAAGATGCATCCAGTAATTGTTGTGATGGGATAACAGACTCCTCTCAGTCACTAAATAAGTGAACTCGTCTGGACAATAAATACGACTATGAACAGTAATAAGGGGGATTCGATTATATTGTTGAATCCTATTGGATTACCCATAGTTACTATTGTTTGTACAAGATATATACGTTAGAATAAACCGACTATTTTAATACCTTTACACTCTAGGTTATTTTATTATTTATAACTACTTATCAAGTTCTATCAGTAATACAGATGCAACACCAATTTGCGGCAACTCATGGCTTGGCATCTCTTTTAATCCATGAAAGGGAACTTGGTAATCGCGTTGCTGTCAGACTAGTTTACAGGGCGACCAACAGATGGCTCTGTGTGTAATGTGCTGTCAATTTTTTTGTTTACATTACACCTGCTTCCTTTGTTTTGAGATAATATCTTATTTTGCTTAAATTTTAAGTCTAATTATGGCTCCACAGGAATATTTAAGTTGCAGCCGTGGTGTGAATCATAAATAGCAGTCTATTTTCATCAAAAATAAAAATTTGAACTGCGGAAAAGACTTGTACCGGTTTACAGACATGTGAGGTGTATAATTAGTTGATTAGGGTTAGTGTATAATTAGTTGGTTAGGGTTAGTGTATAATTAGTTGGTTAGGGTTAGTGTATAATTAGTTGGTTAAGGTTAGTGTATAATTAGTTGGTTAGGGTTAGTGCATAATTAGTTGGTTAGGGTTAGTGTATAATTAGTTGGTTAGGGTTAGTGCATAATTAGTTGGTTAGGGTTAGTGTATAATTAGTTGGTTAGGGTTAGTGTATAATTAGTTGGTTAGGGTTAGTGTATAATTAGTTGGTTAAGGTTAGTGTATAATTAGTTGGTTAGGGTTAGTGTATAATTAGTTGGTTAGGGTTAGTGCATAATTAGTTGGTTAGGGTTAGTGCATAATTAGTTGGTTAGGGTTAGTGCATAATTAGTTGGTTAGGGTTAGTGCATAATTAGTTGGTTAGGGTTAGTGTATAATTAGTTGGTTAGGGTTAGTGTATAATTAGTTGGTTAGGGTTAGTGTATAATTAGTTGGTTAGGGTTAGTGTATAATTAGTTGGTTAGGGTTAGTGTATAATTAGTTGGTTAGGGTTAGTGCATAATTAGTTGGTTAGGGTTAGTGCATAATTAGTTGGTTAGGGTTAGTGTATAATTAGTTGGTTATGGTTAGTGCATAATTAGTTGGTTAGGGTTAGTGTATAATTAGTTGGTTAGGGTTAGTGTATAATTAGTTGGTTAGGGTTAGTGTATAATTAGTTGGTTATGGTTAGTGCATAATTAGTTGGTTAGGGTTAGTGCATAATTAGTTGGTTAGGGTTAGTGTATAATTAGTTGGTTAGGGTTAGTGCATAATTAGTTGGTTAGGGTTAGTGCATAATTAGTTGGTTAGGGTTAGTGTATAATTAGTTGGTTAGGGTTAGTGTATAATTAGTTGGTTAGGGTTAGTGTATAATTAGTTGGTTAGGGTTAGTGCATAATTAGTTGGTTAGGGTTAGTGTATAATTAGTTGGTTAGGGTTAGTGTATAATTAGTTGGTTAGGGTTAGTGTATAATTAGTTGGTTATGGTTAGTGCATAATTAGTTGGTTAGGGTTAGTGTATAATTAGTTGGTTAGGGTTAGTGCATAATTAGTTGGTTAGGGTTAGTGCATAATTAGTTGGTTAGGGTTAGTGCATAATTAGTTGGTTAGGGTTAGTGTATAATTAGTTGGTTAGGGTTAGTGAATAATTAGTTGGTTAGGGTTAGTGCATAATTAGTTGGTTAGGGTTAGTGCATAATTAGTTGGTTAGGGTTAGTGTATAATTAGTTGGTTATGGTTAGTGCATAATTAGTTGGTTAGGGTTAGTGCATAATTAGTTGGTTAGGGTTAGTGTATAATTAGTTGGTTAGGGTTAGTGTATAATTAGTTGGTTAGGGTTAGTGTATAATAAGTTGGTTAAGGTTAGTGTATAATTAGTTGGTTATGGTTAGTGCATAATTAGTTGGTTAGGGTTAGTGTATAATTAGTTGGTTAGGGTTAGTGTATAATTAGTTGGTTATGGTTAGTGCATAATTAGTTGGTTAGGGTTAGTGTATAATTAGTTGGTTAGGGTTAGTGTATAATTAGTTGGTTAGGGTTAGTGTATAATTAGTTGGTTAAGGTTAGTGTATAATTAGTTGGTTAGGGTTAGTGTATAATTAGTTGGTTAGGGTTAGTGTATAATTAGTTGGTTAGGGTTAGTGTATAATTAGTTGGTTAGGGTTAGTGTATAATTAGTTGGTTAGGGTTAGTGCATAATTAGTTGGTTAGGGTTAGTGCATAATTAGTTGGTTAGGGTTAGTGCATAATTAGTTGGTTAGGGTTAGTGTATAATTAGTTGGTTATGGTTAGTGTATAATTAGTTGGTTAGGGTTAGTGCATAATTAGTTGGTTAGGGTTAGTGTTTTGAGGAATTATTGTAAGTGTTAAATAAGATCGTTTGGTAAAACGGTTGGACTTTTCAAAGCTGGGGATCCCTATCAGACTGAATGTTTCCAACTACGATTTACAGACTAGACCGGAAATGGCCAAACCATCACCGAACACTCAATTAGTATGGACATTAAATGGAACAAATTTTTTTCTTTTTTTTTCATTAGTTCATATAAGGGTCAATTTCCCCTCCTCAATGTTAAGAATGGGTTTGATTTTACAGCTGTATGCTTTAGTAGTGTCTGCTATTTTACATTTGTTTTACAGCTTTTAAATCGTAAACTACTTCATCCATTTCCAGTTTGTTCTGTGAATCACAATCGGAAAAATTCGGGTTTATATGGATCTCTAACTGCAAAAGTGCCAAACAGTTAATCCGGTAAACTTCTTGAGCCAAGGGTGCAAAAAAATCGATGATGTGTCTGAACTTCCGACCACAGCAGGTAGCTTTCATAGATTTGAATTGCTTCGTTCATGTGATATATGTCACAAACAATCACATCTGAAAATATTGTAAAATATTTGACTGACACATTGATTATTTTGGGATGAAAATGAAAACGAATATTTTGTTAACAGAAGGGTTGAAGACATGTGTTGCATGGAGAGAAATGATATGATGGATGTGTAATGTAAGTCTTATAGACAGGCTTAGTTCTGATGACCTCAGAGGAAAACTAAATCTGGACAATATAGAGAGATGTGTGCAGAAGAGTAGACTTCGATGATATGGTCACGTTGAAAGAATGGATAAAATTCTTGGGTTAGTAGATGGAGAACAGTTGAAGTAGCAGGGGCAGTTCACAGAGGGAAAGCCAAGGAAAAAATTGGTGGGAAGTGATAAGGATGGACTTGACAGAAAGAGGGATAAATAAAGACCTGGCAGAGATATGTTAGTTTTGGAGTTAATTTCTTAAAGCCGTACAGCACATGCCAGCATGTAAAATGGACGTTAAACCGATGATGCTGATGATGATGATTACATCATTATATAACACGATGGGGACCAATTCTTCGATCATAGCAGATTATTTGGATGACATCTCATCACGGAGGCAGCTGGAGTCTTGTTGTGTTGATGACAAGTAGCAGCAGTTCGGCCTCTCTCCTCTTCTTTTTCGTTGTTGTCATCATCATCTTTTTAATAACAACAATTGTAAAAGTTATAAAATATGGGGTTTAAAAGTGTTTTCCCCTTTTCTTTTCCAGTATACATATATAATACTCTTAACCTATCCCCCATAAGGGAATGGGAGCAGCCAGACAAAAGAGAAAGATCTCATCAGCTTACCACTATGTGTCACTGCTGACTTCCTGTTTGTGATGCAATATTCTGACATGTAGCCCTTACTCTAACTTGACTTCTAATTGAATTTTCCACTAGTTTAATCTTATGTGGGAAAATACTAACATTATTTATAAACACCTACATCTAAATATTGCTACAAGGCTTTTGTTAAGTCTGCCAATTACCTCCCTTAAAAGTTTATAATCATGTGACAAGAAAAACAACCAATCATGACTTTGGGTTCGGAAATGAGGTTTTCTACCTTTTCTATTGTTTGCATTGTGTGTCTTGATTTAAATTTATTTCAGCTTTCATGAGGTGTATGAAAATAAACTATAGTTTCCCGGCTTTCTAAATAGGAACAAAGTGTAGTATCTGTTCTGATGCTATACTAAGTCTATTCTGTCCCCAGGTAGTGAAGGAGAAGTTTTAGACTGAAGCAATTTTTCTTCTTGTTCCAATCCAAAATGACTTTTTTTTTTTTGAACTGGATTTTCCTCATAATAAAAAACTGACCTTGTGTCTAACTTTGCTCTTGTGGGGGAGGCAAATAAATAGGAACCTATACTGTAGTAATATTTCATAAAATCAAATGTGATATTCTTATGTCCTGATTAGGTTAAGTTAATTATGTGTCCCCCACTTTTATAGATTACCATTTTCCGTAATGTTACTCCATTGTTTTACTTCTTGAGAGAATTGTTTTGCCAATTCTTTCTATTTTGGGTTTAGTTGGTTTAATTAGTCACGTGATTGGTTTATTATTAAAATCTCTTTCTGATCTTTTAGTGGGATGCTCACTCCATCAGATTTTAATTTGCTAAATTTAATTTTAAGTTTATCTATGATTTGTTTACTTTCTGTGTTGATTATATTCATGTAGTTTCACATGTTAGTGTCTAGTTTTTAAGTTTTTAATAATGTATCCTAATATTTTCTGTTTCTAACTTTTTACTGGTTAGGTGAAAAGTAGTTTGATTTGCCATAAATGTAGGCCTGCTGTCATAATTTTGTTGGGGGGGGGGCATGTATGAACAAGGGATTGCATGAATACTAGTGTTTTCAAAACTTACATATTTATGTCCTGGAAAATCTACATTGCTGCCACATGCAGAGCATTGGGGACAGAGTCCTACTAATACCCCCTGTTTTAACTTTTCTGTATGTACACTGTAAATATTAATTGGGGTTTATTTTGCAGTTCTCATTTCTTTAGAGAAAAATGTTCATAAAATGTATTGCTCCCCATCCACCTACAGCATATTGTTTAATTGCATTTAGTTGGATATTTCCCGAAGAAGACATCTAATTAAGAGTAAAAGGTTTGGTAGTTTTGTTTTACGGCATATCAACCCTTTTTGGGTTATTTAATGCCGAATCTGGTCATTATAGTAAAAGTTTTTATGCTTCAAGTTCTTTATATCTTCAAATGTTTAATCATCGTTTTTGGTTTGGTAGTTTTGTTTTACGGCATATCAACCCTTTTTGGGTTATTTAATGCCGAATCTGGTCATTATAGTACAAGATTTATGCTTCAAGTTCTAAAAATAAAATAAAAAAGGGGAGGGAGAAAGGGAGAGGGGCTGTTGTTTTTGTTTTTCGTTTTGTAGAACATAATTAAGTTTTACAAAAAAAAAAAAAAAGAAAAACAAAAAACGTCAATGTAGGTGAATTTCGTCTCAGGGAGCCACAGGGCAGCCTGATCTGGTATCACCAGAAAGAGTAAAAGAATAATGAAAATGTATCAGATGTATGAAAATGTATGACAGAAGTGAATGGGTTCACAATTGAGCTATATTGAACAGTTTACTGAATCAATGATTGAAAAGCCGTCGAGAGAATAGTCCCAAAATAGTGCATATTTTCTCCTCATAACTCGACATTATCTGGAGGCCGAAAGAAAATATACCACTCATGAAAACAACCGATGAAACATTACTGCATACAAGCTCACAAGGTAAGCTGTTTATCCCAAACTAAAAAATCTTCTGTTTAGCGAGTGTCTGCTACTGTTTCCTTCTGTTAAGATAGTAATGATCAGCCTTCTCCAAAATCAGCCATGTGACACACTGTGTACACATTGCGAAAATACATAATTATACTCTCTATCCAGATTGTAGATCACTTATCAATTATTCACAAGTTTAGGGGAAGTATAACCTTACAGAACCAATTTCTCTTTAGACTTGACTTCAGCCATATTCGTCCATTTTTCACCAAGTTGAGAGTTGAAAGTAAATTATTAGATTGTCATCATAAGGTTTCTGTTCCTCTGTCAAAACGGCTCATCTTGTCAGTATACCAAACCAAACTTGTTTAAAAATCACTCACTTTATTCAATACTCATTGAGGCTCATGTTTACACTGGTTTCTAGATTATAACTATAATCCTGAAATTTATTGCTTAGTCCAGAAAGTTTTGAGTCTTTCTGAAGGAAGAAAATAAAACAATTATAATAATTGTCACAAAGTGTTCATGAAGCTTCCAAAACTCACTAATCATGAGTTAGATGGTTGGATTCAATGTTTATCTTCAAAAAAGATCGCCATCCAACTCTGAGGATCTTTCATCTTTTATTATCATAATTTTCATCGAATAATCATAAAACAGTGTTTTTAAACTTACAATATCTCTGCAAACACCCGAGCCAGGATTTTGTGGTTGGCATCAATGTTTGCTTTTCGAAAAATCGCTATCAAGTTCTTAAGGTCTTCCATAGGAACTTTAATTTTATAAACTAAAATCCCCACATTTCACGAACCAATGAGTTAACTTCAACTTACATTTCATGAATGGTTTTGAAGGTTAATCTGAGAAAATTTGGATTAGATTATTATATAACATAATATAGAGATTTTTTCAAAGCAGATAGATGAGTATTTTTAGATTTCTGCAGATGGAATACTTAAAATCAGAAATTCAATTGTAGAGAAAATTAAACATTAAAAATACAAAGATGATGAAAAGCTTCAGAGATTAAAAAATTATCTAAGATTTCACCTAGAAAAAATGTATTTAAAAGTTTGGATTAAATTAATGTAATAAAAAATTTATTTTTCTAAGCAGGTAGATGAGTATTTTCTAAGATTTCAGCTGATTGAATATTAAAGATAGAAAATTCAGTTATCGAGAGTATATTATTTAAAATTATCAAAATTATTATTTAAATTAAAATAAAAAATATTATTTAAATTGAAATAAAAAATATTATTTAAATTAAAATAAAAAATATTATTTAAATTAAAATAAAAAATATTATTTAAATTAAAATAAAAAATATAAAATTGATGAAAAGCTTCAGAGATTAGACTTTATTATGCTTCCACGGATTTTTGAAATGGTTTGTCCAGTAAGAAATCGTTGATGTTTTGTAATGAGATATCAAATCTAACACTTTTTCCTCTTAAATCTTCTTCTACTGTATTCTGTTTCTTTCTCTCTCCCTCTCTCTCATATATATATATATATAATTTTCAAATAATAATTTAAAATTATTTTACTAAATTTATAACTGACTTTTTAGTTAATTACAAGATGTTTTCGTCTTTTTTTCCTCTGAAGAAGAATAATAATTTTATTATTCTGAAATTTCCGGAAATAATAACTTAATAATCTCTTAACTGGATCTATGAGTTAAACAAATTTCTGTTTCATATATAAATACTATTTTTGTTTATTTTTATGTGTTATACTGATTAACAGTTTCCTCTATGATAAAAAATGAAATAAAAATTCAAATTCACTGAGCATGAATATGAAACTATCAGCAAGTGGCCACAAAACTTCCGAAGTGGTTTCACCAAGATATAAAGATTTCCCAGTTGAATTCGCAAATTATTATTTTACATCTGTACTACTGGCATGACTTTTTTTATCCTGATATATCAATCTTATAGAATATTTCATGCTGATCTTTTAGACTGAACATTAACCGTTTTGAGGTTATTTAATGTGGAAATGTAGCACCTACCTTAAAATATTATTTTGATTGACTTGGTTAGTCTGTTTTAGGCATAACAACCATTTTTGGGTTCGTTTTATGGCATGTCAACCATCGTTGGGTCATTTTATGCCGAAACCGTAAATATGTTTTGTATATGATTTATTTATAGATGAATTTGAATTGCAGAGTTTTTTGTTACATAGACCATCTGGTTTTTCCAAATCGTCACCCGTTATAGTACTGCCCAGGCTCAACGTTGCTTAACTGGAACCCTGTGTGTCAACATGACTATAGCCATATATCAATACATATTGTAAACGATTCACTGATTGACATATCAACCCTTTTGAAATTATTTGATACCAAAATACAATACTTATTGAAAACGATTTATTAAATTGGTTCTGTTTATCTATTTTGTGGCATATCAACCTTTTTGGGGTTAATCAAGGCTGAAACAGAATACTAATTGTAAACGATTATTTTTATGGTATATTAACTATTTAATGTAACCTCCAACCTTCTTCAGGTGTACCATGTCGAACTCAGGAATCTTTCTGTCGAACTCGGGAATCTGGACGGAATTTCGAACGAGTTCGACAAGGTACACCTGAAGAAGGTCGAAGGTTACATCGGCCGAAATGTTGTGATAAAAACACCCAAGACGAAAACAGTAGTCCGAATATACCAAATTCTACAAATTATCAACCCTCATCTAAAAAATTCCGAAACATAGTGCAATCTATATATTTGTGCTAAATTTTACGACATAAATAAGTACATATTTTATTAGAATATAATTGTTGTACATCATTTTAAACAGTCATGGTCAACTCTTTCTCAGTTTGAAAATGATAAATATCTATACTAATATGAGATACGTGTCTCTGTTTGTCTGTCTGTATTTTTGTGTGCTTGTAATAACATACAATACAAAACGAATAATCCTCTACTTACGTAGATTTTCTTAAGAGTGTGTGTGTGTGTGTGTGGGGGGGGGGTCATGAGTTTGAGATTCACACCTCTTTCGTACCCAGCCTATCCTTCAATAGAGCCAACTCTGCGTTAATTTAAAGAAAAACTCACCCAAGGCAAAAGACATTCTTTCTGTGAGGATGAACCCATACGAACGACAGTGGTGAAGTCAACCGCACAAAAATCAAAGCTAAAATGACAAGGCGCATGTATGATTGAACCGGATTGAGGTTGGTAACATGTGCAAAATACAAATTTTCTGCCGAACACAGGAGTTTGAAAAAATGAATAAAAGGCGTAAGTTTTCAACCTCAAGAGCGGTACATTGCGGTGGTCACTAAACTATAATCTGATTGTTGTTTTCTTGTTTACTAAAAGAGATTTCCTTGTTTGCTTTGTACTCTAGCTCTGTATTTCCAGAATCTTACGCTCCTCCCATTAGATAGGTGTGCCTTTTGGCTAAGATCAAAGTGTAGTATCTGTTCCGATGGATACTACACCCCATAGACTGGTATTGTCTTGGCCTTCGGGGCTTGATTTACGCCAGTCTATGGGTCTGTCCTGTGCAGTTCTAGGAGGTCCACCCTCCCAGGCTTCGCCTCCCCTCTTTGGGGAGGAGTAAGTTTATTGCTTACTGCCTGAGACGCCCCTACCGGGGAATGCCGACGGGGCTGCCCAGGCAATTTTTGATGGTCAGAGTGCTCACGTCTCGGGCGCTGGCTTTTCAACCCCCACTTTCCGACCTTGGATCACATCTTACTTGTGGGAGTAGGATAAAACTGGCCTTGTGCCTAACTCCTGGAGAGGAGTAAATAATACTTTGAACAGCAAAAGGTATCCCTTACTTGGCATTTTGGTTAAGATCAAAGTGTAGTATCTGTTCCGATAGATACTGCACCCCATGGACTGGTATTGTCTTGGCCTTCGGGGCTTGATTTACGCTGGTCTATGGGTATGTCCTGTGCAGTTCTAGGAGGTCCACCCTCCCAGGGTTCGCCTCTCCTCTTCGGGGAGGAGTAAGTTTATTGCTTACTGTCTGAGGCGCCCCTACCAGGGAATGCCGACGGGGCTGCCCAGGCAATTTTTTAAACCCCACTTTCCCGACCTTGGTTCACATCTTACTTGTGGGAGTAAGATAAAAACTGGCCTTGTGCCTAACTCCTGGAGAGGAGTAAATCAATACTCAGTAATATTAAATACAAGCAGGATTCTGTGAAAATTCCACGGTACTTTCTACATCAATCTGTCTGATTTACTTTAAACAATAATATTCCTTTTGAAATAAACAATGTCTGTTAGGGTCAATACTATTAATAATGACTCTTTCTTCTATAAAAATAATTATCATATTTAGCTAAATGTTCATTAAATAAATAAAATGAATATGCTTCTTAATAATTTATTTATTTAAAATTGTAGTAATCTAATTCTTTTAAAAACAATGAATATTTCTGTCTTTTTACCGTAAAAATAATTGTCAGCTAAATATTCTTAAAATCAATAAAACAAATATCACTTTTTTAAATGTTTTTTTAAAAATTTGTACTGTTTTATTCAACGACAATCTGACTTGGAACAATTCATTTTAAAATGGATAAAGTTGGAATTGTTTACCTTAGCGACATCAGATTAATCACCAATTACCATTTTTTCTGATCGGACGATCTGATTTCTTTTAATGTGTGTAAAACGTACGTACAAACATGAAATACCTTATATAGATTTTTCACATACCATAAATCATTAATCTCCCGAGAAAATTGTATGTTAAATAATTGAACAAATCATTTTACATTATTTTTAGAATTATATTCGATGATGCTTAAATTAATTATAATTTGATCATTTAAAAACAATCTCATAACACAAATAGCGTTTTGTTATAATGATAATACCTGATACCTGGTGTAACATTCAGGCTGAGCAGGTTTTCTCAAAAGAAGGAAGTTTCTAGGGAATATTAAATTCATTTGTGGTCAAGGGAGATGACAGCAGGGGAGATGACAACATTAGTTTTTGCAGTTTTATTTTCAGGGAAGTGTCGCCATCTTCCTATATACAGTGCCTGTTATTCCCAAGTGATCACCTATCTGCTGCTGACCAGGCTCAACATTGCTTGACTTCGGTGATCCAATGAGAACTCGTGTGTGAATGTGGTTATGCCATATATGATATAACAGACATAACATTCAGTTAGAAAGTTGAATGAAAAAAGAAACTGATTAAAAAGATATAATGAAAACATTAAATTAAGCTTAATTACTTAGTAATAATTGTAGTATTTATTTTCATTGAGAAAATGAAATTCATTCATTAGATAAAACGAGTAGTTAGTATTTGTTCACCGTAATGTTTTGACGAAACGCTGTCTGTGAACATTTTTTCCAAAATTCTTCAAGATGAATAAAATATTTTATGTCAATATGGTGAACAATATGTATTTCTTTATAGTTAGTATTTTTTAGTATACTATATTTTTTCATATTGGTGTACAATAAAAAATCTCTTTTCAAAAACTAAAAGAAAATCAATATCTTTTCTCAATTCAATCAACCTTGTTTGTAATTTGAAAAAAAAAACAACACATGTCGTAAAAGATAAACTTTCCACTCAATTTTTAAGTTCATGGTTAAAACCAATGTTAAGTAAGACTGTATCAGTTTCATAAAAGCCGCCATATTGTTTAAATATCAATGACTTCTTAGCTGCCTGGTTCAAGCAATCTACTTCCTCCTTGGCTTGACCAATCAGTGGCCTACTCTTAAGCGAATCTCGGATGGCTAGCATAACTATATAAACACTTGATGCCATCTGCTCTGTCT
Organism: Sepiola atlantica; assembly: GCA_963556195.1. NCBI lineage: Eukaryota > Metazoa > Mollusca > Cephalopoda > Sepiida > Sepiolidae > Sepiola > Sepiola atlantica. Next base: position 11,309,293 of record OY744530.1, on the reverse strand, counting down.
TTTTTTCTTCTGTGGCACGAAATGACACTTTTCTCTCTTTCCTTTTTTGGCACTGCCAAACACACGTCCCCCTCTCTGGACACGCAATAAACATTTTCTCGGGCCTTTGATCCTGGGTTCGACTTTGACAAGAAGACAAAATGGCTACTGTCTCATACACGTGGACTTGATGTAACACACACGCACACATAATTGCTTACATGTTAACTGACTTTCACACAGGTATACAGATACACATACTTGCATACACATATGGACACATCCTGACACTGTAGCCGGTGTACAAACATTCAACAATATGAACAATTCTCTTTTTCCCACTGGGAATTATAACCACGGGAAATTCCTAGCTTTTGTCTTCATTCATACTTATGGACATACTAACCCCTTTCCTTTTCATTCCCATACTAACGAAGATGACCCAATAAAGTTGTTTTATGTATTAGAAATGGACTCCATCCCATTTTTCTATAAGACCTTCAGACAGACTGACACACATTATAGAGACCACCTCAAAAAATATTTAAAAATTAATGTGACCTATTTTTAGTAACATTCTCATATTAAATTTATACTAACATAAAAAAATGAATAAAAAGTTTATATTTTATTTTGTTGTTTTGCTTGGAAAAATGCTTTTAATGATAGGGAAAAGGGGAAGTTATTTTCTTTAAAATTTAGTCAATTATTATCGGTTTGAGTTATAATAACTTTTTCAGTACTTATAGTTAATAAATATTATTACTAGTTTACTTTTTTAATTTCAATAAATATTCGATTAATTGTAAATAAATAAAAAAAATGTGTAAATCATGGAGAGACGAGAAACACAGACACATAAAAAGTGATCACACAATTTTATTTACGTAGAAATAAGTTAGTTACTTGATTTGTATTTAAAATACAAAACCTGTGACTTTTTATGTTCTAACAGTCATTAAATTAGGAATAGAATGGATTTCTAGAATGTAGATGATTCTCAAAATAGAGTGGAGTTTTCTTTGTTTAAAGAGACACGTTTTGTTAACATTTCCATGACGATCTGACCAAGGTTTGGTTTTGTCTGGTTTGATTTGGTTTTGTCTAGTTTGGTTTTGTCAGTTTAGGTTAGTTTTATCTTGTTTAGTTTATTTTTGTCTGATTGGTTTGGTTTGGTTTTGTCTAGTTTGGTTTTCTCTGATCTGGTTTGGTTTGTCTGTTTTACAGCATAACATCCCTTTTTAGCTTATTTAATGCCGACACAATCACGTTGACATACTGATTCTCATTAGATACCAAAATTAAGCGATATTGAGCCGGGTCAGTACCAGGTGGGTGACCATTTGGGAATATCAAGAGGCTGTGAGAGAAGGATGACACCTCCCTTTTAAAAACAAACGTCAGGAAAATGCAGTTGGTGGATGAGCCCAACCATTGGTCAACAGTGGCTGCAGAATAGCATGAGACAAGTCAGTGATCGTGATCATGGCTTCTGTACTGTGCAAGATGGTGTCTCAGAAAAAACAAAAAATACCTGGCGGAAGAGTGTTGGGGGGCCTCACCATTGTACCTCCTCAAGAAAACCATGAAATGGTATGTGAACTTGTTGTCCCAGACGGTACCTGAACTGACTGAATGCCGAAATACAATCCCTATGCCATATGATTAATTGTATGTGAGTGATTATTTCCCTCATATGCGATGGAAATCAAGCATTAATTCCGAATGGAATTAATGCTTAATTGTGCCACAATAAATCGAGTAGTATTTCAATTCACATCACAGATTCCATAGTCTGTGATGTTATCCATTAAGCAAATAGTTATTAATTGAACTTGCCAATAGATAAAGAAAAAAAAAACACATAAAATCACAACTTTTTTGAATGAGTTACAAAACCTAAATAAGCAAAAAAGTAATGTTTATGCTACTTCTGTATTACAGGGGGGAAAAAAATTCTATCTTTAATTTTGAAGAGTCAAATGACAGGGGGAGATAATTCAAAGTGTTCCACCAGGGTTTATCTAAAAGTGGATTTTAAAACTTTCATTTATTTCAAAAACTTTATTTCCCATGTTTCACGTATTTTTCACATTCTGTGACGCTTAATTTATTTCAATAAATCTTTTTACTTTTTATTGGTGCCGAATACCATAAAGCGTTGTGATTGTTTGTTTCCTAAATAATCCTTTTACGTATATATATTTTTTTTACTTTACTTTAAGGTAATTAAACTGCATATCGGTAAAATCCCTTTGAAGATAAATACTGAGGGAACACTTTGAATTATCTCCCCTGTTATTTGACCCTTCAAAATTAAAGATAAACATTTTTTTCCGGCAGTTTTTTTATTTACTAATATGTCACCATTTATCAAGATTAAAAGCCACTCAAGGATAAGGGTTAATAAGATGAACAGATCGACAGTTGAATGATGATTAATATTATGAGAGGATTGAAAATAATGAATGTCATGAATTCAGATTATTTATGAGGACTGTTTATGACAAATCTTTATTAATGCAAGATTTGTTATAGCTCTAAGGGAAGCAATCTTGTGGCAGCGTGTTCCACAGCTCTCGGAAATAAACTCTGTTCATAGAAGTTCCGATTTATGTTAGGCATGCAGAGGAAGAAAGAATGTTCTTTGCAGTAGCGATAACAAGACAAATTCTTGTTATGAAAGTTTTACAAGGAAGAACCAGAGATTAGAGCTCAGCTGAGAACCTTCCATGGAAATAACGATAGAGTAGAGAAAGACTAGCAACGTCTTTTCTGTGAGAACGAGGCTGTAGAGAGTAGAAGAGATCATTCCCACAAAATTGCAAAGTCGAGTTTGCACTCTCTCAAGGCGACAAAGAGTGCTCTAACTCTAACCCTAACCTCAGGTATGGCAGCAGTACCTCCCCATGTTAGGACATATCTTACTTTTATACCGGTCGAGGATTGCATCAGGAGTCAGGTACTTTCTGGAGCGATAGAATGATCCAACCTTTTTTCCAGCAACTTTAGCAACAGATTTGTACTAAAATATTCATCCGGTCATATTTTATCGCTAAATTACAAAATCATTCCACAGAACTATATTTTGCTACTGAGACATAAGGGCCTACTGTGATTAGGCACCAGATTAATAGGGGCCATCCTAAGTGAGGAGTTGTGCAGTAAGATATCTTTCCACATTACATTTAAATTTCTGCATGTTGGTACTGTCAGGGAAACAGAGAGCAGGGTACAGTTGGGGAAATAAGGAGTAGGGCAGGAGTTGCAAAAACAAGCAGTCTGAAGAAAGACGCTATGAGAGTAGAAGTGAAGGTGGGGGGCTTTTGTTGCTAATCGGGTTGATCGGAGGTATTTACGTCGAGAGGGTACAGGTGCAGTAAGATTATCAGAGCACAGTCTGTGGAAGTACTTGTAAAACAAGCACAGGAATGCCATATAGTGGCGATGGGACAGGGGCTAAAGCTCAGTAGACAGTACGGGACTTATTAGGTAAGAGACTCTTTTTTTTTACACCATGTCCAAGACTTAGAAAATAATCACTTTTTATTTTTCTGCACAACAAACATCACATGAGTTTTGTTTGAGATGTCCTTTTATTTACAACCGTCGTAAACAACTTATTTTATGCATGTGCTGTAGTAGAGAATATAATCCTATTTAAATCGAATGAGGACGACTTTTAAATTAAGAATAAAGCAATAAAAAGGAAACTTATTTAAATGAATAAATGCAAAACTTGGGTTCATTTCTCGCACTAACAATAAAATCAAAAACGCCTTATTTCAAGTGAATTCAACTTTACACAACACACGCGCCATCTTTTTGTATACTACTTATGTATATTCGATCAGTCGCAAGGTTAACAAATTTGCATATTGGTTTTGAAAAAAGGGCATTTTATTAATGAACTATTATTTGTTATTGTTTTTTTTACTTCATGATTGTTTTGTTTTAATATCACAACTAGTTCTGTTTCACAATATTGTTTTATTCCCCTCCCACACCCGGCAAATATTTAGCATGTGTTCATATGTTCCTTTCTTTAGGGAGAAAATTTTTAACAAGTTGTGACATATTTCTAAATCGCACGTGAAATTGATTTTTCTTTCTTTTCTTTTCTTTACGGTCAAATTTAAAAGATAAATACATTCGTATGGAAATCACCAAAATGTTAATGTTTACTTATCTATATGAATAAATGAGAAAGATTTTGTTTCGTGTTTACAACAAATTTATGAGTGCAATGTTTATTATTTATTTTTAAATTAATGTTTCAAGTATGTCAAGTATATAGCAGAGCCGGCAGCGTCAGCAAGTTTTAAATAAGTGGGTTTCTTCTATTTCTATCACTGTGACTTTATAGGACAGCTCTGTCAGCACAGAGACAATCTGAATTAATGCTGAAAGTATAAGAGATATGTATCACTTCATCAAATTATACCAGCCCTCCCGCGCGCGCCATGTCATGTCGGTACTTGAAAGGAAACGAATTTTCCACTGAATGTGTGAAAATGTTTTTAGCATAAAGACCAGAAGAAGTGAAGGGGAAACAAGAACTCCAGAAAAGAACAGACAGTTCTAGAATCGAGACGGCTGAGTTGAGGTGGTTGAAAAGTCAGCTTCCGGATGTTTTGTGTTTTTATTTTGCCCAGATCAGATCAAAAATACAACTATTGCCATTTTGTTATGATGATAATGGCTAAAGCATTAATAAACAATCGCTTGATCAAGATGCTTTAATCTAGACTTTCTTATTTAGATATACATCTCTTTGTGCCCTCTTCTCTTCCCTACAGCCTCTTTCTCACAGTAGAGACGTTGTTAGTCTTTCTCTACTCTAGCGTCATTTTCATGGTAGGTGCTTCAAATCATTGGTTCTTCCTGTATGACATTTACAGAAAAAAACTTGTCTAGCTACAACCACTGTAAATAATTTTTCTTTCTTCCTCTGTGTACCTAAAACTAAAAGTAATTTCCATGAGCGAAGTTTATTTCTAAGAACTATCCATATGTGGAACACAATACCATGGGGCTGCTTCCCAGTTGTACTGTAACATGCTCATTTTTTAAGTTAAGTGTTAACAAATTCTTGTTGAGCCGTTCTCTTAAGTAATCGAATTCTGTCCAGTTTCAACCATCGTTACAAATCCTCAAGGTGTTGTCTCACTATCAACTTGAGAAATAACCCTTGTTCTCAAGTGGCCTTTCAGCCTTGATAAGCGGTGACTCGTTAGTACAAAACAAATCTACAGTAAAATGTCATGGAAAGACAATTGTGAAACCTTTTACAGGCAAACAAATGTGACATAACGGTGTCAGGTCAAAACGTCACCTACTCAAATCTCCCATTCTATCTGATGGTGCGGCTGTTGCATGAGGAAGTCAAAATGGTATCAATGCAAGTGTCGCTAGTTCGGGAATACAAGGTTCTCTGTTACAAAAGGCGAGCTGCTCGACAAGTGCAGGAAAAATTGTTTTCAATGTGGGTCGAATATGATAACGGTGATTTAAGTATTAACCGTTTGCTTCGAAAAGCATCTCGGATCTACATGCCGGCTATTCAAAAATATATTTTGTATATTTTATTATTAATAAAAGCTTCATATTTTTGAAAACCTTTTCATTATTACAAAAGTAGAACACTGGTACAAGTAACAAATTATTTGACGATAAATATCACTTAAAGAATTTGGTGATGTTTTGACTTACTTTGGTGACGTTTTGACTTGGTTTCGACATAACACATAACCTTCTTGACTATTATATTGCTCAATAATGTATTTCAGCTTTAATCTATGAAACGAATTTATGTTTTAACACCTGAGTTTACTAAGTATAACAATGACCAAATCTGATAGTTTGATACAATGATAGGAGACATAGCAATATAATAATTGCTAAATCCGGTTCTGGATTTGACCATTTATAATGTTTAATCGAACCTCACTCATCCAACTATGTTGTAAGTTTCATGAAGATGCGTTCTCTAGTTATTCTCATCGGCAACAAACAAACAAACAAGGATAAAATATGGTGAAATTAATAAATTTCTTTTCTGTTAAATGATGACACATTTTTGTTACAAATCAAGTTTAGAAAGTTTTCTTGGCAAATTTACTGAAAGGGAACTGATTTACTCTAAATCAGTGGTGGCCAAAGCCAGACGTCAGATGCCAGAATTGTGACCCCAACAACAATAAGTATGACACTAAGCCGTAAATAATGTAAACCATAGGTGACCAGAGTTGGCACCTTGCACGATTATGCTTGGTGCATTGCAAACGAAAGTGATAGTAATAAAAAGGTGCAATATAAGTTTCGTTTATTTTCTTGTATTGGTTATTTCCCTTTTATTAAGTTCATTTTCATGAGATTTCAGTAATTTATTTCAAATGAAAACAAAACTGTGTTCTTACTACTACTACTACTACTACGTGTGCCTTAACCATAATTGTTAACTTGAGAAAGGAGATAATAAAATAAACATTTTTTCTTTCTGCTTAATGTAAGCTTTGTTTATTTACTATTGCTTAGTTGTTATTATTTTTGTTACTTATGAAGGCCAAAAGCCATTTGAGGATAAGGGTTAATGAGATGGAACTATTGTCAGTTGAAGGATGACGAATATTATAGGAGTATTAAAAGTGATTAATGGAATGAACTGAGTTTGATTACTTATGGGGACGGTTTATGACAAGTATTCCCTTTGATTAATTTCGCTTTCGCGGGTTTAACATAATGTGTTCTAAATGAAACCAACACTTGTATTTCTACCACTACATGTGTGTCATAAACGTTGCCCTGGAAAAGGAAGGAAAAAAGAAAACAAAATGTTTGCTTATTTTTTCTTTCATCTATAAAACAAATATAAAGAGAAATAAACGCAAAGATATTATCAGACGGATTTTGGTAAACATTCCTAATTTAATCATTCTCATATAAACTTGTAGTCACACATGATAAAAAAAATGGCGAGTGTGATGTTGAAGTTCGGCCATCCCTATTCCAAATGGTAAAAGAATACTAAATAATGGTGATACATAGAAATTGATTTAAGCTAACAAACAGGTTGTACTCTTTAAACCAATAAAAACAAAACCGAAAGAAGAACAGAAAGTTCTTTAGTAATTTCCGTGTATCTAATTAGGCCAAGATTGGTTGAAATGTGATAACAGTCATTTGATCTCGAAGAAAATTAGATTTGCATTTAAAGTCTGACGACATTAAAACAACAACTGTTTTCAGCATTCTACAATCATTAGAACTAGCGGAACCCGTGTAAATTACACGAAATGATGTTTTCAATACGGGTCCTAATGTAACAAAGCACCCTCTATTTGTTAGTAAGTTACGCTTGCTTTATTATGAGCCCCCCCCCCTTCTGGATAAGAGTGAAATAATTGTTTAAAATAGTAACTCGTGTACGATGGACACTGCGCATATCTACTAAAAAAGGTTGATATGCCATCCGTTCAAAAAAAATAAAAATAATAATAATACTGGCCGATACCCTACTTTTTAAGCAGTCAACGTAATTAAATAGACAATGCCATTAAAAACGGCAACATAAAAACAAAAAATAGTTTTAAGTTTTAAGCAACACAAAAAAGTAGTTTTTAAGCAGGTGATAAAAAAAATGTATTATTTCTTCCCCTTCCCCTCGAAATGTAGAATAAAAATCTTAGAGGCTGGTTGGGATCGAACTATAAACCAGTCGGGCCGAAGTAAAAAATACTACCTCGCTAACCATTGCGCCAGAGGGAAACGCATGCAAGTATTACTAAACACAGGCTAGTTGAATGTTTTTCAAAATTTAGGTGCGGCACGCATGTGCAGAGCTTTTGCCGGAAGCGTGACACACGAACACACACGCTATCGTATTAATATATAGATTCCCGGTCGTGCCCTCCCTACCTTACTCCCTTCCTCCCCTTCGATGTAGAAAAAAAAAACTTTGAGGTTATTTGGAACCGAACTACAAACCTATCGGGCCGACGTCGACAACCGACGTCAAAATCCTACGTCGCTAACAGTTGCACAAAAGGGAAAGACTTGAAACATTACGAAAATTATCTGTCTTGAATGCTTTTCAAAATCTAGGTGCAGCACGCATGCGCAGAGCTTTTGCCGGAAGCGTGACACACGAACACACACGCTATCGTATTAATATATAGATAAGTGTAAAGGTTATTACTAATGATTGACCATCTTTTCAAGCTAAAAGAATGCAAGGATGAGGGTTACTAAGTTGGATAGATTGAAAGTTGAATGATGACGAATACCATCAGAGAATTGGAAATAAGGAATTAAAGCAATAGAATTTGATGACCCATAAGGACTATTTATGACACATATTTATTGACATTAGATTTGAAGATGACCATGTTGTAGCTCCCAGGGAAGCAATCTTGTGGCAATTTGTTTTAGAGATGGAAAATTCTTGGAAATAAAAGACAATGGAAATATTTTTAAATATTCAGAAGACAATATAAAATACAACTATATATATATAAGTATACTAATGAAGCTGATATGGTTATATAAAACTGAAAAAAAAAGTGTATATATATATATATATACGATTTGTCTGATCCTCACTAGGTGCTCCATATTTAGGCTCTTGTGCCATACAAAACCAAACATAAGATGTATCGATAACAGTAATATTGTTTGACTGCAGGGCTATGGGGTCGGAGTCATAGCAAATTCATTGCTTTAAAAGTTGAGGCGGACTATAGCGTTATAATGGATCGATTCTTTGATAACAGCAGATTATCCAGGCAGAGACTCATTACAAACAGTTGGTCTTGTTGTGTAGCAGTAATTCGTTGTTAACACACAAACACACACACATATATATATGTATACTAGCAAAAACTAGCCGCCCTCCGAGCAGCAATTTATTTACAGAAAAACAAAGAAATAATTTTCATTTCATATTTTAATAATTTCGAGAAAAACAACAAAAGAATGATTGTCATAGTGTTATTTGATATATTCCAATATTAAGAAAATTCACTGTGTATGATCATAGTCCAATTTTATTGATTAGGAAAAAAACAACAAAAAGGTTATTTTATATGGTCTATTCGATGTTTAAAGTCAAGGAAAATGATTTTGTATAAGCATAAAAATTAAAGTGAATTCCTTATTAAAAATTGGTTATATAATGAAATGAACAAACGAAAAAGTGGAATGTCGATTGGTCAAATAAAACAATTTTATATTACTGAGTAATTTGAAATGGTTATGTTCTGATTTTCACCCTTATTATAAAAGACAGAAAAAATCCTTAACGAAGATTTTAAAAAATGAGAATCTACAATTTTGTAATTTAGAAAGATGAAAGAAGGGGGTGCTTTTCTTTTTTCTTTCTTATGGCAAATGTTAAAGTCATCATCATCACTAACAGCAACAAATTTAGTTTTAAAAATAATAAACGTATGTATTTAATTAACAGAAAATCTTTGTTAAGTATTGCGTTCTATGCAGAGTTTATTTTTTAGAAATTATTTCAAAAGAATCTAAGTTTTTGCTATGTGTAAATGTATGCATGCATTAACATAACCGGAAAAAAAATAATCAAACGGAAGTTATCATTTTGAATTTTAAACTTCTTTCATTAAAACGCTTTAATTGATATTACTACTGATAATAATAATAATAATAATAATAATAATAATAATGATAATAATAATAATAATAATAATATCAAGAAAACTATTTCGTATAAATAATAAAATAGAAGAATCAAATTATAAATGAATCGTACAGAATTTGAATGTATTAAACACTGTTTACAAAAATAAATGTGCAAATGAATTATAGCTGCGTTTTGTGAGTTTCCTGTCAGTAAATTTTACATAAGAATACACTTTCAGATTTTATGTAGATTTTTTAACCTTTCTTTCTATAGGGAACACACAGACATTGAGTTCTATATATAGATATAAAATGTAGCACTAAGATGTATCAATTTTTCGATCCTAATAGATTATCCAGACAGCGGATCATCTCATAAATAGCTTAAGATTTGTTGTGTAGATGACATGTAGCAGTAGTTCTTTGTATATATATATATATATATTCTGGAGAAAGCTGGTGTGCCGAGCATAGAAGTGTGTATGGGCATGACACTTACTTAGGATGGTAGATTACAGGCTTCCTAAGAAACTGTTATTTCGAGGACTGCAGCATGGAAATTTTCCGATACACAAACCTAAGTTACGTTATAATGATTTAGTAAAAACAACCTGAAAACCCTTGATATAAACGTGGATAACTGGGAGACGATGGCTCTGAAGTGATCGGTCTGACACAAGTGTGTCAATGACAGATGTGGCAGATTTGAGGTAAAGTGTATAGAGTACTCCGTTGTGAAAGCAGGCAGTGCCAAACTTCCCATGTATATTTAAACCCGACAATCTGTGTGGTTTAGATGGCAGAGCCTGTCTGTCAAGGTCTGGTCTACTGAGTCACATGAGATCCCATGGTAGGAGCTAATTAAACAAGTGTCAAACAGGAGTTATATATAGCTATACACAAACGGAAATTAGTAGCCTTGTATGTCATATCTGCAGCAAAACTGCTTAGCCATCTGCATGCCCACAACCGGGCATGGCCTGCTTCTGTAAAGTGGCAATCATAGTAGATAAATAGATAGATAGATAGATAATGTAGCACTACAGTAGAACAATTCTTCGATCCAAGTAGATTATCTGGCTCATCACTTAAACAGTCTTGTTGCGTAGCTGACATGTAGCAGTATTTCGCTCTCTCTCCAACTACTTTTTGTAATCTGTTTTGTTAGTTTTACGAGTATTTAAGTTTCTAATTTTAATTATAAAATTTTAAGTTGAGTCTAAGTCAAACTGGTTCGACACTGGCTCTTGCAAAGAAATTTGAGACTTTTTATAAAATGTATGTATTTAGAAAATGTCTGCAAGCACAACTATAAAATTGATATTAGCAAGAACCTCTCCTCCTCGTGAAATTCAAATAGTCTATGATCAATCCCTCATCTCATGATACACACGGAAGGGTTCAAAACTGGATGGAGACGACGGCAACATCTCATTGATTGTACATGTTGAGTCGGTTAGCTCATCTGCAATGATGACAGTATCGTAAAGACAGGAGCAACACTGCTGCTGCTATTTGACAACTACTATGACAAACTTCAGTTGAATAAAAAATGATATCTTTTATAATACTATGGTAGTATCGAGGATTTCAGTTATCATATGAAGTTTGTTTCACATCATTCCTATGCATGCACTGATGAGAATGACTTGTGTACGAATGACGCAGGTGCAATTGAAAAATAAAACGATATGAGATTGACTTTAAATTTAGATATGAACATCAAGTTACAGAATACATGAGCAAAAAAAACGGATTGAAAGGTGAAGTGACAGAATTGGGAAAGAATGATTGAAAAAAATTGAATAGTGAAAATTTGAAATCAAGCTTTTTTCTCCCTCGCCATCAGTTGGAACAGAAACCTCTTTGCGATCTGTTGGATTCGACTTACTTGGAGCAGTGACGAACAAAGATAATCTTTAAGGATGCAATAAAAATATACTGGTTTATTTTTGCAATATTGAGTTAGTGATACTTTCATTCCAAATGCCAAAAGTTTTTAGCTAGCATACAAACTACTGAGTCACCACTTATCAAGGCCAAAAACCACCCGAGGATAAGGGTCAATAAGATGAATGGATTGTCAGTTGAATGATGAAGAATATTATGAGAGGATTGAAAATAATAATTGGAATAAAAATGTGATTATTTATACGAATGGTTTATAACAAGTATTTGTTGACATTCGATTTGAAAACAACCATGTTGTAGTTTGCAGGGAAGCAGTCTTGTAATAATGTGTTCCACAAATGAAAAGTTCTTGGAAAGAAACTCTTTTCATGAAAATTCAATTCGCTGTTAGGCACAGAGAGAGAGAACAGAAAGTTCTTTGCAATTGTGGTAGAAGACGCGTTCTTTCTCTATGACTGTATCACACGGAGCAGCCAGAGATTGGAGGTCAGTCGAGTACTTTGCATGGAAATAACGATAGAGTAGAGAAAGACTAGCAACGTTTCTTCTGTAAAAAAGTGACTGTAGAGATTATTCCTCACTAGATTGTGAAGTCAATTTTGTACTCTGTAAAGACAAGAAAGAGTGCTCTAACGGCACCTCTCCAGATATGGCAACAGTACTTCATCTTAGGACGTATCTGACTCTTATATAGATAGATGATAGCATCAGGTGTCACATACTTTTTGGAGCCGTAGAATGATCAAACCATTTTTTCATCAACCTTAGCAACTGATTGGCTATGTCTTTGATTGTTTACTTTCTTTCATACTGGAGATAATAGTTGTGGCCAAGGTTGACATTGCACACATATCGACTGGCAGGGTAAAACTAACCTTATTACCTGATGATGTTGTTTTTTTTACTAACTTTGTCTATTGGTCGGAATTTTTTTTTTATCTTCAGGTGGTGATTCTTAGTTGATAAAGGATCACCTTCGTGGTCGGATCTTGATCATTATTGCTAAAACGCACATAAAGAGGGTTGTATAAAAATATATAGTCTACTATATTTCATAATAGCTGCATCTACCTGGCGTTACCCGGCAGTGCATGTACTTGCAATTTGTTTTGCTTTTCTTTTTTTAAACCATGCTGGGTGTTTTTCAATCACATTAACTCTGTGTTCGTCTATACAGAGTTACATCTTTTTATGATGGCGGCGATTTGAAAATAATTCCGACCCATACAAAGTATTTTCTGGAAGGGATTAAATTTAACTACATTTTATTTTTGATGTTAACATGCTCCAACGATTCATAAAAAAACTGAACCAAATATTTATTTTGTAGGAAAAAATCTATCGATTACAGAGAAACAATAAAAAGAATGTTCATATTTTATATATTAGATTACATTGTCTTCACTGTGCTGAACAGAGAGAAAGAGAGAAAGAGAGAGAGAGAGAGAGAGAGAGAGAGAGAGAGAGAGAGAGAGAGAAAGATATATATATATATATAGAGAGAGAGAGAGAGGGAGAGAGAGAGAGAGACTGAGTTTAAACTGCTGGGGGCATTTTCTTCATCCAGCTGCTAATTCTTATAACAATTACATCACTGTTCATCCAGGTCCTGACTTTCTCTTTGTGTCTGTCTTTCCTGTGAAGATTATTCCCACATATAAAAATGTTCCACATACGCATATTTTAATCTGTGAAAACACTTTATTATCTAACTTATCACACCTCTCCCTTCTGACGCCTGATTTGGGAGCAGCCGTCTCTGACAATGGTCATCTATTCACTAATTTTGTCAAGTTCAGCGATTATGTAAAAAATCTGTCCTACAATCTGACTATTAAAATTGTATATGTATTTTCCACAAACAAATGCCTATTATGTTTCTTATGGGGGGGGGGGGGGTATGTAATGTCATATATTTAGGAATACGTAATTACATCATATCATTAATTGAATTTACATCAGTTCGGATATCAAACAATGTTTATTCATATTTGTGTATTTCTTATCTTAATTTGATGTAATAAAAATTATTTATTTTTTTAGCTAAATGTTAATGGGCCAATAAAAAATGTTTAATGCAATAACACTGTTTTTATTGGAGCGGCTGAAAATATATCTGATAATAGTTTTTTTTTTGTTTGGCCCTGCACACTGAGTGTATGCTATAACATCAAGATATTTTTCTATCTTGAGGCAAAAAAGCCGGGGGTTATGCTCAGTGGCTGGCAAGACAGCTGTATATTGCCGCACTGATGAATCTTAATGAAGACGAAACAAGCTTGTCTATGGATATTAAAAAATATTTATCAATAATAATAATAATTATATATATATATATATATATATATATATATATATATATATATATATATATATATATATATTGTTGGTGATTTTATTATTCCATTAATTGCGACAAAATATATGCTGTTGAGTTGGGCTGTAAAATTATATTTATTTCTCTGAAATGCAAACGAAGACACAAACAGAACAATGGCAAGAACACAAAAGACAGAACATGTTATCACTTTCGCCGCCTTCAAAAGAACATGTCAGCTTAAAAGCCTTTTATTTATAATACAAATCTATGCAAGAGTAAAAACTCTGATTGCCAAATGCAAGGAAGATAATTCTGATCACTTAAGACACTACAGGGGCTACCGCATCATTTTCACTAACACCTTTGAAAAAGTTATGAATCCATATGTCCTCCTTCCAGTTATGGATTGAATAGTAGGGTAAACTAGACTCTTAAGCCTTGGTTGTCTAACTAGGCTAGAAGAAAAACACTGAAATAACATCAGTTTTTCTTTGCTTATCCCGGCATTGTTTTCAGTTGTTCTGGAATTTTCCTTGTAACTGGTCTCAAGCAATATGTATACAGGAGAGGTTGGTGATTGTATAACCCTTGTTTTACAATAGACACCCTACGCAGGTATCCATTGTTTCTCGAGAGTGAAAGTAGGCAAACACACATACAAATATATACATAAGCTCACCTTCTCAGGTTGAGCACTGTCAATGATATGGCTTGCTACTACTTTAGCATAATGTAAAGATCTTTGTAAATAAACAAATAGAGCACTGTGGGAGTGGCAGTCAATGTTTGTATAAAAGCATTATAGATATAATTTACTAGTGGTGCCTGTCCCCATCGCCCGATGGTTGGAGCTACTGACTATTGACTCAATGGTTGTTGGTCTGATTCCGGGTTTGGAATGAGCGCTGGTCTAGCAACACTGAAGAGTTGTGATACAGCGAAACAGTCTGTCTGTGGATGACTATATATATATATGTGTATCTTGGCAGCATCTTTTCTTTTACACAAGTATCATTAAAAATAACGGACATCTTGTGTCTGGATATTTTTTCTATGATCCTTTCCGTTTTTCTGATTAGGTTCTTAGTTTCAGACGGAAACTGGCTGATAAAACATTAAAACATTAAAACAGAAAAACCAGCTATTAACAAGATTAATTATACTATTAGTACTAATATACTCAAATGCCTATAAATTTAAATTAAACACAGTCCTTTATTTTCCCGCCTAAATAGAATATATATTCACTCCTAGGTCTATGCCTGGTTAACATTACTCCACTGACGATGGACCTGGAAGGGTCCGAAAGCGCTATGGGAAGCTTTGGCAATTTTATCAGCCAGTTTCCGTCTGAAACTAAGAACCTAATCAAAAAAACGGAAAGGATCATAGAAAAAATATCCAGACACAAGATGTCCGTTATTTTTAATGATACTTTATATATATATATATATATATATATACAATTATTATTAATAAATAAATATTTTTACATCCATGGAAATATATGTTTGGCGATTTATTTTACGCTTGTCAGTATTGAATTACGTAACCGTATTGCCAGTCGAACGATTCAAACCCCAGATTCATGTAGTATGAACTCGTTTTTAATACGAGTGAAATGTGCTTTGGATTCTTTTGATGTAAACACAAGTACTGTGATTCTAAAGAGAGTTCTATCTGTCAAGGGAGAGAACCATGCAACGTGGGTAATTTATGAATCATCAATTTATTATCTTTGGAAATGGCTCAAATTTATAGGAGCTTAATATATATATATATATATATATAAATTAAATGACATAATAAAATGAGAAATTAATCAGATTTTATTAAAGTTCAAAAACAAGGAGTGATATTACGTCCTTAACTCATAAGTTTTCAAAGAAAATCTTCTCAGAGGACCATTATCGCAATGACATTACTGTTTTATATACTTTTATGTATTTTTTATATATTTTTATATATTTTCAAAGCTTAATTTTATTACCTGTAGTAATGTCATTGCAGTAATGGTCCTCTGAGGAGAAGATTTTCTTTGAAAACTCATGAGTAAAGGACGTAATATCACTCCTTATTTTTTAACTTTAATAAAATCGGATTAATTTCTCATTTTATTATGTCATTCAATTAATATTATTGCTTTATACACTATATTGAGCTTTGTTTTTATCCTGATAGTCTACTGGTTAAAGATATTATTTATATCTTTTAAGTATTATCTTACTCACTCACTCACTCCCTCTCTCTCTCTCTCTCTCATATGTGTGTGGGTGTGTGATAATATGAAAACAATTATTTTATATAGTTCAGATCGATTCTTATGGGAATCAAATTTATATATATATATATATATATATATATATATATATATATATATATATATATATATAGCATAAAATAATACTCTTAGGTTACCAAGTTGTGCAAAAAATATGTAAACATAGAAAATAAATAGTGTTATCAATTATCCCTACTGTAAGTGGTGAGTTTGTTAGCACGAAGGTAAGACACTGTATACAGCTGGTCACAGTTAGAAGTGACCTGGCATTCTTGTTTTAAACCTCAGCATCGATACACTTGCTGCGTCTAGCCACACTGAAGAGTTGTGATATAATGAAACAGCTGTCTGTTGATATATATATATATATATATATATATATATATATATATATATATATTCACACACACACATTATATATATTTTGACAACGGATTTTTTTACAATCGGACACTTGCTTGCATTCGGGCAGCTTTTGGCCTTGTTTGTTTTTTCTCCCCACAATCTTTGTTTTACTTTTTCAGATTTTAAATGTTGGCTTTTCGCCAACTTATCTAACCCAGCAATTTCCTTTGATGATAAGATTTTGATCTTTGAAAAGCCTGGCTTAAGAAAAAAAATTAATTAAATAAATTGATTTTTTGCAGAATATATCTTGCATTGAGCAACTGAATTGAAAAAAATAATCTGCCTCCGTCGCTTTTCTAATTCCTTTTTATCCTTCTATCTATCTATCTATCTATCTATCTATCTATCTATCTATCTATCTATCTCTCTCTCTCTATATATATATATATGCTAACTGAAAATGCACTTACATTATTGCGAAAAATGAAAAAGAGACGCAATTATAAAAAAAGGGACAAAATTACAAAAAGATATGAATTCTCTTTTTAGAATTTAATTTTGAAGTAAAGGGAGATAAAAACAAATTTAAAAGGGGATACAATCAAAGCAGGCCAAAAAATCATGCCTTGCTGCCAAAATCAATCTCCTTCAACCCAATATATTGAGATAAGGATTATTGTGGACAAACGATTACAAAAAAAAAACAAAGCAAGAACATAACAAATTAAGGCTGTATATTTGATGAAGTATTTTCAGTCGATGTAGATAAACTTTTCCATTCAAAACATAAGCCGCTTTGTTTTGCAATGTTATCCAAAATTTAAACTTATCACATAAATTGGATTATAAAAAGTTAATTATTAATAAGACACATTTTTCACATCTAAGATTATTTATAAATCCTGTCAAGCCGTAACACAGACCACAAATTGCCAAAAAGTATTTACAAATCTTCACACACACACACACACATATATATATATATATATATATATATATATATATATATATATATATATATATATATATATATATACAATTAATTATAAATATTAGTTTTTTTATCTCCATACATATACGTTTCATCCTTACGGGAATCAGCAGTGTAAAGAAAAATCATTCATACTGGTCGCGGGGTTCAAAACCCGGAACTCAAGTTATATTTCAAACTCAAATTCTAATGTCTCTACCCACACAGACGTCGCCAATAACTCGGTAAATCAGCAAGAGATTAATCTTACTTAAAAGCAGCTAACATAAAGAGTTCAACTCTTGAAAGGAACATTACTATTTCATACATATATTTATATTATAAAATATTATGTATATCGTTTTTTTTTTTGTTCAGTATTTACTTCGAAAGTGCTCAATACATGAGTAGAGCTATATAGTAGAAATATATTTATGGCAAGTAAGCTGCAGAGAAAAGTTTATACCAAAGTTTCATCCCGAAGGGATTTTCCACGCCAAATGCTGGGATTTAATTTCTATCATCCCTTTTAGAAGCAAGCAGTGGACATATCAAACCTCAACCAATTAAAGTCATAAATTTCATTGTCTATATTCCCACCACCCCCTATTCATTCCCATCAACCGACAGATTTTCCATCCATTAAGTTTTGGGTGTCTCTTATTTTTAAGTAGGTCAAACAAAAGCTAACCATGCTCACAATGAGTTCAGTTGTGCTGGCCTTAGCTAAGATTGGAATAGTCCATTATAAACAGAAGTATTGTTATGTATTTGTTCTTCAGACAACTCTAAATCTTGTAGGAAAATATTCTCCCTCACAACAATAATAATTTTGACACGTTTATTCCCACCATAAGATTTTGCATGAAAAGTTACATCTTATTCACTGACTTCGACAATATTTGATGCAGCCATATGTATTCTTATTGAAAACAGACAAACTGCCGCCTTACACACGGATATATATATGTATATATAGAATAAAATATGAAACTAAAAGTATACTTTTAGTAAATAGAACCTATAGTGAAATGGTTGAAGCTCAATATACGAGACAGAGCAATTATAAAGATAGATGAAAGAAGAGGGATAAATATGTACAAATGACAAATTTACTTCAACTTCAATTGTTCAATGCAAGGTGTACTAGGTAAAACATGTTTATTATTCTTTCCTTAAGCAAATGCTTTTCAAAGATTAAAATCTTATCATCAGAGGAATTACATAGATAGATAAGTTGGCAGTGGAAAAGCCAAAATTCCAAATTTGAAAAACTTCATATCTTTTTACACGCACATTCTCACTCTCCATTACTTAATATTTTTTCAAATTTTGAATTATGGATGAGACAACCAACCGAAAAACTTGGATCGAAAATTAAAATATGCAGCATAAAGAAACACAAACTATCCTGGCTGATAGATCGGGCGACTTATAAGTGGGCAATGTTATATTTATGTCGTACGAAAATATATGAATGGAAACAATGAATGGGGCAGACAATGCTTTTATTACTTAAGAAGATCACTCAACAAGTATTTGTTGACATTGGACTTTAAAACAACCATAATATAATCAATTAAGTGTCATATACTCTACATATTTTACCCCCAAATTGATATAGGTAATATATTAGCAGACAATTTCTCACAGAAAACTGAAAAATTTCCAAAAGTCTTTAAAAAAAAAAACTGAAGAAAAGAAAAAACATCTAATTTCAATTCTATAAATACAGAAAGTTATCAACACTTCACAGGAAATCGCTTGCCAAAACACACAATACATCAATACTTTTTAATTCTTAAAATAATATTTATAAGAACATATGGTTCTGTGAAATGGTTTAAATCTTTGGAAGCAGGTCATGATAATACCCGTGCCCAACTTCAGAAAAGACTCAATTTGTAGATGAAATCGAAGACCAATAGTTTTACAAAGTTGTATTTGTAAAGTACTAGAAAGGATGATAAATGGCAGGTGGATGTGGTATCTAGAGTCAAACAAATTACTATAAGAATTGTAATCAGGTTTCAAGAACAAAAGAAGCACGACCGACCATTTGATCAGATTGTGGACCTACATTGGAGAGTCGTTTATTAAAAGATAACACTTGATTGCGATTTTCTTTGATATGGAAGAAGCATATGGAAGTCTGAGAGATATTTAAGATCTGATTAAAAGGCAGATTGCCCCTCTTCGTTCAAAACTTCATAAAAATCAGTATTTTAAACATTATGCGGGAACCACATTCTCCAACTAAAAACGGCTGAAAAACGATGTGCCTCAAGAGAGAACACTGCCAAAACAAAACTTTTCTAATATAAAAAAAATTCAATACTTGAATTGATTGTTCACTGTATGAGGGATGATTTGCTGCCGATCAAAATATCTGCATAGAGATCACATTACAACTGTGTTTAAATAAAATCTGCAAATGAAAAGGTTTGAAATTTTCCCTAAAGCAAGAGGAATTGTATTTATTTCTGCAACCTCCGCAAAATGCATAAAGATCCATGCTTAAAGCTGAATTAAATGGAAATACCAATAACAGATGAGTATAAATATCTGGGGATTGTATTTTCCTGAAGTTGTTTTTCATCCCTCATCATAATTATCTGAGACAAAAATGTCACAAAGAAATCAACCTACTCTGAGTAATGGCCTACACAGATTAGAGAGCTGATGAGAAATCACTAACCAAATTATATCGAACACTTGTGAGATCAGAACTTGACTGTGGTAGTTTTATCTATAGTGTGACACAATAGGTCACACTTTTCTTAGTGTATATATAAATATATATTTTTTTTTTCAAGAACTCTGTTCACACCTCATAGAAGGCTTGATGAAGGATAGGGTTTCTGAAAATTTCCTACAGACTATACCCAAAAGATAACAACAAAAACTGAAATTGGGATGTATTTTACCTTGCTTCTAAAATCGTCTAATAGATTCGGCTCGAAATTGTAAGTTGCACATTTATTTATTTTTTTTCTTACTTCTCAGTTTTTTTATTCACTACTATTAGTATACTTCGTTTGTAACTTGTGCGCTTATGACTTTCTGTTGACGGATTACTCCTTTATATATATATATAATAATATATATAAATAATAATCCATGTAAGGTTTGTATCCACAGGGTAAAAATACTGAAAATCTTAGCTGTGTTTTCATAATAGTGCTCAATAACAAATAGAGCTCTTTGCATATAATAAAAGTTTTATTTATACAAACATATGACTACACGTTCAGAACATGTTTCAAAATGTTTAGAAGCTGTAACTTTGATTTGGAAATTTTAACGGTAAGTTTGTTCAAAAAAGATTGTGCATTTAGTCAGTATAGTAATTTTGCCTCATTCCACAATAAATAAGGATCAGACTTATCGGCCTGTGGATATCGAGGTTATTAAAGCTTCGACTGAAACATGTTCTACATGTGCAGCTATGATATGTTTGTATATATAAAACTTTTATTATATATATATATATATATGTATGTATGTATATATGTATGTATGTATGTATGTATGTATGTATGTATGTATGTATGTATAACAGTTCAAATACTAGTGAAGCCGACCTTTTAAGTAATCAAATTTAGTCCTTTCCATCGATTGTTTTCAACCCTCTCATAGTAAAGTTTAGCATTCAACTGCCAATCCCATTAACTCTTATTCTCGAGTGGATTTTGGCCTTGGTAAATGGTGACTCATTAGAATTAAAATTGTAAAAAAATTAACTTTTTTCAATGGAATTTCCAAATTGATATTTAGATAAAAGATATGTAAAAAATAAAATCATTTTTTTTCAAATCATATTGATGAACTTGTGTTTTCAACCCACCTGAGGCATTTTCAAGAATGAATAGAAAAATTCATGTCCAAAATTAATTTCCTTAAAGATGATGATGCAACGTTTTAAAGATTGTAATTTGTTTACATTATCAAAGAACTCTAATGGAAAGATCAGAGACATTTAATAACGCCTGATCCTTAATTCCTATGCGGCTCTATAATATATAAATAGAAGCTTTTTTCATTTTGATGAAAATAGATTATGCTCTCTAACAAGATGACTGCTGCTATTAAGACGCCATGTTTATCTAGAGAAATAAACTAGATATTTCATATATACTAGCTGTACTGAGCCGATGTTGGCCGGGATCTATTACATTTCTCTCTTGAGCACCAACGATTATGCGATCATCTCGTTTTGGCCTACAATCTCCTCAATGGTCATTGTGATATACCTCGGGACCTATTATTTACTCCTGTGCAAGAAAGAGGTCTAAGCGGACACCACAAGAAACTATTTCACTGACGATTTCGATTGAACTGGAGGAGGGTTACCTTCAGGATTCCTGTACCTTGGAATAGTCTCCCAAGAGAGGTAATAAATGCGCCAACAACGCATCAATTCAAGATGGAATAAAACATTGAAAATTGTAAATTTCTACTACCCTTTCCTTATGGCAACTAAAACAGGCTTGTTTTCTTCTTTGCCAAATTAATTCAATTGAATTGGATTAAAAAAGATTTTTAAAATATTACTATGTTCTATAAGCATGCTCGTTTTCTTATATTCAATATCTAAGCTGAAAATGAACCTGGTTTTCATCTAATAAGTATGAAGCAAGACTTAAGTAAGAAAAAGAATGAAAAAAGCAATGACCGAACAATAACTTTTACTAAAAAAATAAGAATTATTTCCCTTAGCTGAAAGTGAAGTAGAATAACTCGTGGTAATGGTTGTGGCCCAATAGGTCACAGGTAAGTCTAGTATATATCTATAATTTCAACTAAAGTTCTATCTAAATATGCAAATATGAATCGGAAATAGTAAGATGGCTTTCCATTTGAGATATCCTTTTATTTTTCTATGAAAAGATTTGAGCTGCAATTTTTTTTCACTCTTTGGCTTTCATTGAATCATTCTGTTTCAAAGAATATTTGAATTTCGGATCGGAATAAAATAACTCCAAGAACGGATATTCTATTCATGATTGTCTTGATTGAATTAAAGTTCCAAAGAAAATGGCATCAACATTAAAAACCTGTCGGCACATTATTTAGCAAAATTGAAATCAAAAGCTCAGTGTAATTCTTACAATATTATTATTTACTCACTGGAAGTTTTCACACTGATCACTGAAAATAACACATGTTGTTACCTTGGATTTTGAGTGACAATAAGTCTTCCCAGATTTCCAGCACTCATTGTTTTATTCGATTACTGTTGCAAATCATTTTCCATTACTGCAACAGCCGTTTACCATTGATTTCTCGCTGGCAAAGACTGTTTGAGCTTGAGCGGCAATAAACCTTCCAAAGGTTCCAATACGCTCTGCACCCTTTTAGTGGAGGTCTAGTTGGTGCTGTCCTTCCTCGGTCTTTGCACCCGACTTGACAAAATATTATTATAATTATCATTACTAGCAAAAATATGCTCTCTCTCCGGTAGCATATTTTTGTTTGCTAGTATATATATAATGTAAATGTTGAGTTTTCTAATGAACAGTGGATTGTGATAAGTTCTTGTTGCTATATGCTACCCCCACAAAGAAGGAGGTAATGTCTGGGAGGAGGGTGGTCTTATGATAACAGAACCGATACTACCCTCCACAACAAGAGGAAGAGGAGGTAATGCCTCAGAAGATTAGTCTCATGACAACAGAACAGAAAATTACACCACCTCCCCCACCTGAATTAAGCCTTAAAAGATAGTACATTAGTCTGAAATAGTATAGTAAACTGAATTGAGCATTAAAAGATAGCACATTGGTACAATTAATAGAAGTAATAGTATAATTTTGGCTTCAGACAGACAGATACAAAATCACCATTAGTTTATTATTATTGGTCAGGTTTCACTTTATAACCATCTTCACAACTCAACCCTTAACAAAACATTGCACAGGACATTGACACTATATAAATACAATACTAACATAGCGATCAGATTCTGTAAAATATTTTAGCAACTACTTCCAAAATTCTGCCATAATTCCCCCTTTTTACTATCATTTTTTGATATCATCTAATTCCATTTAAAATGTGTTATGGTGGTCTACCCTATTTCGTGACTATATGGAATCTTCTAGATAATATCAAAAGAGGAGCCTACGATGAAAGACGAGCAGTCTTTCTTTAACATACTATTCTGTACTTCTGTAAATACACACTTGTAAATACACCACCGTGTTGTCTTATTTATTATCGGTGCTTCAAGGTCACAACGAAAGGATTTACACTATTATTGCTTTTAATCTTATCCAACAACTTATTTGAAAAATCTATTAAAAGCAAAAAATTCAATGATTAGAATTAGTTTTTGTAAGCAAATTTCCAGATTTATTTTTTTAAAAAGTAGAAATTCCATTATTTTAAAAGTTTCAATTAAATGTTGTCCTTTAGTCCTCACATTCCATTAGCAATGTTTCTTACAAAGGGGGAAGAATTGCTGCTTTCTTGGTCGGAATCTATCGATTTAACATTTATGGTTAGCTAGTTTTTGACCCTAAAGTAGTATTTTTTTTAGCTCCTTACATTAAGTGGCTTCCTGCCTTGTCTGGAGCAATTTCCAATTTTCTAAAGTAAAGTAGTTAATCCTAATCTTTCCAATCCTTCCCAATAACTGTAATCTAATACTATTTTTATTAGCTATGTCATTCTTCTTTGTATGCATAACAATCTCAATATTACATTCCGATTTCTATGTCTGGACACTATAACCAAGTGGCATGCTCTATTAGGGCTTTATATATCTTTGAAACAATATTTACCTCCTTTAAAATAATATTTTGAACAATCTATTCGATCATACAGCTATCCTTTGGAATTTCCTTCCTGCTCACAGTTTCCCGACCATATCAATATGCAGAAATTTAAATACAATGTGAACAAACATTTTGCTGCTTAACTCCCCACTCAGGTTGCCCCCCCCCCCCTATAAATCTGGCCCCTATCACAGTAGTCGCTTACGTGCCAGTGTCAATATGCCTTATTTGGGTTGAATAAAAGTATTTTTGAAAAATGATTATAAGCTTTATAATCAAAACCAACTTCTAAATCACTTTTTTCCTTTATTTTTGCATTGATCAGGAAAAAAATGTGATTTCAGAATATTCTTCTTGTCTTAATCAAAAACAAAGTGTATAAGAAGTACCCGTGACCCGTTGGGTCACAACCACTGTTTAGTCTATTTTGATTTCATTCAAAAATTCATAATCTGTTACATTTCTGTTAAGACATTCTTCCTGCATAACTATAAAAGTAACTCTTTACTTAATATTATTATTATTATGTGTACTCACTAGGAGTTTTCACACAGATCATCGTCAGTGATTGCTCACTGACAACAACCAGTTTTTTGTTTTTTTTTATTTTAATTTTAATTATTTATTTTTTGGGGTGGGGTGGGGAGAGAAGGGGGAGAGCTTATTATGTTTCTTGTCATTTCTGTTCCTTGGTTCATTTTTGTGCGGTGATGGCTGCGGGCCGGTGTAATTTATTGGAGGGGGGAAGATTATGAAGTGATGCTTCTTGCAGTTTCTGTTCCTTGATTCGTGTTGTGGTGTTCTTCATGTGGTTTTATTTTCTCCCTGTTGTAAATTCCTTGTTACTGGTTACCCTTTGTAGCTTATGCGGTTGGTTTCCGCATTCGAACCTTTTATTTAAGATTGCAGCTGTTTTGATCATTGCCGTCCTTTGTATAGTTTCGATGGTCCCTTTGATTCTAATTTCTCCCAGTCTTTTCTCCAGATTTTTGGGGATTGTTCCTAGTGCTCCGACGATTGGTGGTATTATACTAACTTTCTTCATGCTCCATATGCCTTTCAGTTCTCTGGCTAGTTCTGTGTATTTACTTCGTTTTCCGTGTCTTTGATCTTCACTCTGTGGGCTGCTGGAACGGCAAAGTCTACGAGTTTACAAGATTTTTTTCTTCTTGTCGATTATAATAACATCAGGTCTCCTTGCTTGTATGAGTTTATCTGTTTGTACATCCATATCCCAGAGGATTTTGTGTTTTTCGTTTTCTAGTACTGCTTCTGCTTTATGTTTGTATTATTTGTCTGCGTATTCAAAATTCAATTGTTTGCACAGTTCCCAGTGTATTACTTTCCTCAAACAGTCATGTTTGTTCTTGTATTCTTTTTGGGAAAGTTTGCTACATTCACTTATTATATGATTTACTGTTTCGTCTCTTTGTCCACACAGTCTGCATTTACTGTTTTCCTGGGTTTTATCTATTTTAGCTTTAATGTAGTTTGTCCTAATCACATTGTTCTGTGCAGTCATCAGTAAAGATTCCGTTTCTCTGTTCAAATTACCTTTTCTTAGCCATGCCCATCTATTTTCGTTGTTTTCTTCTCTTGTGAGTCTTATGAAGCGTCCATGTAGTTGTTTTTCTTCCCACTTTTCTTTTTTGTCTGTTTTCATGTCTATTATTATTATTATTATAGACCTATTATTATTCTTTATTATTCTTATATAGAAGTAAAGATACTTATTATTTTGCCATCTAATTTACATATGTGTTTGTAGTATGTACAGACACACAAATGTAAATTAGATGACAACACTAAAAAAAGAGAGTCACTTTTTGTCTCAATGCTCACAGAAACATTAAGAAATATTAGAGGATGGTTGAACCAACATCGAGCGAAGGAGTGAGGGAAATACATAAATATCTAAGAGAGAGAGAGAGAGAGAGATAGATGGGTGAATTGTTTAGGTAATTATAAATATCACTAATTGGAACAACAAAAATAATTTTTTTTAGAAGAAATAACTCAATCTCAGAACTAAAATATATTTTAATATGTATTTTGTTAAAATATTAAAGTAAATATAGGGAAAAAGCCTTAGAGAAACAAACGTTGATTAACTTAAATTTAGCATTATGATAGATACACAACTCCTATTATTTTTAGGATTTGTTGATACTTTCTCTCGAGATATTTCCATTGTCTGAAGAATTGAAGAATTCTGCCAAAATGTCACATTAACTAAAGAAGTTCCAATGGACATTTCAAAGACACACGCAAAGTTCCTGACGCAATGTGGTGCATTAGCATGCCACAAAAGAAAAGCTCATCAACCGAAATAGAATATTTCCTTTCAGTTAAAAGTTGTCACGAAAATGTTATTGGTGCAACAGCGGTTGTCCGAGGTAGGGGACATTCAGAGATTACTCAACAGGTCGGACATTAGTTCCTAAATCAATGTTCTATCTATTCAGAAAGCACGCCATGACACTTTATATGATGGATGAATAAGAGAGGAAAATAAAATGTTGCATTTG
Organism: Sepiola atlantica; assembly: GCA_963556195.1. Lineage (NCBI taxonomy): Eukaryota > Metazoa > Mollusca > Cephalopoda > Sepiida > Sepiolidae > Sepiola > Sepiola atlantica. Next base: position 11,282,532 of record OY744530.1, on the reverse strand, counting down.
GATGCAAAAATGACAAGAAGAGAAACTCATAAACAAAGTTGGGTATAATTGAGTACAATAAAACAAAGTTGGGTATAATTGAGTACAATAAAACAAAGTTGGGTATAATTGAGTACAATAAAACAAAGTTGGTATAATTGAGTACAAAAAAACAAAGTTGGGTATAATTGAGTACAAAAAAACAAAGTTGGGTATAATTGAGTACAATAAAACAAAGTTGGGTATAATTGAGTACAATAAAACAAAGTTGGTATAATTGAGTACAAAAAAACAAAGTTGGTATAATTGAGTACAAAAAAACTAAGTTGGGTATAATTGAGTACAAAAAAACAAAGTTGGGTATAATTGAGTACAATAAAACAAAGTTGGGTATAATTGAGTACAATAAAACAAAGTTGGTATAATTGAGTACTATAAAACAAAGTTGGGTATAATTGAGTACAAAAAAACAAAGTTGGGTATAATTGAGTACAAAAAAACAAAGTTGGGTATAATTGAGTACAAAAAAACAAAGTTGGGTATAATTGAGTACAATAAAACAAAGTTGAGTATAATTGAGTACAATAAAACAAAGTTGGTATAATTGAGTACAATAAAACAAAGTTGGGTATAATTGAGTACAATAAAACAAAGTTGGTATAATTGAGTACAATAAAACAATGTTGGGTATAATTGAGTACAAAACACTAGGAAACAATTCGATGAGGTTAATTTATATTCACCAAAATCGTTAAACACAGATTTATGACCAAGTGTACATTCAGCACTCCAATTATGCTAGTAACTGAAAGGAACAGGTTTAGAATTATACCTTATCTGACCTTACTCAAAACACTTTCTTAGCCAAATGTAAGCAAAACATATTTGCAACATGGATGTTGTTTAACATAGTAGTAATCCCCAACATCATAATACCAACCATTGTCCTAAACAATATTTTAAAACATATTTCTCATGATGTTTTGAAACCATATAAAATAAACACACACACACATATATATATATAGTCTGAAATATGTGTATCTTGGCAGCATCTTTTCTTTTATGCAAGTATCATTAAAAATAACGGACATCTTGTGTCTGGATATTTTTTCTATGATCCTTTCCGTTATAACGAATTTGTAACATCTATATATAAAAAACCAATTAACATTAACTCCTGCACTCTTAATTTCGTTAGTGAATGCCCCTTTAAATACAAAACAGCCATCATTAAAAACTTAATAACGCGGGCAAAATTAATCTCCTCCTCCCCAACTCTCTTTCAAAATGAACTTAAAAATATAAAACAAACTTTAGTCAATAATGGTTTCCCCAATTACATTATTGACCAACAAATTCAACAATTCAAAAACAATACTAGTAATAATAATAATTATAACAAAAACAACAATGAACCCAATTCTCTACTTAAAAACATTATAAAACTATTTTACTGCAACCAATTTCATCATAACTATAAAATAGACGAACAGGTTCTCAAAAACATTATAGATAAAAACGTACTCCCCACCGACCCAAACAAAAAAGTAAAACTAATTATCTATTATAATAAACCTAAAACTACCAATCTGGTTGTTAATAATAATTCTTCACCCCGGATTAGAGTTCTTGATAGGACCGGCCTCGTATACAAGTTTAAATACCCTTTGGGAGAATGTGTCTCCGACAATCATGAAAATGCATACATTGGGTCGACTATTACGACGCTATCCAGAAGATTAACTATGCATTTATCTAACGACTCTGCCATAACTCAGCACCTCTATAAAAAGCATTCCTGCCCCCGTTCGCATATCCGTAAACTTCTAGTAGATAACACAAAAATCATCGCACAAAATACTAATACACTTAAACTCCACATACTCGAAGCCCTATACATTAAAACAGAAAAACCAGCTATTAACAAGATTAATTATACTATTAGTACTAACTAGCAAATATATGCTCCCTCCGGTCGCATATTTTTGCTATGCTGCCGCATCAGAAATGAAGGCTCACGCGTAAGCCCAGTCATATTTCTGTGGTGGTTAGACATTGATTTTCTGTGTTTATGACCAAGAATATTTTTAGTTGAAAATAAATTTGTAAAAAAATTCGACCCTACCCCGATTTTTGTTGCTCATAAATAGAAAGACCTGTAGTTTAAAAAGAAAAAAAATTTTTTGTACCCCCCTCAATTTTTTTATATTACCAGTCATTGAAATATTTTTTAGTTAAGAAAAAAAAAAAAAATTTTTTGACCGCCTTCCCCCAATTTTTTTATCTTCCCCCCCCCCTATACATGTAAATATTTTTAATTAAAAAAGAAAAAAAACAAACCTAACCCTAACTGTAACGACGGGGTCAAAGTTAGCGTGGGTCCTAAAATGAAAAAGCACCAAAAAATCAAATACAGTGAACGCAGTGTGTGTGTGGGGGGGTGTGTGTTTGTTTAATGACCTTTTTTAATTAAACAATTTGATTCTACAATTAGTTGTATAGTTTTCCAGTACAATGTGTTAGTTCATTTTGTTGACATTAAAAAAATCACATCTTTTTTTGTAATAAATAAAACATGGAATCATAAATTTTGTTGAGGTCGTGAAAAAATGATAATATTGGATATGAAAGTATTAAGAAATCAAATACAGTAAACACGACAAGTTTTTTAATTCTCGGAAAGAAATAGTTTACCTGAACTGTGTGTGTGTGTGTGTGCGCGAGTTTTTATATAGTACTTTTTAAATCAATTATTATTTTAATTAAACAATTTGATTTAATAAATTTGTGTTTTAAAACATAATGGCTAAGAATAAACAAACTTAGGACGGTTTTAAAAATGGAAAACTGAGCACGGTGTTTGCCAGCGTTGTTGTTTACATGTTTAACGTGCCAGATTAACGTCAGCTGCTTAATCAGATCGCCATATTTAATTACCGGAGGGAGGGAGGGCATACTGATTCAACAGCCAATCGGCTGCTTAATCAGATCGCCATATTTAATTACCGGAGGGAGGGAAGGCACTACTGATTAAACAGCCAATCGGCTGCTTAATCAGATCGCCCTATTAAATTACCGGAGGGAGGGAGGGAGGACACCACTGATTAAACAGCCAATCGGCTGCTTAATCAGATCGCCCTATTAAATTACCGGAGGGAGGGAGGGAGGACACCACTGATTAAACAGCCAATCGGCTGCTTAATCAGATCACCATATTTAATTACCGGAGGGAGGGAGGGCACCACTGATTAAACAGCCAATCGGCTGCTTAATCAGATCGCCATATTTAATTACCGGAGGGAGGGAGGACACTACTGATTAAACAGCCAATCGGCTGCTTAATCAGATCATATTTAATTACCGGAGGGAGGGAGGACACCACTGATTAAACAGCCAATAAGATGCTTAATCAGATCGCCATATTTAATTACCGGAGGGAGGGAGGGCACTACTGATTAAACAGCCAATCGGCTGCTTAATCAGATCGCCCTATTAAATTACCGGAGGGAGGGAGGACACCACTGATTAAACAGCCAAACGGCTGCTTAATCAGATCGCCATATTTAATTACCGGAGGGAGGGAGGGCACTACTGATTAAACAGCCAATCGGCTGCTTAATCAGATCGCCATATTTAATTACTGGAGGGAGGGAGGGCACTACTGATTAAACAGCCAATCGGCTGCTTAATCAGATCGCCATATTTAATTACCGGAGGGAGGGAGGGCACCACTGATTAAACAGCCAATCGGCTGCTTAATCAGATCGCCATATTTAATTACCGGAGGGAGGGAGGCCACCACTGATTAAACAGCCAATCGGCTGCTTAATCAGATCGCCATATTTAATTACCGGAGGGAGGGAAATACTGATTAAACAGCCACTCGGCTGCTTAATCAGATCGCCATATTTAATTACCGGAGGGAGGGAGGACACCACTGATTAAACAGCCAATCGGCTGCTTAATCAGATCGCCATATTTAATTACCGGAGGGAGGGAAATACTGATTAAACAGCCACTCGGCTGCTTAATCAGATCGCCATATTTAATTACCGGAGGGAGGGAGGACACCACTGATTAAACAGCCAATGACTTTGCAATTTTAACAGTACTCGAGTTGAAATGGTTTAGAAAACACGCCGGTTATGATGAAAATCGCTTTATTTAATTGTATGAATAATGTTTATTAATATAACCTTATCGGAAAATATTGTAAATACATATGTAAATTTGATAATAGCAGTTATAAGTGTATATTTGTAAATATTAATTTAATTGAAGGTTTAAAGGAATGACTTATGTAAATGGCAAAACCCATCTGGTGTCTAAGCGACTTTTAGTGACAGTATATAAAGAATTTCAAAAAGATTAATTTCAGTAAAATAGTCATACTGGAGTTTCGGCTTCAGACAGACAGACAGATACATAAACTCCATTATTAATAGATATACTCAAATGCCTATAAATATAAATTTAAATTAAACACAGTCCTTTATTTTTCCCGCCTAAATAGAATATATATTCACTCCTAGGTCTATGCCTGGTTAACATTACTCCACTGACGATGGATCTGGAAGGGTCCGAAAGCGCTTTGGGAAGCTTTGGCAATTTTATCAGCCAGTTTCCGTCTGAAACTAAGAACCTAATCAGAAAAACGGAAAGGATCATAGAAAAAATATCCAGACACAAGATGTTCGTTATTTTTAATGATACTTGCATATATATATATATATATATATATATATATATATATATATATATATATATATATATACTAGAAGATTATGCGTCCCAGGACGGGTAAAATGAATTCTCCAAACAGAACATTTTTACACTACGTTTATGCACCCTTAATATTAAAATCAAGATATAATGATATTAAAACTTATGTCTAGAATCAATATTCTAATTTTTAGCAAAATCCATTACATGATTTTGATTTTAGAAAATGTCTCCACTTTAAAGCTTAAGCTTAAGGGAGTCTTAAGAAGAAATTGAAATTCAATGAATCTTTCTTAATTATTGTCTAATAACTACAGATCAAATTTAATGCAAATCTCAAATATTTGAATTTTCATTTGGGAGGTTGTGCCCATATAAAGTCCCCTAAAAACTCCTTAAAAAACTATGAAGAAACTGAACTTGTGGGAATATTTACTAATTGATGTCTAATACCTATTGTTAAAATTTCACAAAAATTGGAGATATCCGAATTTTCATGAAGGGCTTTGCCCACTTTGTATAAAACTAAATTAAACTAAATATAATCCACATTACCCACCCTTACACCTAGCAACTGTGTTCCAAAATTCATAAATGATCGGTTACTTAGTTTAGGAGTAAATCTTATACATTTAAATATATACACATACCTACCTTCATACGTAGTGAAAGACAACATGGAAAAAACAAATTAAACACAGGAGAATATATATATATATATATATATATATTCTCCTGTGTTTAATGTTATAAAAGGCGCTGACGAAGTGACGTTTTTAAATCATCAAAAATAATGAACAATAAAATATTTCCAAAAAGTCTTAGCAACGATCGTATGCCGAATGGCAGTTGGTTTTGAATTCTTGGAACAATGTTCATCATATTCATATTGATCTCAACTAACTTTATTTTTACTTATTTATATTTATTTATATATATATATATATATATATATATATATATATGCAAACATTGTTAAAAATAACAGAATTTGTCTGTTTAATTAAACTTTTCTTATATTTTCAATTTTTCTGATGGTCTTTATTGTATTTAAATCAAAAAAAAAGAAAAAATGTTCCATAGGGGTGATGCCATCCAGCGTTGCTGAATTTAAATCGTCAACGACTTCCTGGAACAATGCGAAAAACGTTCTATGCGCGTTTCCTCGCTGTCTTTTTAAAAATTTTCTTCTTCTCCAGCTTTTTTGTTCATTTGCTTTTGACACTTGGAGATGATTCGACGAAGAATCGAAAACGTTCGTGAAACCTATGGAACATTTATCATTTTTTTTTTATTTTAATACAAAAAAGACCATCAGAAAAATTGAAAAAATAAAAATAGATACAATTAATCAGACGAATTCTGTTATTTTTAACAATGTTTGCATGGATATATATAGGAGTAAACCAAGACATCTATATGGAAGAACACTGAAACATGCATGGAGAAATCGATATTTTATCTTATATTTATTAAGGCTTCGTCAGGAGAAAAGAATATTGAAAGATGTTACATGAAAAAACAAAATATTTATGCAACCATATACGAATAGGAGGAGAGAATAGTCGAAATGACAACGAAGACGAGTCCATTGTGTGAGAGTAGGAGTTAGGCATATATGCAGAAGAGCCAAAGTGGCCGTTGGATAGAAGGACAGGCAAGTAGTAGTATAGTGTGAAGGTATCTTAACCATTGTTTATAGGTATACCATTTTCCATTATCATGTTTCCCACACACACCATGTGTTATGTGTGTGTTTATTGTGGCCTAAAATTAAACTACTCTAGAAGTCTCAACGTGTAACAATATTGCCACTTCTCTCTTCCAAATGCTTATGATCAGTGGCTAAGTTAATTGAGCATTCCTCCCACATCCACGTGGTTGACATTTAAACCAATATTACTTATTAAAATACTGAATTTGGAATACACTCTCATGAGAAGATCAGTGAAAAATCTAATCCCCAAATTTTACAACAGTATCTATTATTGAATAGCAGCTCTCTGCATGAAGTGAAATAATCATTTAAACTCAGTATAAGGAAAATAAAGTGATAAATCTGTTTGCATCCTTGAGTTTATCTTGTTATTTTTACAACGTTTTGACCGATGTAACCTCCGACCTTCTTCAGGTGCATCTTGTTGAATTTGAGAATCTATATTTTCAAAAAGTTGCACCTGAAGAAAGTCGGAGGTTACATCGACGGTAGCGTTGTGAAAATAACAAAATGAGAATAGCAGTTTAAGTAAAACAAATTATCAATCCTCATCACAAAAGATCTAAAACATAATATTTGAATTGTTTTATTTTTCGTTTTGCCTCTGGATTAGTCTAACACAGATGCTCTTCTTGAGTCATGAATTTCATTACAAAATAACGCACCTCTAGAGTCTGAGAAAGGGATACGGTACTAAAAATAACTATTGTTCAAAGTAGTAGGAGCAGTGAATGTTGTTTTTACATATCGACTCTTGATTGGATAAAATCTAAAATCAGCAGTTTCTTCCAGCCAATCAAATTGTAAAACATTCAGTTCCAAATTTCACGCATAGTATAAAAACCCAAACACAGCATTTTTCTTTCTCTTTCTTATTTTTCTTCACAGACAACACACGTGCATACGTCACAATTCAGCTGGTTTTTTTGGGATCAAAGGCTCTCAGCAAATAGCACAGACATGAGAGGCCCAGCAAAGCACATGCACGCCACTCACCAAATGCATTTACACACTTTGTACATATGTAACAAAGTGATGGAGCCCTATGGAGAATTGTGAAAGACCAATAAACTAGTATATATTTGGGAATTCGTATGAGATGGAATGAGGAAAAGAATTAGTTTCTTTTCCACATCGAATTTTGGTATTTTATTTCTTAGTTGAAAGTCGTACTGGTGAAAATATTTAAGTGTGTCTGATTTTGCAGCTGCAACAGCCGAGGATAAAGTCAAAGGTCAACCCTTCTAGTGAGCTGTTATGATTTAAAAGATATCAAGTCAAGGTAAGTTTTGGCAAACCAATTTGGGTTGAAGATGTGGTAAGAACTTGTGAAGATATGCATCCGAAGTAGCACAGCCTGAGTCACGGCCGACCCATCAAGAGAAGGAGGCCAATAAGTGACAGGAGAAAGTCCAGCCCGAGAGGCGGTTTTCTGTGAGTAAGCAGCCAATGAAATCGCTTACTGGATGAGACAGATAGAATTTTGTCAGACAATGCTAAGTTATCTTGCCTTGATATATAAGGTGTGACATTCATGAATTAATTCAGTTGTTGAGTTTTAAGTTCGAAGTTGACAAGTTTTGGAAAACTGCCGTTTGAGAGTGAATTGCTTTTCTCAACCCAGAGAAGAACTTTTTCACACTGACTGTCCATTAACTTGTCGAAGTTGGAACCCCAAACTCTGTCCATAAGTAGAGGTATTAACACCCGAAAGACTTTTTGTCATTGTAACTGCAATATATATTCTTAATTATTTTTATGTTAAGAATATTTGTTGAATGACCCCAGACTATTTCCTGACTAATCAACACAACCTGGGAGAAGTATGGCCTGGTCAGCAGAGATGCTTCAACCATGCTAGTCTTCTTCAAGGGAGTGAAACTTCATCTGCACTGGTGTCCCATGAAGACAGCCAGAAGTCAGCGACGCCAAATCCACAAATGCCAGAGATATTAGCCCGGGACATGAGTGGAAAATGAATGAGCATGAGGGTTGCATTATTTGGGTGGAGCGAAGGAATGGGCGGATTACACATACACTCTCTCACTGGCAAAACATTCATGCTAATATACACGCACATTCACATGCCTGTTCCATTTACACATCCTGTAACATGTAAACGCACACAGCACCAGCCGAAACAAATATGTGTACTCAATTTCTCCTTACAAACAACTCATTATTCACTAGAACGTTCTTGCGACTCTCTGAACCTTCGTATTCTATGAACTCTTTATTTTTCATTTTCTTAATTTGTCACTAAAAATTATTTTGTATTGACAGACTTTGTCATTCTTTCTTTTGATATTGCTTTTTCTATCATGAATCAGATCAAATACGTTCTGGTTAAAACTACAAGTGCCGTATTGCCCTGATCAAACGCAGAATGATAATCACCTGCCAATGGATTCTTTGTTCAAGTTACATTCAAACCTCAAATCCTTGACTACCATACCTAAAAGAGATCTGTTCTCTTCTATCTTCCTTGCATTTTCCATCCGCGCCTTTTCAAGTGTCACATCTGCTTCCCCAAGGTTTGTCAATCGCAAAGCGCTTTAGGTATCTGCTTCATTGGATTTTTCTTCCGTTTTTCCGCCCCCAGGAAGCAATTCCATTATGCAAGAACTTGTTCCCATAGGAATTGAAAGACAGCCGATATTAAGCTTGAACTATGCTAACTTAATCATCGAGAGGAACGCTGGTTTTATCGAGCAATTAGGCTCTGAGTCTGTCCTTGGGAAAGCAGCCAGTAAATGACAAGCTATCAGATGAGGAGGGAGTGCAATGACGTCATACAAGAGAAACAGAACTCTAAGAATCAGAGATAATGCTGTCTTTTAGAGTTGGCAACGGATAAACTCTAATGGCATGTAGAACTTAAACATATCCAATGGATGAGTTGGGTTAAAAACAAGTATAGCTGTTTAAAATTCACAGATTTTACAAATAAAAGCCTAACCATAATTAGATGCCATTTCTTCGGCACCTTTTACCCTCAAATTAAAAAGGTTGAACATCAAATTAAAACGGCTCAACTTCAAATTTATGATACAATATACATCATGATATCATATTTATTTAAAGAAACAGCTCCTGAAAGAGGAAAGTTCCCCTGCTCAGTTTGTAGAAAAGGGAGTCGGATCATGGCCTTCGTAAACTGAGTGTGTTTCCATTGAGTCTTTGTGATTAGAATCACAGTATTAAAAAAAATAGAAGGAATGCTCGTCTGGATTAGTTTAAATTGTCTGTTAAATAATTTCTGTGGTAAGAAAAATGATGATATTACTAATAACAAATTAAGCAGTTAAAGAAAATTTTAAACATTCAATTAAATTATCCAACAGATTTTTTTTTTATAAGTTGAGTTTTTTAAATTTATTTCTGCACTAGTAACTTTATTATTTGTCTATATAGAAATTATTTGTTTGAATTTCATTTGTTCTATTTTTTAATTTTCCGCCTGTTTTCATTTTAAACTAACTCATTTATCGTTTTTTTTTAATTTTAAACTAACTTATTCATCATCAGCTGCCAAATTTTATCAGCTAGTTTTGTTTAATTTGCCAAGCGGTGACAAGGCAAATTAATCCAACGTTTTAATTTGTTTTAATTTTGCATATTTCTTTTTTTGCTTTAATTTTTATTTGGTAAAACAAATAATAAAATCAAACTCTTTATGTTGCCACTCGGACTTAGGGTTATTGGAAGGGTTGAGGGAGGGTATGTTTTTTGTAAGAAACAAATAATAAAATCTAATAATCTATATAATACTAAAAGTCTATTGATCTTGTATGTTTGCAATCAGCTTTCAGCTTTCCGGTTTTCAACATCCGGTTGCGCATGCGTAAATAGCATCGTCTTCAATCTTTTATTCCAATTCCGTTATTCTCTATTATGATTAACGAACGCATGAAATTTTTCATTCTGGAAATTTTTAAACAATTTCATTTAATTTCATCAAATAGTTTATTTGTTTTCTTCACGGCTAAAAACATTCAATGGGAGGACTTCGTAAAGTCTGTCGCAGTTTAAAAAAAACTCCTCCCTTTTAAAAAACAAAAACAAACAAACAAAAAAACAACACTCATTATTAATATCAGCCATACTAGCGGTCGGTGAACGAAACCACCTCCCACTTTCCCTCTCATAGATTTCACCACTCCTACTCCCTCTGTTTTCGTTACGTACGCGAGAAAGCCTGCTGTACCCCCTTCCTTTCTCAAATCGCCCTAACCAACCACTTATAATTCAGTAACTGTAATTTAAAAAAAAAACAATTATAATAAACAGAACGACTCATAGAAATCTATCTATATTCTTTTTTCATTTTAATATACTTTCATAGAAATGCTTCTGTTATGTAAAAAAAAAACTATTTTCTTTATGCCACAAGTGTCACGCTCATACATGAATTCCATAGATAATATAACAAACTGACCCAACGGGTCACGGATGGTCTAGTATTTATTAAAAATGAAAGTGAAATATATTTCAAATCAAACATTATAATAATGATGTATCCAATATAGAATATTGCCGAAGAAATTGTCTTTCAAATACAATTTAATCTGCAAAAAACAAAACATTAATATTTTTAAAATAAAAAAAAAGAAATCAGACAATAAATCAATACAGAAGATTAATTTACCCTGTCGCCGCTTGGTAAATCAGAAAAAGATTGGCAGCCATTTTGGGAGCAAACAGCTTCAATATAAACTTTTAAACTAACTTATCGTTTGTTTTATTTTTTGTAATTATTCATCGTTTGTTTTATTTTTTGTAATTATTCATAGTTTGTTTAGAATTTGATTGTTTATTTAATTATTGTTTGTTCTCTAAATTCATAATTGCAGTATTTGATTGCATGCTGCTTAAAATGTTAAAAACACATCGTAACGGACAATATTTTCTATACAACAAATAGGTTGATATTATAAGTTGAAAAAATTATAATCTTCATCGCTTGAATTAACATGTTTTTATTTTAATAAATCTGTAAAGAAAATTGTTTTCAGATTGTTCGCAATCAAAATAATAAACGAATTTCACCCATGAAAAATCGTGATTCTTTTTAAGTAATTATTGTTTTTTTATTAATATTGAATAAAGTTCAGTTTATCGACAGTCTGATTTTTCGGCATGTCTTGCCTGCACCAAAGTGTATGATGTCATTTTCGATCGAACGGGCCTTCTTAACGAAGGTCATGGTCGAGTACAATTCAATTGGTACCTGTAAACATTGGATACACAAGAAGTGCAATGGAATTAATGGTAGGTTGAGAGAGAATAACCAGTTTGCATGCAAAGTGTAAGATAGTGGAGATAGATGAGAACTTGTAGACAAAGTATATCTAGGAAATAAAGCTATTGAGGTTGTCAAAAAGTGGTGATACCATTAGAGCACAGGCGGGAGCAGGTGCTAGTGTGATTGCAAGAGTTAAAAGTGGTTGGAGTAACTTCTGCCATTATTAACTAGCAGAGCGTTACTACTATCGATCAAGAGAAGAGTCTATCAGGCATGTGTATGCAGTGTGATGATGTATGGAAGTGAAACCTGGCCAGTGACGGTTGAGGACATATGTTGCATGGAGAGAAATAATATGAGAATGATACGATGAAGGTGTAATGTGAGCCGTCAAGACAGGCTTAGTTCTGATGACCTCAGAGGAAGATTAAATCTGTACAGCAAATGGAGATGTGTGCAGACCAGGAGACTTTGACGGTATGGCCACGTTGAAAGAAAGGATGATAGTTCTTGGATTAGTAGATGTAGAACAGTTGAGATAGGAGGTTCAGTTCACAGGGAAAGGCAAAGGAAAACATGGGAGGAAGAATGGACTTTAGAAATAAAAGGATAAATAAAGACCTGTCCAGAGATAGGTTAGTTTGGAAGTAAATTTCTGAAAGCCATCCAGCACATGTCAGCATGTAAAATGTACATTAAACCAAATATGATGATGAAATATATTTTTGAAATTTAAACATTTTTAAATCTAAAACTTCATGCTGAGCTGCTCGTTTCATAGGCGTACCCTTTCAGATGCTATCTATTGTTATAGAACGAATTCAGACATTCCTGAACACAATGTTGCAAGGCGTGGAAATAAAACTGATTAAATGTCTATTGAAGAATTGTTAACTTTGCCTTTGAGAGATCGATGAAGATTTGAGGAATAAAAAAAAATGTTTTGCTTTTTTTGGAGATCATTGATTAATTTCTCGTTAAGTGAGTTGCAGCCATTTTTATTTTTACAATTTTTGTAAAAGTTTGATGTCCGTCTCTTGTTTGTCAAAAGCGAATTTTGCATTTTCATGTTGGTGTTGTCAATCAATAAGATCATTGTCCTCCCTACATATCACCCAAACATCTCTTCCACCCTCTCCTACAGATCGATCATAGATTTTCCTTTTATTGTTGGTGTTTTTTTTTCAGCCTTGTTCTTATTCATAATCCCTGCTATCAATGTCCACTAAAGGACTTCCTTAGTATTTCTTAATTTCAATTTACAATTACTGAAAACCAATGTATGTCACTTTACTTACATCCCCTCTTACACAATTAATGCTCAGTAAATCTCTGGCCCCAACACAAAAGTTTAATATGGCACACAGCAGGATTTATAAACTAATATATATATATATATATATATATATATATATAAATAAGATATTTACATATTGTCATACCAATGGTTTCGTGCCGAAAAAGTAACTTATCAATGACACACCAACTTCGCCTTCAAAATTACTGCGTGGCCTGAATGTGTAAACATCTTATTTAATAAATATATTAGCCTATTAGCTCGGTAAGTGTGTCTTGTTCATTAAAACAGTGAACAAGACCTTTTCTTATTTAACATTTCTGTTGTTTTATTTGGATGGTCAGACTGGGGAATCTGTTTAAAGCCCTTTTATTAATCCACGGGGGTAGCTTGTCCTCGTTCCATCAGCCATGACTGGGTACAAGTCTTAAGCAGTTCTTAATTGTATTCTTTGTATCGCCTGTAATGATCATTGAAACTTCAGCCTTTAGAAGACTGTCCTTTAGAATTGATTATTATTACTTAGCCCTTTTATCCGTTGTATCACGGTTACATGATAACAATTCCAGTATAGATTTTAAGGGGTTTTAATATACTTCAATGGAACATGCTCCGATGCACTTGCTGCTCTGGTGCCCCCTTGGCGTAATCACACTCGACCAACTCAACAATCAACTAGATCCCATCCATTCAACGTGGGAGGTCCCCAGATGCCGGAGAGTCTTCTACTCCGATAGCTTCCTTTCTCGAATTCTCGACATCTGGAACTCCCTCCCTGCTCCCTTTCCCCTCTCCGACTGTACCGACATGCAGAAATTTAAAACTAATGTAAACAAGCAACTAATAATTTAGGATGCCCCCCCCCCCCCCTAAATTTCACCCTAATTCTCAGTAGCCCCTTACGTCTACAGTGGCAACTTGCCTTGTTTGGAGTGAACTAAGTTAAAAAAATATATATATTTATATATAAAGATGTTACACACCCTTTTTAACTTTTTCTATTTAGTTTTTTATGACCTCGGGCAACGCCGGGTATCCCTGCCAGAATATATATATATATATATATATATATATATTTACTAAGAATACAATAATGAATTACTAAAGACTTCTATCTGATCATTGCTAATGGAATGAGAACACTTTACCCCCTGGATTAAATGAAGTGCACGAAATTCAATACAGATTCCAGAGTTCGACAAGATTCACCGGAAGAAGGTCAGAGGCAAAGCTTTACGTGCTCCACTACTTTTGGAGCTGCTCCCGCACCTGCTCCAACGGCCAAAATTGGAGCTGCCTCCTCTCACGCTCCATATTTTCAAAAAGGAGCCGCTCCTGCTCAAACTCCTATAAAAAAGGAGCGGCTCTTTTTTAGAGCTCCATAATGAAAATATACCTTCTTTCATAAACGTTCTATTCTGCCAATGAGTGGTCGAAGGACAGGGGTGGGGGTCAAAGGATCTTGTCAATATGGGTGGGGATGTCACTTTAAGTGTAAGATCGTAAGATAATATTTGACAAAATCTTGCTAATATTTTGAGTTATAGAACATGCTGGACAAAGTATAGGATTATACGTAAATTTTCGTTTCCTGGGGTATAAAATAGAAATAGAAAAATCTCTGAAGTATTTTAAAACAATTTTAATTTTCATTGCATTAAACAACCTCTTTTTTCAGGAAAGGAAAATGTGACCCGATATTGTTTCTATTTATTTTGGAAGGGAATTTAGATTTATTATAAGTAAATAAAGTTTTACTTTTAAACATCATTAGTGATTCTTTTCTTTTTAAAGAAAACATTTCTCTATGAGAGGAGAGACAGCCAGGGCAACATTAATCGGCATGTGGTTGTTTAATATTTGTTTGTTTTAAGAACGCAACTATATTTTATAATGTATATTATTATTTACAACAGCCAAATCGATTTATCCATATTTTTTTTTCAATAGTACAATTTGGGGCGAAAAAAACCCCAATTTTTATTCAATCTTTATAGATTGAATAAAAAAAAATATTTTTCATAAGTTGGCCAAAAGATATCAATAAATTGTCAATAATAAATTCAGAGATCCATTTAATGTCTTAAAATTTCATACAAAATATCTGGCCTAGACCAGGAGTTGAAAAAATATCGGGTCAAATTTTCATCCCCCGAGAAATTAACTGGAGCAAGTTTTCCTAGGTCGAGCAAAAACATTTATAAAAGTTAAAAATTTGAATAAAAAAGGTGAAAACGTCAATATTTGAAATCTCTAACAAAAGCAAACTGTTTACAATTTTAATATTCAATAATAGATATTTTAAGATAAAGAAAGATATCTAATCTACTTTCGGTTCTAAAAAGACAACAAGTTAGTCAGAAAGTCTTATCATTTGCTTTTTTAAATTAAAATTTAAGAAATTTTCTTTAATTTGATTAAGTTTAAACATCGGTTTAATTGTAGAATAGGGACCACTGTTTCATTTCGCTTGGTATTCGCCCAAATTTTGGATTAAACTGACTGTTTGTCTTAATTATATTTTTGGTCCTGAAATAAAATTCTCATTTACTTTTTAAAGTGTTGAGAATCTAACTTTAATTCCAAGTTTTAATCGCTGGCGGCCATGTTGGTTTTTATTGTTTTGTTCCTTGGACTAAAGATATTTTTCCTTGGACTAAAGATATTTTTTCTGCTTTAACATTTTATTACACAAAAAAAAAACTTTGAACATTCTATTTACAAGAGTAAGTTTCAATGGAATTTAACGAATTTAAAAGCAAACATGAAAAGGTTAAAACATGAAAAGGTTAAAACATACTAGTCGTGAATTTAAGAATAACAAAATGTTGCCGAAAAGATGACAGGTAAAAATGTGGTATAAAAGTTTAATTTGATATATGCTAAAAAATAAATTAGAATTTTTTGTCAGGACAATATGTACCATTTCACCCCAAAAATCGATTTTATCGAACATTTGGGTGAATACCGAGCGAAATGGGCGAGAAAATCCAATGGCCGCTATAGTATAATTGAACCCAAAATTCTTTATTTTAAAACAGGAAATAAAAGAAAAATTGGCTTATTTATTCAATCAGCAATAAAAATCCTTGTCATAAATACAAAAAAGTTCAAATCTGTAAGAAAATAACTTCAAAGACATCTATAGACTCACTGGCGACATTTGTTGCCCAAATTGTCTCCTGCCTTAAGAAAAGTGTCCCATCAAAAATTTAACATGTAGATGTAAAAATGTTCTGTTTTCAAGCTTAACTCTCTCGTTTTTTATTCCTCTCTCTCCCTTCCTATCCCTCTCTCTCTCTTATATACATTTACCAGAGATATAATTTTTAAAAATAACTCAGAGTAAACTCTGAGACTTTCTTTTCTTTTCTTTTCCTTTTTATTTTTTATTGCTGAATAAAAAACTAATCAAATAATCAAAAAAATCAAATAATTTTGGAGCAAGGAGAGCGGAGCGATAAAATCACCGCTCTTTAGTCCCAAATGGAGTTGCTCCCGCTCCACTCCCGCTCCACTCCCGCTGAATATAAAATGAGCCCTCCTCTCCTTTGCTCCAGCAAAAAGGAGCGTGCTCCGTGAACGCGCTCCGTAAAACCCTGGTCAGAAGTTACATCTGCCAAAACATTGTGAGAATAACAACCAAAACGAAAACAGTAATCCAAATAATCCAAATAATCCAAATCCTTATCTAAATAATTCCGAAACAACATTTATTTTTCCAAATAAAAAAAAAACAAGAAACTTCTTAAATTTTATTTTCTTGGCTTTGGGAAATTCATTTTATCAGTTTTTATTTATTGATTCATTTGTTTTAATAAAATAAATACAAATTAAAGAATGTCGATTCTTTGAACAAAACTGTATATCTACTGGCAAAAATGCAACGTGTTGGCTCACGAATTGAGTTTGGGTTAAATTGTTTGAATCAGGAAAAGTGAGTATGCAAAGCCAGTTAAGTATAAAAAAAATAAAGAAAAAATCTAAAATCAGTCTCTTTCTGTTCGCTATGCATATGTCTCTCTTTTCTATTTTTTCTTCTCCAACTAGAGTTAAATAGTATTATTGCCTGTGTAGACATCCCCTTTTGATGATAATGGACTATTCCAATCTTTTTATACTCCCCTTTGTTTATTACTTCTGACTGTTAATAAACAGAGAGAGAGAGAGAGAGAGAGAGAGAGAGAGAGTATTAAACTACATATAGAATAAGAGCAGGGCGGGTGGTCAAACAACAGTGATGGGGAGGAGTAAAAATTGGAGATAGAAAAGTAGTAAGAGATGGGTCACTTGCTGAGTTAATTGCAAATTTCAGTGAATTAGAACTATTAAAATGGAAATTTAAAAAAAATATAATTCAATCCCAAAACTGACGAATATTTCAGCATATATTTTGCATAATTCAAGTAAAATTATAAAGGATAAATATAGGAAAAACAAACTCAGCTTTAGTAGAAGAAAAAAATATATATAAAAACAAAATGCATGTCACCAATTTATGTTTGTCCCTTCGTGTGTGATAAACTCCAAAAATAATTATCCGATCATTATGAATTATGGAACACATCTACTAGGCGTAAAGGTGGGTAATGTAGACTATATCAAGTTTAATGTAGGTTTATGCATACGTAAACTGGAAACCCTTTGTGAAAATTCAGATACTTCCAATGTTGATGAAAGGTAGGTATAAGACACAAATTATTAAATATTTTCCAAATTTCAGTTTCTTTGTGGTATTTTAAAGGGTTCTTATAGGCACAGCTATTCCATTTGAAAATTTAAATATTTCCGATTTCCATTAGATTGGACTATAGACATTAATTAAGCAAGATTTTATGAATTAATTTTTATCAAAATTCAAACAAGAATTATAGACATAAATTTAGTAGCTTATATATCTTAATCTTCGTAATTTGACATAAAACTGTTTTTAAGACGTTTTTTAATCAATCTTTCTCAATAAATTCACCAATTTTAATTCAAACCAACAACATCATGTACCTGAGGACGACTCATGCGAGGCAGAAGAACTTGCAATTATGCTGAGTTCCTGTTTACACTGGAACATAACATCAGATTGATGGTGTACTAATTGTAAAGAATGGAACAAAAACGAATAAAAAGAAGCTGCCACTTCTATTTAATCAAACTTTTGTCAATGAAAACATGCTGCCCAAATATATATATATATGTATATATATAATTAATTTTATGTACATAAAAGAAATCCATAGACACATGTTTCTGCCTATCAGCCGTCATCAGCATAGCTACCCTGGGCAATGATCGAACGCTCGATGTGAATGTCTATAGTCTGATGCTTTACATCTCGCGATGACGCCTTGCCCGATTAAGGGCAACTGAATGCAATGTTCTGCATATTATTAATCGCTTAGGAAGTGGAAAAATACTAAATATCAACACCATTCTATCACCAGTAATAACAATAGCAAAACTATGTGTAATATATATATATATATATATATATGTATATATATAACACCCTCAACAAGATGTTTCTTCCCATGTGAATAAAGTTCCTTATTTTTTAATGCTGTCTTTGTTTATTCATTGCACCCACTTATCCACCAGTAATCACCTAAATGAAATTTTCATGTCATCAAAATCACCGAAGTTGATACCTTCATTCTCTACATCAAGTAACATGCAATTCTCATTACGCTTACCAATTATAAAAACTGTGACGTTAATTAGTTTGATCTTTACAAAACTTTCGTTTTAGAAAAAAGAAATGAAAAAAAAAATAGGTGTGAATAGTTTGGTACCCAAAATAATAAAATGTGAACAACTGCATCTTTTTTGTCTTGGAAAAATGTCAGATAGTTGGCTGATCAAAACAATAGTTTGAAAATTTTAATCATCTTGAAAATTACGTAATCAGTTTTTTCAATGTTTTATGCAAACTATTTTCGATTTTCTTCAATCAACATTTTATAAAATATTTATCAATAACAAGTTATGAAAACAGACAAACAAATATATTTATGTTGATGTAATAAAATGTTAGATATAAAATCCAATAAAAAATATTTGAAAATCAAAACCGAACAAATGTCCTTAGTTTTCTTTTATTTGTTACTAAATCTATCCACCCTGCGTTTTCCGGGAGTGTATTTACTTGTAATTAATTTTGCTTTTCTTTTTGTTCTAAAAATCTCATATTTTTGTTCCACAAAACGGGAAGTCTGTACTGGACAATTACAGATTTACGTCCTAGTTTTTCTTCAAAATATTACTTTTCTCTTCCAAACAAAGAGAAGTAAGTCTGTAATTGATGAATACAGAATTACCTCTTTTTTTTTGTTCTTGACAACATAAACCAACGTTCAACAAAATAAAATGGCTATTCAGAATGCAATATTGATTTTGTAGAAAGGAAAGTATCGATGACAAAAATTGACAATCCGAGTGTCTTTACTTTATTATATAGAGTACACACTGTTTAAAGAATAAATATCTAAAAATGCTGTATGTATGTATATGTGTATATATATATATATATATATATATATAAAGTTAGATATGTCTATGTTTAAATATTTGTATGTACAGAATTTAGTCCTAAACTAATTAACCGATCAGTATGAATTTTGGAACACAGGTGCTAGTGAGTAATGTGAGCTATATTTTGTTTAATTTAGTTTCACGCAAAAGGGTAAAGAGTTCGTAAAACTTCAGATATCTACGATTTTCATGAAATTTTATCAATAGTTATTAGACAACAATCAATAAATATTTCATAAATTTTAGTTTCTTTTGAGTATTTTAAAGGGAGTTTAGTGGGCATAATATGGACAGAGCCGAATTTGAAAATAAAAATATTTCAGATTTGTCTTAAATTTGATCCCTAATCATCAGACACGAATTAAGCAAGATTCCCTGAATTTCAATTTCTTCTTAAGACCCCTTAAGCTTAAGCTTTAAATTTTAGACATTTTCTAAATTCAAAATCATGCTAGGAATTTTCATCGAAATTGGAATTAGGTTTAGTATCATTATGTCGTGATTTTAATCTTCGTAAGGGGACATAAAAATGGTACAAAAGTGGTCTGTGCCGGGAATTCATTTTACTCATCCTGGAATTGGTAAACACCCGGCAACACAAACTCCATGCATTTTAGCCTTACGATTCCTACGGGGATGAAACACAGAAGCCTCTTTGTAGCTTAATTGCCATAAATATATATTCATAACTTACTACCTAGCTCTACTCACGTATTGAGCACTGTTGAAGTAAATACTGAAAATTGATACATAAAAGATTAGATCCCCTTATAACATTTTATGTGGATATATGAACTAATAATATATATATATATATATATATATATATATATATATATATATATTGACGATTTGTGTTCATTTAAAGTCATACAATAAACCATAAAATGTTTTAACCACTAGACTATCAGCAGAAGTTTTCCCTCACAACATAAAATATTTGCTATGTAACATTCTATGCAATCATCTATATAAATAAAATACAGCATCTGTATGTAAGTTTTGTGGTTTTGAATGCACACCAATAACTTTCTCAGCTGAGTGGGCAGTTACAGAGTTGAAATTTGTTGCACCTTGATGAGGCACACAAAGTAATGAAGGTGTTGACGTCAGCAGTGATCAGGGTGCACTCTGAGAAGATCATGCTGTATATTCTGCCCAGTTCTAGCCAAGGTATTAGGACCAACCTCAGAGAATTCAAGTATCATGCTGCTTGTTGTAGGATCCTTACGAACATGTATAAGGACCACATTTATCACCGAGCAGCGCAGAGTGCCTCGGCTAGTATGATTATAAAACTGCGTGAAGATAATAAATGAAATTTCCAAGAAAGAAAATTAAGTTTAAGACCTGACGTACACAACTGGGAATTTGTCGACTACAATTCGGTATTTTAATGGATCATCTCATTCAGCCATTAATTTATACGACTCAGCTACACGAAGATAAGAGATGAAATATCAGAATAGTATCAAGTGTAATTTGGCAATTTATCAATTGCAATTCACTATTTTAATGACATTTCATCAGATATTAGAAAATACATCCACACGTTCGAGTATGTCAGAGAAAAGAAAATGCTATTTCAAACTAAAGTATGACAGACCAAAGAAAATGCTATTTTAAACTTAAGCATGACAGACCAACAAAAATACTATTTCGAACTAAATCATCATGGACCAAAGAAAATGTTATTTCAAACTTAAACATTACCTACCAACGAAAATTCTATTTCAAACTAAAGCGTGACAGACAAACGAAAATGCCATTTTAAAATTAAAGCATGACAGACCCATGAAAATGCTATTTCAAACTAAAGTGTGACAGACTGATGAACAGAGCCTCTTATAGATATGCTGGGATGTTTCCAATTAAAGCATAATTTTTTTAATCTGTTCATTCTTTTGAAGAATTTGGTCCACTACAGGAGAGTTGTTATGGGGAGGGTACAACAAAAATTATGGATGAACTAAAAATAGAACCTAAAGACATAACACTATTACTATTCAAGTTGTATGTTAGTAAAAGTATGGGACCTGATGAAATTCATCCTAAAATATTGAAATACTTATCATCAGATGAAGGCTTTATCAATGCAATAACCAATTTGTTTAGGAAATGTACGGAATATGAAGATATTCCATACATTTAGAAAACAGCTATAGTAATGCCACTACATAAAAAAAGGTTCGATAGATTTAAAAAGTAATTACAGACCGGTTTCTCTAACATGTATTTTGTGTAAGATATTTGAAAAAATAATTAGAAACCACACATTAAATTTTATAAAGGATGATATAAATTGTAACTAACATGGCTTTGTCCATGGTAAATGAACATTATTTAATATTTTGGAAAGTATTGACATTATAAATGAATATTTGATGGAGGAGGATAGTGTGGATATCATATATTTGGATTTTAGCAAGGCATTTTATACGGTATCTCATTATTGTTTACTAGTAAAAATGAAAAATGTTGTTATTACTGACAAAATGGTAAATATTGTAAAGGAGTTTTATAAGGATACAACTATGAAGGTTAAGGTTGGTAACAATTATTCTGAATTACAGTACATACCCTCCGGTTTTCTGCAGGGTTCAGTATTGGGTCCTTTGTTGTTTTTGATATTCATAAATGACTTATCTAATCATGAATTCAGAAATAGAACTGTTTGCTGATGATGTTAAACTACTTGTGAGATCTTTATCAAAGGAAATAACACAGATGGATCTAAATAAATTATCATAATGGGAGGAGATTTGAAAATTGGGATTTAACCTAGACAAATGTAAATTACTACATGTAGAATCCAGGAATGTTGGAGTTTAATATGTACTAAACAACATAGAAATCAAAGAAGTAGATGGAGAGTATGATTTGGGAGTGGGGTTTGAGAACACATTTAGGGCAAATAATCATATTTTGAGAATGATCGGGTGGATGGTTAGGAATATTATTTAAGGGAGACAAATGTTGTTTTAAGTATATATATAGCTCTAATAAGACCTCATATAGAATACTGCACCCAGGACTGGGCTCCAGCGACTAGACATGGAAATTGGAATGTAATATTGAAACTGGAAGACACATACAAAGAAGGGGGACAAAACTAGTAAGGAAAGTAAAGGAGTGCAGTTACAGGGAGAGATTAGACAAATAGGGATTGACTACTTTGCTGGAGAGAAGAATGAGAGGTGATATGATTGAGACTTTTAAGATAATTAATGGCATTTCTAACTATAGTGGGCATATTTTTAGTATTTCTCTTAGATCTGGAAAGTGATGCCAGTTTTCAAAAACTAGATATGTTAACCAGTTAAGTTATTTTGCTCACAGAGTAATATGTTTTTGGAATAAGTTGCCAGATCGGATTAAGAACAGCAATAACGTATATCAGTTAAAGATGAGATTGGATAAATTCAGGGGGGCACTTTTGGGAGTTATCAAATGAAATATTTAACAGAATTTGATCTGGATATCGATACTGTACTAAGAGTTCAATTTTTTTTTTTAACAGTTGAATTGAGAAGATAGTTAAAGGGGAGATGCCCAAGGAGGCATAACAAAGAAATAATAATATTGGCAGACCGATCCTTTCATGAAGATGTGAAAACGCCCCCCCCCCCATCCAATAATAACAGACAATTAGGACAACAACATTCGAATGTTGTCGTCAAAAGCTGGTCATGAAAACGGGAAGATTATTCTGAATATAGAAATGGTACTGAGAAAATTCAAATATATATAAAAGATAAATGGAAAAAGCAGATTTACCAAAACAATAGAATCAAATTAACTCTTGTTGAGATCTTAATATTTCATATACATTACTCAAAAGAATTGAATTATTTACTATCACTGACTATCATTTCCCAATCTAACAACATTATCAAACAACGAATAGGTTTCTACCACAGCGTACCTTGTTTATGTAAATGTGAATTTATTTATTATGCCTCTTTGGGTAGCTTTTATTTTAATCAATAATGTTTTATCAAATTTAATGAAAAACAAAAAAAAACATATCGCTTATTTCAATTTACTTCAGTCAAAGTTCTCAGAAATAAAGGGGCCACTTCCTGGGGCTAACACTTGATCTCTATATGAGATACATAGATATTCAAATATTCCATTAAAGTTATCTTTACCGGTCAAACATTGAGTTAGTAAAGAGGTTTAAGAACATTAATTTTCCTCTCTCCAATTGACCAATAAACTCTGTTATAGTATATCTATTTTGTATTCTCTTAGTCTTACCCGATTCCAGGACAAGAACTCATCCAGTCTGGTGGAGTTACTTGAGGTAACATTACTAGGAGAAGGTGCACCATTCCTTGTATGAGCCAGTGTATAACCCTGTCGAGGGGATCTTATTTGGGCGTCAAATACTATGTTATTTTGAATATTTGGTCAAGGTTTACTTGTAGAGTGAAGTATTCTCATGCCAGGTTGTCCTGACAAACCCTTGTAGAGTGAGACGGAAGACACTTGAGGATGGTGTCTAGTAGGTAATTCAAACTTCTACGCTACAATAATGTCTTACAAGTCACAAATAATTGAATACTTTGAATTTTTTTTTAATTATGGGCGCCAAAACATTGTCATCGAAACTGGAGGATTATTTTGCAGAGAGATTACTAAATGAATACCGGTATAGAAAATCAGAGTTATGAAAAAGATATTGCAATAATTGGGTATCATAGCACTTTTAGAATGCGGGCGATCTTATTAAATATTTTACGACTTTAAATAGACACCACAATTATGGACAATATCTGTTTAATATTAATAAAAGAAAATTTGATCACTCACCTGAATAAACATCGGGATTTCTTTACTGAGAGTAATTAATTACTTCTACTTTTTTAATGTTGAAATGAGATGTGCAGTATTTTTCTCTTTTTTTTCTCATGTATTTATTAGATGACCATGTGTGATACTATAAGCCCCCCACCCCCGGCTTCCAAAAATTAATACTGAAGTCAACAGATAAATTTTGCTTCATTAATTGTTAGCTCTTTATACCAACAGCCGTTGCCATATCATGCAGGCATTAAACACTTTTGATGAAATTGCTATTTCAAACTGTTAGGTAGAAAGCATTTCTATCTAAGAAAAGAAAATACACATATTAAAGGGGAGATAACTTGTCAGAGTTGCAAGAGTTACGTTCACTTGGCTTCCAACAAGAGACAGACATTTTGTAAAGACGCATGTCATTATCAGTTCCCACTATAAATGTTAATTAATTAGTAAATACTCTTCTTTCAATTGTAAAAAGTAAATAAATAATTAATTCTTAACCATCCATAAGTTTCCTCATTCAAATTCTTTCTCATATTTTCGTTTGTTAACTCACATTCACATATTCAAAGTTACACCTGCTCAGTCACTTCACAAACTAAAGCATGAATGTGTGAAAAGGTGTTTAGCATCTGAACTGGAAACTGCTAAGGGATTTGAGAAGATAGCAACAGGAAGAAATCATTATAGTTTTATAATGGTAACATCTTCCCTAAATTCAACAACTTTTAATAAGATTATGGCCATTTTATGCTTTTATTTTCTAATTCCACTGACGATCATAAATGTCCACACATGGAGGTATTAATGAATTCATAAATTCTGACATTACCAAGCTGAAGTGTTATGGTGACATTCACTCATAAACAGTGGTGACATTTCCCCTCGCACTCCAACATTTGATCTAGATAAATTTAATTTATATTTCATAAATTAATTATATATATATATATATATATATATATATATATATATATATATATATATATATATATATATTGTTATTTGTTATGCTACCTACCTTACGGACTACATGAACTCTTCCACTTGACTGCCCCAGTTTAATACTGGCAGTCAGATGTTCAACCACTGTCTTTATTTGCTGTATTTATACTTTTTTAATACACTTTGTTTCATTTAATCCCGAGTTCATGTCTTCTTTCCAGACCCACTGACAGGTCCACAACAATAATCTATAGAATAGAGTTAAGTCGATTTTTCCCTCTGCATTCAGACATTATAGGTCTTTAAACACAAGCGATAGATAGAACCCTGCTATAGTCACACTTTATATCAAGAATTGATGAGTGTTTGTGAAAATTTCCACATCATTTTTTAGCTTACATGTCGCTCTTATAATAATTTAATAATCATGGATACGGGTACTCAGAGTACTTTTCACTGACACGCTGAAATCTATTTCTACTGCCATCGGCTTATGCCAAGAAAAAATTTTTATAGGATAAATTCACTGTCATTATTTCATTTTCACTTTCTTGCTATTTCACGTATTATACTTTTACTAACTGAATAATGGTCGCTCCTGACAACCTACGCTTTCTGCTTTTACAGCATTCTATAGCATTCGACTATGTTCACACTGTAGGCCAATTCTTGATGTGTTTTTTGAAAATATGCGCCCGTTTCATTCGCTTTTAGTATTTTCTACATTTTTCCGACTCACCTAATTCTTCTAAAATAGTCATACATACAGAAGGTCAGAGTAACTTTTACTCACACGCAAAATCTACTGCTGCCACCACCACCACCACCTTACATCGGGAAATAATCTTCATAGGATAATTTTTCTTGATACTGTTGTCATTCTTTCATTTGACTGACTTTCTCTTTCCTGTTATACTTTTACGGCCTGAATATGGGCTTTTAGGTCACTTTTATTACCTATTCCAGGGAGTTTTTATACATTCTAGAATTGACCAAATCACAGAATGACGTTATTGTTAGTTACCAGCTGAATTCATTATTGGTTACTGTTTGCATACATTTTTTAACTTTCTGTAACAACATAACCTTTTTCCCCAGGTCCTGCTAGGTACATTCGGTTACTGACGTTTGTGTTTCCATATCTCCCTTTGCGTTTATTTACACACTTTCCCCATCATATATACTTTCCTATTCAAGAATACAAGAATATGATTAACGAATAGAAACATAAAAATGGCTACATATTTTCTTTCTTCGTCCTTCTTTTTTCCTTTAACATTCTTTTTCTTACCTTTCACAACAAACGACACCTTTGCCTTTTAGTAATATTTCTGTTACGGCATAACATATCTTCTTCGGCTTCCACCGGGTACATTTAGTTACTTATAGTCATCATATCTCCATTTGCACTAGATTACGCTATTTCACTGCCATACATAATTTTCTGTACTCGGATAATCGAAAGCCATTTAAGAACAAAAACAAACACTTCTACTTCTACTATGGCGACAAAGAATTTTTCTTGTTTTCTTTTCTTAGGGGTGGGTCTTGCTTGAACTATGCATTTGTTACTCATTTGCGTTATACCTCAAGCCGACAGCAACAAAATCGCTGCTGACTGGTACAACATTATTGATAAACAATGTTTGCTCTGATTATCTGTTTCTTACAAAACATACTCTCCCTTAAACCTACCACTAACCCTAAGTCCGTCTGACAAAAAACAACCTCCCAACGAACTGAGAAAGAAAATAAAGAGAGTAGTTAGTGGTAGGGTTAAGAGAGTTGATTTTTTTTTTTGCCTGACAAACGCTAATCTTAACGCATAATTCCAGATATTTTCATAATGAATATGAAAGAACAAAAACAACGCAAAAAAATCAAACGACAAATTATTTGGTAACTATTCTGCATTAATATCAACAAATTCCATAAAACAAATTAGTGTTACTGACATAATTTTTTTTTAAAGAAAATACACTTGTGATATTAGTAATAAACAATGTTTTGCTTATCCATTTGTGACCCATTTGCGTTATACCTCAAATTAGCAACCACAAAACCGCTGTTAACATTTTTTTTTACTAAATATGAAAAAGAAACCGCAAAAAATCAAATGGTAAATTATTTGCTAAATAATCCGCATTAATACAATTGTATCCATGAATTCCATAAAATAAATTAGTGTTACTGACATAATTGTTTTGATGGAAATACACTTCAAATATTAGTCAAAAATAAATTTTTGCTTTACCGATTCTTTTGTGACCTATTTGCGTTCAAACAATTACGATTTAATAAAAGTTATGAGCGTTTTATGTTCTGCGTAGATATCAATTCTGAGAACAATTATTTGTTTATCTTCATATAAAAAACATATTTTGATCACCTAACTTAGTTACAGTGAAATGAGTTCCTTTATTAATTTTTTTTCTGAATTGATACTCTAATATTTATTTTTATTAAATTAAATGATTATTTTATATTTTCCCTGGACAACGCCAAACCATGGCTAAATTATATTTTAATCACCGAAATTAGTCATAGTGAAATGGGTTCTTTTTTATTCTTTTTTCAGAATTGGTACTCTAATATTTATTTTTATTAAATTTAATCATTATTTTATATACGCAAAAATATGTCTAAATCCTATTTTAATAACCTAAATTACTTACAGTGAATGAGTTCAGTTCATAATTGATATGCTAATATATATATACATATTTTTTTTTCAATTAAATCATTATTTTATATTTCTCCTGGGCAACGCCGGGGCACAGGTCCTGCTAGTTTTACATATAGAGATTAATAGTGTAAACTTTCTGAGCGATTGTTATTTTTCAGAGTTTAATTGGGAAGGTAGTCAAAAAGGAAGATTATATAACACAATAAAGACATTATAATACTAAGAAAAAATAAATATTCTTTGTTAATTGAATGTAGATGTTTTTACTTATCTATTCTCTAGGTTTTTGTTTCCTTTTACTGTTCTCCAGATTTCATACACTGAAACGTTGGAAGGTCTTCCATGGAGTTATAAATAAATTAAATGTTTAGCTTCATAAAGAGGATGGAGTTTTCTAAGCATTCAATAATGATTTTACAAGGAAATGTAATTTTTAAGGAAATAACAATATTCGAAAAGAAAATGCTCATAAAAAAATAGAATAGAGAAAGCAATTAAGTGCAAATGAAGAATGAAACGGTTTTCTAAAAAGAAAAGAAAGAAAAATTAAACAATAATTAATAATCAATCCGCAATAAAATAAGAAAATGTTGCTCAGTTTAAGGAAACGAATCTAATCATGAATCTATTTTTCTGGTTTTGTTTCGCGAAATCTGATTGGACGAGAAAAATAATTGTTTTTGTTTCGCAAACTCAATTGGGCTGAGAAAAATAATTCAATAATTGTTAACGAAACAAAAGAAACATGAAACCCTTTGAATATTTGGTTATTGCCGCTTTCGATTTAATTAATATGTATGTATAATTATTTTCAAAATAATTATTTATAATCTGATTTATTAACAAGATTTTACAAGATTTTCTTCTCTATTCATAAACATTGCAAAATCGATCGTTTTAGATAAAAATAATTGCAACTGATCTCTTATTAAACCTAATTTGCTTTTTTAAAGAAATAATCAATAACAAAAACAGCCATAGAGTGCATATCTCGACCAATGCCAATATTAATCAACCAGTGGTGGATCTACTATGGCATTAATTAAACTTAAACTTCAGGGCACCTAACCCTAGACGAGCTCCCAAACAACATCTATAAGAACTTCTTCCAGGAGAAAACTGTTGCAAACACTAAATTACATTGTTTTTCATCTATTTGTCTCTTTAACTCTGTGCCATTATGAGCTATCTTATATTAAAACACTACTTCGATTGATATTTTGTTCAGGAAATACACCCAACGACCATCACAGTTTGAAGGAACTGGGACGTTGTGTGGACTGTTGTCATGTGCATTATACAACTGACTCTGGCAAAGGTTCTACACGTCTGAGAATAACCAGAGCATCTCTGGCTCAACTGGGTATTGGTCCATGTTGAGGAATTTCTTGGCTTTTGTAAGGCAGTTATCTTGGTATTTTATGGTAAATATTTGGCCCTTGTGAAGATTCAATGATCTCTTCATAGTCACCACTCCTACGCTCGTCCCTCTCATCAAAGTCTGCATTGCCCCTGCTTCCACATTTCTGTCGCAATTCGTCAGCTCACATCTCACGGCCTTCAAGGTATTCAAGGAGTACTGAGCTGCAGCTAAGTTGCCCTATTTTTTAATCCGAAACGAACTATCATGATGCAAATTATTCTCTTCCAATATTACAGTGCTGACCAATTATCCATGGCCTCCAGATCTCAAACCCGCCAACAGACACAATTATCCGTTGCACTTTGTTGCTATTAAATAGTTCAAATGGTTTTAAAATGAAAGAATATTAAAAACTCACCAATAATTTCATCCTCCTCCTCCTTCTCCTCCTCCTCCCACTATTAAATACTTAAAATGATTTTGAAATGAAAGAATATCAAAAAATTATCAAATTTTACTTCCTGTCTTCTAACACGTAGTTCGAACTCTAAACTTTTCATTTTTAATAGAATCTTCCACTTCTCTAACCTTATGTGGAAAAATACCGTTTTAACATTATTTTTATACACCCGAATCTATATATTTTTATACTAATCCAGTACAGTAGCATTTATCAAACTCTAAGATACCATAGTTACATTCCTTTAAAAGCTGTGGTAATCTGTGATGACAGCAAACCCCTTACCAGAAAGCAATATGCCGCATATGAAAAGAGAGACATTAAACAATTCAGAACACTCGCAACACTTGAAGATTCACAAATATTGATAAATTAATTCCAATAATTTTTTTCCATCTTTTCATACATTCCGACCGTTACTTATGCTAAAGAAACAAGACATCTTTGAATAAGGGTAAATATTTATAGAATGAAAGTTCAATGTGGAATGAAAAGCAAATAATTTTTGTGCTTAGAAAAATTGCAAGTTTTTATTTTTGCAATTAAATAAACATATACATTTGCAAAGCAGTGGCAGCCTCTTCAACCTTGCCCACCTTCGAGCTAAGACCAAAGTGAGATGCTCTTTGCTGATGATGCAGCACTGAGAGCACACTCTGAAGAAGCATTGCAGTGACTCATCAACTACTTTGTGCACACATGCAGAGAGTTTGGAATGACCTTCAGCCTAAAAAAGACTAACACACTCGGCCAAGATGTAAGCAGTACACTTAACATCACCATTGGCGACTACAGCTTCGAAGCTGTCGAGGACTTCACATACCTCGGCTCCACCATCTCCAGCAATCTCTTCTCTACTCCCACCAAAAGAACAGACTCAACACCTTCCATCTGCGCAACATCAGGAGAATCCTAGGAATCACCTAGCAGGACCACATCTCAAACAAGACTGTCCTTGATTAGGTGGACATCCCAAGCATGACGACTCCGGTGGCTTGGCCATGCCAGGGAAATGGACAATTGGAGGATCCTAAAGGGCATTCTTTATGACGAGCTCGTAACCAGCTCCAGATCAGCAGGAAGACCTGTCCTACACTATAAGAATGTCTGTAAGCATGATATGAGGGCAGGTGGCATCGTTTTAACAGGCTGGAAGTTTATGGCTGAAGACCGCAGCCACTGGAGAAGAGCTGTAAAGAAATGCTCCAAGAGAGGAGTAAGCACAGAAGGTAGAAGGGTTGCCACAGAGCTCTCGTACCCAGACATTACCTACATCTGTGGCAACTGCAACAGGGCCTGTCGATCCAGGATAGCCTTGCATAGTCACAGCAGATGCTGCAATTCGGCAATGGACTAATCTGAGGCGCAGAACCCCATTGTCAGCTGAGACAGAGGGATGGCAACCACAATATTTGCAAAAGCAAGGCTTGCGGTGTTCTTGGTGGACTGTGCCCCACCTGAAAGTCCTTTATCAATGACAATCTAAAGAAGGTGATTTTTAGGGCCATGTTTGAATCTATCTTGCTCTACGGTTTGGACGCTTACGAAACAGCAAGAAGCATCACTTGACAGAACATACAAACAAAGGATCTTACAAGTTGCATTGGACATCAGCTGGAGGAAATAGCCAACCAAGAAACGCCTATATCAATATCTCCCTCCTATCCCAGTCTCGCTAAGAGAGTGAAGGCTTCTGCTTGCTGGTCACTCCTAGAGAAGTAAGAACTAATG
Source organism: Sepiola atlantica (assembly GCA_963556195.1). Classification (NCBI taxonomy): domain Eukaryota; kingdom Metazoa; phylum Mollusca; class Cephalopoda; order Sepiida; family Sepiolidae; genus Sepiola; species Sepiola atlantica. The sequence continues at coordinate 11,251,053 of OY744530.1, read as the reverse complement.
AGTGACACTCTCCTATTGAATCCATTATGCAGCAAAAGATTTGTTGAAAGATCTTATCATCACCTACATTGACCAACTTGTAAAAGACTTTGGATGCATCTGGAGGACCTGTCTGATAGAGATGGTTGAAGGGTATGAGTCAGGAGAATCCAAGAAGGATCCTTGACCTGATTGATTGATTTAAATATATATATTTTTACAAGAAGTAAATATATACTTTTAATGGAAAAAGTTATTCTGATACCAAGAGAAAATACGTGGCTTGGATATGTTTCGAAAGCTGTGGTGTTTGAGTAATATACTAAACCTGTTCCTTTCAACTGCTCACATTATCCCTGAAAGCTACAATATGGTCCTCTTCGAAATGTCAACAAATACTTTTCATAAACACTCTTTATGTGTTCTAAAACCCTTTTTATTTTATTCATCATTTTTAATCGTCTCATAATATTATTAACATTCACCTGACAATCTATCCATTTCACTAACTCTTACTCTCGAGTGGTCTTTAGCCTAGATAAGTGATGGCCACTTAATAAAAAAAAGATTCCTAAAATAACGACAAAAATATCTGAACAGTATTTCTCATATAAAGATGCTAGCAGACAGACACATGTCAGGTTGAATATTATCTCCTCAGTGTATTTTGAAAAAAGTAAGGAGCAAAGAAAGAATGGGGAAAGAAATAAAGTCTTCTAGCTAATCGATTAACACTTAGATCCAATTAACTTGACTGAATACACATATAGAATTATTTTCTCGAGAATTGCTTTTAAACTGTATTTTTAGTTTTATTTATTTCTTTTCCTCATCAATATTACAAAATAATCATTCTATACAAACAAAATCAAGTGTCTGTTTGTTTATCTAGTTCTCAGAAGTTATTGGTTGGATTTCAATCAAACGTAGCATGCAGATGTCGTGCTTTGGGGAGACCTTGACGTCACCAAAACCCTAACCCTACTCATCCTAGATGACAGACACAGAAAATGACTTATTAAAACTTCAAAAGTTACACGTATGGGTATATGTAGGTGGAAGACTCAAAACATCAGGGGATCAACTATATGATAGAATAGCCGACTGGAAGGCGTTGGGCTGGAGTTGTGAGAAGAGGATTCGTTGAGAGCAGGATGAGACAGATAAAATCACCAGTGGTATGTGTGTGTGTTTCTCTCTCTCTCTCTCTCTCTCTCTCTCTCTCTCTCTCTCTCTCTCTCTCTCTCTCATGTTATATTTGAGTACAAATGCCTTCTACTTCTAATTATTTGTAATTAACAAAAATCCGTTCAAATGCAAGCTCTATGAAGAATCACTTACCAGAGATGTGTTATGTCCAGCAAAGCATAAAAGACAACCGTCCAGAAGAAGTATTCAGCTCTTCATCTCTTTAAAAAACCTTCAGACCATCATCATCATCTTCATATCGATCCCCAAAGAAAACACATATACAACACAGTAAGCTCAGTGTTCTGTGCTGGATATTTTATTGTAGCGACTTTCTCATGTAGACATGTGTGGTTATAGGCTTTTGGTTCTATGCAGTTGTGCAATGAATCTTGCTAACCCTCACAGTCACATCTACTATACCTGTCACCCATAACAGTGGGAAGATATTTAGCAAGATAACATTTTTCCATATACACTGTTTCAGTGGCTATTATTCTCTCTCTCCTCAGACTCTACATAGAGAGAGAAAGAGGGAAGAAAGAAAGAACAGATGTGTTTAACAGCACTAATTTTTTACTTGCCATTGTGGATCGATTGGTTAGTGCCACACTTAGAGACAGAGGTTGTCAGTTCGAACCTCACACGACACATTATTATTTTTACTGTAATTTTCTCCTAAAGTGAATTTAGACATTTGAAATTGTTTTTTTTTACTATTATTTTATTTCTGTAATCTATGTAATTTATAGAAAATAGGGCACTGACTGATGCTGTGTAGCCAGGCTATATATATATATATATATATATATATATATATATATATATATATATATATATATATATATATATATATATATAAATATAAATATATATATATAGTGTACCATTCAAAATATTATAAACATATTAATTAGGATTTCAAACATTCAAACCTAGTTCTGGAATTAAATACTAAACACGTTTTCTAACATGTCTTCTAATTAATATGTTCTTAATTTTTCGAATGGTATCCTATAAATATAGGAAAGCTCTAATTGATATAATATGCTAATTATTGAGCTTATTTTTAACTGCGATATTGAAACATCTCAAGGGTATCAACTTTTTTTTTTTTCAAAAAAGCTATATATATATATATATATATATATATATATATATATATATATATATATATATATATATATATTATTTCATGTATCCACATAAAATGTTATAAGGAGATATAATCTTTTATGTATCAATTTTCAGTATTTACTTCAACAATGCTCGATACGTGAGTAGAGCTTGGTAGTAAGTTATGCAAACAATCGGCAACACAAACTCCATGCATTTTAGCTTGACGCTTTCCTACGGGGATGAAACACGGAAGCCGTTGTTTAGCTTAATTGCCATAAATATATTTTCATGACTTACTATATATATATATATATATATATATATATATATATGTATATATATATTTTGTTTATGATTTTATTATTCCATTCTTTACAAAATATATTATGTTTCGTTAACACTTAAAATAAGTGTCAATTCTTCAGGCATATTTGGAATCTTCTGCTTAAATGTCTAAATTCGACGACAACCGGAAATTGTGGATGCATTAACGGAAGGGGGATTAAGGCGAGGTTCGCATATAGCAAAGAAGCGAAGGGAGGAGGGGGGAGGTTCAAACAGGTAATATTTTAAGAAATTGGGTGGGGTGGTATCCGGTGTCTGGGTTATCATGATATTAATCTTAACTGGAGCGGAAGTGGGGTGGGTTTGAATTTATTTTCTATAATAAAAATAAATAAAATACGATTGTTAATATCTTTAGTATTTATCGTATAAAAAATGTTTGATAATTTTATTTAGGGTATTAAGTGTCGTGTTAATATTCTATTTCTATATTAATTAGTCGTCAGTATCTAATAATATTACTAGTTATGGCTTTTATAATGGTATCAGTAAAATCAGTAATTCTCGTTGTGGTAATATTTGTTAATTGTAATTATAGTATACTAATAATAGAATTAATACTAATAAAAATAAGTTTAGTGGTGATACTACTCTTAGTATTAATAAGAATAACAATAACAATACTAATAATGCCAATAATGTTTACGATAGTCACAGTGGCGTAGCTAGACCTTTTGCCGCCCGGGGCGGTAGTAAAATTTGCCGCCCCCCCCCCCGGCATTTGGGTGCCCGGAAAATTCGTCCATGGATAATTCGCCCATGGAAAATTTTTTGCTAGGTAGGAAAACTGGTCCATTATTATTAAGTTAACATTATTCTTAATTTTCATACCTTGCGAAAATTAGTTCTACGGTATCTAATTTTCCTAAATTCAATTAAATTAAAATTAAAATATGAAAACTGATTTTTAATATTTTTTATTCATTTGAGATTTTATCTGTTTTCCTTTTGTTTTAAGTAGATGGTGGGGGTTGCCCGGGGTGATTTTGTCCGATCCCCCAGCTAGCAATTGTAAAGTTTACAAGGAGTTATAAAAAGTATGCTACAAAAACAAACGTTTGGACAATAATAAAATTAATGAATTAAAACTTTCGCATCTAATGTTATTTCCTCTTTGATGTCGGTGTATATACACCCAAATATCCAACTTTCTTTTCGCACCTATTCGATAAAAATTTATATGAAAGTTCCCCTTTAAGTATGAAATCTTTTCTGAGGTCATTTTGTTTTTTTGGTGCTTGGCCGAAGCCTAGGCTTGGCCCTATCCTGTTAGGTCAGCCGGTCACTGAGTATATCTCCAGAAATAATTAATGCTTGCATTTTTTAAACTTAGTGATTGAAATGAATTAAAGCAATTTATTCTCAATTAATGGAAATTTTGTTCAAGAATTAAAACCAGCCATATGTATATATATATATATATATATATACATATATATGTATGTATATATGCGTATTTATATATGTGTATGTGTGTGTATATATGTATATATGCACGTATGTATGTATATATGTATATGTACGTATAAATATATGTGTATATGCACATATATATGTATATATGCACATATATAGTTATAAAATAAATACGTATTTATTATAATGCTCCCATAATGTTGAGCATAATGAGAGCCGAAAATGGCAAACGGCCGTAAGCGAATATAGCAATGGTCTTGTTTAAAATTAGATCTTGTGTACAATTAGAGCTGAGGTCGGTTTGGCAACGACTGCCGATTGTTCCCATTTACTTGCCTCTCCACGAGGGCAGAGTTAGACACAAGGCCGGTTTTTAATGTGGGGAAAATCCAGCTCCACAAAAAGGGGCACTCTGGATAGGAACAAAAATAAAAATTCTCAGTCATGAACGATTTCCCCATACTGACCGACGACAGAAAAGGAGAAGTGTATCATTAGAACAGATACTACACTGTGATATCAGCCCAAAGGCTGCTAATTGTTGTTAAAATATTTCTCCCTCGCTCTCTCAGATGATCGGATTTCGTTCCTAGCTGGAAGTAGTTGCTAAAGTCTAGCCGCACCGATGAGCTGTAAACAGCGAAACAGTCCTGTGTGTTAATGACTATTATACACACACACATATATATATATATGTAATTTAATTTAATTATGTTTTTACGTGCATAACATTTATTTTAGTTTATTTTATTTTATGCACGTAAAAACATAATTAAATTAAATGCGTCCAAAAAGTTAGGGCGATTCATTCATATAATAATATGAATAATAAAGAGCTTATAGCTAAGGTTGCGAATGTATAAAAATATATAAAAAATGTAAACAAACGCTTATCGCGGAACAAACGCCAATAACAAAAAAATCTTAACCTTATATATATATATATATATATATATATATATATATATATATATATATATATATATATTAGTGGATGTATATATATCATGTAATATTAATCGAATATTTATTAAAATGAAAAGTAAGAGAAGTAAATCGAATTAACAATTTCGGGTTTGTTTTATTATACACATAGATTCGAAGAAAAACTGTCAAAAAATAAAAAATGGCACCAGACTTCGTTTAGAATGCGGCAAGTTCGGGAAATTGACTTAAAACTAAATACATATTGAAAATACTCTTAGAAATTCACCGAATATATGTCACCCTATGTCACGACTCACGCTAACATATATTGAATGGATTTCATTTGTATTTTTCGCATATACCGATAGCCACTATGTTTTTCTAACTGATTACACGTTTTAAGTGAGTAAAAACCACTAAAAACTTGTCGAGATAGGTAGAAGAGTAACTTATCTTGCCTTTGATAACATTTATTTGTTATATATTTTTGACAGTTTTTTCGAATCTATGTGCATAGTAAAACAACCCCAAAATGTCTATTATATTTATAAATAATAAATGTAAAAGTTTTAAAAACAAACTCAAATGTATTATAAACGTAAAATAATTGTGTCCATACTTTTAAAAAAGTCAAATTTATTCAAATGTGCCCTGAATAAAGTTTTATGGTCTTCCTTCTTTTTATTTCCATTCATTCCTTTTTTTTAAGTAGAAAATGTTTTCAATCAAATCGGAACCTGATATGCCCTCTTCAAGTATTCACATGTAGGTGTGAAATCACCAAAACCCATGAGAATGGCTTGTTTATGATCCTTTTAAACCAACCAATTCTAATATAAGCCAAAACTAGCTGACAAAATATGACAGTTCAGACTGACACACTCAACTTGTTACTACTGAATCTTCATAAGAAAAATTACTAAGGAACACCAGAACATCAGCCCAAAAGAAACTAATTCCTACTACCAGCAACAAAGGTTAGTGCCATACACATTAACATTTTCGTTTCTTTAAAATGCCCAAGTGGAAAAATAGTTATTAAAGTAGGCGAAAATATATTTAAGCCTGGGAAAATGTGCACGTTTCCTATATTGGGTTTACACTGTTTTCTTAACGATGGCAATGTCAAGTCTTTCTTTATGAAATTGAAATTGTAGGCTCTTCGATATATTTTATTTTGGTGGTAGGGAGACGTAAAAATATATTTAGATAAATAAATGCGTGCTAAGAAACGTTAATAATTATCTAAAATTTACATAGAAAGAATAAACGCTATTCTGTTAGTCAATGGCTCTATTCTGTCGGAAATGGGTGATAATCTTAAATCAAATATATATGAGAAACTGAGAATTTTCCTCACCAGAGCTATTAGCGTTGCTAGCTGTGAGCGCTCTTTCTCAAAACTGAAGCTCATAAAAAACTACCTTAGATCAGCAATGAGCCAGACAAGACTTACAGACTTGGCAATCCTCTCAATAGAGAGGGAACTTGTCGAGGAAGTGAATTTTGATAGAGTCATTGATAACTTTGCCGAAAAAAAGGCGCGAAAAATCTGTTTGTAAATTTTCAACCGACTTGATGCCTTGCGACAGTTCTCTCACAAAAAATAAATTTATAGCCTTATTTGCCATTCATAAATACATTTGTTTAAAATATATTAAAACTATTTTTAAAAGAGTTGAAACAACAACAAATTTCTGAAAACCGAGCGATTACACACACGGATTTAAAAAAGCACCGATACAAGACGTTTTTTCTCTTCGGAGGGCTCGCCCTCTTAATAATAACATTATGAAGACAAAGAAAAGAAAACTACATCGGACTATTCTCTCCTTGATACATCCATGTTATTTGGCGAAAATTCGGACTTTAACAACAACGACAAAAAAGTAAATAAAAATGATTTTATCATTTCATAACATTTTCAGGTTTTCAAATGTTCTCATTTAAATTTATTATTATATAAAATTATAGTATAAAATTTCATATTTTTTGTTAACTTTTGTTTTTTAAAATTTTTTTCTCTACTTTCTATTTTTACCCTCTCAAAATGCCGCCCCCTCAGGTGTGCCGCCCGGAGCGGCCCGCCCCACTCGCCCCCCCCTAGCTACGCCAGTGGATAGTCATAATGACAATAGTACTAATAATAATGATAATAACCCCGCTGCTCACAAGGTCAATGGACATAATACGTATACAGATGATGGTAAGCTATTATAGTTCCGCCACTAATAATAAAAACTAAACACCAGTCAATAACTAAGTGATCAGGGTGATAATCAAATTTTGGTATTTTCAGAGGATTAAGTAATTGAAATTAGATTAATTTAAGTGATATCAGAGTTTACAGCTATCCCGGTTATGAGTTTAAGTGGGAGATAATTTTGGCAGAATTATTTCATGGTGGTAGTATGACAGAATGGTTTTTTTTGGGATGAGAATTATAAGTAATACTAAGAGATTTGATGTTATTGATGGTTCAGTAGGGTGGTTATATATCTATATTTCTATAGATTCGCCAAGACTTGCTGGGGGTGGGGTTGGGTTATAAATTTGGTTGGGTGCGTAAGGGGTTGTAATGTGCTTTGAGGTAGTGTGTAGTAGGGAGGGATGAGGTAAATGTGTAGGGAGGTATCTGGGAGGAAGAAATGTAATGATTTATTTTATATATGTGAGGGGTTGGTGTGGGGTTGAGGTGGAGTATGGGGGTTGCTAAGGAGGTAGAGTCTACTATGTTTACAGTTAATAGACGTCTCTTGTTTTCTATTTAGGAGTTTATTTCTGTCTTTAAAATGGATGATTGCCAGTTTTCATTTAGACATAATCTACATGGTGAGTTCATTGATTTGCAGGTGCTAGATTTTTTTAGGATTTTCCACTTTATTATAGGAGTTTCTTTTTTTGTTTTTATTTTGTGGTAGTGTAGTGATAGTCCAGTTTGACCAGGGTGTTTAGGGTTGTTGAAGGAGATGTTAAGATCATGATAACCTAGACACCGGATACCACCCCACCAAATTTCTTAAAATATTACCTGTTTGAACCTCCCCACCCCTCCTCCCTTCCCGTCTGTTCTATATGCGAACCTCGCCTTAATCCCCCTTCCGTTAATGCATCCACAATTTCCGGTTGTCGTCGAATTTAGACATTTAAGCAGAAAATTCCAAATATGCCTGAAGAATTGACACTTATTTTAAGTGTTAACGAAACATAATATATTTTGTAGCAAAAATGGAATAATAAAATCATTAACAAAATATATTTTGTTCTGAATTTTCATTGAGCACTCTCATGAACCCGGTTTCAACTTCCTTCAGATTTATACTCCTTGGATATTTGTAACAAGTTAATTATATATATATATATATATACTAGACCACCCGTGACCCGTTGGGTCAGTTTGTTATATTAGCTATGGAATTCATGTATGAGCGTGACACTTGTGGCATAAAGAAAATAGGTTTTTTTTACATAACAGAAGCATTTCTATGAAAGTATATTAAAATGAAAAAGAATATAGATAGATTTCTATGAGTCGTTCTTTTTATTATAATTGTTTTTTTTTAAATTACAGTTACTGAATTATAAGTGGTTGGCCATACTTATAGGTAAATATGCACTGAACAGGTACCATAATATTTATTATAGTTAAATTCAAATTTTGATATATCATCTTTTAAATGAAATTGTTAGTTGAAAGTACAGAATAATAAAAAAACACTCTCCACATGTTAATAATGGCTTTTTAAATAGAAAATGAAAATAAAATGTAACTTTTTTCATTTAATTTAAGCAAACATTCAGTACCCATTTGAGAAAGGAAGGGGGTACAGCAGGCGTTCTCGCGTATGTAACGAAAACAGAGGGAGTAGGAGTGGTGAAATCTATGAGAGGGAAAGTGGGAGGTGGTTTCGTTCACCGACCGCTAGTATGGCTGATATTAATAATGAGTGTTGTTTTTTTGTTTGTTTGTTTTTGTTTTTTAAAAGGGAGGAGTTTTTTTGAAACTGCGACAGACTTTACGAAGTCCTCCCGTTGAATGTTTTTAGCCGTGAAGAAAACAAAAAAACTATTTGATGAAATTAAATGAAATTGTTTATATTAAAAGCGATATAAAAATTTCCAGAATGAAAAATTTCATGCGTTCGTTAATCATAATAGAGAATAACGGAATTGGAATAACAGATTGAAGACGATGCTATTTACGCATGCGCAACCGGATGTTGAAAACCGGAAAGCTGAAAGCTAATTGCAAACATACAAGATCAATAGACTTTTAGTATTATATATATATATATATATATATATATTAGTAAATCAAAAACAAATATAATTCAACACCAAATTGATATATATTAACATTCAATACAATTTCTGTAGAACAATATATATATTATAAAAATAGAAATTGAATGGCACATATTAAATTTATATTTTATTATATATATGCATTAGTTTTTTTATAAAGGTCCAATCTTGTATTAATATATCTATTCCTATAAGTCAGTCTACAATTTTGATTGATGAGTGCACAGATTTTAAGAATATTTGTTTTTGTTCATCTAGACGGTCGAGTTTCGATTCCAGCTGAAGGCAGTTGCTTGTCTAACCACACTGAATATATATACATATATATATATATTACTATTTTCTGTATCCACATAAAATTTTATAAGAGGATATAATTTTTTATGTGTTAATTTTCAGTATTTACTTCAACAGTGCTTGATACGTAAGTAGAGCTAGGTGATAAGTTATGAAAATATATTTATGGCAATTCAGCTAGACAGAGGTTCCCGCGTTTCATCCTCAGAGGGAATCTTCAGGCTAAAATGACAAAAAACTACCCGGCCTCCGGGCAGCAATTAATCTAGTTGTAGTCTACTTTACCGAGAAACAAAGAAACAACTTTTATTTCACATTTGATAATTCGAAGAAAATCAAAAAATAGGTGATTGTCATGGTGTTATTTGATATATTCAAATTTTGAGGAAAATTACTGTATATGAGCATAGTCAAATTTTATTAATTAGGAAAAAAACAATGCAAATGCTATTTAATCTGGTATTTTCTATCTTCAAAATCAAAGGATTTGATTTTGAATGAGCCCGAAAATGAATTCCCTATTAAAAGATGGTTCTATAATGAAATGAATAAACGAAAAAGTGGAACGTTACTTAGTCAAATAAGACAATTATATTTTCATTGAGTAATTTGAAATGGTTACTTATCTATTTTTTCTTTTAATTTAGAAATGAGAGGGGGGCTTTTCTTTTTTATTTTCCATCTACTACGATTATCACTACTAATAAAAATAATATCAATACTACTACTAATACCAATACTACTACTAATAATACTACTACTCATAATAGTACTACCAAATGCTGCTATTACTACTACATTCGGGTACTTTTGCAGGTTATGGACTGTGCTAAAATAATGACGTTGTTATTTAGAAACCATTCTTAACATGGGGGAGGATAGGGACTTTGTTAACAATTCTGTACTTTCATTTAACAATTTAATAAACAAAAGATGCCGTAAAAATTGAATTTAACTTGAAAATCCTATCTAAAAAAATAGCATGGTCCATAAACTGTAGAAATACCCACATTTGGCAAGCCATTATTTGTGGATCATTATTGGTTCGTAAAAGTGGATACTTATTTTTCATTAAAAAATTAATTAACATATTTATACCAGAAAAAGTCATATCTCCAAACAATTTTTTTTTTTCATAACTTTCGAGAATGAGTAGATACTTATTTTTCATTAAAAAATTAATTAACATTAATATTTATCTTCGGTAGTTTGGTAGTTTTGTTTTACGGCATATCAACCCTTTTTGGGTTATTTAATGCCGAATCTGGTCATTATAGTAAAAGTTTTTATGCTTCAAGTTCTTTATATCTTCAAATGTTTAATCATCGTTTTTGGTTTGGTAGTTTTGTTTTACGGCATATCAACCCTTTTTGGGTTATTTAATGCCGAATCTGGTCATTAGAGTAAAAGTTTTTATGCTTCAAGTTCTTTATATCTTCAAATGTTTAATCATCGTTTTTGGTTTGGTAGTTTTGTTTTACGGCATATCAACCCTTTTTGGGTTATTTAATGCCGAATCTGGTCATTATAGTAAAAGATTTATGCTTCAAGTTCTAAAAATAAAATAAAAAAGGGGAGGGAGAAAGGGAGAGGGGCTGTTGTTTTTGGTTTTGGTTTTGTAGAACATAATTAAGTTTTACAAAAAAAAAAAAAAAAAAAAAAAAAAAACGTCAATGTAGGTGAATTTCGTCTCAGGGAGCCACAGGGCAGCCTGATCTGGTATCACCAGATATTTATCTTCAAACAATTATTTGTTTCATAACTTTCAAGAATGAGTTCTCCTTCCATGAATGCCAATGATTATGTTTACGTCTTCACTAAACTAGGAGATAACATTGTTATTATCATCGAATTTGTGACTTATTTGCGTTACCATATTTTGCAAGCAATTATTTATGAATCATTATTTGTTTTGCAAAAGTGGATACTCAGTTTTCGTTAAATATGATTAATTAACATATTTATAGCAGAAAAACAGTTACCTTCTTCCTGTGTTCTTTTTAGCGGGGGGCGGGGGGTACAAACAATTTTTATTCTTTGCGCGTTGGCACAGCTAGTATATATATATATATATATATATATATATATATATATAAAGTTAAAGTATTTGTATATGTTTATATATTTGTATGTACAGAATTTACTCCTGAACAAATTACCAGGTCATTGTAAATTTTAGAACAGAGCTGCTAGACGTAAGGGTTGCTAATGCTGGCTATATTTTGTTTAATTTTTGATTGAAGCTCTTTGTGAAAATTCAGATACCTCCGATTTGTGTGAAATTTTTACAATCAATTAATTTTTACAAATAAATATTATCCGAATTTCAGTTTCTTTAAAGTATTTTAAAAGGGTTTTAGGGGCATAATATGGCCACAACGTATCATTTGAAAATTCAAATATTTCAGATTTGCATTGAATTCGATTCATGATAATGATCAATTAAGCAAGATTCCGTGCATTTCAGTGGCTTCTTGAAAGCCCTTGAGCTTAGACGTTAAATGTTAGACATTTTCTAGAATCAAAATCATGTAATGGATTTTGATCAAAATTTGGATATGGTTCAATATCATTATTTATTTATTTGATTTTAATCTTCTTAAGTGGACATAAAAGTGGTGAAAAACTGTTCTCTCCACGGAATTAACTTTACCCGTCCTAGGACAGGGATTCTTCTGGTATATATATGTCTGTTCAGTTTTTTATAAATCATTTCTACTCAATCTAAGAAATAATGTGTTTTTATAATATTTTTCTTTTTTACATTAAAAAAATGAAGATCACTCTTTTATGTTGAAGGTAACAGAGGAATTGGTCAGTGTCTTGTTTCCAGCAAGCTGCGCGTTCAATCCTAGAAATAAGCCAAGTGGGAATCCACCAATTTCGTCGGAATGTCACCAGACAGAGAAAAGCTGACACTTAATAGCTTCTGGCATCCCAATCTCTGACACCAGGAATGACAGCAATCAGATGATGAGAAGGACAATTTGGGTTGGAATAAAAATAATTCTGTTCAAAATTTCCCCTAAGGTTTGTTTACTATGACTAGAACCTCATAAACACGAGAGGATTGAAAGTAAACTCTGTTATAAAAACGATAAATCATAGCTTGGACGAATGGCAGGGAACTGATTTTGAATCTATATTACTATGAGAGACGTGTATCTGCCTGTTTGTTCAATAACTACTTTTATGCTATGAGACATAGAAACTATAAAAATATGATAGGAATTATCAACTATGTATTTAAATTGTCCGAAATAAGCCTCAGAGTCGAATGAGATTCAGACCATTGTTAACTGACACATGATTCTGCTGATTTTAATAATCTGAGCAAATTTCGATCCTTTTCTAAAGCCACCACTATATACATTTGTAGATATACTAGTAGAAAACAGGTATAAGCCATAAATATAGCATTAGTTTTAAGAGGTATAAGCCACCAATATGGCATTAGTTTTAAGGGGTATAAACCATAAATATAGCATTAATTTTAAGGGGTATAAACCATAAATATAGCATAAGTTTTAAGAGGTATAAGCCATAAATATAGCATTAGTTTTAAGAGGTATAAGCCACAAATATGGCATTAGTTTTAAGAGGTATAAACCATAAATATAGCATTAATTTTAAGGGGTATAAACCATAAATATAGCATAAGTTTTAAGAGGTATAAGCCATAAATATAGCATTAGTTTTAAGAGGTATAAGCCACCAATATGGCATTAGTTTTAAGAGGTATAAACCATAAATATAGCATTAATTTTAAGGGGTATAAACCATAAATATAGCATAAGTTTTAAGAGGTATAAGCCATAAATATAGCATTAGTTTTAAGAGGTATAAACCATAAATATAGCATTAGTTTTAAGAGGTATAAACCATAAATATAGCAGTAGTTTTAAGAGGTATAAACCATAAATATAGCATTAGTTTTAAGAGGTATAAACCATAAATATAGCATTAGTTTTAAGAGGTATAAACCATAAATATAGCATTAGTTTTAAGAGGTATAAACCATAAATATAGCATTAGTTTTAAGAGGTATAAACCATAAATATAGCATTAGTTGTAAGGGGTATAAGCCATAAGTATAGCATTAGTTTTAAGAGGTATAAGCCATAAATATAGCATTAGTTTTAAGAGGTATAAGCCATAAATATAGCATTAGTTTTAAGAGGTATAAACCATAAATATAGCATTAGTTTTAAGAGGTATAAACCATAAATATAGCATTAGTTTTAAGAGGTATAAACCATAAATATAGCATTAATTTTAAGGGGTATAAACCATAAATATAGCATTAGTTTTAAGAGGTATAAACCATAAATATAGCATTAGTTTTAAGAGGTATAAACCATAAATATAGCATTAGTTTTAAGAGGTATAAACCATAAATATAGCATTAGTTTTAAGAGGTATAAACCATAAATATAGCATTAGTTTTAAGAGGTATAAACCATAAATATAGCATTAGTTTTAAGAGGTATAAACCATAAATATAGCATTAGTTTTAAGAGGTATAAACCATAAATATAGCATTAGTTTTAAGGGGTATAAGCCATAAGTATAGCATTAGTTTTAAGAGGTATAAGCCATAAATACAGCATTAGTTTTAAGAGGTATAAACCATAAATATAGCATTAGTTTTAAGAGGTATAAACCATAAATATAGCATTAGTTTTAAGAGGTATAAGCCATAAATATAGCATTAGTTTTAAGAGGTATAAACCATAAATATAGTATTAGTTTTAAGAGGTATAAGCCATAAATATAGTATTAGTTTAAAGAGGTATAAACTATAAATATAGCATTAGTTTTAAGAGGTATAAACCATAAATATAGTATTAGTTTTAAGAGGTATAAACCATAAATATAGTATTAGTTTTAAGAGGTATAAACCATAAATATAGTATTAGTTTTAAGGGGTATAAGCCATAAATATAGCATTAGTTTTAAGAGGTATAAACCATAAATATAGTATTAGTTTTAAGAGGTATAAGCCACAAATATAGCATTAGTTTTTAATTTTAATGATTTTTCTTTCTTTGGGGAGTAGTATACGGTTTAGGTGGCACCTCACTAAATGGTAAAGTCACTCACCCTGTTTCCTAAAATACATTATTCATAATAATAAGTTCAGGATTTTAGCAAACACATACACATTATTGACTATCACTTGTGTGCTCAGTGATCCTTTTAAACATGTATTACTTAATATACCTCAAAATTTTATGCAGAGAAATTATTTTTTCTCTGAAATCTTTTGTATCTAATTTATTCTAAAAGTTACTTGGGGGGGGGGGGATATGAGTTTGGGTGGGCGCACCCCCTAAATGGTAAAATTAAAAAAAAAAAAAAATAATGTGTCAATGTTTATCAATGTGTTGCCCAGAATATATATTCCAAAATTCATAATGATCGATTCATTAGTTTAGGAGTTTATCTGGTACAACGAAATATATATATATATATTTTTTTTTATTTTTAAATACAGATTTTAATCAGACATGGACCAGTGGTTTCTGACAAGAAACGGGTTGAATTCCCGATTCCGTCGTCCATGTCTGATTAAAATCTGTATATAAAAATAAAAATATTACGCTCTTAATTTAATTTAATTGAGCACTCTACTGGTATTTCCCTTTTATTCTTTATTGAGTATATCTTTATTGAGTATACCTTTATACTTTATATATATATATATATATATATATATATATATTTGAACATTTTTGAGAAACCAGTTAACAGACCCATGAATTTATATCAATAAATGAAAAAAAAATTTATATTTATAAATCCAAATTTTCGATTTAAATAACTATACTCATGGTAAACAGAAATTGTATTTCTTTCTTCTTTTTCATAGTGAAATCTGACGGCGTGGCCGAAGATTGATGATCTCCTCCGATGTTATTGGAGAGTTTGTTTATATGTCCGGTGTTTGTAGTGAATGCCCTGGCAGACTTGATATGAATAATATAAGTGTTACTACAGTTTTGAAAACGTCGTTAGAAGAAATATTTGAAAATAAAAAAATAATAATATTAAATAAATTTTAATTTATTGATATAAATTTACGTGTCTGTTAACTGGTTTCTAAAATTTTATAAGGAGATATAATATTTTATGTATCAATTTTCAGTATTTACTTCAACAGTGCTCGATACGTAAGTAGAGCTAGATAGTAAGCTATAAAAATATATTTATGGCAATTAAGCTATACAGAGGCTCTCGCGTTTAATCCCCGGGGGGAATCTTTAGGCTAAAAGATTCCCTCCAGGGATGAAACACGGGAGCCTCTGTGTAGCTTAATTGTCATAAATACATTTTCATAGCTTACTAATATATATATATATATATATATATAACATATACACATAGTTAACTATATAGAAATATATACAGCAATAATAGATAACAAATTTGACTTGACTGCAGTTTTATGGCTTATCAATTCACTAGAAGTGTTTTAATATATTACTCATCAGTTGAATAAAAATTATATATATATATATATATATATATATATATATATATATACTAGCTGTATCCTGTATCTACCTGGGGTTGCATTGGATGCAGTGAAGTCATCATAGTTTTTAATTTTTGCTTGCATATAATTTAAACAAAATTATCGTTGTAAGGGAGACAACTCGGCTTCAGGAACTTGCTTGTACCTACCTGGCAACGCCCAGGATGCAGTTAAGTCATTTTAGTTTATAATTTTTATTTGTTTTCACATTTTTTAAACTTATACATAAATTGTCAGTTGTAAGGGAAACAACTCTTTTCATATTCTTCAATTAAAAATATTAGTTATCTTCCTTGCTAATTTAGATTTTTTTTTTGGTCATAATTAAAAAGTGTTTTTATATTACCAGTTATCTGGGTAGGATTGTTAGATAATGGCTTGGACGCATCTATCCGAGACGGGTTTGACTTACGCGGTTGTAGCGGAGTCATCCCGTGCAGTTCGGTTCGATGTGTTCCCACAGATGCGCAGTGACATTGACATAACCTTAAGGTTACGGGAGGTCAAAAAGTTGACATCACACCTGCGTGTTGATCACAGGATTTGGTAGCGAGAGTTCCGCGTGGAGAATTAAATCGAGATTGAATGAGTTACTGTCTGGGAGCGAGATCGTCAACATCACCAAAAATGTAGCTGTTACGAGAAAGATTCCGAATGATGGCAATCTAAGAGCCTAAAACAGAATCTTCCATACTCCTCCTTCTCAAGTAATTAAGAATATTAACTAGTGAATTTAGCGTAACCTCTCTCTCGATCGCAGCGAACTCGTTCAGGTCGGCCAATTAAAGTAGTTAAATAAAAGCGGCTCTTTAAAACACAAAAAGACTTGTTGTACTTTAAGAAATTGATTTCAGAGAGCGAAGACAACAGCCCAAAAATGTTAACACGTGGCGAGCGACCGGCGGGAGACAACAGCCCGAGAAGAATGATGACAGCGGCGCCTGCGGGCACAACAACGAGTGACGAAGGATAGCAGTCCCAACAGCAAAAAGTGGCAGAAGAAAAAGGAGTGCAAATAGTCACAGCGGCAGAAACAAGCAGGCAACAAATGGCTGCCGGCAGACGACGAGAAAAGAGAGAAAGAAGAAACAAGGTTAGTGCAAGCAGTATGAATAGTTCCGGGCAGTTGAGGTTCGCGGAACCTAGCTACGACATATCGACCCCATTGAATCAACAGCAAAGTTCTACGAGAACTAAAAGAGTTTGGTGAGGCCAATAACCACACAATGTAACAGGATTACGCCATTTTAAAAATAAACTGCAGCGAAGTGCCAATAACAACTGAAAAATTGCAAGTCAGAATAGAAGTTTGATATGTCAGTTTAAATGCTATTAAGGCCCAACTTTTAAAATCTCATTGTATGTTAGATGAAAACAAATCTATTAGAATGGAACTAAGGCAGCAGATCTCAAATATAGGGCTCAATATCCTATAAGATAGAGCTATATCAATAACAAATGATAATTAAATGTACTTATCTTTAACACTTTACTGCAGCTTCATGGTATCACCAGTCATCAGAAGTGTCACTCGAAAAGTCGTTAAAGTTAAGAACAATTTAATTTTCATTTATAATTATTATTTACTTACTAGAAGTTTTCACACAAATCCCTATCAGTGATTGCTCGCTGACAATAACCACTGGTTTTCCCTGGAATCTGAGTGACAACAAGTCTTGACAGATTTCTAGCACTCTCTGCCTCTTTCAATGACTATTACAAGTCTTTTTGCATTATCGCAACAGCTGTATTCAGTTGATATTTTCTGACACTGACTCTAAAATTTGAATGCCAATAAGCCTCCCCAAGGTTCTAATACTCTCAACTTGTTTCCAGTAAAGGTTTAGTTGGTGCTTTCCCTCCTCGGTCTTTCAATCCTCCTTGACCCTTCATGACCGCTTTGTGTGGTATTAGCTAAGGCTGGTGTAACCAAATGTGTGTGAGTGAGTGTGTGTGTTTTTTTTTGGGGGGGGGGAGGTTAAGTTCATGGAATTTCTGGCAGTTTCAGTTCCTTTAGTTTCGTGTGACGTTCTGTCTACGTTTTTGCTCCATTTTTATGTTAACTTATCTGTGGCTGGTAAGTGGTCATTGGATATGTGAGTTGACCTCTGTATCTTAGGATTTGTATTAAGATTATGGCTGTTTTCATCATTGTCCTGTGATGTATTGTCATAATCTTCAGTATGAATTACATTTTTCCTAGTCTTTCCTCTAGGGTTTCTGAGACCGTTCCTAGTGCTCCTACAATTATTGGCATTACAGTGATTTTCTTCTAGTTTCATATTCCTTTCAGTTCTCTGGCAAGTTCAATGTATTTGCTTCGGTTTTTTGCCTACTTGATCTTCACCCAGTGAACTGCTGAGATGGTGAAATCTACCCTTTGATACGGTTTCTTTCCCTTCTTGTTTTTTTTATGGCACCTCTTGTAGTAATGCGTTTTGAGTTATGTATTTTTCTAGTTCTTGCTTTGTGTCATCCATACAGTTTTCTATACTTACCAGTCCTTTTTCCCTTATCTCTTTTCTACATAGAATCGGTCAATATCATCCTTCGGATATAATGCATTGTATATCGTCATTAGTTTTGTAGTCTTTTGGTTCAGGTGTCTGAGTTCTTCTTTTATCCAGACTATGAAGGGTTCAGAGTATCTTACTAAAGCTACTGTCCAAGTATTTATTATTATTATGGTTACTATGAGTATAAGTATTAAATTTTACTTACTAATTAAAATTCCTATGTGGACTTTAAAACAGCCCACATTGCTTTTTGCAGGAGCAAGTTAAAAGTCTGGACAGAGCACATGTTTTATGCTCACATATTTGTTTAAAGAATAAAGATATTGTTTTCACAAAGACTTGTAAAAATCTGTGATATTTCTTCATATTCTTCATAATACCAAATGTTATATGACTTTCTGTCAAGGAAAATGTTCGGAAATATTCCAAACATGTGAAATTAAACTCTCCAGTGGCCACCAATGCTCATTATGTCTGCCATTACTGATCAATGAGGAATTAATACGAGAAGGAAAACATTTTGGATTTAAAATCCCCAAAGAGAATTTAAACCATCACTTGGCAAACCAATAAATTGGTCGAACAAATATATAGAATTATCTTTTCTTGTTTCTCAAATAAAATGGTGTAACAAAGGGCAAAGAATTGAGTCTACCCGGGGTGAGCATTGATTTTTGTTGATGCTTTATATTTTAATATGATATGCACCGAGTAACAAACACAAAAAGAAAGACTAAAAGAAAGAATTACTTTGATGGACTATCTGACATGTCCCTACAGTCTCCAGAAACCTTTTAGATATTTAAGTTTCGGAACCATTTCTTCGGTTTAGTATATCAATTAAGAACTAAATTTTTCAGATTATACAATGCTTTCTTTTTCTTTTTAAATGTATGCTTCCAATTTAAAGTGAGGGTTCAATTTTCTACATAAATTTAATGTCAAATAATGCCCTCTTCTATCCGGTGTTGGCATTTCTTTATCATTCTCTAAATTATTTTGTCATTTATTTTTTCAAAGAGAAATCTTTGGATCACTATATCAAACATCAAAACCCCAAATTATCAAAAAAATTGTTTTTAATTTACAGTTCAATTTTAAAAGGGGAGAGTCAGTTTGATACATAATTTAAATGTAAAATCATTTCCTTGTATTATTTGTATTATTCGGACTACTATTCTCATATTGGTTGTTATATGCACAATTACACCTCCGACCTTCTTCAGGTGACCTTTTCGAACTTGGGAATTTTTATGTCAAACTTGGGAGTGTATGAGTATATGAATTTACGTATCCGTGTGATTCCGAATACATAGGTTGTACTTCTCAAAGATTCGATATTAGAATTAAGCAACATATTCCAACAAGTATTTAAAACAAATCAACAGCATAACTCTGCCATAGGCCGGCATTTACTAAATAAACTAGAATGTGTACAGGGGTTTGGTAAAAATTGTTTTAAAATTATTAAGATTTCACAATCTTTTTTTCAACTTGGTGTTTTGGAGGCGATTTTTTAGCAAAAACTATGGGTCAGCCTTGGAATTCGTGTTCATGTTGACGTTGCTCATTAGAACTCTTTGACATTACTTAGAACTTTCAAGTTTTTTTACCGAATTATTCTGATATTATCCATTCAATAAAATTGTTAAGTGAAATTATTTATTCAGGAATTTAGTATTATTTTGAAAAGATTTCTGTTTAAATCTTATGTTTATTTTTTTTAAACAAGTGTGAATTCGGCATACTACTTTTTGTTCTACAGATGAAAGGAATGAGTTGAACCTAACACCATATCATACATCACTTTAGATCCATAGTTTCCCAAATGTAAACAAAGTATTTTCAAATTGGTTTGGTCCCAGAATACCATATATTTTAACAAAACAATTCAAACATATTTATATTTAGTTCTTGCAAGAATATATATTTTAAAAAATATGTTGACTTGGAATGACGTATCCAATAATAAATATGTAAGTAAAGATAAATTCTCATAACAATTCTTAATTTTCCTTTAAAGAAGAGATGCACCTCTAAATATTAGTAATGTAAAAAATAATAAACACAATTTACATTTATATCTAATACCGAATTAATGCACTGTGACAGACTGTAGCACAAATATTCTTATATATATATATATATATGGCTTTTTCTTCCCTCTCCGTCATAAACTATGTAATCCCCCCTATAAAATTATAGATTAAATATGCTTCAAATTTCCCCCTCTCTCTAAATATGTATTAGATATGTTGTCACTTCCCCCCCCCCCTCTCTCTCTCTCTAATTATATATGACTTGTCGAGTGTGAATTTCCCATTTCTCAGTTTCAAAAATATAATCATCTTACTTGGATGCTTGACAATACCACAAGGTTGAAATAAATTATTGCATCAATGATTATGTAATTTCGTGTTACTATATTTTATTTTATATATATATATATATATATATATATATATATATATATATATATATATATATATAAATTTGTAAGTTTAAAAGCCAGAAACGATGCAGAAATATATATATTTTAAAAAATTAAATATTCATTTATTAAAAATAGTAAATTTTCGGCTGCAGACCAGCCATCATCAGATATAGAAACAATTTGAGTTTTTTTTCTCTTCTTTTGGGGTGCTCTCGACATCGTGATGGAAAGGGGGAGAAGTCCGGACATTTTCCGACTCTAATCTAAGCCACCAGTGACTCAGTGGGTCAGTATTTGTTGAATTATTAAATATTTGGACATTTAAAGTTATAACTACTGGTTTCAAACAAAAAAATATATTCATAGCTTTTGACAGCTACCGTTCATTCTTTATGACTTATCGATTTTGAAATAAACAAATATACTTCCTTTTTGATAATAATCATGAAGTGTGCCAGCTGACAAGCATAAAAGATCCCCAGACTTTTAGTAGCATACTAGAACCCCACCCCTAAGGATCTAGACATTCGTTTATTAGACGACCCGTGAACTGAAGATTTTAATGTTTTAATGGATAACGCCATCCTTTATGAAGTCATCCCTATGTAAGGTGATCAAGTGTGCATGAGGACGAACAACCGAGATAAAAAAGTTCACTGATTTTTAGTAATACATGGATAGATAGATTTTTTTCTAAGAAGTAAATAGAAATGATCTTGAATTTTTTCATTCAAAATATTCTATAAATTTGAAAACGTGTTTTGTTTACATAGCAAAAGTGTAACAAGATTATCCCGTGGTCATCGAAAAAACAGGATAATAAATGAGAATAATAACCTAGATCATAACGAGATGTAAATCACGGATGTCAGTGGACATTGCATTTGGAATACGAATGTGATTGTTTTGACAATTTCAAGGTTGAGTCGACAATGAAAATATAAACATTTGTTTGTATTTTGAAGTATACTGATTTGAGGAATGTGTTAAAAACAATTTTCAAAATTACACCACTGATCGAGAGAGAATCAGAAAGAAAAAAGGAACTAGGCTTGCGATCGAAGTGGCTGAACGTTCCACCTTTTGCTCTCTCAAGCTGAGGCTAGGGGGTTGACTGCATCTGTAAGGTAGGAGCATACTAAGAGAATGTCAACATTCTACTACAATGAATTGCAAACTATAAAAAAAACTTTCTTATTTCGATTCTTAATTGTTTGCTGCAACACATGTCACATTTTGGGACTTGTAAAGAATGAGACATAACATGACAAAAGGTGATATACTGTGTCATGCTGAACCCGTTTCTGTCAGCATTGCTACATTCTGTTATTTTTTAAATCTCATTTCTTTAATTCAATAAATGTTTATTTTTTTACTATTGGGCTGTGGTGAAGGTATTCGCTCTACTGAGTGCTTTCCTAGTTTCTAATCTGTAAAGTTCAGAAGAGGTCGACAATCAGAACTAATTTCTGTCTTAACACTTATCTTGTCATCTTGTCTAGTTGGGTCAGTTACACAGGGTCATATTCTTCTGACATAAAGATCAGTCAAGCATGAAGATGATGTAGAAACTGGTCACCCAAGATATTGTAACCAAAGTTTATGATCAAAGATGACCATGAACTCCTTTTTTTTATGTCAGTACCAAAACTTCACATATGTAAGCACTAGACACAGATTTCGCCAGAATTGGTAAACAAAGCTTTTTTTTTTAATTTTTGTGTAGAAAGAACAGAGGTAATTATTGGGTTGTCTAGAAAGTTCTGAGTGATCTGACAGTGGTGTATTTAAATGCTTCATCTGATGACTATAATGGTCATGGAACTGATAGACGACATCACTTGCAGGATAATAAAGTTACGTCTAGTTTTGCGTCTCACCAGGAATTAGTATAACTTACTTTTTATCAAGAGAGAAAAACTCTGCTGATATTTGTTATCTTGCTTGCTTGTCATCGTGCACACTTCATCTGTACATGATTGTTTTAGATGGTGGGAGAAAGGGCGAATGATGTAAATAAAGAGTGAATGATGAGAGAAGTGGTCAGAGGAATGGAATGATTTAAATAATTAAAAGGGAAAAGAGAGAAGAAGGGGAGTGAAAGGAGAGAAGAAGGGGATGGAAAAGAGAGAAGAAGGGGAGGGAAAAGAGAGAAGAAAGGGTAGGGAAAGGAGAGAAAGGGTAGGAAAGAGGGTCTATTATAACATTACAAGAGATTTTTATAAATATTTATGAAACCTATTTGGAATTTTCAAATAGAGGAGATAGACAGAGGGAAAGGATAGAAAGGGTGGAGAGAGATAATGAAAGGAAGGGAGGGGGGTCTTCATGACAAGTGGTTTTCATAAATATTTGAAAATTCCAAAAGGTTTTCATAAATATTTGAAAATTCCAAAAGGTTTTCATAAATATTTGAAAATTCCAAAAGGTTTTCATAAATATTTGAAAATTCCAAAGGTT
This sequence comes from Sepiola atlantica, assembly GCA_963556195.1. Taxonomy (NCBI): domain Eukaryota; kingdom Metazoa; phylum Mollusca; class Cephalopoda; order Sepiida; family Sepiolidae; genus Sepiola; species Sepiola atlantica. The sequence goes on along the minus strand of OY744530.1, from coordinate 11,227,529 downwards.
TACATAAATATTAAATGATGTAGATATAACAAATACTGACCCAACAGATTAAAGGTACTACCTAGCCGATAACTAAAACTTGTAATTTTTCAAAATTGTAGACAACATTGCAAAAGCGTCTAAAACAATTTGTGAAGTGTATGGTGAAGATGCTGCAAGGTGAATCAACGGTTTGGGGGATGATTGAAATTGAAATATAAAGTTGCTCTGAACTTTTGGCAACAATATTTTAAAGTCAACCCCAGATTCATGAGATTGGAACTTGCAAAAATATTGGAAATATTTGTAGGCAGAGATTGCGTAATATATATCAAAGCAGAAAATGAAATCGTTTCAACCAAGTTTGAGCTTGATCAGATTTTCTGCATTCACTTGATATTGTAATACCATTGGGAAAGGTATTGTTGTATTAGCCTATTAGCACATTCCATGCTAACTGTTATGGTGATCTCCCTTTGTTGGAATTGGACCGCTCATCCCATGCTTTGATTGGACTTGATTCTCGTCTGCCGATAGCGACGGTGTATTGGCTTACCTGTCCACCATCTTTAATTCAAAGGTTTTCTTGTCAATCATGCTGGAAAAGAAAAACTGTCCGTAAACAAACCATAGGACAGCACGAATAAATTCATAGTTTATTGGCTCATCTGGAAAAGTCAACACCTGTGAACCGCGGTCGGTTTTAAGTACTCCAGGGGTAGGTGAGCACCAGCTAGAGGCTTAAACACCAATTACTGGCTGACTTACGACGTCTGACGCAGATGAAATCTCCAACTTAAAAAGACTGAGCTCACCAGAAAACGAAAGTCACCTGAATCATAATGTAACCCTCTCTTTTCACAGTGATCAGTGGGCAACTTGCGCTCCCCCTCCTTTATAGTATTTAACATCCTATTGCATCACTACCTGGACTCTTTCTGACATCATGAATAGTGATAATGAGGGTAAGAGACAGAGTCGCTATGACCAATCCAGAAGCAGTCTCTGGCAACACATTACTTCTGTACTTTCTGTAAATACATACTCTTATCAACTACCTCCTTTTTTTCTTATTTCTTTTCGGCCCTTTAAGGCCAAAAAATTAACCTAAATAAATACCCCTTCTTATATCTTTACCAAAAACATCTGGTAATTATCCGCCCTTTAGAAGGCCCACTTTCTGTTCTCACTTGAAATTGATGACCCTATAACTAAACAGGTTTTTATCGATACCCATGTTTCTTGTATCAATTCTGAGTAATCCACCGCTTAAAGATAATAACAGGTATAAACACTCCTCTCCCCAAGTAGGAGTAGAATAGCAACTTGTGTTCAAGTAATCGTTTCTTGTATGAATTATGTTTTTGTTTCAGAATTTTTTAGATGAAGATTGATAATTTAGATTATGTGGACTACTATTCTAATCTTGGATGTTATTCTCACAACATTTCAGTCGATGTAACCTCTGACCTTCTTCAAGTGCATCTTGTTGAACTCGGAAATCTGCACGGAATTTCGAACGTAATCCCTATTTAATTGACACAAATATTTGTTGTGCAACAAATATAAGTGCAATATAATAATCAGTTGTAAATGACAGTCTTTTGGGGGTTGAAGGTTCAATTCTCAGCATGGGCGATACTAAGAATCTAATTACAAATTACTTAAAACTTCTACCCGGCCATGACTGATGGAACAAGTGCAAGCTACCCTCGTGGATTAAATAAAGGGTTCCGTTCGAAATTGTCTTCAGATTCCTGAGTTCAACAAAACGTACCTCACTAAGGTCAGAGGTTACATCAGCCGAAACGTTGTGAGAATAACATCTAAGATCAGGGCAGCAGTTCGAATAGTCCAAACAATTAAAATTGTGTTCTTGTATTAAATAATTCCAAAAAGGATTGATATGCTGCAAAACAGAAAAACTAAACATGAAAATGATTGCAATGCACATAAATCTTTATCCTTAAAAAATACTGAGAACTTTTTAAACAACCTCGCACCCCCCTCCGATACTGAACATATTTACATATAATACAATTTTATCTTCAGCAATAACCACTATTATGTTGTAGCATTACGCTGTCCACTAGGAGGTGGCTGTGGTAAAGTGGATACCGTTGTGGATTGACGACATGCGTGTGACAAATTCGAATCCAGTCGGTTCCACAGCACCACTTTCATTATGGATGTTTGCAACCTTCATGTGGTCCCTTCCGTGTGTGCCTGGTTCTAGTGTTACATAATGAATGTATGTGTGTGAAGAACGATTACATCAACTAGTATGGATTTGGTATGGAGATGAACCGGTGCAAAATATTGACACAAAAATCTAGCAAAAAAGTTTGCACCTGGAATAAAAATAAATATATCTGAACCTAACCTCTTCCTGATCTCTGATCTAACAGGTACGAGCGGACAGGCTTAGCATTCTCCTTTGAAGCAATTATGTCATAATCGTGGGAACGGGAGAAAAAGAAGTTTTTTAGTCAGTCTGTCTCATGGTGAACAGACGCAAAATCGAGATGTAAATGAGAAAAAGGAAAATTGGAATTTAATTCCTAAAAGACTGATAGCGACTGGTAATGTCCTCTTCCTTTCTATCCCCATAGTGAAGTAAGTCTAAGTTAAGAATAACAGTTCGGCCTCTCTTTCTAAACAGTATAAACTTTTTATGATTATGACGAGAAATTATCTCTCAAATAAACACCAGTTAAATTTTATGCCGGGTTTGCCCTTTTCTTCTCCGCATGGAAGTTTTAATTACAGACACTAGACGATCACGATGACTACGAGGTGCGGCTCACACGACGACAACGGCGAAGAGACAACACACTGCGATGATGATGATGCGATAGGCGAAAATAGAAAGTATACAGAACATTTTGAAGTAAGGAGTTTCATATAGAGAACATGTGCTTTAAGAACGAATACATCACACTGGAAGAAATTGGGAAAACCAATGCTAATAACAGAATCGAGCCGGTCAAAATAAATTATTCGATGCTGATTCATACAAATTCAAGTTTTTACTGCCCATTCCTCAAAACAACTGACTTAGTGTCACCTGCTTAATTTGGTGGCCTCATCATAACCTTCAAGTGACGTCTCACATAAAGATCACTTATTCTTATGTCAACACTTATCAAGTTTTGAAGAATAAAATATTATATTTTTCAGAAATGCTTTTGTTCTTTAATTCTTGAAATCCTGTTGGAAATTTTCCAAATCCAACATCTCATTTTTATAAAGAAATTACTAAAAACAGGTTAAAAACAGTTTTTTAAGTGTTTATACTGTTTTTATTTTAGACAGATTGCCATGAAACTTAACAATGAAAGACACTGTTCTTTAATATGTTGTTATTTTCAGGAAAAATAATCTTAGTTGAGATCGTCAAAAACAGATTTTTGAACGGAATATTTTAGAAATAACATGAAGGGAAAAATCATCTAACCATTATAAAAACGATCAGACACTGAAATACATGGATATAAACCTCACAAAGACTGGTAAAATTTATTTCTCTTCCATTAAAATTTTTTAGGCATATTTAAAAATAGATTTAAACAAAGGGTCATCATTTCATGCATTGTCGGATAGATTTGTAATCTAAACCTTATAGTCCATGCATTTCTGTGCATTATAGAAAGTTAAGAGTTAAAAAGGGGAGAAACTTGTAAAACGATTCGTACAATGTATTGTGAAGATGTTGCAGGTAAATCAATGGTTTGAAAATAGTTTGTTCAAATTTAAGCAAAGGGATTTCAGCTTAGAATGTGGAAACGCTCTAGAAAACCTTCAGAGTTGAACAATGATCGTTTGAAGGAAAATATTTCAGCTAACCTCAAAATAATAATTAGGGGGTTGGAAGAGATGTTGGAATTTTAAAAAAAATGCTGCTCTTGAAAACTTAATGAAAATGATTTTATTGCAAGTCACTGTGTTTTATTTGCATTCTTTCAAAATACTGAAAACTTTCCGGACGACACAAAATGAATAAATATTTGGTAAAAGTTCCAATGTCACCAAACGATCTCATTTGTTATTTCGTCCTCTTTGTTTGTTTCGTTTCCTCTGGGAATGGAGGACACAAACTCATCTTATTCATGCAAATACAATGACAGAACAAAAACGAATCAGCTGATCAGTCCAAGATTGACTTTTTCTTTCGGGGTGAGGGGGGAGGTAGTCATTTATTTTCAGAAGAAAAAAAACCAGCGATGAGTATTCTTAACAAGTGTCCATTCAATATAAACATTTAGAAATGAGAAGTGTTATTTAGCTTAAGGCATGACAGACTAACAGATAGTCAGATAAAACTAGGGGTGGGACATAATGGGTGAAAATTTCAGATTCATGCGAGTAGTATTTTTTTGTGTTCATTTATACATAAATAACACTAAACAATCAAACATTTTGAAAATTTTGCAAAATTCAGAAGGTGCATGCCAAAAATAGCCGTTAGGGCTCCACGGGACTCAAAATCCATCATTTTTCGGTGAAAAAGTGGTTTCATGCGACATTGCAGGTCCTAATACATCCTCAAAAACTATGAATGGATATAGATGGTTAAATCTGATATAGTACTGTAATTTAGGACCATTTTCAGGCTGTGAAAGGGTTTCCATGAATGTAGAATAGCCAAAAACTAGTGAAAAATAGCCAAAATTTCCCCAAATCCTCTGTTAAGCTACCTAATTGGTTCCCAAGCCTCTACAATGGTTATGCATGGCTGACAAGTTGCATATTGAACTTGTTGAAACTGACAAGACACTAAGGTTTAACACCAGTTTTGGAGTTTTAGGAGGCCCCCAAGGTAGAAATGGGGGTCAAATTTCAGCCAAAATGGTTAAAAATGCACCACAAACTATGTATCCAAATGACACCGCTGGAATCATATAAACCGACTAGTGGATAATGCAGTCAATTTAATAAAACATCCTTAATGGCTATGAAATGTCATGAAATAGTCAATTGAAGTTGTGAGGAACTGCACAGGAAACCAGCCAATTACTTGTACATCGACTGAAATAAACTTTCAATGATTTCCCAATTCTTGACTTCGAACTTGGTTTGGTGTGTACTCATGTCCCAAGCACCGAGCACATTGCATGGAATGATCTGGATTATATTCGTGTTCTGTTCATCATCTATCTGGGGGTATCTCGATGAACGCCTTGCAGAATCACGGTTGAAACATTCCAGATACTCCACCATGTAGTTGTTCTCGTCAACCTTTTTTCTAGTCATTCCGATGTACCAGTTTCTTCCAAGTGGAGTGTCCCAAACTGCAACACAAGGTTCATTCAGAGGAATATCATCAGACACTTCTAGGATTTCAACATTTTCCTCAGTATCAACGCTTACATTATTATCATTATCTGTCATGCAAGAAAGCAGAATGGAGTTTTCATCTGGAAATAAAACTTCTTCATCTACATCTTTATCATGGTCACCAGAAAGAAGCATTCCCAAATTTATTTTCATCTCTCTGTCACTCATTCCATTTACCCTGTACAGCTCTGGGTTCTCCTGGAAATCGGTCTTGCAAATCAGTTTACGAAACAATAGTTCATTCCTCAGCATCGTTTTTTTCGTTTTCTCATTTTGCTTTTCTTTCAGTGATCTCTCAACCTCTTCTACTGAGGCAAAGGGACCACTATGTTCTTTGCATTTGCTAAGAAGAATTGCTGACCTCTCCTTGAGTGGATAGCTTTTCGGCGCTTTTCTGCAAGCTTTACCTTCGTGATCTCCTGTTGAGCTTCGAACCATTTTTGTTCTTCGACATCAAGCAACTTAGCTATGGCTCTGGTTTCTTTCTCAATTGATGATATGTTGGTCTCAACAACCATTGATTCATGTTCGTCATCAATATGCATGTTGTCAATTATGACCTTCCGGTTGAGTGCAACTTGATCAAATAAAAACTGTTTCTCATTTGCATCAAACGTCTCCACGTCAACACCCTTTCCCAGAATATTGAAAAGAATGTGATTTTTTGTCTTCCATTGAATCAAGTTTGACCTCTTCGATCCATGGCGCTTCTGAACTTTACTATTGTACTCTCTCAAGTATCGATCAAGTTTATTTTTCACTCCTTTTATTGTTGTTAGTTTAATGTCTCTTCCAAATGCTCTTTGCCAGTGTGCCAGCAGACACAGAGAAAATTGATAGAGATGCTCTTTCTGTTTTGTAGATCCATAAGTTGGAGCATGATGAACTATGGCCAAAACCCACTTATGTACAGTTGGGAGGTTTTCAAGCAAAGTGAAATCCCAATCATCGTACTGGTACTTTGTTCCACTCATCCTATCTTCTCAACTAAACTAAACTGAACTGAAAACAAAAGAAAATAATTGTTATTAAACTGCTTGAATATAATACAATGCAATGGGTTTAACTACAATGGTTTCAACTATCTACACTCATTCATAACCATTGTAGAGGCTTGGGAACCAATTAGGTAGCTTAACAGAGGATTTGGGGAAATTTTGGCTATTTTTCACTTGTTTTTGGCTATTCTACATTCATGGAAACCCTTTCACAGCCTGAAAATGGTCCTAAATTACAGTACTATATCAGATTTACCATCTATATCCATTCATAGATTTTGAGGATGTATTAGGACCTGCAATGTCGCATGAAACCACTTTTTCACCGAAAAATGATGGATTTTGAGTCCCGTGGAGCCCTAACGGCTATTTTTGGCATGCAGCTTCTGAATTTTGCAAAATTTTCAAAACGTTTGATTGTTTAGTGTTATTTATGTATAAATGAACACAAAAAAATACTACTCGCATGAATCTGAAATTTTCACCCATTATGTCCCACCCCTAATAAAACGCAATTTCAAATTTAAAATTTCAGAAATGAGAAGGCCTCATATAGATATGTATGGATGTACGTAACAGAATATTGTTTAGCAAAGAAAATGCTATTTCAAACAATCATGACAGACCAATAAACCACCTGATCAAATACTATTCCAAATGTGCACATGACAGACCTATAGATGAAGCAGAGCCTTTTATAGAGATGAGTGAACATGTCCCTATTTACTTGCTTCCCCACGACGGCAGACTAAGACACAATGTCGGTTTTTAAAGTGAGGAAAATCCAGCTCTCCAAAATGAGAACTTTGAATTGGGTCAAAAATAAATATTGCCTCAGTTTAGAAGGATTTCTCTTTCCCTGACCGAGGACAGAAAAGATGAAGTGTAGTATCAGAACAGGTAAAGGAAGAATTTAAAAGCATATTTTTCTTTTAATTAATTTTCAACTACAACAAAATTAATAGTAACGTTCTTGTTTTACTTCTCTTTAAAAATCAAAACCAAATCAATATTTATAGTTCCAACAATTAAGATCAACAATTCACCATCGATTACACCTTCAGGTCCTGTGGCTCATCGTGTTTGACCAGCATCAGTTTGAACATCCAGATTACTTTTGTCTTGAAAAATATTCATAAAGTATCATAATAAATAAAATTCCTTCTTTTATTCAGCAAACGCTTGATATTTCTTAGCCAAACTTTATGTAACTTTACTTAATAATTTCATTTTGCATTTAGAAAAATTTAAGTAAAAAACTGAACTCGAGAAAGCATACACACGACTTTTGTTGCTGATGCACAAAAATGATTTATCTTGAGTTTTTCAAAACATGTCTCGAATAACTAAAGGATTTTCATAACTTGGTTCAGAAAACTTGGAGAAACCAAGCATAGATGGGTACTTCAGCTACTAGATATATAGTTCTGGTTGCCATTTGATTTCTTTGCTTATACAAGAGAAAGGAAGTTTTTGCTTAAGTGTGTTATGACAGCATTTATTTAATCAGAAAGGGATTTTAATTCGGAAAGTTCCTAAAACATTTTAAGTTTAATTTAATTCACTGAGAATATGCAATCCTTATGTTTAAGACAATCGGAAAAGTGAAACATATTTCTTTTCCCTTATTCCATCGATACTGAAGGAAAATGATATTAAGATTGAAAACAATATCAAATGACTTATTGGTTAAGTCTTCCATACATAAAACACCATGTTTTTTAGTCTCCAATGTTAATCAGTGTTCTTCATTAGTTTGTTATTTCCGTATTCTAATTTTCTCAAAATCGGTTAATTAATTTCCATGAAATTTTGCATGAAGTTCCAATTGACCATGAATGCTGAAAACGAACTTCATCAGTTTTTTTTTTATTTAGAAAACTCTCCAAGTGTGGTAAAAGTTACCAAAATTAGAAACTTCTTACAAATTTTTAAAATTTCCTTCATTAGTTTTGGCTGAAAAAACTTTTAGAATTAAGTGTTATTTATATGCAACAAGTACCGGTGACCTCAGGGAAACATGGTTTCTTCTTTAGATTGATTGAAAAGGAAATTAGTAAAAATACACATTAGTCTTTCCCCCAAATCCAACAAAAGTTGTGATTAATAGTTTTTACATTATTCAAGTAGTAGTGATCGCAAGGGAAGACAACTCATGATTTACTTGTTTATTTTCATTTCAATTCAAAAGTAAACAGATACTTTTAAGATACATTCAATCTGCATGTTTAGCAATAAAAAGGCAATTTTAAACTAAAGCTTGACAGACCAATGGACTGACAAAACCTCAAATCCAATGGAATCTATTGCACACTAATACTTTTTGGAAAGGTATAAACTCTTAATTTTATCATAACTATGGATTAAATAAAAAGTTGTTTTCAATGAATCGTTCACAATAGATATTGTATTTCAGCATTAAATAACCCCAAATGGGTTTATATGCTGTAAAACAAACAAATCAAGCGAATAAATTAATTGTTTACAAAAGGTATTGCCCTTCGACTTTTAATGACCCTAAATCGGTTGATTTGCCATATTACTGATAAGACAACCCTAATCTAATTTACTGTCCCAAAATATTCAAATAGTAATCGTTAAGTTTTCAGTTCAGGCCCTAATTTTAAAAGATATGCAAATCGACAATTTAGTCTAATATTTTATATGTAACTTGGGCTGTCTCTGCTGGCATACTAAGGAAGCTGCGCCGTAATGACAGGGCAATGGTCAGATGGATCTGTTTGGTGAGGCCTGAACAGTACGTTTCTTTTGAATCCCTGCTCTCACAGGTCGACTTGAAAAGCCTTGCGGACATCATGCGGAAGAACAGACTGCGTTGGTTGGGTCACATTGAGTGTAGCGATGGCTGGATTGCTAAAGTCCGACAGTTGACTGTGCCAGCAGAGAACATCACCACTGGCAGATCCAAGTTGACTTGGGAGGACGTAGTCAAACGTGATAGGAAGGCCATGAGTATGGATTCCATCAAGCCTTGCCAAAAACAGGAGTGGAGAGGAAGACTTAGATTTCGAGACTAGACAATCAGGCCCCACCCTCATCAGAGGATTAATTGTGGCCTGATTCAACAAATAAACCGGTTGTTGATGATGATGATGATGATGATGATGATGATGATGATGATGATGATGATGATGATGATGATGACGATGATGTTGCACCATGCTTGATCATTTTAAAGAATGATAAATTTTCAATCAGAAATATCCAAATGTATTTCATCCATTCTTTTATCCAGAGTTCTAAGCGTCCACCATTCAACTAATCATTGTTTTTAATCCATTAGCTTTCAAGATATGACTGCTTAATTTGATAATGTTGCTTCCAGCCACTCATAATGTCTGGATGGCTTTTAAGAATTAGCTTTTACTTCGTTAGTCATTCTTAACGATTCCAGAAAATTTAATGAACTGAAAACAAGTTGAAATGAAAACCAACAAGGAATGATTTCCACTCTGAAAAACATTCAAAAACGTTTTTCTTTTTTGTTTGGATACAACACATGTTTTATCAGCAGTAAATCTGTCTATTTATAAAAAAAAAAGAAGAAATACAAAATCAAACTTAAAAGTCAAAACAAACAATAAATTTGCAGCGAACTCGAAGAATAAATGAATTCTCTAAACAGAACAGTTTTGCACCAATTTTCTGCCCCTTTACGAAGATTAAAATCAAAATATAATGATACTAAACCTTTTGTCTAGAATATTTATTCTCATTTTGATTAAAATCCATTACATGATTTTGATTCTAGAAAATGTCTACGATTAAAGGCTTAAACTTAAGGAGTCTTTAGAAGAAATTGAAATTCAGAGAATCTTTCTTAATTGGTGTCCAATGATTATGGATAAAATTACATGCAAATCTGAAATATTTGATTTTTCAAATGGGAGGGTGTGCCAATATTATGCCCCCTAAAATACTCCAAAGAAACCGAAATTTGTGTAATTCTTATTAATTGATGCCTAACATTTATTAGTAAAATTTCACAAAAATCACAAGGATCTGATTTTTTATGAAGGGCGTCCACCTTCTTTTTTTTTAAAATTGCCTTTACATAAAAGTAAATATAGCCTACATTGCTAGCATATGTATTCCAAAATTCATAATGATCGGTTCATTAGTTTAGGAGTGAGTGAACTATGTACATACAAATATAAACATATATACATACCTAACTTTATAAACATATACACATACCTAACTTTATAAACATACACACATACCTAACTTTATAAACATATACACATACCAAACTTTTTAAACATATACACATACCTAACTTTATAAACATATACACATACCTAACTTTATAAACATATACACATACCTAACTTTATAAACGTACACGCATACCTAACTTTATAAACATATACACATACCTAACTTTATAAACATACACGCATACCTAACTTTATAAACATACACGCATACCTAACTTTATAAATATACACGCATACCTAACTTTATAAACATATACACATACCTAACTTTATAAACATATACACATACCTAACTTTATAAACATATATACATACCTAACTTTATAAACATATACACATACCTAACTTTATAAAAATACACGCATACCTAACTTTATAAACATATACACATACCTAACTTTATAAACATATACACATTCCTAACTTTATAAACATATACACATACCTAACTTTATAAACATATACGCATACCTAACTTTATAAACATATACACATACCTAACTTTATAAACATATACACATACCTAACTTTATAAACATATACGCATACCTAACTTTATAAACATATACACATACCTAACTTTATAAACATATACACATACCTAACTTTATAAACATATACGCATACCTAACTTTATAAAAATACACGCATACCTAACTTTATAAACATATACGCATACCTAACTTTATAAACATATACACACACCTAACTTTATAAACATATACACACACCTAACTTTATAAACATATACACATACCTAACTTTATAAACATATACACATACCTAAATTTATATAAATAGAGCTATCAAGCTGAAACAATCAAATTAGTAGTGACTTACACAAATACAGCTGACTATCAGTATCGTTGCTAGAGTTAAGCAATGCACCTCAATCGCATGTGGCCATGTTATAATCAATAATCATGAACATGCAACACAAGCAATAAAAACAGTACAACTACAAAAATGCCTTATTTTAGTTTTGGTTTTACTTTTATACATCGTTGTCAAACAACTAAACTGGCAGTTAATTACATACCAAGCTGACTAACAGCTGACTACTGGAGTTAAATGCCATATCACTTGATGCTTTGTTTTAATCAGTAATTCTGCATGCCTAGTCATGGATTTGTTGGCCGAAATATCGACCTTTTAAACAAGTAAAAAATAATGAACGTATGCTACAGGTAACATCATCCTTGCTTTAACTTTGCTTTTTAATTTGTAAAACTAAATATAGCTACATGTTCTAACATCTATATCTAATGTTGATTACTGATAGGTTTTAAAAAATGTCCGACGTGTTTACTTTGTGACTCTCTAAAATTCGAAGCTAATTTGAAAGCATTTACAGTGTTTATTAAAAAATAAATTCTGGCTTGAATAAATATGTAACGGTAAAAAGTCAAGTATTATGATTCATTTGTTCTAAATAAAAGGCAAACATGAATGTTAACACGGGCCTTTGACATATAAAAAACTGACAAAATCAGTAGAAAAACCGAATGTAGCAGATTAATTCAAACTAGTGCGACTCTGCGAAAATTCCATGGTGTTTTCTCTCTCAATTTGTATGATTTACTGTTAATAATAATAATATTCCTTTTGAATTAATAAATGTCTAATAAATGCTATTAATAAATAAATAAATCTTTTTCTCTTCCATAAAAATAATTTTCATTGTCAGCTATATATTCTTTCAATAAATAAAATGTCTCTTCTTTCTTTATTTATTTAAAATTTTAACAATTTAATTTATTTTAAAACAATAAAAATTCTGTTTTTTTTAATGCATTTATCTAAATTTCTACTGTTTTAGTCGATTAGACAACAGAATTCGATTTTGGAACAATTCATTTTAAAATTGATTAAGTCTGAATTTTTTACCTTAGCGGCATCAAATTATTCAACAACAGACTCTCCCAAATATTTTAAACTAGTAGGACCCCATGGAAATTCCACGGTGCTTTTTACATTAATCTGTTAATAATATTCCTTTTGAAATAATGTCTGTTGGGGTGAATACTATTAGGGAAAAAATGACTTTTCTTCTTCCGCAAAAATAATTGTCATTATCAGCTAAATATTGTTTTAATAAATAAAACGAATATGTCTATTCTTTATTCATTTAAAATTGTAGCAATTTAATACTTTTTAAAACAAGAAATATTATCGGTCTTCTTACCATAAAATAATTGTCAGCTAAATGTTCTTAAAAATCAATAAAACAATTGTCATTTTTTTTTATGTATTTATTCAAATTGTACCGTTTTATTCAACAGGATGACATAAATTGATTTTAGAACAATTCATTTTAAAATGGGTAAAGTAAGAATTTTTTTACCTCACTAATATTAGATTAATCAGCAATCACCATCATTGCTGATCAGACGATCTCATGTGAAAGTTGATAACATACGTACAAACACATTAGTGTATTATTATAGAGATGCTCTGTTGAAGAATATACTCTTTAAATAATAAGAAAAACGACATTTGTTTTATAACTACAGCTTTGTTAATTCACACATACAAGATCTTAAGCTCTTTTTGCCAACAATAACACACATCTATTGATTACACAACTTGTCTCTCTTCATTTATCCATTACAAATATTATTATATCTCACAAAGTGACCTTTATCAAAAATCTCAATGCTATTAATACAAGCAATGCGATTGCTAAATATGTTCCAGTTTCTTTTTTAATAGCTCTCTGCGCATTGGAAATCTATTGGCCCATCTAATATATAAAGTAAAGTATGTCCCCGTCCCTATATTAGTTCTCAATAACTTTCGTAAGTAAATTTTCAGAAAAAAATCTGTTCTGTTAGTCCGATAGGAGCTCATATTGGTCCATGTTGTTAGAAAACAAAATTTTACTTTTGATCACTATCTTTGATTTTGATATTTAGTCCTGATCAATATTTGATTTTTTTTTTAGTCAGATTTACACGAAGTTGGAGGTGAACTTATCCAGTCACTGGTATTTACTCTCACTCACCCCATCAGCACCGTTACCTAAATTTCATAAGACACAAATTCAGAGATTCACCAAAAAGAATAGTGCCTTCACTATTTTTATAGAGATCATTAAACTGACTTCAGTTAAAATTATCTCGAACAAATAAAACTTCTTTCTTCCCAATAAGATTAACTTTCGACATCCAATTTCAAAACAAACAGATTTGGTAAAATAAGAACAATTTTAGTCAAGAAGAGAAGATTCACCTGAAAATCGTACGAATCATACACCGATTTTTGAATACAGGCAATTTATATTTCTTACTTTCTTACTTAAATGAGGATGAAGTCTTTTGTAAACTAATAAATAAATTGGTAAATTCTACTTTTACTTCAGCAAGTGAACTGATTCATTAAAATATATTATAAAGCAATATTCTTTTCATATATATAAAAAAAATAAAGACAGGGTTTATTTTTTTCTCTTCAGATATACCTGGAGAACATTTATCGTTGGGTGGGTTGAGCCTGCTTCTTCAAAAGGAGGAAGATATTAGAGAATATGAAATTCACAAACAGTCCCCAGTCGCATGTATATCCTAGTCAGGGGAGATAATTTTGACATTAGCTTTGCATTTATTTTATTTTTTTTGCTGGGAGGTGTTACCGTCCTTCCATACCTGGTATTCCCCAATCGGCACCCATCTGCTACTGACTAGACTCAACGTCACTTAAATTTGGTGATCTAACATGAACCGGTGTGTCAATGTGATTATGCCGCTGTAAATCTCCGATATGAGATAACAAAAAAAACATGTTGATATTCATTAAGGATTCATGATGGTTTGAAATTAGAAAAGACCTTTGAAGCCTGTCGATTAACAAGTAGTTTCTGTCTTGAATTAACGTTTATAGGCACAAGTAAATTAGCATGGTTCATTTTTGACACTAAACCAAATAAATACATAACTTTTCCCCACACACCCCTGTCATATAAAATAACCTAAAGTGTTTTCAAATATGGCCGCCACCATCATCAAAAAATTAATCATATATTAAAGCTTTGGAATCTATTTAAATGCAATAATTTTATAGAGATTAAAACAACATTTATACCTTAGCAACAATTAGTTACAGTTTGATAACAATTTGATTCAATTAATAATTTAGTGACAAAACGATACCGTAATAATTTAACTTTTTAAATTTGCTGAAATAAGTTTTAATAATGGAAAAGAAAATCCCGGATAACACCGGTTTGGTACAGCTTGGGCCAAATATACAAATCTTGCTACAAAAAAGTCGTGTCTACCGACTGGTTATATCTTATTAGACTCTGACTAAGATTATATCGACCAAAACTATGACAAAGATCTTTTTTTTCTCCATTACACTGTCCTCGTCCATACTTACGTTACCTATATATTTTACTCGCTGCTTTTATTCTGAGTACATTTGGTTCTTTGATATGACAGGGGTTCATGTGAAAATACATTTTGTTTTGTAACACAAAGTAACCATAAAACTTGACTTTTATTTTCCTTTATTTCTAGTTCAACTCAAGCCATAAACAATTTCTGTATTAATAGAAATATCATCATACAAAATGTTAATAATTAATAGAAATAGCATCATACAAAATATCATCATACAAAATGTCGTCTAGTTCTGTGCGTTTTCTTGCCTATATTTTACTTTGCTAAATACACATATTATTATTATTATTTTTATTTACTATTAATCAAATATTGATTGCAATTAAGTCTAAATCAAGGGAAAACTAAGACGAAAGTTTAACAATTCAAATTTGAAATTATTTTTCTCTAAAATGTCTACAGCTGGGAATCGCCGGGTAAATACATTTACTTCTGTTGTTTACGTTTTCAGCTTCCCAAATTGCTTTTTAATCTATTCATTCGAATAAAAATACTTAGATGGAGTTCAGGGATGAGAGCAGGAGTTTCTTGGTTTCCTTCCTTTTTCTCGACAATGTCAGGATATGGGTCTAGTATATATATATATATATATATATATTGCTTATACCCGTCCTTAGACGGGTATTTTTCTAGTATATATATAACTAATAAAATACTTGTCCCAGGAAGGGCATAAGCAATAAATATAGCATTAGTTTTCACTTTTAATGTTTTTTCTTTCTTTGGGGGGTATGGTACTGTTTCGGTGGCATCCCCTAAATGGTAAAGTTTACAAAAAAAAAAAAATTAATAAATAACCTGCCCACGTTACTCACCCTGTTGACTAGAATACATATTTCATAATGATAAGTTCAATAGTTTAGGTTTTTACCAAGCATATACTTATTCTTGACACTCACGTGGGCACACCGATCCTTTTAAAAATCTATTACTGTAGATCAATTCTTTTCTATTTAAATTTTTTGTATCTAACTTATTTTTTTAATTGGTGGAAAGGTGCGAGTTTGAGTGGGCGTAGCTTCTAAATGGTAAAGTTTACAAAAAAGTAATGTGCCCATGTTACTCACAAGGTTGCCGAGAATATATATCCAAAAGTTCATAATGATCGGTTCATAAAAAATTGAAAAAGTATATATATGCACGCCCTAAATGTTAACATTTACAAAAATATTATTTGCATATGTTACTCACCGTGTTGCCTAGAATATATACTCCAAAATTAATAATACTCTGTTCATTAGTTTAGGAGATTACCTTGTACATAGATTTATATAAATATACACACATACCTAACTTTATATATGAAGAGATGTGATAGTTATATTTTATAGTTTTATTATTTACGGCATTAAATTGTTTACTCATTAAAATCTTTGTTAGATTATTCTTGACCCTGAATGATATTGACTAATGGCCCAAGTTGCCGTCAATAAGAGATAGCTTTATAGTCCATGTGCGATTTTGGCTTTGGTATTGCAGGAAATATAACGGGATAGGAAGAGAATGCTTTGATGTCAATCCTGTTATTATTTCTATCGCTTTTGTTCTTTGTCTCCGAAACTTTTCTCAAACTTTCTTTACATTGGTTGATTAAACTAAGAGATAAAGTTTTTATTTTATTTAAAATGAGTATACATTTTATTTTTATTTTATATATACAGATACGTTCTTCAGCGAAAGAGAAAGAGAGTGTCACATACATAATGAGTGCATCCCCATCCAATCCATAGAGGCAGCGACTCTTCTAACCTGTCATCTATCCTTCGGTTTGTCTCTTTTTGCGCCATTACCTTTTATTATGTTCTACTTGCCTCCCTACACATTTATCCTATATGGCGTGATAATTACTCATATGAAAATCAGGGTTCACATTTTGACTTTGCCTGAAACATCTGACACTCAGATGAGCCTAGATTCATACAAGGCCATTCAATGTTTTTCATTTTGTGAGCATATTTTCCAGATAAATAGATACCCCCCCCCCCATCTTTGCTAAAAAATGAAAATCACTTTCTGCTATCTTATTGTGTAAAAGTTGTAAAGTCAGATGAAAAGAAGAATTCATCTTGGAGCGAAAACTAATGTTTATATTTTGGGTTTCCTATGTTAGTCAGAAAGGATTGATGTTTTGTCACAATCCGTCATTCTATCAGTCCCTTATCCCGTTTCTCTTCTTATTATCTCAAAATCGGTTCATTAATTCTTCATCAAATTATGCATGAGATTATATGCTTATGAATGCAGTAAAGTGACCGAGCCAGATTTGGCGGGCAGAGGGGGATTCTGGTTTGTCTCCCATGGGACTAAAATGACCCAAAATAGCAATTGGTACTTTCCTGTTATTGCCCCAACACTATTTTATTTGAATTTTTCCAACAGTTTTTCTTTTTTTCCCCGATAAACAAGACCATAAATGGATAATGTAAGACTATTATTCGAAAACTTAACAAAATGAAATGCATAAAATACTTACAAGTGGTTGGAATTGTGCATTTCTTTGTATTTATTTATTTTTAATCATAGTTCACCCCCAAAAAGGCAGACCGCTACTGTAGACGTAAGTGCCTACTGAGGATTAGGGTGTAAGTTTTGGGGGTCATCCTAAGTTGGGAGCTGTGCAGCAAGATGTCTGTTCACATTAGTTTTAAATTTCTGCATGTCGGTACAGTCAGGGGAGCAGGGAGGGAGTTACAGAGACCGACAGCATGAGTAAAAAAGCTATTGGAGTAGGAGGCTCTTCTACATCTGAGGACCTCCACAGTGAATGGATGGGATTTAGCTGATTGTCGGGTTGGTCTAGTGAATTTACATCATGGGGGTACCAGAGTAGCAAGCTCATCAGAGCACACTCCATTGAAGTATTTGTAAAACAGGCACAAGGAAGCAACATTGCGGCGATGGGACAGCGGCTGGAGCTTGGTGGATAGTGATGGACCTATTAAGTTGGCGACTCTTTTTTGGACCTTGTCTAAGAGGGAGTGACTAGTGGATGATGCACCAGCCCAGATGTGGCAACAATACTCCATGCATGGGCGGATGGTGGCTTCGTAGACATATAGGAGACTGTCAAGTGTGAGAAGTTTACTAGCATGGTATAGAGAGCCCATCTTCTTTGCAGCAGCCTTGGCAATGTCTTCAATGTATTTGTTTCAATTTGGAGCGAAAATGTACAAATGGGCACTTAATGAAACTAGTTTTTGGAGGAGGAAACATGAATCGGTGGCATTGTTCCAAAATGAACTGTAGAAAGGAGAAAGAAGTACGAACGAATAATTGACAGTGAAGCCCATACCCAGCATATTGAGCGTCTGTGGCATTCTGCAAAGGTCAGAAACAAGAGGCAATGTTGATCTAATGAAAAGGTGTTCATATTTTTAATATATTTATGTTGTTTAATAAATTTGTTTGGCAGTAAGAACATAGTATTAACACTGGTCATTATATTTAATTACACCGGTGTAATTAAATATAATGAATAGTGTTATTTAATATCCTGCTCGTTTTAAATAATATGCAGAGTTATTTAACGCGATGTTTCTTTTAAATAATGTTTCGTATTTTGGTTACAAATATACACACACAACATCTCAATTGCAGTTAGATAAAAAAAAAATTTTTTTAAATTAAAATCTCTGTTTTTTTTTATATCGGGATCCATAGAATCATATGAGAAAAATAATCAATAAGCTACTCGACTGAGCTCCAACCACTCTTTACTCCTTGTAAGGCATTTATAACAAGAACTCGTCTTTTTACCACAAATGAAAAGAACTTTCCCTTCTTCCTCAGTGTGCCTAGCATCAGCCATGACAGAGTTACTTTCCACGAACTTCCTGTCTGTGGAACATGTTTCCACAGGATTGCTTCCCTGTGGGCTGCAATATAGTCGTCTTCAAAATCAATGCTAATAAATAATTTTCATAAACGGTCTCCAAAACTGATCAAACTTTGTTTATTTGATTCATTATTTTTAAGCCTCTTATAAAATTATTCATCATTCAACTGAAAAGTTATCAATCTCGTTAACCCCTATCAATGCAAAAATTGTTTATGGACGTTGAGCATGCAAATTCTTATCTACCTTCGCCCCACACAACCAATCGTAAATTGCCATCAATTCTAAAAGATGATTACCTTTTGACAGAAGAGTTAAATGAAACTTAGTCCATAGATGAGTGAGATGTGTTTGGGAGGTGGGTTGGAATATTTCATTGTGACTTGTTCTTTCTTGTTGGTTTTTGACACGTGGAGTAATTGGACTCCGGAAATTTGAGTCTGAACTCGGGACTTCCATTATCGTTTTTCAACCTACAAACTATTATTATTATCATTATTTTCTTTTCACCTATTTATTTTTCATTACATAGAAACAAACATATCTCCATTATTTTTTAGTCTTTATTACTTATGAATCACCAAAAGCCACGTGAGGATTAGGGTTAATGAGATGGATAGATTTTCAGTTGAATGATGATGAATATGATGAGAGGATTGAAAATGATGAATGCAATAGACAAAATTTGAATATTTATGAAAACAAGTAATTTTTGATATTGGATTTGAATTGTATTCTGCAGGGAAACAGTTCCGTGATAATGTGCTCCAGAGACAGAAAGCTTTCAGAAAGAAATGCTGTTCATTGAAATTCCCTTTGATGCTAGTAACATGGAGGAAGAAAGGAGTTGTGGTAGAAGACGAGTTTGCAGTTGTGATAACAAGAAGAGTTCTTGCTGTGAATGTCTTACAAGAAAGAACCAGAGATTAGAGCTCAGTTGAGCATCTTCCATGGAAATGGCAAAGTGTAGTATCTGTTCTGTCCATGGAAATTATAGTAAGGATTTTTAATACTGATGTATAATCCAACTATTGTTAAGGTATGCTTAACGAATCATATAGAATGAATATTTGGTAGTCTTATAGATGATGCACCATGTTTCAGTGACTTCGCGTCGTCAACGTTCGGGCAGGTCTAGAAAGCGCCAAAGAGTTGACAAAACTATTAACCAATCTATCAGCTTGTTGAATCTTCTGAGGGACTAAATTTTGACAAAAAATGTAAAAAAAAAAAAAAAAAGAAGCAAATCAAACAAATCATCTTTTGAAACTTTCCGGTGCACAAACAAAAAAAAAACATTATTTAAAAACATTTGATTAACAAAAGTAAACATCTAATTAATAACAGTTGTTTAGCTATGGTTTGTTTGTTCTTTATTTTTATATATGTATTTTATTTTGATTTTCTTTGTCGTGATATATCGGCTGTGAGTCTTCAATTTAGTGTTTGGCAGTTTTTGCCTCGTCAACTCTCGGGCGCTTCCGTAACCTGCCAGAACGTTGACGGTGTGAAGTCACGGAAACATGATGCGTCATATATAAGAGTACCGAATATTTTACAATAGGTATTGTGTTTTGTCATGGGATATGATCATCATATTCGGTTTAACATCCGTTTTACATGCTGGCATGCATTGGATGGCTTTAAGAAATTGATTTCAAAACTAACCTATCTCTAATCAGATCTTTATTTTTTATTTTTTCTCTTAAGCCCATTCTTATCACTTCCACCCATGTTTTCCTTAGCGTTTCCCTGTGAACTTGACCTATTCTACATCTACTAACCCATTCTTTCAATGTGATCATACTCTTGAAGTCTCCTGTTCTGCACAGATCTTTCTATACTGTCCAGATTTAATCATCATCTTGGATCATCAGAACTAAGCCTTTCTTTAAGACTCACATTACACATCCATCGTATCATTTTCATATTATTTCTCTCCATGAAACGCATATCCTCAACCTTCACTGGCAAGGTTTCACTTCCATACATCATCACACGTCGTTACCTCTTGAAATCAGACAAGTACTTGCTCCAATTCTATTATCAAGGTTAAAAAAAAACTTCTCAGCATCTCAATAGCTTTGCTATCCACATTTAACTAAAATAAAAGGATTTATATGTCATTAAAGAGACAAACCAAATCTCTCACAAACTAACAGACATAGTCAAAAAGATGGCGGCGCCATTGTTGTTGCTCTTCTTGGAATACACTAATCAATTATTTCAATGTGACTCTATTGTAATATCGACATAAAACCTCAGGCTTGATTCAATGAATTCTACCGACTGTTCATTTCTCTCTTCATAGTCAATCAATAATTTCAGTCCTTTCATCAATTTCTTGTATTAATCTGGATATATATATATTTAGATATATATCTGTATGTATATATATATATATATATATATATATATATATATATATATATATATATATATATATTTAATGTACTTTGCCTGAACATTGAATTCTAATAAAATTTGACTCGCACCTTATTTTATTACTTTATTTTATATTATGCTATATATATATATATATATATATATATATATATATATATATATATATAAAAGCCTAAATGAACATGACAAAAGAATAGGATTTTCAAATTACCGACTGGACATTTTGTTTTATTGCATTTCTTTGACAACTGAAGAGTCGTCGTCGTCGTTGTCAAATGGTCTTACAGATACCACAATACATTTGCTATTGACCTGAGGTAAGAATACAACCCCCCACCCCCCCAAAAAAAGGAAAATTGTCTGGTTTAGAAAGTTGAATTATATATAAATGTTTCAGATTAAGAAGCAATTTCCACCACCCATAATACTTAGCACTTATGTGGGACATACTTCTGGTTAATTGTTAATTCTATATTACATTGAAATACTAGTTCTGTTCGGATCACCAAAGTTAAGCAACATTAAATATGGTCAGTATTTAGATGGGTGATCACTTGGGTATATCAAGTGTAGTAAATTAGGAAGCGGAAGAGTCACTTTTTCTAATAGGCTTGTAGAAACTGACAAATCTATCCCTACCCCAACTCCATCTATGTGTCAATGAGTATAGAGTAAACTAGAGTCTCAAACCTTGGTAAGGCAACTTGCATAGAAAGAAAACTCCTAACTAACACTAGTACTTCTATGCTTATCGCAGCGGTGGTTCCAGGCACTCTTTCGGAGTGTACCCATCACAGGCCAATCATCAGCTCTGGTTTTAAATGATTTCTAACGATGATGAAAATGGTTTTCAGAAAGACTGTAAAACATTGAATACTATCATGTCAAACTAGGCTTATCCAAATATCTGATCTCTTCAGGATAATCAAGAATTTTGACCCCTGTAAGTGGTGGGACAAATAGATGATTTTTGGATGAGTAATTATCATGCCAGATGTAAGAGATGTGTCGGTTAGGAGAGGGGAGAGATGATAATAATAGAGCACATGTTCAACTGCTGTTTGGGGAGAGGTCCTATTCAACAAATCATTTTTGTTTTTAAATATATTTTTTTGTATTTTCTTTAATGGATAGAATTGTCAACGCGCACAAACAGGAGATGAGGCAGACAGATGATAGAATAACATTCTCTCTCCCTATCTATCTCTCTCGCCCCATTCAAAACGCATCTGTACATTAAATGTAAATAAAAACATATACTTATTTAAAATAACAATATCGACATCAATTTTAATCAACTAGCATAAATGACAAAGAATGTTCCAAAGAAAAACAACAAAATCAAAAATAGGGCCGACATCGATGCATGCCCCTCTCCCTCATATTCTCACACTTATGCAATGCACAAGGAATGGTGATACCCATGGTGTCAGGGTTGAGATGGGGAAGATGTTATAGCACACATATTCTGCACCACCAGAATAATTTTTCATAATATGGCAAATTTTAGCATCATTTTTTAACTGTTCGATATATATATATATATATATATATATATATATATATACTGATCAGCCAATAATAGCTACAGAATCTGACGATCTGGTGAAAGCAATTAGGCGTTGGCAATATCCGATTTGGCATAAACACCGATTTGGCAATGATATTTGCACTTATTAAAAAGAATTCATCATCATTCATAGTCGGTATTTTAAAAAGTCTTAAAATTAAATATTTTACTGAAGGCCAATTCTTTTGCTAATGAGTAGGTTTATTTTTTTGACAGTCAGATCAAGTCATGATCTCTTATTTACACGAGCTGAACCCGTGTAAATTACACGGTATTATCATTTCTCCTTCATTAGTGTATGAGTCATCATTTTTTTTCATTGTCAGCTTATTTTCTATTCTATCTATATAATAAAGTGTAATACTATAGACTGCCCCCTCCCCACAGCAGGGACCATCAGGAAAGATTAACTAAGAAATTGAATTGAATGACAATAAAAATACCGGCTGATACATGGAGCTCCAAAGACCAACGACGCCACAACAGTTACTTGTTAGCTTTCTAGATGGCTAGGTAGCAATAGCGAGGGTGGGCTGGGGGAAAAAGGGGATGCTGTCAGATAGGATGTATCCAGCTTCCAGTTGAAAGTAGATATATTCGGGGGTTGCTGGCTGTTAAAAGAAGATGGATCTCGGCGTGCAATAAATAAGGTTGTTACTGGAACCGACATGACCGGGCAATGATCAATATATAGCATGACGTGGACATAGCTATATTTGATGGAAGATGATTAAAAAAGAAATTATGTTAATATTTAAATATTTTCCATAATATATTTAGCATATTTTATGTTGTAAGGTAAATACGTTTATATATATATATATATATATATATATATATATATATATATATATTCAGTTTTGTATCTAAATTAATAAATGTGAAAGTTGAGTTAAAATCTTGCACTAACAGTGAAATCAAAACACGCTATTTTAAGTTAATTCAATTCTATACAACACCCACACTATCATATTTATATATTGCTTATGTATTTTTGACTTAAGTCGTAAGGTTAACTAATTTAGGAAACAGCAGTTTATTAATTACCTATTCTTTGTTAATTTTTTTATTTATTTAATGATTGATTAGATTTTAATATAACAAATAGTTTTGTTTAAGAATATTGTTTTACTTCACAGACAAATATTTAGCAATTGTGTTCAAATGTTTCTTTCCGGCCTTTTCTTTAGGGAGACTAACCCTAATTTTCATCAAGTTACGTTCTATTTTTAAATTGTAAGTTAACCCCATCTGCACGCACATACACCCACACATACATACATACCATCGCCCAGGCAAATTGATTTCTTTTTATTTCTTTTCTTTACAGTCATATTTAATAAATAAATAAATTTGCATGGAAATTCATAAAATGTTAATGTTTATCTATCCATATGGATAAATACGAAAGTTTTCGTTTCGTGTTTACAACAAAGTTATGAATTAAATGTTTATTACTTAAAAATTTTGTTTCAAGTGTTCTAAGTAGCTAACTTTGTGAAGCGATAGCTAGCCAGCGGAGACAGCTAGTGTTTTATAAAACCGGATATGTAAGTTTTACAAAATGAGCTGTGAACTGATCATGGATATTTAGCTAGATTAGTAAATAAGTATTGCAGCAATATTTCGCTGTAGGTGTGTTAAAAACGGAATTTTTCAGATAAAGTTAGATGACATACGAAAAAGTCATTTCCATGAGAGCTTAAGCTGACCTGTACCGAAAGGTGCGTCATGGCAGAAAGTCGACATGGTAAAGAGGTCAAATAGATTATGTCTCTTAGGTGTCGAACATACATATTTTGCAGGCTCTTCCACCACCCCTAAGATGAATGGCCGGAAACATGCAATCATCTAGATGAAGTTGTTGTAAGAAAATAAATGAATCAACAAGAAAATAATATCCAGCCCAGAGTAAATAATGGAATTGTTGTTCTTTTTAATTGCTTCAATTATTGCAGCTAGAAGGAAAAAAACTGTAACGATACATAATGACATGTATTATTTAAAATCATGATCCTTTTCGATATTATTCCTGATTTTTGTTACAATAATAAACATGAAATATTTATTATAGTAAAATAAAATACATAGATATCGTTTTTTTTTTACTATTGTAATATTTGGGCTGGAGAATCTCTGTCCCATTTGAGAGTTCCTGATAAGGTGCAGAAACGTATCTGTAATTTGATTGGCTCCCATCCTTTCTTCTTCTCTACACCCTCTCTCTCTCACAGACGTGATCTTGCTAGTCTCAGTCTTTTCTATAAGTACTATTATGGCATGTGTTCTTCGGAATTGTGTGATCTATTTTCTGCTTCTTCTGTTCCAGCTCCTTTGACTCGTTTGTCTAGTGGTCTCCATCGATTCGCTGTTTTGATACCTCATTGTAATACAGCTTCCTATTCCAGTAACTTTTTTCTAAGAACCGCAGGCTTGTGGAACTCTCCTCCATGCTGACTATTTTCCTCCTACCTATAGCCTTGGTATTTTCAAGAGTAAGGCCAATAGGCATCTCCTGTCTTTGCGATAACTATATCTTTCATTCTTGTTAGCTACTTATATCAAGTGGCTTCATGCCTTGTCTGGAGCGATTTCCATAAAAGAAAAATACGATCAATAGTTGTAGGTGTTTGTGCTGGCTAAGAAAGTTAAGAATCACTGTTAAAGAAGATCGTCAACAGGATTTCTGTATTAAATCTACCATGCATCAAAATGTTAGCCTTGAAAGTAGTACTTTTTCCGGGAAATTTTGACTCATTCTTTTGTTAAAACATAAATTTGGTATGCTTGGGACTTGTTTTGAAATTTCTGTCGGCAGAAAATACGAAAAAATGGCCAAGTTTACAAAAATATCCTTTACTATCTATTTCTAATTTCTATTTAGATGCAGGTGTGTAAAAATAAGGTTAGAATCGGGAATTTTCCAAGGAAGGTAAAAGTTAGGCAGAGAATGGAAAATTCCTTTAGAGGTTAACACTTAGAGTTAGAGCTACGTGCACAGGAATTTGCTTCATGGACAGGAAGTCCAAAGTGATATGTGGAAAATAAGCGAACAGATCGTCTTTCTTTCTGCACAGTCTGAGAGAACGTTCAGCTTCATAACAGAGCTCCTATTCTCCTATGGGAGATGGGTGAGGGGGGTGTATATTGTATACATGAGAAGAACAATAATACCCTGAAAAGCTTTATTTTGTGTTTTAATTTTTTACATATCTTTGACGACTATCATGATTAGAAGAAGAAGGGGACAATGAGAGCAAGGGGAGAGGTAACAATAGCGGCTGTGTGTCATCTACACAATGAGCTACCAACTACTGGTCAGAAACCGCCATCCAGATAATCTACTAGAATTTAAGAATCCATTTCCGTAGTGCTACATAGTCAGATGTTTGTAATACACAAAACAGTAAAATTCACTGCATTTTTGTTCTTGTCTTGCTGGTACATACATTTCATAGGGGTAAGGGGTTAGGATATTCTCTTGTTCCTTTTCTCTGTTAGCTGGTATACTCATGAAGGAGACAAGAATTTTCACTTGAAATATATTTTATTTATTTGACGAATAAATGTCCATGTCTTTCTGACTGGATCAACTCCCCGTGGAGAGTCGAAGTACCCTTATTTATCAAGACTTTACATTATGCCTTTTTTGGGTAATTTCTTTAACTTTTTAATGAGTCATCGCATCAAGGCTAAAAGCCATTCGAAGATAAGGATTAATGAGATCGACAGATAGTCAGTTTGGTGGTCAAGAATATTATGAGAAGATTGAAAATAATGAACGGAAGACTTGAAGTCTAGAATGTTTTAACCCTTAGGGAAGCAATTTTGTGACAATGTGTTCTACAGATGGAATGTTCTGTTCGTAGAAATTCCATTTGGTGCTAGGCAGACGGAGGAAGAAAAGAAAAGTTCTTTGCAGCTGTGGCAGAGAGACAAGTTCTTGCTGTGAATGTCTTACCAGAAGAAATCAAAGATTGAAGTCGAGTCAGCAACTGAAATCCTACTTTAAATCTTTCCTCAGTCACTTGATCAAACCAACCAACCGAGTATGAACTTTCCATATGGAACCATAATTGATCCCATCAGTCAATTCAGATCTACACTTGACTTTAACACTGCGTTGTATCAAGAAGCTAAAAGCATTTATTGAAAATTTAAACACAAGTTCTTATAATATTTATAATAGTGATAAAACTTGCATTAACAAGTGGGTTCTTGTTCGTCTCTTGCCAAATATTGGCATCTTCTCTTTCTTTTCGCTTTTGTACTTGATAACCGGAGAATTCCGGAAAGATTAAATATTAAGATTATTTATTTGATCGGATTAATTTAATCATCATGTGAAATTGATTAGAACCATTGAGTCTTTTGATGATAATCGATTAACAAATAAAAAATTGACTATTCAAATAAATTATTTATAAGAGATGATATCAGACATTGCTTCAGTTAGTCTGTTCCATGGCATATCAACACTTTAGACGTTATTCAATGTCAAAACACTGAACAATTCATTTTATCTCTTTTACGGCATATCACGGTTTGTTCTTTATGGCCAAAACACAATACCTATTGAAACCAGTTTATTGGTAAGTTTGTTTTTCTTACGGCATATCAGCCCCTTTTAATATTATTTAATACCAAAACACAAAACCTATTGGAAATAATTCATTGATCATGATTAATTTAAAACAAGTTACTATTTTACCTATGGTTGAGCAGAGGAAGTTTTTTTATACAAATATTTCTAAAATCTAAGACGTAAGCTTACGGGGTCTTAAAAAGAAATTGAAATTCAGGGAGCCTTGCTTAATTGGTCTCTAATGACTCTGGATCAAATTCAATGCAAATCTAAAATATTTAAATTTTCAAATGGGAGATTATTTCCATATTATGCTCCTAAAAACCCTTTAAAATAGTCCAGAAAAACTTAGAATTGGGGAATGTATACCTAACTTCATATACATGTATCCCCTAAATGTTAAAATTTACAAAACAAATCGGTGCTTATGTTACTCACCGTGTTGCCTAGAATATATATTCTCAAATTCATATTGATTCGTTCATTAGTTTAGTAGATTATCCTGTACATAGAAATATATAAATATATACACATACCTAAGTTTATATATATATATATATATATATATATATATACGGGGTCTGTCTAAAAAGTATCCGACCGTAGGCCAGAATAATATTTCAAATATGTTACGGGGTTGGGACCCTAATCCCCTTAAAAGTAGGCCCCTTGTGTTTGCACACACTTAGCCCACCGATCCATCCACTGCCGGAAACACCTCTGGAAGTCTTTTTTTGGAATGGTGTTCATCTCTGCCATCGCGTTAGATTAAACAGGTGTTTAGAGAAGATGTGATGGGTGTAACACGAAGTAAGGAGTAGTTTAACCGATTCAAAAATGGCTGCACATAAGCGGAGAGTGACCAGCGTTCTGGCAGGCCCCAAACTGCTCGGAGTGTAGCTGTTGTTGAGAGGGTGCGAAAAAGAGATAACACGGAACGCGACGGCAGAGATGAACACCATTCCAATAGAAGACTTCTACAGATGTTTACGGAAGTGGATGGATCGGTGGACTAAGTGTTTGCAAGCACAAGGGGCCTACTTTGAAGGGGATTAGGGTCCCAAACCTGTAACGTATTTGAAATATTTTTTCTGGCCTAGGGTCGGGTAACTTTTAGACAGTTCTCATATATATATAGAGAGAGATATATATAGAATACTTTAATCTGATTATTTAGAGTGGTGCTTGATTATCAGTAATATAATGTCTGCCACTGTAAATGTATGTGTAAACCTTGACTGAAGTTTACAAGCATTCTCATTCAAATCACATATTAGTTATTAACTACCAACCTCATATATATTAAATGCCATCAATGTAACAAGGGATATAAATCTATGGCTGGTTTAAAGAGACATCATAGAACTCATAAACCCCCACAATTAAATACTGTACTAGACGGCACTATCTATATATGTAGTCTATATAATGAAAGATTTCTACGTCTTTTAGGCTTGAAAAGTCACCTATGAGTTCATACACCAGAAGACCTATTGCAGAATAAAAATAGTGAGTAAAGTTGTTTAACGAGTAGTCAATTATATATATATATATATATATATATATATATATATATATAACTTACTACTCATATACATATCATATATCTATATTATATCGAATATAAAAATATCAGCCAGATTCTCGAAGTTAGACCATAATAGCATTTTATCTCAAAATCAATATTTGATTTCTATCTAGCCAGTAAATTACTGAAATGTTCAGTTTTGTTCTTTACATAAAATATTGCAATCGCTTTCATCGATTACATATTCTTTCCAACTTGCTAATTCTTTTTGTAGTAGACATATTTTGGAGGTGCCGTTGTCGGCCAGCATAAAATGGTTTAAACTTCAAATGGATTACAAAAAGATCAATATATTTTTTATTTTCATTTACTTTTAATAAATATAATATAATAATTTTTAAATATACAGGTTGGCATATACACATTGACAAAATTATTTTTAATCGCTTCTCGTGCATGCAAACCTGTAAACGTTATATTTACTTTTCTTTCTAAATGAGTGACACATTCACATTTTCTGTCTACTTTTTCCTTTAAAGCACATTCACAACTTTTCTATAAAACAAATTGTAAATATTGCTAATTATATTTTAATTGCTATTGATTATTTTCAGTAGCTTTCAGCTTTTAATTTTGTCTTGTCTAATGTCAGTAAGCCGTTCTTCTTTTCAGGAGAGTAGTGAAATCCTCTTCATACTTATTTCATTGTCAATATTTTTTGTATTTTGTAACCCTTTCATTTTTGTTAAAACATTGGAAATATTTAAACTGTCGCATAGAAAGTTCGGTTTGACTTTAACATTCTGAGCTACTCATATGAAATACTTTTATAAATAAAGATTAAAACCTGGGGAGGTGCCACTCAGCACTGTCCTTTTTGCATTAACAGAGTACAAAACCGACTTTGCAATCTAGTGGGAGATGATCTCTTCTCTTCCCTACAGCCCCTTTCACACTGAAGTGATGTTGCTAGCCTCTCTCTACTGTATCTTATGTTCATGGTAGGTGTTCGACTGAGCTCTAATCATTCGCTCCCTCCCTGTAAAACATTCACAGCAAGTCCGTCTGACAGTTACTACCACTTTGGCCCACAGGGAATCTGAGAGTAAGAGTAACTTTATACTCCCTAATTGAGGCCTTACCCACCAGCTTATTAAACAATAATATAAATAACAACACTATCCCAGAAATATAATAAAATACTGTAACAATGTAGTATATTGAGTACGGGTGCGTTAACCAGTTTTGAATTACGGTTATTTTCCGTTTAGTTGTCATTTGAGAATTGTTGAAGGATGCACTGTCTGGAAGGGTCCAATCAGACGAACGTGGGAAGAAAACAGCAACTGGATAGGGAATTATGTTATCAGAGAAGGAAGAAGAATGTGTTAAATGATAATTCAGATAGCAGTGTGGAGTGAAGCTAAAAGGACACAAATGAATATAAGCTCGTCGATTAGAACAGATAAAGATACTCTCATCCTCCCCCACTCACAGTGATACTATGTGAGACCCCAAATAAAATTCTATCTGTTAAAATGCTAAATGAACGGAGTTGGTTTTATTCATTTCATGCGGCTAGAAAGAGTTTTTTTGGTGAGTTTAATTTCAGCTCTTCCAGAAAGTAAGCCATGCTTAAGTCATCACTACTAAACGCCCCGTCACGAATTAGACGAAGGAAATTCAGGTATGGAGGCCCATACTGATAAAGACTACATCTCAAGATCTGACAACAATTCTGTGTTCAGTTATGTTAAAGAATGATAGATTAATTTATTATAGATGTACGTAAGGAGACATTTGCTCTATATATTCTTCTAGTGGGAAAATCAATTACTGACAGAGGCAATTCATACAAATAATAATGAATATTTATTTAACAAGCTTCGTTTAAAAATAAAAGTAAGGAGAATAGAAAGTGAACTTTTGGTTTACTTTCGGCAGTCTTGTAACTCTCGCTTCCCTTATTTTGTCCTTTAGTCCTCACATTCCATGAGCGATGCTCCTGACAAAGGGGGAATAATTGCTGTTTTCTGGGTCAGAATCTATCCATTAAACACTTATCGTTGGCTAATTTTTTATCTTCATATAGTACTTTTTTTAGCTCCTTACATCAAGTAGATTCATGCCTTGTCTGGAGCGATTTCCATTAAAAAAAATCATCTTTCATCAATTTTCTAAAGTAAAGTAGTTAATCCTAATCTTTCGAATCCTTCTCTATAACTGTAATCTAATACTATTTTTATTAGCTATGTCATTCTTCTTTGTATGCATATCAATCTCAATATTACATTCCAATTTCCATATCTAGCACTATAACCAAGTGGCATGCTCTATTATCAAGTGGCTTCTTTGCCTTGTCTGAAGCGATTTCCATTAAAAAAAAAAACAGTTTCTGTAATTGTTATGGTGCCGTACCTATAATGAACATTTGTACTCGACCATTCTCAATAAATACTGGAAGCATTAGGCTTATCAGTTGTTGACTTTAACCCCAGTCTACACTGGCAGTCAGGACTGACGGTCCACTTCTCTGGTT
Organism: Sepiola atlantica; assembly: GCA_963556195.1. Lineage (NCBI taxonomy): Eukaryota > Metazoa > Mollusca > Cephalopoda > Sepiida > Sepiolidae > Sepiola > Sepiola atlantica. The sequence goes on along the minus strand of OY744530.1, from coordinate 11,196,111 downwards.
CCTCTGTTATATATACTTTTCTCCAATATATTTGTTTTACCTAAACCCTGTGTCAGTGTTCTCATTTTGGCCCTTAAACAAGGCCATAACAGCAATGAAGAGAGAAACGTTAGTATTTTAAAGTAAAATCGGAGACGAAAGATTCAGCCTTTCTTATCAGCATGAGTAGCCATTGTGTGTGTGCCTAGTTCGCCTACAAGAAGTTTGTAGCAGTAATTGATTGTGCAGCATTACTGACAAGAGTTTGCGTGGAGGATTTAGGCTGACTGACTGTTCTTGGTTTCTCCCTAAATCGTCAGTACCCGGCTCCAAAGCAACTTTCAAACTAAATGTAAATGCATTATTCAGGACTTGTGATTGGTTGAGATCCGATTTCAGTTACCAATTAAAATTGAGTATTTTATAGAAATTAACCAATAAAAATTAAGTATTTTATAGAAATTAACTAATCAAAATTAAGCATTTTATAGAAATTATTTTTCTGCTGCTGATATCCGCCGGGTTCGACGTCCTTACCTTTTGTCATTAACACAAGATAAACAGATATTTTGAATCGCTTTTCAACGATATTATTCTGATTTACAACCTGTTCACATATAAACTGATATTAGCACAGCATGGATTGTAATATTCAATTTGCATGAATTTAATCTTTAATTAAATAAATATTTGTGCTGTATTATTTATTTCCAATTTGATTTCTTTTTGAATATTTATATATAAACAATGTTTCCTATGGAGAGATATTATATTTTAGACAGAAAGATTATAATTCTGCATTCTCTATATTCTGTCATTTTCATAATTAAACTAAACAAGAAACAATTTCAAGAAAACAATAATTAACTGCAAATCAACACCGTGTTAAATAAATAGGAATAAGACATTTTAATAGGAGAAAGTTTTTAATATTTATTTTAAGTCCAGTATGATACAAGAAAAAATGCCTTCTTTCAATCCTGAGACAATGGATACACTCTGTAAGGGAACCTGTGCGGAGAATCTATAGTGCAGCAAGGGTTGCACAATCGACAACCGCATCTCTCCTGAACTGGCATTTCATGAATCCAGTGAAAAGGAGAAGTTCAGGATGACTAGAAACAATACCATGAAGGTGATCAACTAAGCTTCAATCTCTGGTTCTTCCTTGTAAGACATTCACAGCAAGAACTCGTCCTTTGTTATAATTGTTTTATATAGCCCTTTTAATAATGCCCAGGAGGTTATTTATGTTGTTCACTTCCTTGAAGACATTTTGTCTTACCTGGATACTTTTCTCAGACAGGTCGCTGGAATATGCTCGTAAATGAAGTTAATGATTAGTATTTAAACTTAAAATATATTGTAGTACTAGCGTTTGGTGATCTGATCCGTGGGGACGTCTTTGGAAGGGCGGTTAATGTCCTGACATGGTACCCAGCTCCTCGAGTGGCAACGATAGGCACATCCCTTTGATAAAATAGTTAATTAAACCAGGTTGGGTACTTGGTCGGTTTGCAGGATGGCATCATTGGGCTGGTTTCATTAATTCTCTCTTGAGAATTAATCATCGGTTTTTGGAAATCAGGGTTTTCTAATAAGCGAACAATATATTACTTTATATATAAAAAATATATTTTATTTATGCCGAATAAACCTTTTAAACTTGAATAGCTTGACGTGTGCTACCGATGCGTTGTGCTGCTAACACCAAAAATGTTTTCAAACCCCTTGCCGTAGACTAAACGAGAGGAAGGAGGGAGAAAAAAGAAAGGGAGAGGGGGGGGGGGCGGAAGAGGGATATAGAAAATACAGTTTCCAGCATAAATCTTGAATGATAGTTGATTAGATCTTTAATCCCGGCAGCCGGCAGTGTTTGATTGTTTATAGTCAAATCGTCATTCAACTTGTGCCGGCAACCAGACCGTTTTGATATAAACAGCATGTCTGTGTCATACAAGCTGACATATTTTTCAGTTCATAGCTGTTACGATTCTGCTCGTTTGCCCATAAGGACAGTCCAAGTTATATAAACGGTCGTTTAAATGTAGAGAATTGCAGCTCCCCCCCCCCCCAGAGTGGGGGGGGGGCATTATCCTTGCCACAATATTACTGCTAATACTTGTCAAACCGCCATCCTAAGTAATCAAATTTTACCAATTCCATACATCGTTTCCAATCCTCTCATAGAATTGTTCATCATCCAACTGACAATCTTATTAATTCTTATCTTCAAATGGCTTTTTGACTAGGTAGATGGTAACTAGTTAGTATAATAAAAAAAATATGCGGCCGATGCTTCAGAACATTGGCAGCATTAGTTTTGGGCGATTTTAAATATAAAAAAAAAGAATGCAGATTATTCTTCATGAACTGTCTGCTGCACGGTTTTTGCAACAATTTTTTTTACATATTGATTTTCATAAACTGAGGGGGTTCACTTCACTATTATATTTTCACTGTAAAATGAACACTTACTTTATAGCCAGTATAATTAAAATCCCTTATTTCTATGCAACGGTAAATGGTAACTACATTGTACATTTTAAACGAGGGATTTCAGTTACATCAGGCTACAATGTTAGTGTTCAATAATAATTTGAAGTTCCAAAAAATATTTTTTTTTATATCGTTGTAAAATCAAAATGACACTTACTGGCATAAGGGCTAGAATGAAGAACTATAATGTTCCCTCCTGGACTAACAACTTATCAAAACACAAAGTATGAACTTGCCCATTTAAGAACAATAGAACATCCCAGTCTGCTAATATACAAACTCTCTGGTTTCCGATCTCTATCTATTTAGTTCTAGCTCAACTGGTTAGACAGCTGAGCAAAATCTGCTGTATAATGTAACACATGTTAAAATAAAGGTAAAGAATTTGAACGGAAATATAAATTTTACCTTGAGTTAAGAAACACTTTTCTTTCTCTCATAGCTCGCAAACTAACTGAATTACATGGAACTGATAAAATAGTTTCACATCTGACAGTCACATCTCAGGAATCTCTTATCACCTAAAAATTCGTCCTTCATTCCAACAAAGAGAAGAACTTCTTTTAAACTTGTAGAGGGGCCCAGAACAGAAAAGAGAAAAAATTCTTCAAAGATAATTCACTAATCTTGACAAAGGATTAACAAAAAAAAAAAAAAACGGATATTCTGATGATGGTGATTGCCACATCTTTACAGAAGAAGGGCATCCCTACAAAATGGCTATGCTCGGTTCTGGACTTGAAAATGGCTTAGCAGCTCCAATTTACTTTTAATACATCCATTCATTCGGTACATTGAGCCATTAAAATACTATTTCGAACTTAAGCATGACAGATCAACAAAAATGCTATTTGAAACCCAACAACAGGAGACATATGAAAATTCTATTTCAAACCTAACAACAAGAGACTTATGGAAATGCTATTTGAAATTTAAATGTGACAGGCCAACGAAATTCTATTTCACACATAGAACGTGACAGACAATCAAAATTGCTATTTTAAACATAGCTTAACAGACCACCGAAATTGATATTTCAAACTTAAGCATGATAAACCAACTAAAATTGTATTTCAAACTTAGGCATAACAGACTTACGAAAATGCTATTTTAACCTTAAATGGGACAGACCAACAAAATTCTATTTCACACTTACCACATGACAGGCTATTTTAAACTTAACTATAATAGACCAACGAAAATGCTTATTCAAACTTAAGCATAACAGACCTACAAAAATGCTATTTAAAACTTAACAAAAGAGAGATCAATGAAAATTCTATTTAAAACTGAAGTGTGACAGACTGAGTGACCAATGAACAAATAATAGAAATATATGGATGGATCTATAAGGAAAACTTGTTTCCACCCCCCCATTACAACCAATCATGAATCAAATACCTTTCAAGATAATAGATAGTTCTTTCATTATGAAATTGATAAATTTTACTGTTTGAAAATGTTATCTCAGACAAAGTCTTAGAGATTCCATTATGTTAGAATAAATGTTTAGCGAATGTTTTGTTCTGGGGTTGAACATCATGTCAGATTATGGGTGAATTAGGAAATAAAGGGGTCAGTGAATCTCTCGATAGGGGCTTTGTTTCTAGAGCAATAGCTCTCAACATATCGAAAACCTTTTATCAGGTCTAGCACAAAGTGTTTCTTCACAAACTTGTTAGCTATAGAATATCTGGCAATGTCTTCTCAACCATCAATTCTTTTCTCTAGCTCTATAAAAGTAGTTGTTGGTGGGCCGATTTCTGAAACACATAGTATAAATGTCAGCATTCCTAAATAATATATTCTCGGCCCAACCCTATTAATGATGTTCCAAATCATTTTCTGAGATCATTTTTTGACATCTATACAGACGATACAATTGTTTATGGCAGTAGTTTGAAGAGCATTGGTGATCAAGATTTTTCTGATTCTTTCTCTTCTGATCTCAAGTATGTGGTGCAATGAGGAAAAAGTGACCTCTAACACATCTTCTTCACCTGTCATCACCAACGCTCAGATCTTTGTTTTGCTCCAATTGAAATGAATTGCGCTTTCCTTGAAGAAACTCTTTGTCTTGATAAGCTCCAAGGACTGACTTTCACTCCAGATATAAAACAGAAAACTTATATCCAATCTGTTGCTGTAGGAAAAATGATTGGATCATTCCACCACTCCAGAAAGTACCTCACTCTTGATGCAATCCTCTACCGATATACGAGTCAAATACGTCTTAAGATGGCAAACTGCTGCCGTATCTAGAAAAATGTCAGTCAAAACACTTGACCGAGTACAAAACTGACTTCACAATCTAGTGAGCAGATGATCTCTTCTGTTCTCTACAGCCGTTTTCTCAAAGAGGAGACTTCGCTAGTCTTTCTCTGCTCTATCGTTATTTCCATGGACGGTTCTCGATTAAGCTCTAATCTCTGGTTCCTCCCTTTAAGACATGCACAGCAAGAATACGTCTTCCTACTGCAACTAGAAATAACTTTCTTTTCTTCTTCTATTTGCCTAAAATCAAACGAAATTTCTATGAACGAAGTTTCTTTCCAAGACTTCCAACTTGTGGAACATGTTATCACTGGATTGCCTCCATACGAGCTACAACATGGTCGTTTTCAGATCCAATGTCAACAAATATATCAGAAACTGTCCTCATAAGTAATCAAATTTTCTCTTATTTTCATTCCACTCATCATTTTCAATCCTCATAATATTCTTCATCATTCTTGAGAGTTCCAGCAGATTCTTATGTGCTCTCTGCTGCACAGGTATTGGCAGCAATAGCACCTTGCAAGTACTGGGTGCACAAGAGGTGCAGTAATTTGAGGCGTTTGGTTGAAAATCCAAGTTTCACATGTACAACGTGTCAAGGACAAGCACATTCTCTTGATGGTAGACCACAGGCAAGTGTCCAAGCTGTCCCTAATGAGTTATAGGATGTAACTTCCCTTTGCTACATGGGAGACATGCTCTCAGCTTCTGGGTGCTGTGAACTCATCACCAAAACACAGGTCAAGACTGCCTAGAAGAAGTTTTGTTAACTGCAGCCACTACTCACCTCATATCACCTCACATACAAGACTCGTGGCCATGATTATAGTTCCTATGTTCGTAGTGCAATGTTCCATACTTGTGAGACCTGGCCTTTGGTTAAAGCAGACCTGCAACGATGGCCACGTAATAATAGGGCAATGATTAGACAGATTTGCAATGCGAAGCCAGAAGATGGGGCAACTGTACAGTCGCAAGATCTGTTGGAACAGCTTGACCTCATGGACACTGATGTCATTAATAAAGAAAAAAAACTTCCTTGATATAGACACGTGGTATGCCTTAGTGGTGCCATCAAGATAGCTGCAGAAAGATTGCATAGCGTGGAAGCTCTCTGCAGTTGATCCTCATGACAGTTTCTTGGAGGTGTGGAGTGAGATCTGCCATATTTGCATCTAGCCAGTTACCTGGACGGGGGCACACCAGTGTGGATGATGCCACTAAACAAAAGAGAACCGATGATGATGATTCAACTGACAATCTATCCATCTCATTAACCCTGATTTTCAAATTGTTTTTAGCCTTGATACTGATAGTTTATTATATATTAATAAATATATAATAAAAAATATATATATATATAAAAAGAATTTAGCATTGTCTAAAATATCGGATGCGATTGAAATAAAGTGAGTGGGGATTTTATCGGTGTTTGAGAAAAATAAATAAAAACGTGAACAGAAATGAATATTTGACAATATTTTTGAGATGAAAAATTGTTATCAACATTATCTACATGTGTCGAATTGTTGACCTGTGGAAATAAATTCAATTAAAAGACAAAAAAAAACAACATTGTAAGATTAGCAATCTCAAAGAATCAGCACATATGCAAGGCTACAGTGACCTCTTAAGTAGGCTAAGTATAAAGATAGACACAACATGGGAGCTAATAATTATGAAAGAAACACTCACTCGATAATAATTACCATTGTGTAATGATCATAATCACATTGATACTCCGGTTCCCATTAGATCAATAAAGTTAAGCGACGTTGAGCTGGGCCAGTATAAGATGGGTGACCATTTGGAAATAGTAGGTGCTGTATGTCATCTCCTTTAACCGATATATATATGCTGAATGGAGATCGCATATGAATTTGTATTCACCATAAACTTCCACTTTCAATGGAAGGCGGAATGCCCGACGCTGGTCGAATATCACAAAAAAGTGGTATTACCAGTTATTTGAATGATCATAATAATGGTGTGTAACTCTGCAATCATCAGTTGTCTTTTCCTATTACAAAATAGAAAAGTCTCAATTACAAAATAATGGAAAATCATCTAACATTTACAATTTAATCTCATAAAAGTCATGTGATTAAGAGAGAATTTTGGCACCAAGCTTCAAAAAAGAAGCCTTTCCATTTTGTTTCATCTGAGGGGGGGGGGGGGGGGCAGTGGAGATGAGCAATGGGTATGGAAGAAGAGTGGCTACATAGATGCCCTGGCGAAGATCACCAACCCTGAACCAACTGTATTATTATATTAGAGCCTTTAATTATAAAAGCTGTGAATTACGAAGCAATGAAAAGCGTATGCAGCCATTTTTGACAGCATGGTCACAATAGTAATTAATTACAATATAAGCATAGTACATGCAATAATATAAATGTAGCCAAAATATTAGCTTTATAAATCTCGTAAAATCATTCTTCTGAACAAATCGCCACATTCTTAGAATATCTGTTCTTGTTAGCATTATGGTTTGGCTAATATTTTTCAAATTAGTTCCGTGCTGTAAACTTAGTTGGAAAATTACTAGACGTGATTAAATGTTCTTTTTTCTTTGTGGTCACATGATCTCCACATTTGAATACAAATATCTTCACACTCAATCTATCATCGATGACATTTGTAAAGTTAGTGAATAATCGTTTGTCGTGAATCATCCATGGTAACAATTTTGCAGAAAATCATATTGTTCAATGAGTTTGATAAGAAAATTTTATATTTTTTTATATTTTCATCATGAAATCTCATATTTGGAGACATATATAAAATCGCATATATAAAGCACACCCGATGCACCAAAAAACTCTCCATTTTTAATTCTGTTACTTTCACCATTTTCATATGAGTGTAGCAATATTAAGATGCAGGTGCATAAAAAGTAAGTTTAAAATCGGAAGTTTTCCATGTGAGGCTAAAATTAAGGAGAGAATGGAAAATTCCATTCGAAGTTAAAGTTTGAAGTCCGAAGTGATATGTCAAATCTTCCTTTTCCTTTCTGGGCCATGACAGCGCCACCATTTCCCTATTGAGGGATGGGTAGGGGAGGATTTATACTGAAGAATAACCTTTTGTGACGTCATTCACAGTGACAAGCTAACAAGATCCATAAAGTTTGATAAATTCGTCTAGTAGCTTTTGTTCAGGTCACAGGTAGTCTAGATAAAAAAATCTCGTCCCCCCCTCTCTCTCTGATTTGGTGGATGACATCTTTATTTTGTGATGTCATCCACTGTGCACAGTTATCCCCATCTTTGCTATAATGGATGACTGATACATGGCATTATGCTTTCATGACATTATACAGTGTGCACAGTGACAAACAAGCAAGATATCAAACGCAAGTTTTTTCAAACATTACTCGATCCTAAAATCGAGGTATATTTTAGCACAGTATTCTGTGTGATTAAAATATCTAGCTAAAAAGCATTAGGGAAAAAACGTTGGTAAACTTATCTATAACAAATAGATTCTATTGTTTTTTAATACAATGTGCTTATTTTCATATCGAAATCTCCCAGGTTCACTTTTTCTTCATGGAAATCGCTCCAGACAAGGCATGAAGCCACTTGATGTAAGGAGCTAAAAAAAAATACTACTTCAAGGTAAAAAAATAGCCATTGGTAAGTGTTAGATGAATAGATTGAGACTCAGAAAACAGCAATTCTCCTCCCTTTGTCAGAAACATCGCTCATGGAATGTGAGGACTAAAGAACAAAATAAGGGAAGCAAGAGCTATGAGGCTGCCGAATATAAACCCAAGGTTTTCCACTTTCTACTCTCCATAATGAAACTTTCTACTTTAGAATGAAACATCGTCCACACTACAATTAAAGATCAACTTGTATTTATTTGTATATATATTTTTAGATAAATAAAAATATATTCGTCCCGTCACACAAAAGTTAGCGTGTAAAAAAACGTGTCTTTTTCTCACCCCCGGACAAAACGAGTTCAAGTGGTAAGGAGAAGCGAGAAAGCAAATAGCAGATTCCTTATTTCTTTGCCTCCCCATCAAGGCAGTGTTAGACACAAGGTCGGTTTTTAATGCGGGGAAAATCCAGCTTTCCAAAAAGGGGTACTCTGTATTTAGAGAAAAATAAAAATTGCCTCAGTTTAGAAGGATTCATTTTCATTGACCGAGGACAGAACAAATGAAGTCAGTGTCAAAACAGATACTACGCTTAGAACTTTGCTAAAAGGCCAAGAACTAACAAGTCAGACAACCCTGCTGCCTGGAATGAATTCGGAAAGAAATTCTCCATTCTAAATAAAAAGTCAATGGTAGGGCTTTTTTTCTTGAGGTCATCAGAAATAATAATAGTTCATATATGAAAATAATTAAATTACTGACATAATAGGTCAACAAGAAGTGTAGTGATCTTTCTAGCAAGCTGGTAGTTGACCCGGTTATATTTGTCGCAGACGTCTGGGTGTAGCCCATCCAATTGATGGCCAAATGGTGACATGTGTGAATGTAGATGGAACTGACTTAATGCTGAAACTACTTTCTCCTACCTGGACGACATGTTGAATACTGGTGGTGGTTGAAAACGTGCTATCACTGCTCACTGTTATGTTGCTTGGAGAAGTTTCAGGAAGCTGCTGGCAATCCTTACACTAAGGCATATTTCTTTCAGGATTCATGGCAAAATCTTTTCGGTCTATGTTCGCTCCGCCATCTTGCATGACAGTAAGACATGTTCCCCAAACACTTCTTATTTGCAACAGCTTCAGCTTAATGACCATGCCACGATCAAATTGATGTGTAGCAGCAAACTAGAGGAAAGAATCCTTTTAACTGTGCTGCATTTGGTGTTAGGGTTTGGATGCCTTACGTACTCACCGTCTCAGGTGTTTGGCCATATACAGTGTGCTACCTTCTGCATCAATTATGTAACGTAACATGCCTGGATGCCCTAGGCAGTGAGTGGCATGGTAGAGCAAGGAAGACCTGGCTTGAATGCGCAAGAACTGATCTGACTGCATGCAGCATGACTGGTATCAACCCTATGCAACGGACCGCATGGAGAGCAGGCGTAAAACGTTGCTTGGTGTTACCCACTTCTGAGTTTGGGACACTCATAGCACCTTAAATTATAAAACCAGATGATGATGATGATGAATTCTATAATTTTATATGAATATTAGTATTAGTGCCAACACTGGCGGAGCATTTTTTTTTTCATCATTTTCGACGATCGGTTGTACACTAGTTTTAAATATTAATCGTTTTTTGTAAAAAGTGACAAGAAAAAATTGAAAATCATGTGTGTGTGAGTATATGAGTGCGTGTGAGTATGCGTAACACATTGTTACTTCTTTTACATGTTTCTGCAAAAAGTCTAACTCAATTCCCAGAAGACTTTTACAAAATTCAGTTAATGGTTACATGATTATTTTTTAAATGTAATTTCTCCTGTCAAAAGTCTTTTCTTTTTTTCACATGCGGATACAAATGGTGAGAACATTACTGAACGGGGTCAAACGGTTTTGCGGTCACATTTGCATAAAAATAACCTCACACGAAATTCATCACCCATGACATTCATAAATGTAGCAAATAATGGTTTTTCCTGATAATGGCTTTCTGAAAGTGAGGCCATTTTATTTTTATTGTTCGCAAGTCTCATCCGATGATTTTAGTTTTGCATAATTGGTCAAATAAATACTCTTTTAGCCAATAGAAATCCGTTATGAAGAGTTCAAATCATATCGGATCTATCATAATCAATTATACACTAATTTGGGAAAGGTTAGGGTTAGGTTTCTCACCAGCTATAAGTAAAATAGAAACTTATGTTGAATCAATCGTATAAAATTCCTAACAGTATGAGTGTGTAAATAGTCGCAATATATTTAAGTTTATTTACATTCAGTATAGCCCATACCAGTATCCATTAGTCCAAACACTCACACTGCCAATCATCAGAGATGCAACGAGATTTTAACTAAGAATTTTACAAAGAAAGGTATAGCTACATGTCATTCATAAAGAGATCACACTTAATTAATTACATTTAAAGTTAAAGTTTAATTAGTATTTGTCATATATATTATTAAATGGATAATATCTTAACTTTGACATTTGTTGATCATCATATTTTTACAAGTATTACAAAGTCAAAGGATTTCATTAAGTCGGAATACAGTGTTATGTCATAATAGATATCAGCTCTCTGTCTCTCTTCTCTTTCTCCCTCTCTTTTAATTATTTACATCATTCCATTCTTCTCATCACTTTTCTTATCATTCACCCTTTATGTTATTTGCCTTTCCACTCACCATCTAAAACATTTATGTAGAAATGAAGTGTTCATAATGAAAAGCCAAATAACAACATCATCATCATAATATATATATATATATAATTATTTCATCATCATTATCATCCGATTTATTTTTAACAGGCCTTTGATTAGTCCTCTATAAGAGGGTGGGGCCTGTCTGTCAGTCTTCCTCAAAGTCTTCCTCTCCAGGCTCGGCAGTCGTGAAGATCTAAGTTTGCAATACCCAGAGCTGCATGGTTACGTTTACACAGCTCATCCCAGGAGAGCTTTGGTCTTCCGGCCTGCAATGGACATGTTTCTGGACCGGGAGATTCAGCTGGAGCTTCGCTCGACATGGCCAAACCATCTCATCCTGCTCAGCTTAAAGACATCAGATATTTCTTGTATACCAAGCCTAGAAGGAGAAGTCTCAAAGACAGTGTGATCTTCCAGCTTGACATGACAGATCCATCTAATCATGGCTCTTTTGTTGCGCTGCAGTCTCTTGAGAGTGCTCGCCGATACAGTCCATGTCTTGGAGCCATAAAGCATGACACTCCTCACACAGCTGCTGTATACTTGTCCTCTATTTGTGATCGCCAGATACTTATTTGTCAAGATGGGCAAGAGTTCTCTAAAGCCCATCCAGGCAGATTTGCATCAGGTAATAGCAGCAGTCTCACAACCACCATCGGCTGAAAGGGAGTCGCCCAGGTAGCATAACTCAGCTACAGCTTCCAGTTTCCGATCCCCAACTGTGACCTCTTTTATTGGCCTGCCGTCGATTGGTCTAGCTGTGCCCACACAGCGAGGACACCTGTATTGCTGATCCGATCAAAGTAGGTCACTGATTCCACTACATTTTTTGTGGACCCAGTAATAACAGACAGGGCAGAAGATGAAGTTGCTCCCCGTACAACTCAGGCAGACCGGGCAAGGGAACTTTCCTGATCTTTTCATGGAATTCAGGTTCGGACCAACAATCATTACCTTTATTTTAGCCATATTGACTCGGAGACCCTTGTCCTCTATACTATTCTTCCAGGGGGTGATTTTCTCAACTCGAGTTTCTAGTGAAATGTCGACAATTGTGAGGTCATCATCCACATACAGGAGCTCCCAAGGACATCCAGTTCTCAGTTCGAGTGACAGGGATTCCAAGACAGAGATGAAGAGAAAGGGGCTCAACAACGACCCCCACACTGAATGGCTCACTGTACCCCCCCCCCCCCTCACACGAACACAACTTCTAGCATTCAAGTACATTGACTGCACAGTCTGCACCAGCCATTTCGCCAGTCCCAGCCTCCTCTTCGACAACCACATGACCCTCATAGGTACTTGATCAAAGTCCTTCTCGAGGTCGACAAAAGCTACATATAGGGTCTTTTTTGCAACCAAGTGTTCTTCTTGGAGCTGTCGGATGATGACATCAGTGGTGCCTCTGCCAGGCATAAAACCAAACTGCATCCTATCGATGTGCACCCATTGTCTCATCAGCTGCTCTGTCACTCTCTCAAATATCTTTATGGTCTGCTTGAGAAGTTTCAGAAGCTTTATAAATAAATATTATTTTCAAATTAACCCATATACATATGTATTTCATGCAACCCTGCAATCATCAGTATGAGAAGAGACAATCCTTGCCAGTCATATGATTCGAACCCAATACGAAAATCATAATTGACTTAGTAGTTGTAGCACATACCGTTGTGGTCACCATGCATATATATATATATATATATATATATATATATATATATATATATATATATAGAGAGAGAGAGAGAGAGAGAGAGAGAGAGAGAGAGATTAACTTAGAATGTTTGCCAAAAACACAAAAAATGGCTCTTAACACAGTAAAGGAAATGTCTAATTTGCATAATTATTCTAAAACTAACAGGACCTGTGTCCCGGCATTGTCCCAGGGAAATAGAACAGAATGATTTAACTTAAAAAATAAATATTAGAGTATCAAGTTAACTTGTTATTTTCATTTATGTTTTGATTTCTTTAAAAAATCCAATATATATTAGTACATAGTGTTATTTAAACATGTTTTCTCAGTCTAAAAGAATTTCTACTTCACTAACATAGGACAGAAAAGATAAAGTATAGTATACTACACTTATACTGTAGTTCTATTTTAAAAAGTTAAACAAAAAACAAAACCAAAATCAAAAATATTGTAAAATTGGCAAATATTTAAATCGAGGGTATAGTTAGCAGCGGGCATGTAAAGGGATGCCAGTTAAAGTCAATCCAGTATTACTTATGAAATCTGAAGAAACACACTTTTTAAATGAGTAAATATGCTAGTGTTATCGGCGTATTTTCAAGATGCCGACATGTTTCATTGGGTCAGGTTCGATAAAAATAAGTAAAGTTTGTTAGTAACTTATATAAAAAAAATTTAAATAAAAATATCTATAAATAAAACTATCTGTTTAAAAACAATTCGTGTGTTTCCGCAACACAAGTTTATTTTAGAAAACACTCAAAACATTTTTAAGTCTTGAATAAACTTTCATATTTCTCTCATATTTCAATATCTCAGAAATCTGAGTATCCACTTTTCTGAAACAAATAATTTTATAAATATTTTCATTTTTTAAATAAACTATTTGTATAACTCACAAAACGACTTTCAACTCCAAATTTAATATATGATGACAGTGTTATTTCTTAGTTTAATCACGTAAATATTGTTGATGTAAAAACAACTCTGACCTATTAGCATAAACGAAAACATATGTAATCTATGTTCTAATATGTCATCTGTTCTGTTCTCAGTCAGGGAATGAGAAATCCTTCTCGACTGAGGCAATTCGCAAAATAAAAGTTGTTAAGAAATTAAAAAAAATAATTTTGAAAAATGCTCGAAGACATGAATAGTGGAATATTTTGTTGTGCTCACTACGACTAATGGTCCATCCAATCTGATATGCCTTTATGCCGCGAATAGTAAGAATGTGTCCCAGCATTGTGCGGGGAAAATATAAAATATTGATTTAATTTTAGAAATAAATAAATATTAAAGTATCAATTCTGAGAAAAAAAGTAACTGTAATTAAAAAATAATCAGAAAAGTTTTCGATGCAGACATCTAAACTCTTAGCAAACTTTTGTTGTTTTCTAGGAATGCAACTGTGAAGTCTTCGTTAAGTATTCTGGAATAACTGGTGTTCGTTTTATTCATATGCCAATAAAAATCAGCACACGATGAATATGGTGGCGGGGTGTACTAGATAATAAGATGTGAGTAAAAATCAATGCGACCTTCTCTTTGGAAGGTGTATTTGGAAGAGTCAGGTATTCCGGAGAAAATATAATAAATATTGAATTTAGAAGAAATGAATGCATAATTTCTGGGAACACGCATGATGGCAAAGGCTAATTGGATCATGTAAAAGATTAGCATATGAAGGTTTTGGTTATTAATCTATGATGTCTTGATGTAAATAGGAAAAACCGACTTTACTTTATCATATAGAAAAGGTTTAATAAATAATGTATCAGGATTATCTATTTTAAACTTTATAAATATAAGTAATAGAAATATCTTATTACATATGAACTATTAGTTATTATATTTTGTAAATTATTTTTATTAATGAGAGAACGATTTTTTTTAGAGGAAGGGGACTATTCATTTCCAGATGGAATGTTTTCCACTTAATTGTGAACCGGAGTTGAATATATTTATGAGTCAGAATAACAGTGTTTTTCATTTCCATGAACTTTTACCTGAAACCCTGAAAGGCCCCAATCTGACCAGTCTATTGTGTCAAAAGACTGATTCTCTATTCTAAGGGCTAATATACTGTAAGAAAAGCCATATATGAATTCTATTCTGTTACTCACCCCTCTGACCCCAAGCTCTTTCATATCACGTATTGTGAATCCTTGTTACTTCCCCGCTGCAATCCATTTTCAAAAGTGTCCGATCCATCTTTCACCGATTGGCATCATTGTCCACCTCTATTATTTTACCATTCTTCAATGCTTTCAAGATTTTCTTCCTACTCTATTTCTGGCTCCCTGCCATCCACCAAACCTTTGCTCTGTCCTCTCCACATGACTATGCTTTTGAGATTCAAGCTTTTAAATATCTTCCTCTTGCAAAAGCAATTTTCTTCTTCGAAAACCAAGGGTAATGTGTCCTTTAAGACCAGTTGTCCACTACTTTCGACAGGTAAATTCTACGGGTCAAGCACAACTAAATCATCATCATCATCAGTTAACGTCCATTTTACATACTGGCGTGCGTTGGATGGCTTTTTGAAATTTACTTCTTAACTAATCTATCTCTAAACAGGCGTTTATTTATCTCGCTTTCTCTCCAGTCTATTCTTATCACTTCCTCGTATGTTTTCGTCATCATTCCCCAGTGAAACGAACCTGCTACCTCAACTGTTCTATATCTACTAAACCAAGAACTCTCATCCATTCTTTTAACATAGCCATACCATCGAACTTTCCTCTTCTGCACACATATTCCTATTCTGTCTAGATTTAATCTTCCTTTCAGGTCATCAGATCTAAGCTTGTCTTTAAGACTCACATTACACCACCATCGTATCATTTTCATATCATGTCTCTCCATGCAACGCATGTCCTCAACCCTCACTGATCAGGTTTCACTTCGCTACATCATCACACTGTGTACACATACCTGATAGACTTTTCCATTGGTTCACAGTGATAACGTTCTGCTGATTAGTAATGGCAGAACTTTCCTGACTCCATCCACTCCTAACTCTTGCAATTACACTAGCACCTTTCTTTTATTTTTGTTTTGTCACCATCATTTATTATTTTTTCCTAGTTGGAAAATTATTCCGTTATGACAAGAATTTTTCATATTATTTTTTGTTTACTGTCGATAATTTCAAATTAAATACCCTGTGCTACAATGGTAATAACAAGGTAAACAATTCTTCTCTTCACTATTCAGGTTCTTTACATCTGAGTTCTTATCTGAGCTGGTTCTGCTGAATTAGATACTGACATGAACTAATGAATCAGCATGCCACTTTGACTAGTAATGTTGACAACCTTCATGTGGTCTCTCCTGTGAGTATCTGATTTATCAGGAAAACACTATCAAGCGATTTAAAATATGTATCAGTACTTCGATCCCAGCAGATCATGCTGATGGCAGTTTACCATGTAGGAAGCCCGATTTTTGTTGGTTTGATAACATGTAGCAGTAGTACATTCTCTCTTCTCTTTTGTTATGTTGCATACGAACATGATTACATGTAATGCTTATACAAAATTCAAAATGATGTTGTCTAGCAGCTAAGAATTTGTTGATGTTAATTACTATGCTAGGCACTTAAAAATTTTGTGACTAGTTTCATCATTAATTTTATTAATTGTGGGATGTCTAGTTTTAATGTAAATAGCTTCAAGAATTTAAAATCTTTTTTATCATGGTGTATTGTTTTTGTGTTATTAACTAAAACTGTATCTATATTGAGAAGGGGGCGGTCATGTTTTTTTTTTTAGATATAGGGAAATTGAGCTAGTGTCAGAGAAATGCATAGTAAGTCTACAGGAAAGTGTTGTGGTAGTAAAACCGATGTAACAATTAGATTTTTAAAATTATTGTTGGAGATATCTTCGCCCAAAAAGCATTGAAACTGATTTATAACTAAAAACGCTCATTTTGAAGTTGTAATTACTAGTCGTTAAAAAATAAACAGTAAAAGACATAGTTGTAAGCACACCAAGACTAACCCTCTTTGATAATTATTTTATCAAATCAGAAGTACTTGCAGAAAAAAAAGAAAAATGAAAAAAGAAACCCACGGAACTTATATACACCAATTTAACCGAAGTACTCAATGGACTATTTGGAAAATTGAAAAATAAAAACAACAAAAAAACGTGTTATTTAATAACATTTGCCTATATATATATATATATATATATATATATATATATATATATATATAAAATCACCGTAAGTAAAACGGCTTTTAAATCCTGTAGGTTTTTGCTTCCTTCTACATCACGTTTGTTTTTTTTCCATGTACTCCAAATTACCAAGCTTTTATCGAAACACTCATTTTACATCTCCCCCCCCCCTTCCTCTGGGTTTTTTCTTCTGGCTTTTGATATTATAAGATGTTTCAAAAATTTCAACACACATTCTAATATTCTCTAAAGATTGACAGATGGGCTATTAAACTAATTGTTTGTCCCTATCTCTGAGAAACATATGTAAGAATGCGAAAAATTAAAAATTAAAAGATTGTATTTATATATATAAGATGTAAATTGTAATGATAAACATTAATTGAGGTGTTGAAATAAATATAAAATAAAACAATAAAAAATTTAAGGAACTTATGCAAATTATGATTTTCGATTGATTTTTGCATAGTCATTGGAATTAATCAATATAATATATATATGCTCTAAATCTTGTAATACAACTTCATTGAGCTTGTTTATCATTCCAGTTTACATCTTATATATAAAAAAACAATTCCCGGATACTGTAGGGAGTATGAAATTGAAAATATACATTACTTATATATATATATATATATATATATATATATATATATGTGTGTGTGTGTGCAGAATACAAATGCTAATCAAAAATGATGAACGCTTGCAGGAAACTGACACATGTCAATGTCTGAGTATAAAAATGTATCTAAATATCTAAGTTACAAAATAGTCTTATTAGGTAAGAATAAAAACTATAAAATAAATTAAAAACAAAGAAACAAAGAAAAAGTTTGTGTTTTTTTTATTTTTGTTTTGTCACCATCATTTATTATTTTTTCCTAGTTGGAAAATTATTCCGTTATGACAAGAATTTTTCATATTATTTTTTGTTTACTGTCGATAATTTCAAATTAAATACCTCAACAAAATACTGGGAGAGTAAAAATATTTATCTAACTCTTCAATTTATTTCTGTCTCTGCTAAGTAGAAATAAATAAATTAAAAAAAAGAATACAAAAATATATGTACTTTAATCTCTGAGAGGAGGGGTGAACAAGAATGTACCTGGCAGCAATTTTTTCCCTCAGAATATTTGATTGAAATGAAAGTTGACAAAAAAACAAAGCATGAAAATAAGAGAGTTTTCTTTATTCTTATTTTTGGTGTAGTGGCGTCATTCGTTATTGAATTGAATAAAATGAATTCACTTTTTTTTCCTATTGTCTTATATTTTTGCATTTGCCATCATTGAGAATAAAAAAGAAAAACAAACAAACGTAGCTACCAGGAATGAAAAGAATGCGTTTAAGACAGACTTTTATACACATTCGTTGAAATAAAAAGAAGCGTCTGTTTTCAATGAATCATAAAGATATTTGTGTATTCATTTATCTTATTCGTTTATTTGTTAATACTTTAACATTCATAAAAACATGGATGACAAGAGAAAATAAAAGATGATGAATAGATATTAGATGTATTACAATTTACAACAAACCAGACTATCTCTATTTATATAAAGTTAGGTATGTGTATATGTTTATACATATAGAATTCACTCCTAAACTAATTAATTGATCATTATGAATTTTGGAACAGAGCTGCTTGGCTAACGGGGGTCGTAAGGTTGGCTATATTTAGTTTCATTTAGTTTTATGCAAAATGGGCAAAGAGGGGGAATGGAAGCTTTTTTTTAAAATTCAGATACCTCCAATCTTTGTGAAATTTTAACAATTTCAAAAATTAATTAATAAATATTCCCCAAATTTCAGTTTCTTTTGAGTAGTTTAAAGGGTCTTTAGGGTGCATAAGATAAGCACAACCGCCTAATTTAAAGTTCAACTATTGCAGACTTGCATTAAATTTGTTTCATAGTCATTAGACACCAATTAAGCAATATTCCTTGAATTTTTATTTCTTCTGAAAATCCCTTAAGCTTATGCCTTGAATTTTTAACATTTTCTAGAATCAAAATCATGTAATGAATTTTAGACAAAATTAGAATAAGGATTCTAGACATAAGGTTTAGTAGCATTATTTATTCAATCTTCGTAAGGAGACATAAAAGTGGTGCAAAACGGTTCTGTTTGGGAATTCATTTTCTTCTAGTTCCAATTATGCCATACTAGATTTTTAACAAAGATTCTAGAAGTAACGGTCATCTCTGGGAATAGTCCAGATGGCAAATGGAGAAAAGACCAAGCGGCCATTACAGAGAGAGTTGTCAGAATGGAATGATGGTATACACGGAAATCTAAACACATCAGATTTTATGCTTTGCGAAGAGCGACCAATTTATAGTTACAATCAAATCTAAAGCATTACACCTCTGGAAGATTCTGAGCAATAATTTAATGGCTTTAAATCGACTAGGGATAGATGAAATTACTGGAAAAGGGACATTTGGAACAACATCCAGGTGTAAAAATGGACATTTGAAGTAACGTACAGGTGAAAAAATGTGATATTTGGACAACATACAGGTGTAAGTAAAGATCCATTTGGAGTAATTTACAGGTGAAAGAAAGGGTACTTTTGGGGCAATATACATGTGTAAGAAAAAATACTTTTGGGGCAATGTACAGGTGAAAGAAAAGGTACTTTTGGGGCAATGTACAGGTGAAAGAAAAGGTACTCTTGAGGCAACGTACAGGTGAAAGAAAAGGTACTCTTGGGGCAACGTACAGGTGAAAGAAAAGGTACTTTTGGGGCAATGTACAGGTGAAAGAAAAGGTACTTTTGGGGCAATATACATGTGTAAGAAAAAATCTTTTGGAGTGACGTATACGTGTAAAAAGAGACATTTGGAGCAACGTACAGGTGTGAGAAAAAGGAAATTTGAAGGAACATACAGTTGTAAGAAAAGGGATATTAAGTTGGGAGCAACATACAAGTGTAAACACAGTTTAATGGATGAGGTTCAGGCCCAAGAATCACTTCACAGTACCCAATCCCTCGAAGCATTCCAATATTTAGTGATATCCCATTTCGTTGCATCGTGCATTACTTTCGAGAAGGGGTGGGAGGTGTATTCCCCAAAAAATCAAGTTCAGATTATTGGTTGAGCTTGTGTGATCTTAAACCCTGAATGAATGAGGAAACCAGCACATCACGGAGAACTCACATTGCAACATATTCAAGATGTCTTTTTCAAACAACGAATTAGTTTTACAAACATTAACAAATGCAATCAAAGACAAATTAATATGGTAAAAAGAACTTATTACAGTGTGCATCTACTAGAAACTTGAATGTCTCTCATATATACTAGAATAGCTGGTATACCCGTTATCAGTATTGCAATTGATAAGACATACATAGGTTAGTTAGTGTAGTTGTATTCATTTGTTTCTTTAAGGGTTGCTTGGATTGGCCAAAAGGTAAATCCAATCACTGCTCCCTTAGGGTTGACGTGAGTAACACTAACTGAAACGCTTACGGCTCTCCCTTTTTTTCTACTTCTACCTATGACAGAAAACTCAGCAACTACTACATTGGTGTCCAAAGTGTAAAACATGCGAAAAGGACATTTCTTCAGCTAAGATAAGTTCTGCGAAAACACAAATTCGAAAAACCCTTTTTTTACCTGTTACTATTTAAACCGACTGTTTTGTATATGCTAATGTATTACTTGCATGAAAATAGTACAATATATGATTGTTGTTCCTTTTCTTTAAAAGCTGTCACCCAAATTCAATTTTCAACATTTATCTTTGAGTATAATTCCTATTTTCTCTTGGGCATGAACTGAACTTTGTTTTGGGGATTAATAATAAAAGTTAATTATTCCATAATCGTTCATAGCAATTAAAAACAAATTAATATGTTAGAGAGGGTGATAAATAGATTAAGAAGATATAATTCATATCTACTACAAACTAGAATGTCTTCCATATATATATATATATATATATATATATCCATATATATATATATATATATATACATACATATATATGACACTCTCCACTTGATATTTAAGCTACCTTCTGCTACCTGTTGAATGCTGATGGTGGCGGTTGCAAACGTGCTGCTCGCTTTTGTTGTTGCTTGGGGCAGGTTCAGGAAGCTGCTGCCAATCCTTACATTTAGGCACATTTCCCTCAAGATTCGAGCCAAAGTCTTTTCGTCCTGTATTTAATCTACTATCTTGCGTGGCAATGAAATATACGGCCAAAACCCTTTTGATCTGCAACGCCTTTGGCATAATAACCATGCCATGATCAGGTGAATGTGTGGTAACAAACTAGAGGTAAGGATCCCTTCAACCGTGCTTCACCAGAAGCTTGATATTGGTGGGATTTTGGATGCCTTATGCGCTTATCGGCTTCTCAGGTGGTTTGGTCATGTACAGTGTGCCACCATTTGCATCAACTCTATAACACGCCAAACAATAAGGAGCATGGTAGACCAAGAAAGTGCATGAACTGTGATTTGATTGCATGCAGCATGACTGATATCAACCCTTTAAATCGGACCGCATGGAGAGCAAGTACGAGACGTTGCCTGGTAATACCCACGCTGGAGTTCACCACACTCTTCCTGCCACTAATGACACTGTGAAGAAATCTAATGAGAGTAATTTTTCTGAATTTCACCGCTTTTCCTCTCTTTTACATGAATGAATTTCTTTCAATTGAACGTTATTTGAGTTATATGCACAATAGAATTTCCATAACATGTATTATAATCTGTATGTCAATAACACTGGGGTAATGGGCAAATGGATAAGACGCCAGTTTGCTAAGATGCGATTACAAGTTTAATTCTCATCTGAGGATGCAAAATCTTTTTACATTTATTCATGTTTTTAAATCGTGGTCAATGTGGTATTTTGATAAAGTAAAAGAGAAAAATAAATGGTTGACCTTTTACTTTTTTAAAGAAACATTTTCTTTAGATTTATTCATAACCGAAGTAACATATTTTTGCAGGTGAGGAAATCCTATTTCAGTAGCGTAAATTATTAATGAAAATGAAAAGACTCTAAGGCAACGCTGGAAATGAGACATATACATATATACATATATATATATATATATATAAACTAGAATAGAATGGTTTTGCACTATTTTATGCCCCTCACAAAGATTAAAATCAAGATTTAATGATACTAAACTTTATATTTAGAATCCTTATTCCAATTTTCATCAAAATCCATTACATGATTTCGATTCTAGAAAATGTCTAAAATCTAAAGCTGATGCTGAAGAGTTTTTTAAAAGAAATTAAAATCAGGGAATCTTGCTTAATTGGTATCTAATGACTATGGATCAAATTCAATGCAAATCTAGAATAGTTGAATTTTAAAATGGGGGTCCATATTATGCACCCTAGAATGTCTTTAAAATACTTTAAAGAAACTGAAATTTGTGGAATATTTATTGTTAAAATTTCACAAAAATCCGAGATTTCTGAAATTTCACAAAGGGCTTCCACCTCCTTTTTACTAACTTTGCATAAAACTAAATTAAACTAAATATAGCCCACATGAAGAAATTGAAATTCAGGGTATCTAGCTTAATTGGTGTCGAATGACTATGGATCAAATTCAAATTGGAGGTTGTGCCCATATTATGACCCCAAAAGCCCTTTAAAATCCTACAAAGAAATCGAAATTTGTGGGATATTTAATGTCTAATACCTCTTGTTAAAATTTCACAAAAAGTGGAGTTATCTGAATGTTCACCACCTTTTTACCACCTTTTCTTGACACTAAATAAAACTAAATATAGTCCACCTTACGACCATGTTACGCATAGCAGTTGTGGTCCCAAATTCATAATGATCGGTTAATTAGTTTAAGAGTGAATCCTGTACGTACCAATATATAAACATATAGATTATATTTTCGAGTGATATGTTTTAAAAAACTTATTTTAAGAAAACTTCTTTAAACATTAGAAATGAAACATATATTTTTTCAAAATGATCTTTTATGAATGTTGTGGCTTTTTTTTGCATTTCCTGTGTCACTTTAGAGTTTCCAGACAAAATAAAAGGGAAGATCACAAACTCAGTCAGAGCAAAAGAAAAAAACAAATTTAAAAAAAAAATAAAACATGAACACAATTTTAAAAAGAAATGAAGAAAAAAAAATAGGGGGGGGGGGGGGAGAAAAAGATGATTTTTTTAAGCAGGAAACACCCAAGGCAATTCAAGGAAAAGAATAAGAAACAAATCAGGAAGAGGGGATAGATAGAAATGGACAGAAAGGTAAAATAAAGAAAGAAAGCAGAAAGTAATGCAAAAAATAGTAAATTAAACGTGTGGTTGTTAAGAAAAGAAAGAAAGAAAGAGTGTTTTTCATTAATGGTGTGAACAAAATGGCTGCCAAGAGGGACACAACAGAAATTAGTGATGGCGCCATATTTGAATATCTTCAGACAGGTTCATGTGTCAAGTTTCAGATTTATTCACAAATCGCTTGGAATAGAAAGGGAGGAAGGGAAGAGAGAAAGAGAGAGAGAGAGGAGAAAAAAGAATGGAAAAATATACAAAAATAACAAAAAACAAGAAAGATGAGAAATTCATTCAGAGAAGAGTCAAAAGTAAATAAAATGAAAAAGGAAAGAAAGCAGAAAATAATGGAAAAAAATGAATGAAAGAAAGATAAATAACCAAGAAATAAGATAAGACAGGAAAAATAAAAATAACTAAGACAAATATAATTAAGTAAAGACAAATAAAGAAAAGAAAGAAGAAAATAAAAAAGATTTAAGAAAGAAAGAACAAACGAATGGACGGGGGGGGGGGGGGCATGTTTCTCAGGATCAAAAGCCAACAAAAACTTAGGACAACCTGCAAAAGAAGAAGACCATTCTTACTAAATAAAGAAAAGAAAGAAGAAAACAAAAAAGAAGAAAGAACAAACGAATGAGCAAAGAAAAAGATAGAAAGAAGAAAAGAAAAACAGGGACACTGGGCATTGTCCACACAGGACGTCCATCGACATATTTTCCATTCTTCATGCTTTGAACATGGCCAAATTAATGAAGGATTAATGAATCACCATACAACGCACAGAACTCAAGAAAAACGTCGAAATATTAAGGGAAATCCTTGAGTTCGGAAACCAACCCATATAACCTGGTAACACCAACCAACTAGCAATAGAACAAAATGATAGAAAAAAACATTACACAAATCCAAGTGAACTGAAACTAGCAGAAATCGCGTACTCTGGCCCCCCCCCCCACAAAATGGTCGTGAAGGATCAAGAAGGATGGAAAGACCAAGGAGGAAATGTACCTTCCACTGGAAGGCTCCGGAGAGTACCGAAATCTTGAGTAGACTAATTATCATTAAAATTTCAGAGAGCCATAGGTCGCTATCAGCAAGAAATTCATATTGTGATAAAGTTATCTGCTACTGTTATCAAAGGAAGTGAAGAGTATTGGAAATCTGTGAAGACTTGTTGTCACTCAGACTCCATGATACATAATGTGACTCATGCGAAAATTCTTAATGAGTAAATAATAAAAATAAAGAAAAATCCTTGAGTGCAGAAATCAACTCACATAGTCATGTAATACCAACAAAGCACAGGTGGGTTGAAGTGAAATTGCACTGTGTAAGCACAGCTAGAAGTATAGAAGTGATCTGGTTGAGCAAGTCCTAGAAAGTGGAGGTTGCCAGGGTAGATATATATGAAAACTCTCATAATCTGACATTAACGTCATACCCCCAGCCAACACACACAAAAAAAATGATGTGGCACCAACATCGGTTCTATTTAGGTCCGTACAACTGAAAATGATCATGAAGGGTCTGGGAGGAGGAAATCACCAAGATGGAAGAGCACCTCCACAGGAAGAGCATAGAGAGTACTTGAATCTTGAGGAGTGTTATTGTTACTTACTAAAATTCCTGAGAAAGCCAACAGCAGTTATCTGTAAGGAATCAATGGTAAACAGCTGTTGTGTGAACAAAAAGTGATTTGCACCAGTGATCGAAAGAAGCGGAGAGTCCTGGAGATCTGGTAAGATTTCTTGTCACTCAGACTTCCGAGAACATCATCTTTTTTTGTCGGTGAGTGATCACTGGTAAAAACTTGTGTGAGAACTCCTAGTGAGTAAAGAATAATAATAATATGAACTAATTATTATAGTTTTGAAATAGACAAAAAGTGGGATGACTATATTCCTGCAAAAATCTGTGATTTTACTCTAGAGACTGATAGTGATAATCCTTTTTCTATATGCATGCTAGAGCTTGATAATAGCTAAGTTTTGGCTCTATATGAACTTAAATAAAAGGTTTTTCTTTACATTGTCAGAGAACATTTTTGAATCATTTAAAACCAGGCTAAAACATTTGCAGGAATCCGCTGATCATAAATATGCCATTGGCTTTGCTCAACCACTGGGGAGACACACCCAAATATTTTTGCTTTATATATAGAAATATAGATGGTTTCAATCTGTTACCTAGAGTAATAGGTGGTTCAGCTAATATATCTTGAAAAAGAATGAGAATAGAGTGGGAAAGAAAGAAAAAAGAAAGAAAGTATGAAATAAATAAATAAAGAAGACATCGTCTTGTCTTTTTTTCTTGTTTCGTTTTTTTTTTTTGTAATTTAACAAACAAACAAAAAAATAAAATAAAATAAGATCAACTGAAAACGAGATAATATCCCAAATTGAAGATTTTAACTGAATGTCATCAGAGGTTGTCAAGAAAATAACAGACAAATAAATAATAAATAAACTAAGCTCTCTTTTTTAGCAGAAATGTAATTTCGTTTCAGAAATGAATCTCTGTATTAGCTTAAAGAAGATAAATCAGTATGAGTTTATATTATGTAATTGTTATCTTCGTTTCCTAATGCTTTTTCTGAAAACAAGGGAGGTAACTAAGAATAACTGTTACCATCTTATCTTATATTCACTAAGAAACTGCAACAAGTAATAATAAATTCAGCCAGAAGTAATTTTTTTCCAAAAAATTCAATCATTACTTAATATACATAATATATCGGAGGACTTTGTATTAGGTAGCAGCCATCTTGAATTTCTTGCCAGTCTCTGCTTACTACTGCAGTGTGCATGTTTAGCCTTATCATTGCATCATATTGCATTGGCTGTGACAAGTTCAATTCCTAGCAGATCAACTGTGGTCGTACCCTGTCTTTATACAAAGATACATGCAAAATTGAATATCCAGAGCCTAGCTCTGAATGAGTGACGTCATTCACGTGACTATATCTTTTATCCTTTTCCTACAATCTCTTGAAGAGATGTAGCACTTCTTTAATACCGTCTTCGGGGAGCTTTCAGCATCTCAATGGACATCTCATATTACTTAAACCAAATTACATTTAACAACACTATCACTTGTTCATCACTGCATCCGACAAAAGATTTATTTTCTAGTAATTCTTTTCATTACCAGTTTGTAGATATCATTTATATTGCTTAAATGGTTAAAGATTGTCTACAAGAAATAAGTCACCATCTTGCACTCACATGATCATTAACGTACTAATACTGTTAGGAAACATAAATCCACAATTTCCTCCGATTCAATTTATTGTTTACAATAAAAGGTATCGCATTTCAGCATGAACGAACTGAAAAAAAAGGGTTGATTTGTCATAAAATAGCTCCCTCCCCTTTACTGCTGGTCCTGAGTACCATCTTAAAGAATATCTGGTGGTTAGGGGTTCCAATTCGGGAGCTTTGAGGAACGTGGAGTAACACTTTAGTTCCGATTAGTCTGACCCATTATAGTAGTTGGTTTGTTTGTTGGTTGTAAGGTTTTATATTACGTAGAAACTTCGTTCACCCCAAAGAAGGCAAGTTGCCACTGTAGACGTAAGTGGCTACTGAGAATTAGGGTGAAAGTTTGGGGGGTCATCCTAAATTGGGAGCTGCACAGCAAGATGCCTGTTCACTTTAGTTTTAAATTTCTGCATGTCGGTACAGTTAGGGAAACAGGGAGCAGGGAGGGAGTTCCAAAAGCCGGTAGCTCGAGGAAGGAAGCTATTGGAGTAGAAGGCTCTCCGGCATCTTGAGACCTCCACAGTGAATGGATGGGATCTAGCTGATTGTTGGGTTAGTCTAGTGTATTTACGTCGCTGGGGCACTAGAGCAGCAAGTTCATCGGAGCACATTCCATTGAAGTGGTTGTAAAGCAAGAACAAGGATGCAACATTGTGGTGATGGGACAGGGGCTGAAGCTTAGTGGATAGTGAAGGACCTATTAGATAAGCGATCCCATTTTTTTTAGCTTGTCTAAGAGGGAGAGACTAGTGGATGGTGCACCAGCCCAGATGTGACAACAATACTCCATGCATGGGCGGATGGTGGCTTTGTAGAGATATAGAATACTGTCAGGTGTGAAAAGTTTTCTAGCACGGTAGAGGGAGCCCACCTTCTTTGCAGCAGCCTTGGCAATGTCTTCTATGTGATATGTTACTTATTCGATTATTTTGTAGATTAATTAGTTTTCTAGGCATATATTTTGTAAAAAAATAATCTTAGTTTCTATTTAACCTATGGATAGGAGCCTGATGTATAATAACACATTGGGATAGAGTGGACCTGGAAGTAGTGGTCATTAAGGGGTGACTCTCCAAAGCTGTCAAATTTGGGTCTCACCATTGGATGAAGTTTTGTGTCATACCCAGGACGGTTTTTGGAGGAGAAATCTTGAATAATTGATAAGGTTGAGAAACAGCGTCGACAGAAAAAAGGTAGAAAGAACGAGAAAAATGAATTTTAGAGAAATGGGGTCATATAAAGACTAACCCCTTGCCCCAAAGTGTGCCAGGCGATTTAGTGCTGTGCCCGTGACAATTTCTATTTAACTCATGAATTGGAGCCTGACAGGTACTACCACTCAGGGTCAGAGTGGACCTCAGAGTAATAGTAACTAAAAGATACCTCCTAACCTAATCCTAACACTTCTTAAAGCTCCCAAATTGGGGCCTCACTATCAGGTGCATTTTAAGATCATACCCAGGACCGGTAATATACGGAGGACTAATAAATGACATAGTTGAGTATAAAAATCAATGTTTTGCTTCTTTCTATGAAAGGGTAGATAAGATAAAATATAGATCCGCTTCACAATAGAAAAGTATGAAGTTATCATGATTGAATTGTCTCTTTTAGGATTCAGTCTTTTGTTGATTCCTAATACAAAATGGCTTTGAGGAAGAAGTGAACTCCTACTTTTAAAAACTGAAATGCATTTAATTTATTATTCAACTGGGTTTTTGAGAATTACTTGGAGCAAGCTGGGCTTAATGAATAATTGAGTAACTTGGCACCGTGATTTTAATATTTGAAGATGATGATATATGTGAAAATGTTTCCAAAAATGTGTCTAGTTTTATTAAGGCAAGGTTATCTTTCCCTTTGGAATTCTAATTTCTTCTGGTAATGCATTTAAAATGTCTATTGTCTCGAGAAATTAGGTTTCTCTCTTGAACAGCATTATATCAAATATTGACATTTGTTTTACAAGTATGTTAGAGAGAGAGAGGGAGGGGAGAGAGAAAGAGATCGAGGGAGAATATCAGTCAGAGTCTGATATGATTGAATAGATGTTGTTCATAAAGGGACATAGATCAAAGCCTGAACTATAGAACCATTGAAACTGAGTTCAAATTCAGTCGGATCTATTGTAATAGTCACTTCCATTGAAATAGTCTTGAAAAAGATATGAATGCCCCTCCTCGACTATTGGTAAAATATGAACTTGTGTTCAATTTGAAGTAATGAAGAACCTAACAAACTTTTATTTTAAGTGATTGAATGAACAAACACACTAATCTGTCAACTTTCTCTTAAACAGAAAATTCAAGGTTCAAATCAGTTCAAGCTTTTCCGACTCTCAAAACTAAAAAGAGAGAGTCCTATAAGGAAATATACTGTCCGTGAACTACTTTAAACTAAGGATCAACATTATGATCAAATGCTTGAACCCGGGAACTGATTTTTCTCAGCACGTTAATGATTTCCAGATCAAAATACATATAGCAGAGCATTTACTACAACAATGCGTAAATAAAATTAACAAATTCGTAATCACAAATCTAAAATTAAAATACTGTGCATATATTTTCGAAAATTAATGAAAATGCACACTAAACCCGGAAAGAGCAGCAATACCGGCCACAAACCAAAACAAATTCCTTGTAATGACTTTTGACAAAAGCTAAACTTTATCCTCCACATACTATATCTGGAACTAGTTAAACTATGCAGAACCGACTCAATCTATGGAATTGGTTCAGACAAGTTTAAGCCCAATCATATCTATTGCATTCACCTACACTATAAGACAACTGAGCAAAGTAAAAAGAAATAGCAAAACATTTGTAATATATATATATATATATATATATATATATATATATATATGCACATTATGATTATGCTGCCCTTTTTGTTGACTCTTATGCTTGTGTGGCTAATATCATTAAATATACGATTAATTAAGTCTACAGGGCTGGAAATAAACAAAGAAATACACAAAGTTAAAAACGTGAAAAATGAGACTCGTACCAGATTCGAAAATTCGAAAGATTGACGAAACAGGATCAAATATTGATTTTGTAGGAAGAAAGCTATCGATGACACAAAAACGATGTAGACTGACTTTACTTTATATATTAGATAGGTATAATTTCTCAACATTAAGTAACCCCAAAATATGTTTATATGCCATTAAAAGACAAACCAAACCAATCAAATAATTATTATAATAGGTATAATATTTTAGCATTAAATAACACTCGAAAGGGTTGATATGGCATAAAAGAGACGAAATCACTCAAAAAAAATTCTAAGTGAACGAATGGACAAACAAATCTGTCAATCTATTGACTGTGTTTGAAAGTCATGCAGAACCGTCATTTATTTCTGAAAGTTAAAAAAGAAATTTAAAACTATAATGGACATTTCAGATCTGTAATTTTTATAAACTTATGATTTGGAAAACTCTGCAAATCAAAGACATGCATTCGTATGTCTTCAGATAAGCTTCGTAGACTAAAGTAAAGTTTTTCTAATATGACCCTGACAGATACTTTGTCACCGTCGTTAACACAAAAAAAAAACTTCTGAAGTAAATCACAGTGAAAGTTTCAAAACTTACTTTAAATGTTCATTCAGTTTTATTAACATGAATGAACTCTGAATGATACATTGAGAAATTCTTTCTTGCACTTACCATTTATCAAGAAGCATCTTAGTATCTAAGAAAATCTTTGGAAATACAAGTATTGACTTTATTCAAGGAATATCTTCACTGATCTATTTCCAAAATGTGGAAGGAGGGAATTTTTGCTTCAGGCTGGTTTCAAGAATCGACAAGAAGCCACCTGTAAACACAAATTATAGCAAGGGTGAGTTACTTTGTAATTGGTGCATGGTTTTATATTTGGGCATTGGTCAATACTTTCTGTTTCGTAGGTTATGATCTTGATGCTTATTGGAGCTATTATAGGTTTTACCGAAGTTGAGAAAGGTGAGCATCAGTTTTATTTTTGCTCTTTAGCCAGAAGCAAACTTACAGTAGAAAAATCTATTCAGTGTCTTATGATAACAACTAAAGATACCTTCATTGACTTTGTAACAATGCTACCTGTTCATCAAGAGTTAGTCACTTTGAGGTGATATATCATTGTCTTTTTCTATACTTATTATACAAAGTGACCCCCACCCCCAAATGCCACCAATAGAATCATTAATAAAATTCACAATCCTTTTGGCAATCCAACCATATTTGGTACAAATAAACTTCGGACTATTCCTGGCTTGTCCACCAAGGTGCAGGGTCAATGTTCTCATTTATTCAGATTCCATTACATTGCTCTCCATCTATCTCAAGAGATGATGAGTTTAGAGTGAAGCAAGGGCTGAAATGTAAAGCTCCTTTTCAAATCCTAAAGCACAAGAGACTAGTGCTTATGTATAATTGTTGTATGGGTCACCTGTATTATTCCCATGGAAGGTTACTAGTCTATAATAGGTATTACCCACAGACAGACTAGTACCCATTTATATGCTTGGATAGATACTAAGATGTCCCTTGATAAATGTAGGCAAGAAACATTTCCAAACGTATGCTTTGTTATCATTCATGACTTAAATGATGTTAATAAAACTGAAAGTATATTTAAAGAAAATTTTGAAACTTTCACTTTTATTTAATTCAGAAGCTCTTTTTGTCTTAACGATCGTGGCAAAGCATCTGTGAGGGTCGTATTAGAAAAACTTCACTATAGTCTCCTAAGTCTACCTTAAGAGCATGAAGACACACGGAAGCGTGCCTTTAATTTGCAGAGTTTCAAAAGATTACAGATCTAAAATTTCTGTTAAAGTTTTAAATTTCTATTCTAACTGTGGGAGATAAATGGCGGTTCTTCATGACTTTCAAACACAGTCAATAGATTGACAATAGATTCATTTATTAGCCTATGATTTGTTTTTGTGTGGTTTCGTCTTTTTTATGGCATGTCAACCCCTTTTAGATGTTTCATAACGATAAAATACAATGCCTATTGCAAACCATCCATTAGTTTGTCTTTTTAATAACATATAAAGACGTCTGGACATATTTTAAAACAGAATACCCACTTTAAACAATGCATTGAATTGTTTGATTTGTCTGTTTTACAAATAGCTTTCTCTCTAAGTACTAAGCAGACTCTATTTTGTGTTAATTCTATGCAATAACAATGGCAGATATGTCAATGAATTTGGTTTGTCTCTTTATATAAAGAGGTGAGTTCAGGGTCAATCTGGCTGTGTCTGCAGAAGTAAGGCTTAGCTGAAGAAACTAATTTAACCCATGGTTTTCGACTTGTATTTGAATTCCCTGTGTGTGAATCAAAATAATTTCTTCTCTGGGCACCTAAGTAGAAAGAGAGAATTTTTAGTCATTTTGTCTTATAGACAATTAAGTTCAGTTAATATTAACATGTTTTTTTTTCAGATAATAATAATATACGATATTATATATATATATATATATATATATATATATATATATATATATATATGCACATTATGATTATGCTGCCCTTAGATATATGTATATATTTACAAAAAAATGACTAATAAAATAAAATAATTTTGTATTAGTTAATAACATTTTCCTTTGATATATATATATATATATATATATATATATATATATATATATATATATATCAAAAGAAAAATGTTATTAAATAATACAAAATTGTTTTGTTTTATTAGTCATTTTTTTTTCAATTTTCTGAATAGTCCATTTGATATTCTGGCCAAATTTGTGTATATAAGTTACCTGGGTTTCTTGTTCCATAGTTTCGCAATGACTATCAATTTGATTCATCAAAATCATCATCAGGTGCGGATTTGTCTTGGTGTGTTTACGTATATTTTTTTTATTTGTAAACACACCCAGACTAACTAAAGTCTGATGATGATTTGATGGATCAAATTGAAAGTAATTGCGAAAACATGGGACAAGAAACTAGTGCAACTAATTTGACTCGAATATTAAATGCAATATTCGGAAAATTAAAAACCAAAAAAAAGTCTGTGTTATTTAATAACATTTTTCAATAACCGAATACATGTTCATTGATCAAAATAGGCCAAATCAGAATAGCCAAAATAGCTAAATAAGAATAGGAAAATAGCCAAACTAGAATAGGTTAATAGCTAAACCAGGATAGCCAATAGCCAGATGATCATAATAGGAAAATAGCTAGATTGCAAAAAGAAAATTGCTAAATCAGTATAGGCAAATAGACAGATAGCAAAATAAAAATAGACAAATAGCTAAATCAAAATAAGCAACTGGCAAAATCAGTATGACTAGCCAAATTAGAATAGCCAGAAAAGCTAAATGACCATAGGCAAATAGTCTAATCAGAATAGGCAAATAGTAACCAGATGACCAGAGCAAAATTAAAATAGGCAAATAGCAAAATAAGAATAAGAATAATGCCAGATTGCCATAGGCAAATAGCTAAATCAGAATAGGCCAATAGCCAGATTATCATAGGCAAATAGCCAGATGACCACAGGCAAACAGTTAAATCAGAAAATGCAAATAGCTAAATCAGAATAGGAAAATAATTAAATCAGATTAAGCAAATAGCAAAATCAGAATAAGAAAATAGCCAAATAATAAGCCAAATAATAGGAAAATAGCAAAATCAGCATATGCGAATAGCTAAACAAGATGACCATAGGCAAATAGCTAAATCAGAATAAACAAACCGCTAAATCAGAAAAGGACAATAGGAAAATAGCCAAATAAAAATTAGCAACTAGCCAAATCAGAATAGCTAAATCAAAATAGCTAAATAAGAATATGCAAAATAGCCAAATTTGACTTGGCAATAGCTAAACCAGAATAGGCATTATCCAGATGACTATAGCTAAATCAGAACAGTCTGATAACTAATTTAGAATAGTCAGAAGAAATTAGCTAAATAAGAATAATTTGCATAATTGCCAAATCAGAGAAGGAAACTAGCCAAATAAGAATAGCAAAATTAACTTAATTAGAATAGCAAATAGCTAAACCAGATGCACATTGCCAAATCAGAATAAGTAAATAGCTAAACCAGAATAGCCAATAGCCAGATGATCATAGGCAAATAGCCAAATCAGAATAGGAAAATAGCCAGATTGCAATACACAAATTGGCGGATTACCATAGGCAAATAGCTAAATCAGAATAGGCAAATTGCCGAAAAAGAATAGCCAAATTGCCAAATCAGAATAGGCAAAAAGCCAGATCATCACTGGCAAATAGCAAAATCAGAATAGGCAAATTTTAGCCAATGGCCATAGACAAATAGTAGCCAGACGACCAGAGGCAAAAAGCTAAATAAAAATAAACAAATTTCAAAAGCAGAATAGGCAAATTGCAAAATCAGAATAGGCAACTCGACAAATCAGAATAGCCAAAATAGCTTAAGAATATGCAAATAGCCAAATCAGAATATGCAAATAGCTAAACCAAGGCCAGATTGCCATAGGCAAATAGCTAAATCAGAACAGCCAAATAGCCAGATTACCATAGGCAAATAGCTAAATCAAAATAGGAAAATAGCTAAATCAGAATAAGCAAATTACCAAATAATAATAGACAAATAGCCAGGCAAATAGCTAAATCAGAATAGGAAAATATTAGCTAATAGCCATAGACAAATAGTAGCCAGATGACCAGAGGACAATAGCTAAATCAGAATACATTTCTAAAGCAAAATAGGCAAATTGCTAAATCAGAACTAGCAAATTGCTAAATAAGAATAGACAAATAGCCAAATATATGTACATATATATCAGAATAGGCCAAATCAGAATAGGTAAATAGCCAAAAATAAATATGCAAATAGCCAGATTACAATAGGCAAATAGCAAGATTGCCATAGGCAAATAGCTAAATCAGAATAGGCAAATAGCTAAATCAGAATAAGCAAATAGCCAGATGACTACAGGCAAATAGCTAAATCAGAATATGCAAATAACTAAATCAGATTAAGCAAATAGCCAAATCTGAATAGGTAAATAGCTAAATAAGAATATACAAATGGCTAAATCAGAATAGGAAAATAGCAATATTAACATGGGAAAACAGCCAGATAACCATAAGCCAAATCAGAATATACAAATATAGCCAGATGATCATAGGCAAATAGCCAAATAAGAATAGGAAACTCATTTACGTATATTTATGTATATATATATATATATATATATATATATATATATATATGTGTGTATATATATATGTATATATGTGTGTATATATATATATATATGTATATATGTGTATATATGTATATATGTGTATATATATATATTTGTGTATGTATATATATGTATATATATATATATGTATACATGTGTATATATATATATTTGTGTATATATATATGTATACATGTGTATATATATATATTTGTGTATATATATATGTATACATGTGTATATATATATATTTGTGTATGTATATATATATGTATATATATATATATGTATACATGTATATATATATATATATACATGTATATATATACATGTATATATATGTATATATACATGTATATATATGTATATATACATGTATATATATACATGTATATATATGTATATATACATGTATATATATGTATATATACATGTATATATATGTATATATATATATATACATGTATATATACATGTATATATATATATACATGTATATATACATGTATATATATATATATACATGTATATATATATATATACATGTGTATATATATATACATGTGTATATATATATATACATGTATATATATATATACATGTATATATATATACATGTGTATATATATATATACATGTATATATATATACATGTATATATATATATATATATATATATATATATATATATATATATATATACAGGCATTTACGCGCTCCACTACTTTTTGAGCTGCTCCCGCTCCTGTTCTAACGTCTAAAATTAGAGCTGGCTCCTCTCATGCTCTCCATATTAAAAAAGGAGCCACTCCAGCTCAAATCTTATAAAAAAAGAGCCAACTCTTTTTCAATGCTTCCTAATGAAAATGTACTTTCTTTCATAAATATTTTATTCTGCCAATGAGTGGTCGAAGGATAAGGGTGGGCGTCAAAGGATCTCGTCAATATGGGTGGGGATGTCAGTTTAAATGTAGACAATATAATATTTGACAAAATGTCGCTAATATTTTTAGATGTACTAAGGGAGAACATGTCGGACGAATCATAGGATTATATGTAAAATTTCGTTTCCTGAGGTATAAAATAGAAATAGAAAAATCCCTGAAGTATTTTGAAACAATTTTAATTTTCATTACATTAACAACCTATTTTTTTCAGGGGAGGAAAATTTGATCCGATATTTTAGATTTGTTTTAAGTAAATAAAGTTTCACTTTTAAACATTATTAGTGATTATTTTCTTTTAAAAAATAAACATTTCTCTGGGAGAGGAGAGACAGCCAGGGTAACATTAATCGTTGTGTTATTGTTTAATATTTATTATTTAATATTTGTTTGTTTTACAAACGTAACTATATTGTATAATATGTATTATTCTTTACCACAAAGAAACGTGCAAGTACTTTCAAAGAAATCGATTTATCAAATTTTTTTTCAATAGAACAATTTGGGGCAAATAAAAAACAATGAAGTTTATTTTTTAAAGATTGAATTAAAAAAATAATTTTCATAAGTTTTCCAAAAAATATCAATAAATTGTCAATAAAGCATTCAGAGATCCATTTAATGTCTTAAAATTTCATACAAAATCTGGCCTTGGGAGTTGAAAAAATATCAGGTCAAATTTTCCTCCCCCGAAAAATTAACTGGAGCTAGTTTTCCTAGGTCAGGCGAAAACATTTATTAAAATTAAAACTTCGAATAAATAAGGTGAAAACGTCTATATTTTAAATCTCTAACAAAAACAAACTGTATACAATTTTAATATTCGATAATAGATTTTTTTAAATAAAGAAAGATATCTAATCTACTATCGGTTCGGTTCTAAAAAACAACAAATTAGTAAGCAAGTCTAATTATTTGCTTTTTTAAATTAAAATTTAAGACATTTTCTTTAATTTAATCAAGTCTAAACATCGGTTTAATTGTAGAATAGGGGCCGCTGTTTTTTTAGCTCATTAGCTTGGTATTCGCCCAAATTTTTTATGAAACTTATTGTTGGTCATAATGGTATTTTTGCTCCTGAAATAAAATTCTTATTTACTTTTTAAAGTGTCGAGAATCTAACTTTAATCACTAGCGGCCATGTTGATTTTTATTGTTTTGTTCCTTGGACTAAAGATATTTTTTCCTTGGACTAAAGATATTTTTACTGCTTTAACATTTTATTACATACAGAAAAACAAACTTGGAACATTCTATTTACAAAAGCAAATTGTAATGGAATTTAACGAATTTAAAAGCAAACATGAAAAGATTAAAACATACTAGTTGTGAATTTAATAATAACAAAAGGTTGCCAAAGAGAAGATTGGTAAAAATGTGGCATAAAATTTCAATTTGATATATGCTAAAAAATAAATTAGAATTTTTTGTCAGGACAATATGTACCATTTCACCCCAAAAATCGATTTTATCGCACATTTGGGTGAATACACAGCGAAATAGGCGAGAAAATCCAATGGCCCTTTATTTATAAACACGAATTAAAATAAATTATTTATTCAATCAGCAATAAACATCCTTGTCATAAATACAAAAAAAGTTCAAATCTATAAGAAAATAACTTCAAAGACATCTATAGACTCACTGGTGCATTTGAGATAAAACTACACTCTTTAGTCCCAAATGGAGTTGCTCACGCTCCACTCCAGCTCAATATAAAATGAGCCCTCTTCTCCTTCGCTCCAGCAAAAAGGAGTGTGTTCCTTTTTGGAGGGCTCCGTAAAGTCCTATATATATATATATATATATATATATATATATATATATATATATATATATATATATATATATATATATACAACACAAAGAGACTTATGTATAAATATATAAGTTAAAATCAATGTCTAACTAACCCAGATAGATTAATAAAGGACGAGTCTTTATGAGAAAGTGTGCTGACAGCAGAAGTCACAGTTTTGACATCAAAGGCAGATTCATGTGACATTCCATTTGAGATATCTGATGGTGGACATTCTGTTAGTAGGAAAATAGAATCAAAGGTGAAGATGATGATCTCACAGATGTGATTATGTGTTTATCCATCAGCCACAGATGGAATTGGACACCAAGGAATACTTGTAACTGTTTGAAGAGCAAGCAATTCTGATTAGAAATGTTACGAAACGGAAACAGTGAATTCATTTTGAAGCAATCTAATGGATAAGAGAAAATTGGATAGTGATAGAGGTGTCTAGTCTTCTTGAATTGGTCAAATTAGTAGAAGGAATTGTTAGGGTTAAAGTTTTTAGCAGGGGATCTAAAATTAATGACACGTGAGAAAAAAAGAACAAATATTCTTAAGTTAAACACTATTTCAAACTTATGTGTGACCGACAAAATAAAAATGATATTTCAAACTTAAGCATGATAGAAAAATAAAAATGCTATTTAAAACTTTAGCATGATAGAAAAACAAAAATGCTATTTAAAACTTTAGCATGATAGAAAAATAAAAATGCTATTTCAAACTTAAGCATGATAGAAAAACAAAAATGCTATTTCAAACTTTGGCATGATAGAAAAATAAAAATGCTATTTCAAACTTTGGCATGATAGAAAAACAAAAATGCTATTTCAAACTTTAGCATGATAGAAAAAGAAAAATGCTATTTCAAACTTTAGCATGATAGAAAAATAAAAATGCTATTTCAAACTTTAGCATGATAGAAAAACAAAAATGCTATTTCAAACTTTAGCATGATAGAAAAATAAAAATGCTATTTCAAATTTAGCATGATAGAACACTAAAAATGCTATTTCAAACGTTAGCATGATAGAAAAATAAAAATGATATTTCAAACTTTAGCATGATAGAAAAATAAAAATGCTACAAAAATGCTATTTCAAACTTTAGCATGACCGAAAAACAAAAATGCTATTTCAAACTTTAGCATGATAGAAAAAGAAAAATGCTACAAAAATGCTAATTCAAACTTTAGCATGATAGAAAAAGAAAAATGCTGTTTCAAACTTAAGCATGACCGAAAAACAAAAATGCTATTTCAAACTAATGCATGAATTTGAATATTAGTGCAAACACTGATGAAGGATCATTTTTTATGTGATTTTTGAAGAAGGGTTATGGTTAGTGTTACACTCACTCATTTTGGAATAATACTAAGATTTCATTTCTAGCATAAAGTCTGTTGTTTTCTAGATTAGAAATAATTTGTACTTAAAAATATAAATTAACTAATAACTTTGTAGAAGTATCTTCTACATTTCAATCGCATATTTTTCACAGTCACATTCCAAGTGTTCTTTGAGAGAACTCTAATACTGTCAAATGTATATTGTGTCACTGCTATACTTAGATTTATCGATTTGCTTCTGTATGTTTTTTTGTAAACGATTTTTTTTTTGCTCCCATTTTTTCAATTTTCTTATCTTTTTGTTTTTGCTGAGGATAGGGGCATCTTATCAGATGACAGACATTTACCCGCTATTTCAGAAACTTCAACCGAGATATCTTTTTAAGATTCTACCCATGTAGCAGCCATCATGCAGGTCCAGAAGGAAAAAGAGTGAGGGTTGCACCGTGCATTGTCTATCTGGGATTGAACCCAGAGTGTTCTAGTCACCAAATAGAAACGTGTGCTTTTTGTCATGTGACGAGACTTCACATATGCAAATGAGCCTTGTTTTGCATGGGCTAATTCTCATCATGATAAAAAGCTTAGACACTTTGCTCTGGGTGAAGAGTGAGAAAGATTGACGTTGTGACTACATCGAGTGCAAAGAGAAAAAGAAGAAAAAGAAAAGAAAAAAGGAATCAAATTCTGGACAGAAAAGTTTGATTGTAAACATCGCGTCGTTCTCGTGCGTGTTTGGACTGTTGGTAGTGAAAAGACCAAAATGACAATTCGGCGTCCCGTTTGAACTCAGTCTTTATTTTATTAACTCTCAGTTACAACCCGTCCCTTTAAGTGCAATTTTTTGTATCTCTCTTGCACTTGGTTCACCGGGTATATTCACGAGGTAGTTTTTAAAATTCTTTTTCATGAGTCCAGTTGCAATGCAAACATTTTGTTTTAATTGCAGTTTTCACAGCTGCATATGCACATTGCAAAATGAAACCTTCTTTCCGTTTTCTCACACAAAACAAGTCGACTAAAAATCACATTCGTCTGGATACTTATTGGAGAAACTTCATATTTAACAAAAAAAAAGTAACGCTCCACCTATCGTTCATTTACACACTAAGAAATACAAACTCAATCTTATGTCTTATCTTATATATAAAGTAAAGTGAGATTTTCCCCTATTTGATTGACCGGTATAGCTACATAAAATAAGATTTCTTACTATGTAAGATAGTGCACATATTGTTTCGTGTTCTGATGAGAAAATATTGTTTTATTTCCAACTGACTTTTTATTTTAATATTTAATCCACCATGTTTGTTTTTGATTAGTAATCTCAAAGAGATAGTCAGAGCAGATATCCCTCTGTCAGTCACAAGCCCTCCTACTGCTACTTGAATCATCCGGTTCAAATATTTTGTAGGATAAATATTTTTTGCTTCACTAATTGTTTTAAATAAAACTACGGTTTCACCAGTCGTTTATTTTGCTAAATACAGTCTGAGTCTGGAGACATTTTAAACATATCTTGTATTTTGATGGGAATTAATGTTTCATTCATTGTTCATCATTTTTGTTTTGGTAAATACTGCTTCAATGTTGCTATTTTGTAGCATGCCTTGCATTTTGAAGGAAATTTATATTTTATGAATTCATTATTCATTTCGGTCTTGGAAAATACAGTTCTAGTCTTCATACTGTCGAGAGAAAGACAATATCAGAAGAAGGAATGACAAAGTCTGTCCATACACAAATAGGTTTTATTAATAACTTGTTAAGAAAGCTAGAAATAAAGAGCTGATAATGAACAAGAGTTCAGAGTGTTCAAGGAACGTTCCAAGTGAAAGAGTTGCATGTAAGAAGGAGTTGAGAAGACATGTCTATTTTATCTGTTGCCATGCGAGTTTGCATATGTGCAAAATCTGTAGGCATTGTAGATGTGTGTGTATATTAGTTGGCTCTGTTTTGTCAGTGAGAGTGTGTGTGTGTACAAATGTGAGTGTATGTGCGTTTGGTAAGTGTGTATATGCTGTCATTGTGCATATAGTAGTTCGTGAGTGTCTCTTGTTACATTCAAAATGTTGGTAATTAAATATTCTTGCACCAGTAATTGGTTAAACGAAATTGCTGATTTGAGCTTTTGCGCAATTGAGAGTCGATACTTAAAAACAATATCCGCTACTGTTGCTGCTGCTTCCCATAATACTTTTTGAATGGATCTCGAATGCACAACTTTTCTCGCTTCAACATACAATAACCATACTACGTTCATGCAAAGTGCCGTTGCATCAAGCATGAAAAATAATAGCCGTTTATGGCGCTCTTGGAGAGAAATGAGTGAAATCTTTAATGTGTGTTGTCTGTGATCAGTCATTAGTTTCTAACCACTTTTTGGCGCTATTCCATCTTAGAAAAGTAAGCAATTTATTTCAGGCTGCAAAACAATTATGCCACCCCGCCACTATTCCAGCTACTCACTGGCCTATCAGACATCAAATGAATTATATCATCACCTTATAAGTTTGAGATCAAACTATCAAATATTATATGCCCATTTGGTTCCCTGACGGGAGTTGTCGAATACAACAAACTCTTCAACAATTAATGTTTGATTAATGAGCTCTTTTTAATTAATATCGCATTTACCGTCCGGGGATGTATGCTGGAAATAGTTGCCCGGGAGTCAAAGAGCAGACATTGCGTTGATCTTACTAAGTGGATGTATGTTTCTGCAGTTCCGTTTCACATTGAAACTTATATAAATAAGCATCGCGACTATTTTCAAATACACAGGAATGTAACTGGAGAGTTACAGACAAAACAAAGAGGGAGAATAAAAGCTGCATTAAACTTCAATTTAGAAACTTTCGCGGTTTCGTTTGTCAGTTTCAGAGTATTTAACCGTTTTTAATTTATTTAATGTATTGAAACAGAGTGAACTCGAAATAATTCAGTGAAACAATAATCGATGTATTTTGAACAAATTCAAGGTTTTTCTTTATCTGGAAACTTTTGGAACAAATCTAATCTTTTTTATGGCATATCAACCCTTTTTGTGTTATTTAATGCAGAAGCATGAAACCTATTCTGAACTGGTGAATTGGTTTGGCGTTTGGGATATGATTCTTATATATCGCAACATTTGTTTGATGTCTTAGACATTCGGTCTCCAGCCATTTGAAAAACTTTCTGCATCTAACAAATACTATACTGGAAAAAAAAACAAGAGAATTTGATTCTAGCCAGACAATTAAGTCTTTTAACATGATGAATTCAGCTCCTAGATGAGAAACAGACTTAAGATGTAACACGTCGACGATAAAATACAAGAGGGTGAGAAAAGATTTTGTTAAGAAAATATGTTTTGCCTTGTTGAATTTATAGCCCAGGGGGAACAAGGAGATTTTTATAATTCAAAGAAACAAAAGAAAGTTTTAGTTTCAATAAAAATACGAAATGGGATATTTTGGGACGGGGTAAAGAGTTAATTAAAACTAATAAAAAATTTATATTTAAAGTCTGATATATGTGATAGTATATATACATTATGTCGACCAGTTGCGGTGTTAATTGATTTTTTAAAGTTATGTATGTGACGTCACCATAGTTACTGTCACAGAAGACAAAGGTCTGGTATGCCTTAGCTGAACAGTGAGAAAGTGTTCTTACTCGTTTATAAAGTGGTGTATGGGCTTTGTAACATCGATTACTTCTGCTGGACAACCTCCTATTCACTGGGCGTGAAAGCAAATGTATCAGTCAGCATTATATCAGATTCAATAAAAGCCAGAGTTTCCCAAATAAACTTTATTCATGCGAGATGCAACACTCTTTGACTCACAAGTGTTTGTCTTTGGCAGTGGCATTGTGAGTGGAGTGGTTAACCATCTCATGTGACCTTGTGCAGGACCGCTGTGCGTGGGCTGCTATGGTTTGAAATGTGCTAACTCTAACCCTAACTCGATTTAACCTGAATACTGCCATAAGTACAAGTATAAGTAACATGTAAATTGTTGACCTCCAAATAAAACTAATGGCATATTTGTAATCAGTAGGTTCGTGCAGATGTTTTTAATTTTTGAGATAAGGATTGATCATTTTTATTATTTGGAGTATTAAGACCACTAGTCTCATCTTGGTTGTTATTTTCACAACGTTTCAGCCGATGTAATCTTCGACCTTCTTCAGGTGCATTTCTAACTCGAGAACCTATAACGAATTCCAAACTGAACCCTTTTGAAATTCTGTATAGGTTACACAGTTCGAAAAATGCACTTGACGAAGGTCAAAGGTTACATCGGCCGAAATGTTGTGAAAATAACAACCAAGATGAAAATAGTAATCCAAATAATACATGTATTAATTATGTTCAACCTATTTGATATCCCAGGCAACTTTGGGTAAATCTGCTCGTGTGTGTGTGTGTGTGTGTGATGGGTTCTACTTATGAAATTGTGTACATGGCTGGAGTAATCATTGTCCGGTAACTCTCAAACATTAAATTGCTTCTTGGTTGGGGACGTTTAATTACTTTTCTCTGGATAGTGTACTGTGACTCTTTTGTTTCTATCTGAGCATCTGTACTGTAGTCGTCTGCTACAGGAAATTTTTTTATGTTTTTTTTTTTATACCACTGCTTATCAATGCCCGAAAGCCACTCAAATATAATGGTTAAGTATTTGTTTACATTAGACTTGAAGACGACCATGTTGTAGTCAGCTGGGAAGTAACTTTGTGGTATTTTGTTCCACAGACGGGAAGATCTAGGAAAGAAACTTTGTTCATGGAAGTTGTGCTTGGTCTTTGGTTTAGGGAGAGAGAAAGGAAAGTCCTCTGCTGTGGTTGTAGCCAGGGAGGTTCTCTGCTGTGAATGTTTTACGAGGAGGGAATTGGAGCTCAGTCGAGCACCTACCATGAACACATATATATACAGTAGAGAGGCTAGTAACATCTTTTTGGTGCAAAAGGGGCTCCAGAGAAGAGATCATCCCACAAGATTACGAAGTTGGTTTTGTACCTTGTCAAGGCAAAAAGGAGTGCTCCGAGGGGAACCTGTCTAGATCTGACAGCAGTATTTTAGGACAGATCTGGCTCTTATACAGATAAAGGATTGCTTTAGGAATGAGGTACTTTCTGGAGCGATAGAAGTGACCTTAGCAACAGATTTGATGTAAGTCTTCCATTTCACGTCTCGTATTAAAGTTAGTCTTAAGAGCTTATCAAAGAATGGGACTTTACCAAAGAGAGAGACATCATTTAAACTGGATAGAATTGAGGAACCTAGAATTGGTGGTGAATGAAGAGAAGCTTGGTTTGAAGGCGTTACAAGTTACAAACCGCTTTTTATCCATTGCATCACATGCTCCAAATTGTGTCATCTGCATAGATGTCGATGAATGATTCGATCTACTTTCTGGAGCGATAGAATGATCCAACCATTTTTCCAGCGACCTTAGCAACAGATTTGATGTAAATCTTCCATTTCAGATGTGAGGGAAGAGTCAGTCCTCGGAGCTTATCAAGGCTTCCTTAAGGAGAGAGCCATTTATTTCAACTGGGGGAAAAATGAGGATCCAAGTGTTAGTGTTTACATTTATAATTTTTAAAAAGATTTATCGTCGATGAAATCATATAAGTAGATATCACATACATTAACCTTCTGCAAATGGTAAAAGACCAATACATGTGTGCCAATTTAGTCTATATATTGAATGTCATGTAAGTGTTATTTTCCCTGTTCTAATATATTGGAAGGAATTC
The DNA here is from genome assembly GCA_963556195.1 of Sepiola atlantica. Classification (NCBI taxonomy): domain Eukaryota; kingdom Metazoa; phylum Mollusca; class Cephalopoda; order Sepiida; family Sepiolidae; genus Sepiola; species Sepiola atlantica. Next base: position 11,151,549 of record OY744530.1, on the reverse strand, counting down.
AAACAAGATAAAGAATATATGATCGTTACAGGTTATGTAAGGTCAATGCACAGAGTCAGGCATAAGGTGATGTTTGCATCATGAACATATGCAGCTGGAATGGGATTCGTAACCACTGATACGAGTGAAGATAGATGAATCAGAGAGAACTTAAATGTTGGACAAAACGGATATTTGATAAGAACTCTTCACTGAAGCTAATCAAACTGCCAGCCAGCCATCTCTTATCACTTTGTTTGATATTATGTTGGGAGAATCTTTCTAACAAATTCCTATTAATCTGTTTGATATTTCGTCTATATAACCCTTTCTACCAACTTAGCATAAAAACCACAAATTGAGAAAGGACACTATTTCAGGACTTGTCTGACAACAAATTTCTTTTTTTATGAAAATCGCTCCAGACAAGGTATGAAGCAACTTGATGAAAGGAGCTAAAAAAAATACTAGCCAACGATTAGTGTTAAATGGGTAGACTCCAACGCAGAAAACAGACATTGTTCCCCCTGTTTCTCAAAAACATTGCTCATAGAATGTGGGGACTAAAGGACAAAATAAGGGAAGAAGTGAGAGTTACAAGAATAAAGAAACTGTATAACTTTTGTAAAGCTATATTAAATGTGTTCTTTCTTGTCAACCACTTAACATGTATTCCTTGTTCGGGTTGGTCATGGAGGTATTTACATTGAGGGCCTACAAGTACAGTAAGTTTGTGGGAGTTTGTAAAACAAGCACAAGGATGCAATGTTGCGGAGATGGGACAGGGGCTAGAGCTTTGTAGACAGTGTGGGGCTTATTAAGTTAGAGACTCTTTTTTGCACATTGTCCAAGAGAGAGAGACTAGTGGTTGGTGCACCAGCCAGATGTGGCAACAATACTCCATACAACGTGGCTTTATAGAGATATAAGATACTGGCAAGTGTGAGAAGTTTTTCATCCCAGTAAAGAGAGAGGGCTCACCGTCTTTGCAGTGGGCTTGGCCATATATTTTATGTATTTATTCCAATTCATGTTGCCTGCGAATGTTAGGTCGAGAAGTGTGAACGTTGAATTCTCACGAAGAGTGTTATCAGCCATGGCAATCAGTGTTTTTTCTCTTCCAATATTATTTTCTCATGTTATAGATTTTTTCCTTCATAATTCATATTTTTCTTTCCCGTATAATAATCTCACTAATTTTAAATAAACCTAAAAAATTTGATTCGGTTACAAAAGAAATTAAAAGCAAAAAAATTAACATTTCGAGAAGCAACATTTAAAAAATAAAAAATTAAACTCTGCAAAACATCACAGAATAAAAACAAAATAAAAATCTTCTCAAATTAAAAGAGTAAATAATCAAGTCATTTGAATTTTTGTTCCAGCATTTCCATTAAAAATATTTTTGGTTTAATTCTAATCTAGAAGCCCCTTTTTATTGAATTTCATAAAACTTCCACGAATTCAAGTATCTTTTCATGATGAAGTTATTTAACTAAAAAGATTTTTTGGTTCAATTCTAATCTAGAAGCCCCTTTTTATTGAATTTCATGAAACTTCCACGAATTCAAGTATCTTTTCATGATAGATAAAGTTATTTAAATAAAAGGATTTTTTTTCATTGCGCATTCACGAATTTTCAGATGAGCTTTGAGCAAATGCAACAAATTCATAGAAAATTATTGAAAGAGAAAGTTAATTTCTTTCCGTTTAAAGCCAAAGGCATTAAATTCAACAAAATATCTTCCTTCCATTTTTCGATTTAAAAAACCCGTCTATTTTATAGCAAACGAAATTAAACACTTCAATTCATAAACAACAGACTTAAAAAAGAAATAAGTGAAAACAAAGCTAAAAAATCTATGTCATACATAAGCATTTTCGTATTTTAAAATTATGAATATTTGTGGGGATTTTTTGTGAACAATTATCGATATAAAGCCAACTTCACACAAATTTTAGACGTACCTTCAGTTCTCAGCAACATTCTGATATTCTTCATAGCAGGACGAGTTCCAGTTAATAAGACAAACACATATTCGTAAGCTTCCACATGAGACATGCATTTATTTTACTACTAGATAACAACAACAGGATAAAGAAAAGAAAAAAGGCAGACAACTCTGACTCATAATTTACTTACAGTAAATTTGAATGTGTTAATAAAAAGTACTAACTATAGTGAGTAATTTCAACATTTTTTACGACCACCTAATTAGTCGTTTAAAGGAACAGACAAAAAAAAATAAAGTAGCACCAAAAAGGTTTATGCACACATTAAGTGGGTGGATGAAACCGTGAAAAATAGGAACAAAGTTGCTAAAGAAATTAGGTTTAGCGATTGGTGTCAAGATGATTGCAAAAGACAAATGTACGTCAAAGTCTGAAATTGCAAATATTGTTCTTATTTGCTTGTCAGTTCAGATGAGCCTTTTCATGGAGACAACGAGACGCCCCGCAATTACAGATACCATCTGCTTTTCTCAGTGTTCAATATGGTTCTGCCCTCCCCCTCACAACAATCTATATAGGTAGATATTGATATATAAAATATATTAAGTTCTTATATCTTATAGCCTGAAGACTAAAAATAGTGAGTGGACATAGAAAAAGACAGACATATGTCGCACATAAGATTCTCTTCCCAAATCGAACACATGGACCTTAAGCATGGTGATGGAAAGCAACCCGAGGACATTACCATTTGTGTTTTAAAAGCACAAAGTCTTTGATTTGGGATGCTACCTGTGGCAATACATTTTCCACAAGTAATTTGACTCAGGTCTGCAATGGAACCGAGGTCTGTCACTGGAGATATAAAGTTTTGAAATAATACAGTGTGACCCCCCCACACACACACAAATGCCACTCTTAGAATTGTTAATAAAATTCACAACCCTTTTTGCCATCTAATCATATTTGATACAAATAAACTTGCGTCAATTCCACCAAGTTTCAATCATTTGTTTATCGCCATTCAATGATAAACACACCTGGATGCGATGTGCAAAATTGTCATTAACTCTGACACACTCTTGGTACTACCCAGATTTTAGTTGAGATGGCTCTCTTCGGTTTAGGAATAGTCTGAAGATTGTTTTGATAGTCAGTGTCTTTGTAAATAACTCTACAGATAAAAATCGGAGGGGGAGAAACGGTCTAGTGAGTGTGAAACCCATTCCGATCACACATCCTACTGATTAAACGATCACCAAAGTGTCCCCACAAAGAACGGCGATAAAACAAAGACTGTTGGACATTCATTGCTGAAACTTGGTAGACAAGTGAGGTATAAACTTAAGTTTATCTGTACTAAATATGGTTGGATTGCAGAAAGAATTGTAGATTTTCTTAAATTATTCCATGGGTGGCTTTTTTTTGGTGTGTGGGGGGGGGGGGAGAACCCTGTAGATAAATATTAGTTTCTTACTGGTGGTGGAGACTTATTCAATGGCATTCCTTCATAAATTTTACTGAATTGAGTCTTGTTTGGATGATGAGCATTTCAAAATTAAGTTGCTGTTACAGCGCGTCTCACTGGTGATGCTACATGGAAATACATTTGTCATCACGTTTAGCTCAAAAGCGATATCCTCAAAATGGTTTTGCCTAGCTATTATTCGAAGCAATGCCATGCCCATTATGACGTCATTCTGCAATATCTAAATCTTGATGAAGAAACCAAAAGAACATTGCTCTCGTGGGTGGCAAGTAAACAGGAACTGGTGCTTTGTTACATTAGGATCCACGTTAACTTTGACCCCGTGGTTAGGATTAGGGTCAAAGTGAAGGTTAGGATTTAGGGTTAGGGTCATGGTCAAAGTTAGTGCGTGTCCTAATATAACTTATTGAAATACACTTATATTTCTTTAAATAAATATATACCTTACTTACATAACTGGTTAATGTAATAAAATTCATTTTATTACTCATAATTCATCACTTATTAAGGTCAAAAGCCACTCGAGGATAAGGATTAATGAGATGGCCAGATTGTCAGTTTGATGATGAAAAATATTATGAGTAGATTGAAACTGACAAATGGAATAAACACAGTTTTATGACTTATGGGGACGGTTTATGACAAGTATTTGTTGACATTGAATTTGAAGACAACCCTGTTGTGGTCTGCAAGGAAGCAGTCCCATGGTAATGTGTTACACAGATGAGAAGTTCTTGGAAAGAAAGTCTATTTTTGCAGTTGTGGTAGGAGGACGAGTTTTTGTTGTGAATGTCTTACAAGGAAGAACCAGAAATTGGAGCTCAGTCGAGTGTCTTCATTTTTATCATATATATAAAACAGTAAGGCTCCAAAAACAACCTATTAAAACAATCTCTAATCTTTATGAAACCATCTATTATATAAATGGAAGTGTCTGTGTATGTGTGTATGTTGAGCTAAAAGTCAAAAAACTACCAAAGAAACACCCACAAATTTGGTATAGTCTTGATCAGCATTGCCTAGAATGAATAATACCTAAAATTTACCGGGGAAGTGAAAGAAAGAAGTTTTAATAAAAATATGTAACACTTTTACCCGGGAAACGCGGGGTAGAGTTGTTAGTCCTTCTATAAAATAACCAACTACTTAGAAAGTCTATCAATTTAATTCTTTATCAGCAGTCAAATATCAACATTGATTCACCGATAAATATGAGACATTATATGCCACATTAAAATGCTCAGTTTAGACAAGCTTTTTGTGTTCTTTTTATGCTCTCTTTTATTTCAACCTCATATATTTGAATATTTTTTAGTTACGTTGATTAATGTCAGCTTGCCACATTAAATCAATGTTTCTTCGTTATAGTCTGATTTTAAGCTGCTTACATAAAATGGCACAAAAATCATAAAAATATTGAACTTCATCACTTGCAATAACTTTTAAAACTACACACATAAAAAAGTAGAAACCAACATTTTGACAAGAAATTATTTTTCGAACTCTTCATAAATTGGAGATCAGAAAAGCAAAAGTCGCCATCTTGAAATGCGATATTTTGCAATTATCTCATAAAGTCAATATTTGAATAGATTTCTGGTTCAGGACAAAGTCAAAGATTTATTTCTCTAAAATTAATTATCTTCTGGAAGAATTTTTTTAGGGTTATAATATTTTAAAACACAATTCTTTTTAAAATTGTCTGAAAATGAGAACACAAAAAACAACAAATAAATAAATAAATATTACCATGAATGGCTAATTTGGAGTTGAAGTAAGCTGGTCCGACACTATCTAAACTAGATCTTCTTGCTGACACGTTTGCTCATTTGTGTGAATCCTACCTAAACTCAATATATCTATAGATACTACTAAAGCTCTGTGGATAATATTATTTTGTTTATTATCTTATTTGTGGACATTGTGGAAGTGTCATGGGGCGTCTACGTTGACAGTAACTGATTATATATATATATATATATATATATATATATATATATATATATACACACAAGACGAACTGTCTAAACCCGAAGGTTCCAGCAATATATAAAGTGTTTAAAGGGGGGGGGTACAAATTTACTGAATATATCCCTACCAAAGGGGGGGAGTACAAATTTACTGAATATATCTCTACCAAAGGGGGGGAGGAAGTACAAATTTACTGAATATATTCCTAGCAAAGGGGGGGGGGGAGTACAAATTTATTGAATATATCCATAGCAAAGGGGGGGGGAGTACAAATTCACTGAATATATCTCTACCAAAGGGGGAGAGGAAGTACAAACTTACTGAATATGTCCCTACCAAAGGGAGGGGGGTACAAATTTACTCAATATATTCCTACCAACGTTTTTAAGGAAAGAAAAAATAAAATAGATACTTGAATAGAACGAAACTTATGAGTACTGATTCCCCTCAATAGATGAATAATTATCTAAAAGACCGTATTTCCGACACATTGGGTAAAAATGAATTACAAGTATTACATAACAAGGACCATTTTTGAATGGAAACGTTTGAATGACACTTTTAAGAATCAGAGGTGTCCCAGACGGAAATCGTGAAACAACGTGATTTCCGGGAAAGATTTTCTGTCTCTTTGGCTAGCTAGATTTCAAGCAGGAAAGATGTGTTCGGGGTGCTGTCCCCAATGGGGGTGGGGAGGCATGCACAATGTAACTAGATGTAGCAAGACAAGCTATTCATCTGTTTGTCTGCCTGTCTGCCTGTCTGTCTGTCTTTCTCTCTCTCTCTCTCTCTCTCTCTCTCTCTCACATGTATACAAGTAGCCTATCGCTCTGATGTTTTCTGTTACTATCTCTTTTTAAATAAGAGTGGGTTTACCAGAAGACGAATAGAACCTGGGTTAACGACGATCATAGGAGTGTATAATGAGTTATACATCTGTAAGTAGAAATATAACAGCAGTATTCAATTTTTTATGTTGTTCAAAGTACACTTTTGGATATGCTTATTGACATTTATCGGAACTATTTATGGATTTATTACCATTTTTTACTATAACCTACGTTCATTGTTGGTAATCCTTTATTTTTTTCATGCATCAATTTTGTCAATTAAATCAAATCAAATTTCTTGGAAAAAAACAGCGAAGTGCAACAAGCCATGTAATAGGATAGTTAGAGGATATGTACGCCTATCTACCATCTGAATGTTAAACTTGGATATGATATATATCGCCACTACCCTTGATAGATTGTTCCATGGAGCAGAAACACTTTCTTCTAATGAGACGGTCTATCTTTTGCTGGGTTCTGTGGAGACCACAACTTGGCACTGTATATTTGGATTTAATTTCTAACCAGTAAGAGTCGAATTGTAATATTATTTTAAAAGTTTATTTGTCATGACATCAGCACGTGACGTCATCTTTCCATTATCACTTGACTTTGATTTATTTACATATTCCAGAGAGCTTCGCCACATGCTTGAAAACAAAATTACGCCACTTATCATGGTCTTGGGCCAGTCATTCAGTTGTCAGGAGCGGTATGCCAGTCTCAACCCTTATTTGATCGGCTCATCTCTTTGGTGGTTGCCCTCTTGATGATTCTTGACTGATATCTTCTTAACATGATTTCGTTACATAGCTGGAGTCTGATAGCCGGCAAACATTTCCAAACTCTGTTAATCGCTATTTTCCAATAATGCTGCTGATAGATCTGTTAATATTAAGCGTTTTTATAACTGCATTTCTTCGTCCATCTAGCAAAATTACTCCAAGGATAGTTCTTAAAAATTTTATTTCAAAGCCATTGAACTACCTCTCATTCTCTGCAAGTCCATGTCTCACGTTTGTCGGTCATTATTACAGTGTGAGAATATTCTTAAATATTGGATTTGTTTTCAATATAAAATATAATTATACTATTATTTCTTTTGTTTTAAATTTGAAATGTTACAGTTAAAAAAATTATACTTGTGTTTATAATTATATAGCAAATGACGTCATGTCAAATTAATTTGAAAAATAACATTAGAACTCGATTAGAACTTTCATTCAAATATATACGAACGTGCGAGACAAAAATACACTTCTGACAATAGGTTCTATCATTAAACTGCAGTAAAATATTTAATAATTTATTTTTGTTATAAAACTTTTGTCCTGATTCAGCTCTATTCTGATTCCAAACAGTTGTTTTTCATATATATATATATATATATATATAGATGTAATCAGTCAACGGACAGTCATAAGCACACAAGTGAAAGAAAAAATAATAAATAAAAAATTAGAATGTATAAACAAACAAACATGCAACTTACAATTTCATGCCGAGTTTATAGGACGATTTCAGAAGCAAAGTAAATCTCAAATTCAGTTTTTTTTTCTTGCATGTTGGGATAGTCCATAGGAAATTTTCGGTAACCATTCCCTTCTTCAAGCCTTCTATGAAGTGTAAACAGAGTTCTTTAAAACGGTGATCTAAAATTAATATTAATATTTCTCAAACCGGCCACCAGTAGGCGCCTGTCAAGGTCATATGTGGGGGTGTTTGTTGTCTGTTTTATTTCCTGTACACATGTACTAGTAAGGAAAAAAAGGAATAAGGAAAAAAAATGAACAGAGTTCTTCAGCTAAATCTGACTGCTCAGTTTGGGTGGGGGTTGTTCTCTTTGAATGACGGTGTTACTTTCTGTAGGGGGTGCTGTCTCATATGCATCCGGTAGGTATGAGAAAAGGAAAAGCATGGAAAGAAAGGGGAAATTAATATTCACTAGATAAACCAATTATCAGTTGTGGGTGCGGGTAATTGTCTGATAGACAATGTTTTAGGCATCTATATCTAAAATTGAAATTATGTGATTTGCATATGTGTCTGTGTATATATGAATATATGTATATATACACACACATATATGCATCAATATATATATATATATATATATATATACATGCATACATGTACACATATATACCTATCTGTTTACTTGTATATTTTTACGTGGTGCACAATTGTCTATATCTAGTTTAGTTTAGGAAGCATGTGTTATTTGTGTGTGTGTGTGTATGTGTTAGAGAAGTGAGTTAAATTAGCAGCGTTTAAATGGAATTGAGTATGTGATGTGTATATCTCTATATTTTAAAGGCATGTTTATTAATGGTGTGGTGAACAGAATTTGTAGAGACTCAAAATTTCGATATCTGAGTGTAACTCCCTGGTATGGGGATTTAATTTGTAGATCTATTTTATTTAATTCTTTCTGCAGTGCTGTGTGGAATGGAAACTTTTCTGCAACAATATGCATTTTATGGTGTTTATTGTGTGGTTTGGTAAGTTGTAATGTCTTGCCACTGGTGAGTAGATGTCGTTGTTGTATGTGTATATATATATATATATATATATATATATATATAGATAACTTAGGTATGTTTATATATTTACTCCTAAATTAATTAACAGATCAATATGAATTTTCGACCACGGCTGCTAGGCGTAAGGGGTAGTAATGTGGGCTATATTTTGTTTAATTTAATTTCATGGAAAGTAGGATAAAACGGGGGTGGAATCCCTTCAGGAAAATTCAGATACCTCAAACATTTGTGAAGTTTTAATAATAGGTATGAAAAATCAATTAATAAATATTCTCCAAATTTCAGTCTGTTTAACGTGATTTAAAGGGGTTCCCATTCAAATTAATCAGATTTGCATTACATTTTATCCATATTCATTGACACCGTCAAAAAAAGATTCCCTGAATTTTAATTTTTTCTTAAAACCTCTTGAGCTTAAACCTTAAGTTTTAGATATTTTCTAGAATCAAAATCATATAATGAATTTTGATCAAAATTAGAATAAATATTCGAGACATATAGTTTAGTACCATTATATCTTAATTTTAATCTTCAGAAGGGGGCATAAAAGTGGGGCAAAACTGTTCTGCTCAGGGAATTAATTTTACCCATCCTGGAACGGGTATTCTTCTAATATATATATATATATATATATATACACACACAAATCTATTTTTTTTCATAAAAGTGTCAACATGGTTAGGTGTAGCTCTTTCATGTGTAAGGCCATTATACTTTCTGCATGGAAAGTTGCTTGATGCTATTAAAGTGTTGGACAGCGAGAAAATAAAGATGGTTTTAATTGCTCACTAGAGCAACGGTACACATTTGACACGAACACTTTGCTTCATCGAGTTAGGAGATGAACTCCTCGTCAGATAACACTGCATAGTTCAATACAGCGAAAAGTGTTGATTTCTTTCCTTTCCTTTATCAATGTTCTGCAGCTGACAGCAAAAAGAAATACAACAATTTGGATTAAAAAAAACATTGGCTCAAATTGATTGCCTCAAAAGACATGAACTGTGCAAAAATGTTTAATTAAAATTTGACAATTCTCTGATTAAAAAATAAACACGTTTGCTTGCAAATAGTTGTCTTCTCGTGGTTTTACTTTTATATCACCGTCGGCCCGTCAGCTGATGATGATGATTTCCTAATGCCAACTAGGCTTTGCAGTATTATTTGAAATACACTTAACTTGGCATATAATTTCCATTTACGTTAACATTTTAATACTATAAATTTTAAATCTCAGAAATTCTTCACCAAAATCTTTGAATCTTTAATCAATGTAGCAATAGTCTGTCACCTCGCTAATGCTAAACTTTTTTCTGACCATCAGTATGGATTTAGGCAAGCACGGTCTACTGTGAATATCCTAACTGTCATCTCTGAATGCATATACCATACACTGGACAAGACAGGTGAGGCTAGGGTGGTAGCGCTTGATATATCCAAAGCCTTTGACAAGGTCTGGCATAAAGGTTTTCTCATAAAAATTAATTCATATTGTATTACTGGACGAATATTTAATATAATTAGATTCTTCATATCTAACAGAAAGATCCAGGTTGTCCTCGATGGCTGTTCATCCAAAAAACATGACATACATCTAGGTGTACGCCAGGGATCGATCCTTGGACCATTATTCTTTCTGATTTTCATAAACGACCTCCCTGATGATATTGTGTCTGAGATTGGTATACTTGCTGACACCACTATGCTCTACTGTGGGTAAAACGGATGCGCAGATATCTGAGGCAATGGCTGAATCCTTAGAAAGTAGCCTCCAGTCTGTAGTCGAATGGGGTCATAAATGGATGGTAACATTTAATGCTTAAGACAAAGCTCCTTTCCTTCAACAACTACAAGAAACCTCTTCAACCATCGATTGCTATGGCAAATAACATGCTACCCGAGAGTCCAACATTCAAACTCCTCAGGTAACATGAATTGGAACAAAATACATAGAAGACATTGCCGAGGCTGCTGCAAAGAAAGTGGGCTCCCTCTACCGTGCTAGAAAAATTCTTACACCTGACAGTATCCTATATCTCTACAAAACCATGCATGAATTATTGTTGTCACATCTGGGCTGGTGCACCATCCACTAGTCTCTCCCTCTTAGACAAGGTCCAAAAAAGAGCCTCTAATCTAATAGGTCCCCCACTATCCACCAAGCTTCAACCCTTGTCTCATCGCCGCAATGTTGCATCCTTATGCATTGTTATTTACATCAGATTAAAAATTAATTCACTTTTACAAATTATTAACAAAGAAATTTTTTTTATTTCTCTGCATCATAAAACCTATCAATTTCCTTCTTAATGATTAATTGGGAATACAGTTTTTTTAAGAACATTGACCGATATTTGCCATAAATTATTAGCGAAACAGAATTAAGTATCGCCTTACATTAAAAAAAAAGTATTAATCACAAAAACAAATAGACATGCTCTACTTTATATATAAAAAGACAACACTTCACAAAACTTATCAATTTTCCCCTGGCTCATAATACTTTAAGTATTAAAGTTAAAGATTAATTAAATTATTCATCTATCTGAATATAACACAACTAATTAAAAGAAAAATGTTGATAGGATTAAATATTAAAATCGATTGGGAATACAATTTTTTTAAGAACACGGATCGATATTTGTCATAAATAACTGGCAAAACAGAGCTACGTATAAAAAAAGGTATTAATCCCAAAACACAGGCTGGCTGTACTTTATGTATTAGAAGACAACACTTCATAAAACCTATCAATTTTCCCCTGGCTCATAACACTTACAGAGTTAAAGATTAATTAAATTATTCATCTATCACTGAATATATTATTTTGCTTGGTGGCATCACATGAGGAAAAAATGCAATTCTGTTTTGGTTATTGAATCAACTCAGATTGTTTATCTTTTTGTGAATCTTTTCTACAATTTATTTGAATAAAAGATAAATCACAGGATTAACGAGTGGCGCCATCTACAAAATTAACAAACAAAATTTCAAAAAAAAGATAAATCTTGATTCAATTTTGTTTTTGTTTTATTATTTTAAAAAGTCGTTTTTTTTTAAAATATTTTTTATTTTGCATGGCATGTCTCTCTATTTTGGTCAACCATTCGGAAAATTACAAGAACGGATATTCGTGAGTGCGACAAGTCAATCTTAAGCACGACAGACAAACAAAAATAATATTTCTAACTTAAGTGTGACAGACCAACTGATGGAAAAATCCTTTCTCAGAGATTGTGACATTTCTATGACTTGAACTGATAATACAGGAAACATCAATAAGATTAGATAGGATTAAATGGGTTTTTTTTTCATCTTCTATTAGACAATGTAGAAAGATATGTGCAGAACAGGAGACTTTGTTGATGTAGTCACATTGAAAGAATGGATGAAAATGCCTGAGTTAGTAGATGTAGAACAGTTGAAGTAGCAGGATCGCCAATTGAAAAATTACAAAAACGGATATTCGTAAGATGCGACAATTCAATCTACACTTTTGGAGATTAAAATGTTATTTTAATCTTAAATATGATGGACGGACAGAGCCTCTTTTTCAGAAGCATGGCCGCATACAAAAATGCTACTTCAAAGTTAAGCATGAAGTTAGCCTTGCATAACCCTTAAAATAAATTGCATGTCCCAAGGAACCCCTGTGCAAAAACATTGTTTACACGGACATCTGGGTCTAGCATAATGTAAAACGATTGTCGAACATATCTCATTAACAAAGTATTAGATATTTAAGTCTTACTTAATTTACGTTACTTGTAATTTTCATTTCATATACCTTAATTAATCATCAGAATCTTTGGAATGTTTTCTTTTCAAAAATCAGTCACGTACAGATCCCGTTTGCTGACTGGACACTGACTAGTGAAAGCGGTTTCACACTGTTGCCGAACAGACATCACAAAATATATTCCCAATGGTCTATTTTTTAATAACATAATAAATTAGATATGATGACCTCTATATTACAATATTACAACAACCAAGAATACATTGTGTGTTTAGTAATATTAAATATATGAAACAAAATAATGCAGTTTTAGGATTGATCCTAATTGGAGACACTTCTGATGACCGGTGATACAATGAAACTGCAGTAAAGTATTAAGCTAAGTATATTTTATTATCATTTATATTTGTTTATATATATATATATATATATATATATATATTGTATTTGGAGAACGAGTCCTGCGCCAAAGATTAGAGTGATAAGTGTTTGCTGTACTGCACAGAACACGGTCTAAACATCACCTATATATATATATATATATATATATATATATATATATATATATATATATTTGCAAACATTGTTTAAAATAACATAATTCGTCTGTTGAATTATACCTTTTGTTTCTTTTTCAATTATTTTAATGGTCATTTTTGTATTAAAATCAAAAAAATTAATAGATGTTCCATAAGTTTTACAAAGGTTTTCGATTCTTCGTCGAATCATCCTCAGGTGTCAAAAGCAAATGAATAAAAAAGCTGGAGAAAGAAGAGAATTTTATATATATATATATATATATATATATATATATATATATATATATATATATTAATACTGGAGTTTATGTATCTGTCTGTCTGTCTGTCTGTCTGTCGCCGAAACTCCAGTATGACTATTTACTAAGTCCACCAGCGTTCATAATATTTGTATACCTTTAGAATTAGGAAACTATTAATCAATTAATTTAGATTAGATAACATTAAATAACATCAGATTGCATATAATAAACAAAGAAGAACGAAATTTCGAGACGAGACGAGACTGCGATTAGAACGGAAAACTTGTCAAGAATCTTACTTAAACTATTTATTCATCTTAAAATTACAATTTGCAATTTAAAAGATGTGGCACAAGGCCAAAAAGGGGGTTTGGAAGGGGGTTGAGGGTCGTCCACTTGTCTATTCCCTATGCTAGTATCTGTCACCACAATACCGCATTCACTCTATGGGCTTAATCTATTTAAAATTCCCCAAATGTTTATTTACAATGCGTTTTAAACGTAAGAGTCTTTTGGTTATATACAAATAGTCTCTGAAAAAGTGAATGGTATTTACAAAAGTGGTTTTTTTTTTTGTTTTTTTTTGATAACATGTAGATTTACAATAGAATACAATGAATGATAGGAGGGGGGGGAGCCTAAAAACACCCAAAATAAAGAAAAATAACAATAATTAAAAATAAAAGAACTAAATAAAATGCTAAAAAATTGAGTGGGTTAGTAGAGAACCCCCTTACCTGTCTAATTGTGAACTGCTCTCTGTTTTCCAGTGTAAACTGAAAACAAGAAAGACAGTTCCTAAGTGGGATTGGGGATTTACCTAATGGATAAAAGAAAAGTTTGAGGACAGTTGGTATCAGTCAGGATAAGTACCAATTGGGTTGGGCCAGGGATAAAAATAAATCTTGGGAACGGGCATCCTGAAAGTTTACTAATACCAAAAAATAAATATAGGGACAGGACTCATTTATACCTCTAGCTAAGGGACTTTGAAGTCAAGCTTTTTGTCAAGCTTCTTGTCTTTTTAAAACCTTTTTTGACTTAAAGACAGCGCGCGCCATGCCTAGACAGGGAACACAAACTCAAATCTAGTTCGACCAAATACACATAAGCTAGCGGTGTGTATCCACCTTCTTCTAAACTGCGAGGCATGCAATCTCCTCCTATCAGATTTAATTTTGATTTTAAGCTGATGTTTAAAATGCAAAATCAAATCGTGATCAGAAGGCGATGCACCCCCGTGATCTATCTCTAAGCATGAAACCCACACTACTAGTCTAGCTACGGCTAGGATCGTGAGAAACATCATTCGTTTCTCCCTGGTCTACAAAGGAACCACATTGTAGATTACAGATGCTACATCCAGGCGAACCAGCTGATCGGGTACAATGTGAGCTGTCACCTCGTTGACATATTTCCCAAACTCACAAAGCTTGCTGCAAGTGAAGAAGGCGTGCTCAGCCGATTCTTCTTCGTCGTCTTCGCAGCGAACACAATATGGACTAAGCACTACTTTGGCTTTGTGAAGCCTGCCATTGAGGGGTAGAGCATTCCTAACCAATCGCCAGGTCAGAGAGAACTCAGAATTATTGAGATACCCCCAGCCTGGCGCCCAACACCACTGAGAGCGGATCTCCTCCTCCGACCATCCCAGCCGCTCACCCAGCGGATCAGAAGCGGTCCCCTTCACTAACTCCCTATAAAGTGTCTTTCTAGGTCGTGCAAGGTCACTGGACCCCGGCAGCAATCTGAGCGCAGCTCGGCATTCGGCGAAGAAACGCGTCTGTCCTCCTGGTCTACGTCAACTTTCGACCAAGTGGTCGGGGATGAGGTTGGGAAAAACCTTCTCAACCGCAGGGCCCCACGCAGTTTCTTCCATCAGAGTACAACTTAGGAATGACAATCTCTCGGCATGTCGATGACTTGCCAAGTCAGGCATTCCAAAGACCCCCTCACACAGACGTTGAGTGCAGACCTGTCTTCGGACAAGCGGCTTTCTGTCTTGCCCCAAAAGTGAAAAGAGCAGATGCGTAAAAGCCGCCAAGCGGTCGTCAGGCAGGGGTAGTACAGCCAAGCAGTAGAGGATGAGCGGAAAGACGTAAGTGGCGCACGCCTCAGCTCTACCCCTAAGGGAAAGCCCCCTTCGAAGCCAAATCCTAACAGACGTTTCGACCTTAGACTGTACTTCCGACCAGTTCTTATCAAGCTGGAGACCTGGACCAAACCACACGCCGAGGATCCGGACCGGGCTATTTGTCCAGTTGAAATGGCCCGGCAACGCAGGCGCGTTGCTCCAGGCAGCCAACTTCAGGCCATTTAATTTGCTGAAATTTACTACAGCCCCTGTCATATCTTCGTACTGTTTGAGTGCCTTAATCACAGTGCATATGTCTCGTAAGTCGACACACACACAGTGACATCATCGGCAAACGCGGAAACCCTGGCTCGCGCACCACCAGGTAGAGCAATTCCGCCAAGGGCTGGTCTCGTCGCCCCGTCCCTGAGTTTGCGGAGAAAAGGCTCCAACGCAAGGACGTAGAGCAAAGGTGACAGCGGACAACCCTGACCCACCAACCGCGAGACAACGAACAACTCCGATCGCATCCCGTTTACTTGCACCACTGCCGTCAGCTCGCGATACAAAATGGAGATCTTATTGCAGAAGTCCGATGTAAAACCAGCGGCTTCTAGAACAGACCCCAGAAAACGATGATCAACCCTATCAAACGCTTTGGACTGATCTAAATTGATCAGCGCGGCTTCAGTGTCGTCTTCTAATCCCTCTATGATCGTGCGCATCAAGTGCAAATTGTTTTAAATCGATCTCCCCTTCACAGCGTAGGTCTGCTCAGGTTGGATCAAATCAGCGATAACAATCTGCAAACGATTCGCAAGAACTTTGGCCAAAATCTTTAAGTCTGTGTTAAGCAGACTTATGGGCCTGTAATCATCTAGCCCCCATCATGCCTATCCTTCTTCTTCAGTGATGTAATCACGCCCCTGGTGATTTGACCAGTGGTTTGTGTGTGTCGTATTGCTGAATATTTATGTATGGAAAAATTAGTCGAAATGACTAAAATGATGTGCACGAGTTTACGACAAAAACAACAATTACTACAGGAACAACAACAACAACAACAAAAGCAACGACAACAACAACACCAAGAGTTGCAACGACAAATTCTACAACAACAAAAAAAGTTTCGAAAAAATTCTGAAACAGATTACTGGTGAAAGCACAAAAAAGTATTTTTTCTGCCGAAGGAATTGAAAAGTTATCTGAATTTGTATACGAATCTGATTCTGGCATTACATTTCCAGCATATTTCAGACGTTTTGAAACAATGTTTACTAAAAGGTGCCAACAGTGGTCAGATGAAGAACGTGTAACCTTTTTATTACAGAAACTAGGGGCAGACGAGAATACTAAATATACGAACTTGATATTGCCCAGAAAACCAGAGGAAGTTTCATTTGAGGAAACTATAAATATACTGTAAAAGATATTCGATGAAAGAAACAGTCTATTCCACACACGATACAAATGTCTAAACATCGTTAAAACGGATAACAGGGATTTTTTGGCATACGCAGTAACAGTGAACTCTTTGGTTGAGCAATTCAAGATAAATGAACTCCTTAAAGTGCCTAATTCTTCTTCAAGGACTAACCGCACCTAAGTGCAAAGAATTAGGTCTAGAATCTTACCAATGGTAGAGCAAGACACTAAAATAACGTTACAAAGTGTGACGGAAGAATGTCAGCATCTCATAAATGTTAAAAGGGATAATAACAAAATTGAGGAAAAAGTGTTGACAAAGTTAAACACATAAAAACCCAAAAAACTCCTAAATTCAAAAAGACAGGAAAATGTGAGACGTGCGGAAATAATAAACATACTAAAGATGTATGTTGGTATAAGAACAAATTCTGTAAATCTTGCGCAAGTAAGGATCATAAATGGTCTGTTTGCCTCAAGAAAAAGAAAAAGAATTTTGAAAATGTAAGCCTTGTGTTGTCGAAAAAAGAAATCCAGAACAGTAAAAACCGAAAATACGTAGATGTACGTATAAATGGTCATACAATCATTTTGTTATTGGATTCTGGTTCAGACATATGCATTATTGACAACACAAATTTAAAGGAGAATTAAAGCGCGATATTTCTTTCTGTGGTAAAACTGCAAAAACGAAAGTATATGTGATTCAAGGGATTAATTCATGTCTTTTTAGAGTAGACTGGATGGTACTCTTTAATTTATGTGAACTCTCAATGAACTCTTTTTGCAACAAAATAAACAGAAAAGAAAAAAATTATTGAAAATAAGAAATTCATGATTGAATTAAAAGATGAATATCCCAGGGTTTATTCTGAGGGGTTGAGTTTATGTACAAATACTGAAGTCAAGTTTGAACTCAAGGAAAATGTAAATCCAATTTTTAAACCTAAGAGAAACGTCCCTCTTTCCTCCTTAGACGCAATTAACAAGGAACTGGAAAGATTAGAAAAAAATGGAAGTTATATCTGAGGTAGACCATGCAGACTGGGCATCACCTACCGTGTACGTAAAAAAGAAAAACAGAAAAATAAGAGTGTGCACCGATTTTTCAACAGGTTTAAACGATTGCCTTCACCAGAAGACATTTTTTCAAAGCTAAATGGGGGTAAGATTTTTTCAAAAATCGATTTGTCTGACACATACCTACAGGTTAAAGTTTGCGAGGAATGCTCAAAATATTTGTGCCTAAATACACATAAGGCAGGAACGGCGAGACAGTTATAAAAGTTGGGGGGCTCTCCTAAAAAGTGGGGAGGCCCGGTTAAACACATGCATATATAACTTCATTATTGATGACCGTAAAGTGTGGGGGGGGGGGCAAGTTAAAAGTTGATATTATGAAGATATTTTAGAAGAGACGGTTATAGCAGCACTAAAAGAGGAAAAAGAAATCTCAGGTCTGTTGTTAAACACTATCAGAGAATTACCTGTAACATTGGAACAAATAAAAAAGGAAGCCAAAAAAGATGATTATGTATTAAATATAAAGAACAAGACGATATTGAACAAAAGAAATAAAAAGGGAACTCAGATTTCCCCTTTCTCAATTTGCGACAAAACTCTAATGTACGCAGATAGAATTGTAATACTTCAATCTCTACATACAGTTATGCTGAGAGAATTTCATACCGGTCATCCTGGCATATCCCGGATGAAATCACTCATGCGATGCTACGTATACTGGCCAGGAATGGACAAGGAAATAGAAGGTTTTGTAAAACTGTGCAGAGGTTGTCAATTGGCTGCAAGGGCGCCTCCAGTCAAAACAAATCCTTGGCCGAAAACGGATTTGCTGTGGGCATATCTACATATAGACTATGTTGGACCGATTAATGGATATTACTACTTGATCTTGGTGGACTCTTTCTCGAAATGGTCTGAAGTATTCAAGTGCAAGCATCTTACATCTAGGAACACAATCAGGATCTCCCGGACACTGGTCAGTTACAATGGTACGGCGTTCACAGGAAAGGAATTTAAGGATTTCTGTATTTCTTTGAACATTGAACACATTACTACACCTAGATCGACCGGTCAAGCCGAAAAATTTGTTTACACTTTTAAGAGTACTTTACGAAAAAAAACAATATATGGACATGGAAGAAAAAACTATCAAAATTTTTTTAGCAATTTATAGGGCGACTCCTAATGAAAACAACGACTCTAAGTTGTCCCCTGCAGAATTTATGTTCACAAGGAAAATACGATCAATTTT
>OY744530.1:11072490-11124990 GCA_963556195.1 Sepiola atlantica | reverse complement strand
ACCCCCAACCTAAGTCCTGAGCCTCCGCTAATAATCGAATCAAGTCATATCTTAGCATAAGTACATGTTACTAACTCTTAGCCTCTATATTATACACTAATTATTGCCCCAGGAAGGGCCCATCTCTGCCTATCCCCAATTCCACTCCTATCCAGGTTTTAGGCTTGATAACAGGTAACGGTTTCTATGCAGACAGCATTGTAGTATTTCCTGCCTAGCGTTCAGTAAATTATCTCTAGATGTCATGATGTGGTACGACTCTAATGCACATAGGTTGCATCTCTTCCTTTTGTTCGGTTTATATTTGCTAGCCCTCCCCAAAATGGGCCATTTCAGTTCGAAAGGGTCTTGCCTAGCAATAAGGTTTCTCACAAAACGGCCAATAGAAGTGTTAGGCCTATTTATGTCTTCTCTTTAGCCTCCCCTGTGATTTCTGAATCTATCTTTGAACTCACACCGGTGGATCCGATATATGATCTCCTACTACTTTCTGTTATCATATCGCATTTGTAGACAATGCTTGAGACTCTACAGTTCGCCCCCCCCCCCAGTGGACAGATGTTAGAAGCTCTGCAGTTACAGTTGTGTGCTGAGCCGTTGCTGGATGTTCTACTACTAAACCGAATGAAGATTATATTGCAAAATTCACTTTATTTATCGAATTACCCTCATAATACATTATATATATATATATATATATATATATATATATATATATATATATATAAAAGGAGATTGTAGTTTGCTTGAAGCATTGCTGGTAAATATAAGTGCAGATAAGACGTCCGAGGCTGTAGAAATGCGATGTAGTTGCTGTAAAATGGAAAAAATGAAAAGAAATAAACGAAGAGAGAAAGTGAAACTCAAAACGATTTATTAATAATTTCACGAAAAACTGATTAAATACCAAAATAGTAAAGACTGTCTGGAAAGTAACAGTTCGGCAAAGGGTAATCTTAAATTTTCTAAAGAAAAACTTTCATTTTCAGAAGACAACAATAAAAGACCGAGTGGGTCAAAAAACGGGGAAAACCGGTGTCAAAACATTGAAATACCGCAGCAGACAATTGGAAGTAGGAACGCAGAAAATGTCAGAAAATGTCTTTTATTCACTTTCTCTCTTCGTTTATTTCTTTTCACTTTTTCCATCTTACGGCAACTACATCGCATTTCTACAGCCTCGGACGTCTAATCTGCACTTATTTTTTTTATATATATATTATAAATATATTTTATATATATATTTTATATATTTTATATATTTATATATATATATATATATATTTTATACATTATATATATATTTTATATATTTATATATATATATATATATATTTTATACATTATATATATATTTTATATATATATATTTTATATATATATATTTTATATATATTTTATATATATATATTTTATATATATATTATATATATATATTTTATATATATATATTTTATATATTATATATATATATATATATTTTATATATATATTTTATATATGTATATATATTTATATATATATATAATATATTTTATGAGTGTAATTCGATAAATAAAGTGAATTTTGCCATATAATCTTCATTCGGTAAAACACATTTCTTCATATAAAAAAAAGAAGCGTTTGTATTCCTTCAGCATATAAATCTTATGGTTTAATTTTTATCTATTTGATTGCAGATGAACGTCTAGATCCCTGGGGTCTAGTATATACTGTATGTATATGTAGCAGTTACCTCCTCCTTTCAAAACATAACTACACCAGTTTGCCGGTAGGTGTCGCTTTTTCACCGACAGGTGGCATTGTAAAGCGACACCAGAGTTATCTGCCCTTCTGACTATAAAAACCGTTGCAAACGGAAAATCCATCTCTCTTCTTCACCAGCCTCGACAGGAGTACGCTGACACTAGCGTTCCGTTTCACTCTTCTCTTCTGGTCAATTGGCCTCGGTAGAACGACGCTAATACACTAGCGTTTCGCATCACGCTTTTCTCTTTTTCTTTTCAACTAGCATCGGCATAACAACTACCAACACACGTGGTCAAACAACGGTAAGAGTTCTCAACTCATTTTCTTTGTGTACGGCTTTCAAAGACTTTCCTCTCGCCGGATTCATTTCTTCTTACACCTTTTTCAAGAACTGTTTTTCCATCGACACACATGCATACATCACACACTTCATCATTTCACGTACACACACGTTCAATAAACGTTATTTGAACTACTTCATATTGTTTGTTAATTATTACTCTGTCTTTGCATGCAACAATTGCTTGATTTACTGAACACGTTTATAACCAGGGGAAGATCACCCTCGATCCTAACATATATATTGTGGAGAAAGGTTACCAGTGCAAAGGAGGCCACAAGTTGCCGGTGTATGTTTTTGTTGAAAATCACTATCCAGGTTTTGCTCATTGGCAGTAAAGGAAGCCGTGGCATCTTACGATATGGGATTCTCTTAGCAAATGTGCCACATCGAGGCTTCTCAGTTACTGTCTTAGTTAATTTGTCATTTCTCGTCAATTAAAGCAGAAAGCATGGTCAGCTCATTCAAAAGTCATGGTTTGGAAGACGAATTCTGTTGGCATATTCGGTGACAAGAACTTACGCACTGCCCACTCTTCTTGTTAGGGTGCCCTGCTTTACTGTTCGTTATTATTATAGATTTTCTCCCTTGCTTTTCCTTCTCCATCATCCCCTCTCCTCACTTTTGATCACGAGTTACTGATAGTGTTCTCTCTAACCCCAACTCACCCCAAGATTATTTTAATATATATACACATGTAGATTTATCAATAAACATAAATATAAGCATTTCTATGCATTGTTTAACGAGTTAGACAAGCGTATGGGAGCAAGAGAAACTCCAAGACATTTTAGGATTGCAACCAAAAATATCAAAATGGTGGAGAAATACCATGCAATAATTTATCACCTATTCACAGGAATCATATTGCACACACAGACAGACATAAAAATGTCTCTTTCAGATAATCATAATAACCAATGAATATGAAATGCAGAAGTTACAGATCTTTCTATTTTTTTTTTAATATTTCCCACTGAAAAATTATTTATCTATATATAAAGTTATAATTTCTGTCTGTCTGTGTAATTTGAAAAGATATGTTAGTTTATGTTGTTGTGTGTATCTGTTTCCAAGTGAGATCATACCCAGCATTAGTAGGAACTGCTTCCCCAAATCAAATCCTTTTAAAACATGGTAGGGGTTGTGGCAACCTGATAGTGTACGAGCTACTTGGCAAACAGGACTCTAGATAAAATCCAGGAGGAGTCAACATCAGGATTTGTCGTCCTATGGTCGTCTCTGCATCTGTGTTGGGCAAGCAAGGAAGTGTCAGGCGTAAAACTGCAAATCCATGGAGCAAGGATAACAACGTGGCATCTGCACATGGACAACTGCCAAACCATTCCCAACTTTGTGTGCAACTACTGAACCTTGCTGCTATGGGTGTCGGGGTTAAAAACCTGCAATCTTGCAGGCATAATGAATAATATGGCTAACAAGAAGAACTTCATGCAGACCAAACAATCTTTAAACATGATCTTTGTGGACTTCATGCAAAAGTCGGATTCGTTTCTCCTCCTACATAACAGCAGCAGCATCACTCTCCTAAAATCCAACCTTTCCTCATGGTGATAGGCACGGTGGCAATGTGGTAGTGTTAGAACTACACAGCTAACAGGGCTCTGTTGAAAAATCAAGGAGGAGTCAACATCAGGATCTGTTGTCATTAGGTCATCTCTGTCTATGTGTGTGGAAAGCAAGGCATGTCAGGCACGAAACCACAAATTAATGGAGTGATAGTAACCACGTTGTTTCCGTGCCATTCCTTTGTATTTTCTGGGCCAAACCTTCCTTGACTTTGCATGTAACTGCTGAGTTTTGATGCTCTCAGTTTCGGGGGTGAACCCTGCAATTTTCCAGGTTAACAAATAGCTGCTACCAACGAAGAGGATTTGATGGAGACCGGACAATCCTGAGGCACAATCTTCCTGAGCTCTATGAAAAAATATGACTTGCTTAACAACAACAATAGCAGCAGCTAACTTCAAGTATTAGTATTTGTTGTTGGCTTATAAAGGGTCCCGAAGGAAAACGCAAACTCGGAGGTTAGAGAAAACAATTATATTGAAAAAAGTATAATACAACAGAGAACAAGAGTGGTTGTACGTCTGTCTTGACTGCCAGTATAGACTGGTGTGGTTTCTAATACTGAAAAGCAGGTGTTTCCAGTATTTATGGTGAGTGGAAGAGTTCACGTAGTCTGTATAGATAAGGTACAATAACACCCCCCCCCCCACATTCCAAGCCTTACACTCTCAGGAGTAACAGTATCGTTTTCTTTTTGGATCAACGCTATTCTGAGGCTGCTTGTAGTAGCTGTATGTCGAAAATGTTGTATTTGGTAACCATAACTTCTTCTTGGGGAGTGCTGTTCGTTCCCTAATTTGATTTAGGTGTCTCTTATGAGCCAACTGAGGGCCTCTATCAAATTCAGATTTGCTATCTTCCAGCTTTTAAATTCTAGATTTCTGATTTTGGAGCGCATCTTTGAACTTGGAAAAGGTGTCTACTTTGCTTCGACATTCATCTTCAAGACACCTAATCTTTCATAGTCTTTAGCTCTTCTAGGACATCTTTGAGTTGCACCTTCAGCAAGTCTAGCTCTGGAATCATGCTCACTCTTTTTAAACTGGTTATCCAAAGAATTTGACTTAATTTCTTTCAGTTTAGTGTTAACTATTTGCAGCGTGAATTTTGTGTCCTTACGTGCTTTAATTTCTGCCGACAATTTATTTTGAGTCCATTTTATACAATTTTTAATGGTTCAAACAATTTTTTTTCTTTCGTTTTTCTGACTAAGTCTTCAGATTTTTTATTTTCTGTCCAAAAATGTTGGTTGGTAACCTCCATAGGTTGAACTGCTGCATCAAATAAATTGTTGGTATTTTTTAATACAAACATTTTTACTTTTTTGGTAGTTCGGTTTATAGTAATATCGGTAATAATTTCACCCTCAAATTTAATTTTTTCACTAGTCACTGTTCTGGCTATGTTGTTGGTTCTTAACATGGTCGGTTTATCCAACCTTCTCCATGTATGCATGTTGTGATCAACATGTCTGAACAAGAATCTAATTGTAATTTTACATTTTTATTCACGATTTTTATCTGTACATATTTTTCTTATAATTCTGCCATCCTGTTCGTTCGTTTTTGTGGATTTCACCAGAGTTTTATTTCCTCTATTCGTTCTGCAATGTGAACTTTTGTGTCTGACTTTATTACAAGTAAGACAGGTTTTAAAACGATATGGGCAATCCGTTACCCAATGAATGTATCTAAATGGATACAAAGACAAGGCGGTACATTATCCAGTTTTTTTATTGGGCTTGCTTGCTATTGAAACAGAGTTGAAATGTGACTTCTGATGTACTTTTCTTATGTCTGCAATGCCTGACTCTTTAATTTCGTTAGAATCTTGTTTAACACTTACAAATCACTAGCAGGCTTCACCTAATTTCTGTAATGTTAAATTTGGTTCACTTTCTAACCTGTTTAGATCTACATCAGATTTCTGCGTCTTTTCCTGATACAAGTTCTTGCATGAAAATTAAACGTTGAAAGTTATCTGTGCTAAGTTCAGCTAATTTGAAAGCTTTAGTGTTTATTAATGATTGACGCGAAAGTTGCATAGTTTTCGCCATCTTTTTTTTACTAAATGCAAACACAGCCACCGTTTGTGGAACGAAGAAGTTTTGGGCTGAATAATTCTGTTAAAAGTTTAACCACTTAAAAAAAAGTCAAGTTACTCGTTTTTCGGGTAAAATATAGTCAACGAATGTGGTATGTTCGGTGGTGCCTAATTTTCGCAGCAGTAGACAAACTATTTTAGAGGCTGCCCAATTTTCACTATTTTGTATAGATCTATACTATAATATGAAGCGAACGTGGTATCCTTGTCTGGGAATAAGTGAAATTGTCAGTCTTTTAGTTTTTCGTTAATTTCTTATTTTTTATTCCAGAAATCTTTCTTCTGTTTTTTGTAGTCTCTCGCTGGCTTTTTTTTGTTTCAGTAGAAGCTTTTGAAATCTTTCTTCAGCTATCTGTTGCTGTTGCAATTGGAATTTTATAAGTTCTGTCATAGTTGTTTTAAAATATTTCATGTTTAAAATGTATCTTTATAAAATACGCCTTTTTAGAAGTTCTTTCTTTATATTACGTTGCTAAACAGAATCTTAGTTTTAAAAAAGAGAAAGAGAGTATAAAACCCTTTTTTTTTCTTCGACCCAAAAAATATCACATTTTTTTGTATGCTTTTCACATAACCGTAGAATTTACGGTCAGCATTTTAGTCAACAGAAAAAAAAAGTTTTAATTTTTTTCTTTCGGCGGCAGGATTATTCTCTTTTGGAGAGAAAAGAAAATATATATTTCCTTCTTGTTAAAAATAAACACAGTGCCGGAATAGCAATAAAAAAAATCACCGACCTTTCTTCAATGAGAGAAAATAAGTTGGTCTTTTATGTGTTTTTTTTCTTCTTAATTTTGGTCCGCCGGTAAAGCCAGTTTTTAGAACTATGCCGTTGTCAGGTGAATTTGCCGTTGATTTCTCCACGTTTGTCTTTTTTAAAGTTCTCAAAACCCTTACTATACTTTGTCGCAGTTGTGACGTCCATTTGAAGGTTCTCAAGAATCACTTACTGTATCCCGTAGCCAGTTGTTGTGGGCAAGTTGTTGTGGGCCTTTTGTAACAACCATCATGCAGGTCAACAGGGAAAACGAGTGAGGGTTGCGCCATGTACTGTCCATCAGGGATTGAACCCAGAGTGTTCCGGTTGCAAAATGGAAACTTGTAACTTTTGTGATGCAACGAGAGTTCACATATGCAAATGAGCATTGTTTTGTATGGGAAAATTTTTGTTGTCATAAAAGGAGTAGAGACTTTGCTCTGGTGAGGAGAAGAGAAAAGTTTACGTTAGGACCATGTCGAGTGCTGAGAGAGAGAAAAAGAATGAGAAAGAAGGGGTCTGGAAGAAAGACAAAAACTCAGAGTTCAGAGAAAACAAGTATATTGAAAAACAGTATAATACAACAGAGAACAAGAGTGGTTGTACGTTAGTCTTGACTGTCAGTATAAACTGGTGTGGTTCCAGCTATCTAATTCCTTCCCACCACAGGAATATGTGACACAACGTCGGAAGGTGGTGTAGAGTCAAGCCAGCACCCCTCTAGCAAAAATAGCCCCGTCGGCATTCTCCGGTCAGGGCGCTTCAGGCAGTAAGCAATAAACTTACTCCACCCCAAAGAGGGGAGGCAAGGCCTGGAAGGGTGCACCTCCTAGGACTCCCCAGGAATAATACCTCAGCCCGACAGATAAAAGGCCACCGAAATTTGCTAGTTCCTGCCGGACTGAATGTCGAGAACGAAACCTCGACTGGCATTACCCCATCCCGAAGTCCACAATCAACCGAAGTTGCTGAGAGACTGAACGGGCTGAGGTGGATCCAACATTAAGAAGCAGGTGCTTCCAGTATTTATGGTGAGTGGAAGAGTTCAAGTAGTCTGTATAGGTAAGGTTCTATAACAGTATTGTTTGTAAACAAAACAACTGTTATTTTCAAGTGACTTGAATTATGAAAGTTGTACGTAAGTTGGGAAGCAATAAAAAAGAAGTTTGCCATTATTTTTTAATAGCTCGGGCACACTAGTAAATTACTAAAACTTTAAACAAAATGCTGGATCAGTCCGATGCAAAAACCCTTTTAAAAACGTTTTAAAATCCCTACCTGTTTAATGCTTAGGTGCGGGTATCTATTCGTCACATTAATTCAATATAAATATCTAATGTTGAATTCTCCAATCTTTCATAAGTTGTTTTCGGCCTTCCACTCTTAAACACCAGGAAGACATAAACAAACTGATAGAAAAATAAAGAATTTCTTTGTGGAAGCATTTAAACTGTTGTTTTTTGCAAACAGATGTATTTATTTCCGTTCAAGTAACAGCAAACCTTGATTATTGTTCTTCCCACACGGGTGGCATCTCTGTCTGGCTATACACATCTAGATATAATATCTTGTTTACCTCACCTCTAATGCGACCAGTAAAGTCATCCTATCGATGGATATTAAACATTCAGCTTGCTGATTTTACATACTGCATTTCTACATTAAATGCACAAAGAAAATTTTAAAAGAATTGTTATTTTAAGTTTTTTTCTTTTGTCTTAATGTCTCCAACAAGTTTATTGGGTGACACATAGGAAAAAGTGCGACCATCTTGTATTGGTGCTAATGTGAGAACAGACAAGAAGTGAAGAATGACTCTTGACAGGAAATTGGTTGTCTCTTCACGCTTTCTTTGAGACACATTAAAGTAATTCACAGTGCCACTTTCACCAAAGTTGTTTTTTAATGACACTGTTTTAGTATGTCAAAGGTCTTAACTCTGATATAATTAATTCTATATGACTATTCTTTATACAAGTTGTTAACAAATATACATAGATAAACAATTGAACAGCCCTTTCAAAATTGGAACAAAACCGAATAAAGACGACAGATTTCGGACAAATAAATAGCTCAATATCCTATTGGATAGAGCTATACCAATAACAAATGATAATAAAATGTACTTAGCTTCAACATTTTATTGCAGATGCACGGTATCACTGATTATAAGGATGTCTCTGACTGATATCAATTGAAAAGCATAAATAAATTTATTTTAAAACGATATAATTTCTTAAACTCTCAGTAGTTCCTTCATTAGCTCAGATGGTAGAGCATCGAACACCCATAGTCACAGTTTGTAATCACTGGCGTCCAGGTTTCGGATCCCTGGGTTGATGTGCCCACTACAACGAGCCACACTGATAAGTTGTGAAACGACGAAACAGCTGTTTGCAGATGATTACTATATATATATATATACTTACTTTTATTTTGGGAATCAACGACGATGAACGTGTGTCTTTGTGTGAGAATAATTTTGTCTGTAGAATATCTTTGTTAAAGTGCAGTTAAGTAAAAAAGAAACAATTATTATAAAATATTAATATGTAAGATTGAAATTAAAAAATGTATTTAAATGTTACTTCTGAGTAAATGGTGCATCGAAAAAATATGTATCTTGCTAAATATTTGAACCCGGTAGCAGGAATAGTACTCGTAACTGAGAGAGGGTTATCTTCTTCGACTAACTCTATGACATTATTTATCAAAACAAAAACTGGTTATTAAGTTAAATATAAAAAGTTAAAAATCGATTGGTAATTTTTTTTTAAATGTTAAAACACAAACTCATATTTGGCAAATCTTACTTAACAGATTTTTTTTAATCTAGTGTTTGGTTAGAAAGCTATTCCGGTCAATGGCACATGGAAAAATCTCACTCTCTCTCTCTCTCTCATATATATATATATATATATTAGCTGAAGTTCTCGTCAATGCTGGATTTCTCAAACCTTTCTTTTCTGCACGTCAGTTCAATTAAAATATTTTTTTCTTTAAATCGCAATAGAATAATATAAAAAAAATACTAATCAGGTTTACGATTATGATATCAGATAGGAAATAATTGGAACCTTTTAACAAAAAAAAATAAACGATTATCTAATGTGAGATTTGAATCCTGAAAAATGGCATAAAATATTGGAACTAAAGGCGAAACCAACGAAAATATGTTGTATTTATAGTTTTTCTGATTTCGGTGTAGAGATCTCTCTGCATAGATCTAAAATAGTTTGATAAAATAAATTAAGAAACAAAAAAATGTAAATGTATAAAACAAGAAATTCTTATTAAAAGTAAAATTATATTAGTGAACATTTATCAAATATTCTTTTATCCAATTTTAATTTTTAAAAAATAGATAAACGTTTTTTTTTCTCTTTAAAGTAAACAATATGTTGTTCGGTCGGCTAAAAGGGAACGCTAAAATGTTTCTAATGTTATTTTTACATACTTTTCAATTTTAATAAAAAGTTAAAAAAAAAAAAGAGTCAAGAAATTCTTACATCGATACGGATATCAACTTGAAGGTGTTGATTGCGAATTTGCAGTTAATTTTGCTCTTAGACCAACCGTTTAACTGAGATGCCGTGTCACACAGACACACATAGACAACTTTGCTTTCAAGAGATGAAATTTGGTCGCTAATGCTAAACAAGTAGTAAAAAGCAAAAGAAATGTCAGCATTTCAAGTTGTACCGTCTGTTCCATGAGAATTCATAATAATATCTAGAGACGTCGTGTGGCCTTTGGGAAAGCAATAATCTTTCATTTTTCCTCTCGACCCTCTTCCCTGCCCCAATAATAAAACCAATGATTTTGGATTGGAAATAATGAATATGATCAAGTCTCACCAATCTTAACTTGCAGTCTGTGCAAAAAAAGTTTCACAATCTGTGAAAAGCCCGAAGCCGATACATTTTCATTTGAAACAGCTAAACCAAAGTAGAAGAAATAAGAACAACTCAATGAAGATCTGATAAATTCTTTGGTCTTGCTGACCCGATTTATTAACGAGGACACATTAAAAACAAAAAAAAGCACTTTATTTCTATCTTTCATATAAATATATCATTCGTTTTTGTCAGAGTCAAGTATGAAATCTTATTATAATGGATATTTGGTGTCTGCAACCAAAACTATGTCACAATTCTCAATTTGTTCTGACACGTTGAGGCTACAAAATGGCGATCTTCAATTACACTTGTCATAAACCGTCTTCCTTTTTTTATTTCTTACATTTATTGTTTTCAATCCTCTAGTTGTATTCATCATTATTGAATATCGCAAATCAATATCCTCAAGTGGCTTTTAGCCTTGATAAGTGGTGATTCTTTAGTAAATAAAATACCACCCGTGTTGTGAATTACTAAAAATATCATTAGGACCTTTAATTATCATTGTCCTGGTGACACTAAACTTGATATGGTCATCAGCAGGCAAGTGCAGTGTATCATCCAATGCTAACGCGCATGTTATCATTATTATTATTACTACTACTACTACTACTACTACTACTACTACTATCATCATCATCATCATCAGCAGCAGCAGATTCGGTTTAATGCCAATTTTACATGTGTCATGCATTGGACGGGTTTAAGAAATTGACTTTCATACTAACCTATCTCTGACCATGTCTTTATTTATCCCTCTTTCTCTCAAGTCCATTTTTATCACTTCTTCCCATTTTTTCCTTTGCCATCCCGTGTGAATTGGACCCGCTACCTTAACTGTTCTACATCTACTGACCCAAGAATTCTCACCCAGTCTTTCAATGTAGACATTGCTATAAAATAGAAATCTTCTCATATTTATTTTTTCTGTCTTCATATTCAAAACAAGCGATGTTTTAACGATGTCCATACCAGTTGGAAAATGCACTATACATTTATCATAATCTTGTATAGCAAACTTTGCGAAAATAATTCCAGATAAAGTATACATTGTAAATATTATCTACACTATCACATTAAAATCAATAAACTAAAATTGACTTGGAATTAAATTCTTGAAGAACATCTTATTGACATAATGATATGGCGCTAAAAGTATACTCAAGAAATGTGGTTCAGTATTAGATTGCCTATCAAAATTCTAAGAAAAAAAAAATCATCATTGCAAGTTAAAATTTTCAAAGGACAACACTTTTAATAATAAAGACTTACACCCAAAGAAAGAGATGAAATAAACATTTTAAAAATGACCTTAAACATTCAGATAGTAATCACTAATTGGGAAATTATCAATTTTCCATAGTATCATAATATAACTGATAAATTGACAGCCTAAAACTTGAAAAAATAATTATACACAATTTTAATACATATATGTAAATATATAACTAACGAGAAACATTATTTAATCTTCTTATTTACCATCACAAAATAAACACACACAAAAACTATATATAAGACACTCGACAATAAACGATGTTAGTTATAAATCCCACAAGTCTTCAGATTCACCAGACAAGGAATGATAGTAAATCAGCCATTTACTTATTTGATCAGACATGAAATGGTAACTTTTATATGGTCTATTTATGAAAGTAAACTAAAAATTTATAATAATAATATTATAATAATAATAATAATAATAATAATAATAATAAGATGATGATGATGATGATGATGATGATGGACTGAGGATTAGTATTATTTCCTATATCCTTAACATTAACAGCCATGACAGATAGCCTAACATGTACTTACATTTGCTAATAAAATAACATTTTCATAGTAAGTAGTGTGGCAAGGTGTTAATGATGGAGACCATTACAACACAGAATCATCCTAATATATGCCCCCACCTCTTAGACAAAAAGCACTTTGATCTGTCCCTACAATAAATTTATTTTTTGTCTCAGATTTGTAATTAGTTTATTTTTAATCGTTTAAAAATAATGGAAGAAATATTTTCTAAGAGTGGAGAGTGTAATTTTTTGGACAGTGATATACCAGTGCAACATATCTAACATATAAAATTATCTTGTCGGATTCTCTCAGCTTGTCATCGATAGGTTTATTCCTACAAACTTGTTTTAAAGTCAATATAATTTTATCCAGTGTGTCACTGGTGCATAGAAATACTGTCTCTTTCAAAATGAAATAGCAATCAGTCTAAATATAGAAATTGGTGAAATGGATTTTTTTAAGAACAGACGCGAAAAGTGATCAGATCGTTTTAACAAAACAATTAAACTTGTTTTGTTAAAACGATCTGATCACTTTTCGCGTCTGTTCTTAAAAAAATTTACTTCTAATCCATTTCACCAAACTCGCGAAAGCTAAAATTATTTGCTGCTGAACATGTCGACAAATAAAAATGGTGCCCATTCATGTAAATCATACACCTTCGTTATGTTTCTTCTTCCTTTTAAAGCAATATCTTTTTAACATATTTCTGTCTCTTTCACTCTATTACCCTAAACAAAAAGACTCCTAGGTAACACCGGGTAGAATCCGCTTGTATCATACAAAATACAAATTCCTACAAGCATTTATTCTGGAAAATCAAACTTTTTGGTAGTTATGGAAACCCATAATAATATATAATCTTCTATATTTCTCCTACTCTCCTAGACACTAGTTCAGTCTATATTTCTGAATTTTTGAGATGAGGATTGATCATTGGGATTAGTTGGACTACTGTTCTCATCTTGAGTGTTATTCTCAAAACATTTCGGTCGCTGTAACCTCCAGTCTTCTTCAGGTGTATCTTTTTGAACTCGGGAATATTTCTGTTGAACTCGGGAATCTAGAGTCCGCAAGAACCCGCGGCACAGTGGATATAGTACTAAATAAAATTCAGTTCTAAATGATAGTCATCTGAAGGTTGAAGGTTCAATCCTTGGTACAGGCGATATGAAGAATTGCGAATTACTGAAGATTTCTCCCAGTTATGGCTGACAGAACGAGAGCATGCTACCCCGTGGAGTAAATAAAGGGTTCCGTTCGAAATTCCGTCCAGATTCCAGAGTTCAACAGAAATATTCCCGAGTTTGAAAAGATACACCTGAAGAAGGTCAGTGGTTACAGCGGGTGAAACGTTGTGAGAATAATACTGAAGATGAGAACAGTAGTCTGAATAATCCAAATTATACTAGTTCAGTCTAATAATACTAAACCATCAGTGACAATAGCATAAACGTATATTCTTAATGTTCAATACTAGTCTCTTTCGTGTAGTCGTTTTTGCAATCTATTTCTTAGTGTTATTTCTTCTGCTGGATTCTTATTAACACTCACGAGATTTTCTTTCTGTTTTTCCAAAGTCTATACTTCCCATGGTCACTGCTAGTTTAGTATAATTAGACTGGGCTAGTGTTCAAGAGAGATGGGAAAATGATATGCTATGGATGGCCTAAGATCCATGATTATAAGAGTCTCTATTTGATAAATAAATGCATGTACGATTATGATTAGACTAGTCTAGAGTGATGGAGTAAAAGGATGAATAAATTAATTAGGTAATCCGTAACTAAAAAGATATGGTTTGGGCTAAATAAGTGTGGAGCACATTGGGCACCAAGATATATTTCCACTGAATGGTACAAGAAAAGAAACAAAGACTGTAGACTTTCTAAGACCATATCTAATGCATGTGGCACACATTTTAAAGTTAACTGACATTGGTTTTCTTTATCTATGTCCGTTTTTAAGTAGAATATGAAAGTGTGAAAGTCAAAGAATGAATGGTAACATAGAAAGGTGATGGAAAAATCAAAAAATAAATGGTACCTCGTAAATGCATTGGAATGTATGAAATCGTGAAAGTCAAAAATAAATGGTAATACCAAATGCATTATTTATGATGACAAACAAATCTCCAAGATAGATAAGTGACAATACTGGTTTCATTACAGATAATTTATTATATAAAGGGCAGCTGTTCTACTTGGCATTGTTCGGGAGCAATAAAAATGTCATTATTAACATTACTGTATTATATTTGGTAAGCGAGGGGGAAGGAGTAACAGAATTTTTTGTTCTACTTGGAGTTGTCCGGGAGCATTAAATGTAAATTACAGTATTACATTTAAATCTCTTTGGGCGATTTTCATTATCAATATCATTTCTCTTCGTATTATTGTGAAAGCAGCGAGGGGAACGGAGTTACCCGACATCAAGAATTTAATTGTGTTTTGCTCTACTCGGTGTTGTCCAGGAGTAATAAATGTAAGATTACAGCTTTACATTTAAAAGGGATAGCTCCGGTAAATGAATTACATTATTTTTTTCCAACATACTAAAAAAGGAGAGAGAAATGGGGTGGCAGAGGAGAAACGAAGGTTGGGGAGAGAGACAGAAAAATGGGTGAGAGGGAAAGAGAGACAGATAAAGAGACGGTTAGAGAGAGGAAGAGAAATATAAGTTTTAATATAAAGATGTCACACACGTTATTTAACTTCTTTTATTTCCTTTTTTATGGCCCAGAGCAACGCCGAGTAACCATGCTAGTTTATTAATTAAATAGATGTTGCATGTGTGTTCAGCTAAAAATCAGAAACTACATAAGACATACCCACAAAGCTGATATATTTATGAAGACGTCTTTTGAATCCTGTTTGATTGTTTCCCGGAGGGGCAGGGGTACATTTGTTTTTTA
The DNA here is from genome assembly GCA_963556195.1 of Sepiola atlantica. NCBI lineage: Eukaryota > Metazoa > Mollusca > Cephalopoda > Sepiida > Sepiolidae > Sepiola > Sepiola atlantica. The sequence goes on along the minus strand of OY744530.1, from coordinate 11,109,838 downwards.
TGTCTTTTCCATCACATGAGTTTTCTCTGATGTACTCAAAATTACCATGCTTTTATTGGAACACTCACTTTAAATATCTTCCCCTTTTTCCTTCGGTTTTTCTCCTGGTTTTTGACGTTATAAGATGTTGCCACAATTTCAATACATTCTAATATACTCTTAAGATTGACTATTGAACTGTAATTTTTGCACCTATGTGCTAAGAAACACGTGTAAGATTGCAAAAGATTAAAGATAAAAACATTGTGTTTTATATATAAGATGTAAATGATAAACATCCATCGAGGTGTTTAGATAATTATAAAATAAAAAATGTAAAGAATTTAAAAATTGAGGAATCTCATGAAAATTATGACTTTGGATTGATTTCTGCATGGTTATTGGAATGAATCAATATAATATATATGCTCTGAATCTTGTAATACAACTTAATTGAACTTGTAATTGGAAATTTTTTAATATTATAAGGAGTATAAATTTGAAAATAAATTGTCTGTCTCATATCCACTAAAACACATAAACCTTAATTATAAATTACTGTACCCGAGGAGCCAAACTAAATTTAGACTAACATTTTGGTCACCTGTTATCTGGTACTTGGTGTGTCATTCACCCTAGGCAGATTGAGCCCATTTCTTCTGAAGTTTCTAGGGGCAATTCAATTCATAAGTGGTTATGGAATATTAAATTCATAAGTGGTTATGGAATATTAAATTCATAAGTGGTTATGGAATATTAAATTCATAAGTGGTTATGGAATATTAAATTCATAAGTGGTTATGGAATATTAAATTCATAAGTGGTTATGGAATATTAAATTCATAAGTGGTTAGGGAATATTAAATTCATAAGTGGTTATGGAATATTAAATTCATAAGTGGTTATGGAATATTAAATTCATAAGTGGTTATGGAATATTAAATTCATAAGTGGTTATGGAATATTAAATTCATAAGTGGTTAGGGAATATTAAATTCATAAGTGGTTAGAGAATATTAAATTCATAAGTGGTTATGGAATATTAAATTCATAAGTGGTTATGGAATATTAAATTCATAAGTGGTTAGGGAATATTAAATTCATAAGTGGTTATGGAATATTAAATTCATAAGTGGTTATGGAATATTAAATTCATAAGTGGTTATGGAATATTAAATTCATAAGTGGTTATGGAATATTAAATTCATAAGTGGTTATGGAATATTAAATTCATAAGTGGTTATGGAATATTAAATTCATAAGTGGTTATGAATATTAAATTCATAAGTGGTTATGGAATATTAAATTCATAAGTGGTTATGGAATATTAAATTCATAAGTGGTTATGGAATATTAAATTCATAAGTGGCTATGGAATATTAAATTCATAAGTGGTTATGGAATATTAAATTCATAAGTGGTTATGGAATATTAAATTCATAAGTGGTTATGGAATATTAAATTCATAAGTGGTTATGGAATATTAAATTCATAAGTGGTTATGGAATATTAAATTCATAAGTGGTTATGAATATTAAATTCATAAGTGGTTATGGAATATTAAATTCATAAGTGGTTATGGAATATTAAATTCATAAGTGGTTAGGGAATATTAAATTCATAAGTGGTTAGAGAATATTAAATTCATAAGTGGTTAGAGAATATTAAATTCATAAGTGGTTAGAGAATATTAAATTCATAAGTGGTTAGAGAATATTAAATTCATAAGTGGTCCCCAGTCGCATATAAATTCCGGGCAGGAAAGATGACAACGTCAGTATCGCAATTTTTTTTTGCAGGAAGGTGTCTCTGTCCTCCCACTTACCACGCCTGGTATTCCCAAATAGTCATCTATCTGTTAATAACCAGGTTTAACGTTGCTTAAATTTAACAGGAACCAGTGTGTGAACGTGATTATGCCATTTGTGATACTGATTGATTTTCAATATAAACACTGAACCCTGACTTTAGGATCAATCAATAGTCACAATAATTATTTTCTCTTTCAAACTGTACACAAAAGATTCTCTTACTTTTATATAAAAATGTGTAAACTTGCTTTAGGGGTACAATTTGAGAGCGTTAAGTTGTTAGTAAAAAATAGAAAAGTTAACATATAACAAATATCACCTGTGTTGCCGAATGGAAAAGATTTTGTTTTTATCTTGGTCATTTTTGAAAAGCTGCCCCTAATGACTGGGCAATTCATAATCTGAATTTAAAGTTTGTGAAAAATTGCAAACCAGGGTACACGTGGGCACTTTAGCTAGTGCATAATATAAGGTTACCTCTCCCCCCTCCCCCCCCAACAAAAAATCATTGACTCTGACAGTACAAATAGATAGAAACCAAATAAACATTTTGAAACCATCTGTCTCTTTATTTGGCCCCAAGTCTGAAGAGTTCCATTCTGTTCGTCAATAGGTGTTCCTATCCATCCACGATCGCATCTGCGAGAGCACGTGGACAGTTGTGTTATAGAACAATCAAATCATTGGAGACGCGTTCAATATTCTATACAACCTGCGGCCGCGTCTGGTTTTAAGGTGGCAAACACTGCACCAAAGAACAAGCATCAATAATGACGGGGGAGGGGGAGGATGAAGCCGCTTATAAAGGTGTGTCTATGTAGGCCGATTCCCATTGGCCAAATAAACATTATAAAAATGCCTCATCTTTGTGATTGTTGGCTTGTTCATGAACAAATAAACAACATTCAATATTGACGATGTCAGAAAAGTTGGAGTTGGACACAAAGCATTGATGTTTGCTTAAGAGTGAAGTACAATAAAAAATCTAAGAGTTCATTGGTCACAATAACAGAATGGAAGCTACAGTATAAATTGCTTTATTCGAGAGACATTAGAATCATGACCTCTCTCAAATAGAGAGGGGGAGCGGTCTTGGTTGGCCAGTTGACTTATGCCTAGAACGAGTGTACAATCTCCGTCAAAAATGATGGAGGGAAAAACGTGCTTCGTCAGTGTTCACACTAATATTTATAAAAAATAACATCTCAATCGGTCAAGTTAAAAAAAGAAATAAGAAAGAAAGAAACCGTCTCAAACTGGAACGTTTAATAAATGAAAAAGATAAAAAAAATGTATCGTTATTAAAAAAGGAAAAAAAAAAGAAAACATTTCATTATGAAAATAGAAGGATTTCTTTCCGAATTAATTTCAGACAGTGGCAGGGGCAGGTGTCTGACTTGCTATTTGCTTTCTCCCTTCCCCATAAAACTTGAAATGGTTTCATCCGGCTGTTTTTGCATGATGGGATGGATATTTATATAGATACAAATAAATACACATTGGTCTTTATTATAGAGTGGAGAATTATGACAAAGTCTAAATCTGCAAATAGTAATCTATACAAAATCTATACAAAATCTATACAAAAATCCAGAACGTTTTTTCTAGAAAGTGTCAGATTAGAGATACGCTTAAGTTTTTTTTAACTTAACTGAATAAAATTTTAACTTTATGTTGGAGAGAAAGTACTGACAACCCCTTCCTTATACAATAAACTATTCTGAGTAGCATATGAATAACGATAATGCTAACCTCAGGGAGTATGACTTTAATACAAATACAAATGGGATGTTCCCTGTATAAATTACAATTGTTCATTTACAGTAATAAACCCTTTTATATTTGTATGTTGGCCATTCAAGTTATTAACCTTTGAATAAAAATACAAAACTTTTTAAAGCTCATTTCAATTGTATAAATTCTATTTCTGCGGAATTTTTCCTACAGCAGTATGTTTTTGATCTCTGGCACAATTATTAAAGGGCACATGAGTGTCTTAGGATTATGTAAGTTATTCCAGCCAGAATCTACTTATTTTGGGGAAACGACGTGAACTGAGGACCTGGGTGTGCTGTGTTCGAATCCTGCTCGTTCCATACAAACACTTTCATCAAAACCCATACCTGACCTTGTGTCTAACCTCCTGGAGAGGAGGTAAATAAAAGACCTATTCTTATTAGATTTAGAATGGGCATTCTATTATTGGTGGGGATGACATAGGCTATATATATTTTTTACATTTTGGTGATCACGTATCAAGGCCCAGAGACACTTTAGGATAAGAGTTAATAGGAAGAAACACTTGCTAGTCGAAATTAATCATTGCAATCGACTAAGTTTGATAATTTATGGGAAGGTTCACGTAAAGTACTTGTTGACATTGGATTTGAAGACAACTATGTTATAGTCTGCAGGGAAGCAGTTTCTTGATAATGTATTCTACAGGTCCTTGCAAAGAAGCTCTGTCCATGGAATTTCCTTCTGACGCGAGGCACATGGATGGAAGAAGGGAAAGTCTTCTTCCATTGTGGTAGGAAGATGTGTTTTTGCTGTGATCCAGACATTGGAGCTCAGTCGAGCCTTTTTCCTCATACAGAGGTATGTAATAATTATTAAATCTTCAAATGAAGACATTTTTGTTAACCTCTAATTCCAGTGATATTTAAAATACAGGATGTAAGTGTACAGATTAAAAAGAAAAAAAATGAATAGATCGCAATCATTTTTAGACACCAAAATGGGAGGCTCTTCTCCATTCTTTAGCCTCCATATTTACACAGTGTGCGCGATTGTGCATGTTTTATTGAGTGCTTCAAAGTCTATTGCTGTTCAACCTGTTATTACCTATTAAGGGATCGCAATGTCTATTAGCATTATGAACCCAACATGGGATAAGTACTTCTGTTATTACGATCATTTACTTCTGTTATTACGATCATTTACTTCTGTTATTATGATCATTTACTTCTGTTATTATGATCATTTACTTATCTCTTAATTGTAGAAGTCTACTTGATGACGATTTCCGGTTTTGAAATCGGAAATCCAAAAACATTGTTTATCCAAAAACAGTTATTCATTATATTTTAAGTAGAATGTTTTTATTTGTGGGAGGTGGGGGGGGGGGGGATTACTAATTCATTTTCACCATTGTTTTTAAATTATTAACACATAAAAAAATCAAACTGGTTGTTATGATTGAAAAAATTTTATTTTTTTTACAAATCAAACTTTTTGCTGGGAGGGCTTCTTCTTTTTGAGGCAATTATATGTGGTTTTACGACCTTGCCACTTGGACTTAACGTTAGTGGTAAAAGAAATTGGGTTAATTCTTTTAACGAAATGTTTACAAACTAGTGAAATTAAAAATTCCGTCAAAATCTAAGCGGTAGAAAATTATGAGGGACTGTTTTTGGATAAACACCGCTTGTCAATTTCCGATTTCAAAACAATAAGCCATCATCATCTAGACGTTTACAGTTTAACTAAAATATTTCTTCGACTAACGACTTCCACTGTCTTTATAAGTTCAAATCCTACTTCTAGTCACATGACTAAACCATCCAATCAGAAATTCATCTCTTTATATCTCCTTCTCTCTCTCTTTCTATCAGACTATGGGTTAAATAATATTAATATAGTAGTAATGTTCCCTATTGTTTATAATTGACTATTATATTCTATTTTATGGTTAGTGTTATTACCTTTGACTGTTTATCATTCCTTACAATGTGTCCTTCAATATTACAGAAATAAGCCCCCACCTCCAAAAAAACAATCCTAACAAAACAGAAAAATAAATATCTTAATTTTCTGAATAGAAGAGAGAACAAATATATAAAAATATAGAAACCCGCATTAAAATATAATATAACTGCTTTCACTCTTTGTTTGAAAAATAATTCAATTCAAAATAAACATTTTTACCCAACCATATTAAATATTTGTTTATTGATCGCCAATTTCTCTAGTTCCAAAGTTTTGAGTTATCGTCGCAAGTTTAACGAGGTGAAAAACTCTATTGATTCGCAACGATAATTTCTAAGCAGCTAAATAAGGCAAGACAGATTTTTAAGTAAGAAAGTAAATATTTGAAAACTCCAAATCATGTATTATGCATTATCTGTTTGCTTACATCGTTTGGCACATTCCCAGAACTTGTCACCAGTTTTTCCAGGCTTTTCATAATATTTCCAATACACGTTTTACAACTCCCATTAGTATTCTGTCGACTGTATATTACACTCCCTTTTTCTTCACACACATGCACGCACACACACACACCCACACACACATATATATATATATATATATATATGAATTAATTAAATTCAAATATTAACAAAATGAACAAAACCAATACTTTTCAAACGTGCTCAATATATATTAGAGCTTTTTATATTAAAATAAACATAGTTTGAGTATTCGACAATTGTTTCAGAACCTCTTTGGCTTCTCTTCAGGTATATCTCTGAAGAGGAGCCAAAGAGGTTTTGAAACAAATGTCGGATACTCAAACTATATATATATATATATATATTCAAATTTAAAATCAATCAGAAACCCTTTTTAAGTTAATTACAAAGATTTATCATCAACTTGCAAAATCAATGACAGCTCCATATTTTATATGGTAAAATAGAGCTATATATATATATTTATATTTAGGATTTAAGTTATTTTGAAATCATATTCCGAATAAAAAGTTCACACTATGGTATCAGAGTTTCGAGCCGTTTCCAGACAATGCTTACTTTTAGTTATACAAATAACGCCAATTTTTGGCTTAAGCTTAAGAAGAAATTGAAATTCAGGGAATCTTACTTAATTGGTATCTAATTACTATGGATCGAATTTTACCTGACATCGTTTAATTTTCAAATGGGAGATTGTGTCCATATTATGCCATCTAAGAACCCCTGAAAATACTCCAAAGAGACTGAAATTTGGGGAATTCCAATTGATTCTAATATCTATTGTTAAAATTTCACAAAAATCGAAGGTATTTGAATTTTCACAAAAGGGCTTCGAAACCCTTTTCGCCTCCTTTGCATAAAACTTAACTAAATATAGCCCATATTACTGTCCTTAACACCTGTGCTCCAAAATTTATTATGATCGGTTAATTAATTAAGGAGTGAATCCTCTACATAGAAATATTTAAACATCCTAACTTATTTATATATATAAAACTCAATGTGTGTGTGTATTAATGTGATGTTTGTGTTTTCCCTATAGAAAAAAAGGTTAAAAAATCTACATTAAATCTAAAAGTGTATTCTTATGTAAACTGTATCGGGGAAGACAATGGAAGTGTTCCTGAATCTCTAAGTGAACCCATAAGGAGCCTATGAAGGCATAAACCCCTTAAAACCTTTAATATATCCTATTTTTATGAAATTTATATCATATGTATAAAATTATCCGGGGAAGAAAATGGAAGTGGTCCCAAATCTCTACATTACCCTCTATCTGCTGAATATCTATGTGCCCCCACCTCTAAGGGACCCATAGGGATAGAACAGTAAAATCAATAAATACAAACAAAAAAATTTTTTTTTCTTAATTGAGCCAACTTTTTATAAAACTATAATTTCGAATCGATTTGTTTAGAAATTACTTTCTATTTGCGAGTTTAAATTCTTTTTAAAGCTCAAAGGGACACATAGTAATTCATTATTTATTCAATCGTAATTAAATTATTAGTTTAAATAAGATTTCTTTATTTTATTTTCAACACATAATCGATTAATAGTAAATAATAAATACAATGCGCAAATAACAAGCACGAACACAGACACTCGAGAAGTCGTTACACAATGTTATAGAGAAATTTAAAACATATTCCATTATACTTTAAAGATTTAAAACATTATTTAAAAAATTATTATGCTTCTGATGTGACTTGAACGCGCAATCAGTTGATCTGTAAGCCAGTGTTGTATCTATTCTAGCACCGTGACCTAAGATAATCTGACATTACAATTTCATGCATTTAAAGTGACCCGACAGTATGCTGCCCTCTTTCTCTCTCTTCCTCCCTTCCACTAAGCTGGCTGCCAATATTCCAATTCCTTCTTTTTGTTGATATAAAAATAATTTTTTTAAATCGAAACGATCAGAGAAGACGACATCTCAATTTTTGTTGTATCTGATTTGTAAGGTAAGATATAGGTCAAATAAGAATTAGGCAGTGCACGTATTTAAAAGTATAGCCATTAAGAAGGTGTAATTACAAAAATGGTCAGATTTTCGAGGAATTAAATAAAGAGAAAAATCGAAGAGCATGACAGTTTTTGTATGTATTTTTTATAAATAAATGGAATAAGTAAAAGAAAATGGTGATTTTTATCAGAAGTGAAATCACGTTTTTTAAATTTTGTCCAGGAAATTACTACTGTCAACTAAAGGAAGAGTCTATCAGGAATGTGTATGCCGTGTGATGATGTATGGACATGAAAGAGAGAAGGATAAATAACAACCTAATCAGTGATAGGTTAGTTTGCAATTCCTAAAAGCCGTCCAACACATGCCAGCATGTAAAATGGACATTAAATCGATAATGATGGTAATGATGGTAATGATGGTGATGATGATGATGATGATGATGATGATGATGATGATGATGATGATGATGATGATGATGATGAAAGCATATCAAGTATTCATGAATGGAATTTGAAAGACTATTTTTTGTCTTTGTTTTATTTTTCTGGTATATCTCTATATAAAACTTAATGCCGATGTTTGTGTGTTCCCTATAGAAAAAATGTTAGAGAATCTACATAAAATATAAAAGTGTATTCTTATGTAAGATTTACCGGGGAAGACAATGGAAGTGTTCACAAATCTCTATGTGCATCCATAAGGAGACTATGAGGACATAACCCCCTTAAAAATTAAAATATATCCTATTTTTATTAAATTTAAATCCTATATATAAAATTTTCTCGGAAATTTAATGAAAGTAGTCCTAAACCTCTAAATGCCCTCCTAACGTAAGTAAGCTATGGAGACTGAACCTTTTTTAAAACTTCAAATATATCCTATTTCGATGAAATTTATATCATATGTATAAAATTTTCCAGTGAAGACAATGGAAGTGGTCCTGAATCTGTACATTATTTTCTATGTGCTGAATATCTACGTGCGGCCACCACTAAGTGACCCATGGGAACAGAACCTCCTTAAAATTTCAAATACGTATATGTAATTGTTCTTATGAGTGTAATTTTAAAAGTCGACTTAACGAATGTCTGAATTTTTTAGGTAGGAAAGTATCAGATTGAAAACATCGAATGTGCGGTTTCGATTCTACTCCCTTCCGCCGATAATTTTTTATAAAATTATATGAAATCAAAAAATATATATATATTTTTTTAAATATAATAAAATATTAGTGCAGAATTTTTATATATTTAGTATGCAATACCGCTGTCTGTCTGTCTGTCTCTCTCTCTTATCGCTATCTATATATTTTTAATAAAAGAGAACATCTCTCTGTCTGTGTGAATGTCTGCCCCTTAAAACGAAGACATACTAGGAAGTCTACCTTAAATATAAGTTGATTCACATGTACAATTTGCATGTGAATATAATTGAAGTAGTTCTGCGTCTCTAGATTCCAATTTAAAGAAGCTAATGTAACTGTTCTAACGTGTTACACAATGAACCCAATCTATTTATAAGCGGTAAAAGTATTAACATATATCTGAATAGCTCAGTGGGTAAAATATCTAGCTGACAACATCAAGGTTGCGTTTAAAGTAAACTCTCCTTAATATTATGTTGCACATGATGTTATCACACACTCTTACCCGGGTCACGCCGAGTAACCCTGCCAGTACATATATATATATATATATATTTAAATTACCGAAACAGTTTTTCATGGTAAACAACTGATGATCCCTTAAATAATTTTAGAAGCAAACTGATATAATAACTGTAAAAATTAAATTGACTTACATGAGTGATTTTCCACTGAACGACTTCGGACTTAAGGTTTTTTTTTTTTTTTTTTTGTTTTTACTTTTCCTTATATAGTTTTAATGGTTGAGATACTTCAAAAATTCATGGTGTGTGAGACATTTTCTCACAACTTCTCCACACACACACACAATCGCATACATCCCTTTCAGACTTTCTTTGAAACTATTTACATGTTTTTAAGCACACATTCGATAACAGCAATCAATTTTGGGGGTTACGATAAATAAATGTTATTCGAGAGATAATCGCTTTCGTTTTGTTCCTTTGTTTCATTGTATTTGCTTGTACGAGAAGAGACATGAAGGAGAGATGCTGCCGAAAGTTCTACAAACTCATTCAAGTCCATCTTAACTCGCCACCCCATCATGATACGGTTTAAGGAATAGTTTTGTTATCATTAAAACTTGTCAAGATGAAAGTCTTTTCTCTCTTAAGAATGGATAGGTACCTCAGCTAGTATTTATTAGATAGTATGTCAAAAATATGAATTATTCAAAACGGTATTTCCTAGAAGCACTTGTCTTTGACAAGTGCTGCTTCTGGTGCTGGTGTTAAAAGATAAAATAATCAATAATGCATGCTTCATGAAATCAAGATATTTTCATCTCATTAAGCTTTAGGGACATTTTAGTGCAATATGTAAACAAAATTCTGGATTTCATACACAGATCTGAAATTGGTTGGCATTTGCCTATTTTTTTAGACTAGACATCTATTTCCTAACCCTAACTATTTGCTGTCAGCAATCATCTATTTTTACTTACTACATCTACATACCCGGCGTTCGTCAGGATGCAGTGTACCTACCCAGCGCAGCATTCAATCGAGGCAGGTGGAACCGGCTACTTATGAAAGAGGAAGTTTCTAGGAAATATTGAATTCACAAGTGATCCCCAGTTGCATGTATATCTTGCTCAGGAGAAATCACAGCATTAATTTTTTGGAGAAAGGTGCTGTCGTCCCTCCACATATAGCACCAAGTATTCCCAATTGGTCACCCATCTCGTAGTGGCCAAGCTCAACGTCGCTTAACTTTGGTGACCTAACAAGAACCGGTGTGTCAATGTGATTATGCCATACATATGTACGGATGCAGTGAGATCATTTTAGTTTATAAGTTATTTTTGTTTACACATAAAGTTGTCAACCCCTATTATATTCTTTAATCTAAAATATGAGTTATATCCCTTGCTTAGTTTTTATTTTAGGGTATTATTTAAAAATGTTTTATATTAGCAGTCGATTGGGCCGGATTAAATAATTTAAAAAATAAATTGTAATGAAGAACGTTATTATATGGTCAATAACATAATACAACAATAACAAATGAAAATTGGCTCGTCAAAAGCAAAGTTTGATTTGTCAGCTAAAATGCTATTTGGGTTTGACTTTGAAAATCTGACAAAATAACTTCATATGTTAAATGCTTGAACATTATATTCCATACTATCTGCATAATAATACACTTGTAGCTTTGTGCATATATTATCATCTTCCACACCCATTTTTATAAAATGAGATTGTTCAATTGCCAAAATGAAAATGCAAAAATCTGGTGTCAAAATTTTGATTTTACTCATTTCAAAATTAATTGTTTCAAAATCCAACATAGCGTCATAAGTAGACTTTTGTATTATCAAAATTTATCAGTACTACTTGGCCTTTAACTAGTAGTATCTGTTCTCTCTTTGGTCAGATGGCAGGCAATGAACTTACCTGCTTTAGAAAAGGAGGGGGTAATGTCAGATATTATCCAGTAAATCGCAAGGTCGGTTTTTGATGAAAAGATGTACTCTGGATGGGAACAGAAATACCTATATAGTCCTATTGGCCCTCCCTCATGAATGAGGGAGCCTAATACGAAAAGCAAGAAATCCCACTCCCCTAATAAAATATATAAGTATATAAAAAAATAGGATTAAAGTCTATTTTTATCAATTATCTGTGGAATTTAGATGGGTTCTTCTGGTAATCAATAATACTCTCATTTTTAGAAATAAAAACTACAAAACTCTGAAAGAACTAATGACATCAGTGAGTGATTGAAGGAGAGAGAAAAGAAAGATTACATATAGGCAAGAGATAAGCAAGTGAGACATAAAAGCACTATACCTGATAAAGTACTGAATAATTTAATTTACCAAGCAATGATGAGAAAAAGATTCAGGTCACGGCTCTTTGTTTTTGTTACTATTGAGTCACCACCTATCATGATCAAGAGTCACTCAAGAATGAGGGTCTATGAGACTGAAATGTTTATCAGCTGTAAGATGAATAAAACTATGGAAGCACTAACATTGATCAAAAGTATGAACTTATTACTTACTGGGCGGTTTTTAACAAGAATTTGTTAACATTCGACTTGAAGACGACCAAGTTGTAATCAGCAGGGAAGCAGTCCTGTGGCATTGTGTTTCACACATGGAAAGTCCTTACAAAGTAGCTCTATCGATGAAAATTTCTCTAGGCATATGGAGGGAGTTTGAATTACCTACTAGACACCATCCTCGGGTGTCTTCGGTCTCTCTGTACAAGAGTTTGTCAAAACAACCTGATATGATACTTTCTCTACAAGTAAACCCTGATCTAATATTCAAAATAACATAGTATTCAAAGCCCAAATAAGATCCCCTTGACACGGCTATACACTGGCTCATATGAGGAATGGTGCACGTTTTTTAAGTAAGAGCACTTAACTGGATACTCCACCAGACTAGATGAATTATTGTTCTGGAATCCGGTAAGACTAAGAGATCACAAGAAAGATATACTATAACATAATTCACGGGTCAATTGGAGAGGAACATCAATATTTTTAACTGCTTTACTAACTCAACGTTTGATAGGTAAAGTAAAACATTAATGGAATATTCGAATATCTATGTATCTCATATAGAGATGAAGTGTTAGCCCCAGGAAGGGGCTTCTTGATTTCTGAGAACTTCGACTGAAGTAAAATGAAACAAAAAAAGGAGAAGTGAACGTCTTTTTTCAAAGTGGTAGCAAAACGAGTTCCTGCTGTTAATGTCTTACAAGAAGGCACCAAAAATGGAGCTCAGTCGAGCACTTTCCATGATAATAACGACAGAGCAGAGAGAGACTAGCAACGTTTTTTTTCTGTCAGAAAGGGATTTCAGAGAAAAGAAAAGATCATCCCATAACAGATTCTGAAGTCGATTTTGTACTCTGTCAAGGCAAATGTGGCAGCAGGATTCCATCTGACTTATATAGTTAGAGGATCACATCAGGTTTCATGTACTTTCTGGAGCAGTAGAATGATCCAACCATGTTTCCAGTGACTTTAGCAATGGACTGTATATATGTCTTCCATTGTTTATTTATTGTTGAGTGAAGTAAGGTGAAAATACACAATCCGATATTTTTTATTGAAAACATCTGTTTTTACAACTTATTACTTCAAGATTGATTTACTTACCTATCACTAAAATCGTAATTTCTAGCATTCATGAGGTATCAGCAGAACTTAGCGAAAATTCTGCAGTTTGTTACCTACAGTCTTCTTCGCATAACTTTTCAGCTAAACATTTCTTCTTTTCGCTATACTTCAATATCATCATCATCATTATATTCGGTTTAATGTCTGTTTTAATTCTGGCATGTGTTGGACGGCTGTAAGAAATTGACTTCCAAACTAACCTGTCTCCGGCCAGGTCTTTATTTATCCCTCTTTCTCTCAAGTCCACTTCTACCACTTCCTCCCATAAATAATTAAAAAAAAATAAAACTTTTGTTTTAACGTTTACTTTTATTTATTGTAAAAATTTAAATCTTACAACAAAAATAGTCACTTAGCATAAAAATAATTGCCAGCTAAATAATTTTTAAATAAATAAACCAATGTCACTTTTAAGTCGATGATAATGACCTTATTCTATTTATAACGTCTTATTCGATCTTTGAACAATTTATTTTGAGATGGATAAAATCTAAATTTCTGGCAGTCATGGACACCAGATAATCAATTACTGTTTTTGATTTCATCTTTGGTGATCGGACTATCTAATTTAAATTAGTGTGAAAGGTGATAACGTACGTACACATGTGTTATTATACAGATTGACTACAGTAAAAAAAAGAAAAAAGCACAATCTCAAGTTGTACAAACATGTCATTCGATTGACAGAACTTGTCAAGACAATCCTGCAAGGCAGAGTGCAAGGATGGAGAAGAAGAGGCAGCCAGCAAATGAGATGGGATGACAACATATTCAAATTGACAGGCCTAAAGTTTAATAACACTCTGCGGAGGTCAGAGGAGAGAAGGAAATGAAGAAAGCTGGTCACCAGGTCATCTGTAGTGTCAGCCACAATGCTTAGATAGACTATGGAAGATGTGAAGAATAACTGAGTTCTCAAACTACATTGATAGAAATTCCTGTTATCTAAGGTTGATAAATTTTATTCACATATCGGATGCACAAGGACCCGTTGCACAACGGATAAAAGTGCTAAATGATAATCAATTCTAAGTGACTGTTTTCTGGACGTTGAAGGTTCAATCCTCAGTATGGGCGATACTAAGAATACAATTACGAATTACTTCTACTCGGTCATGGCTGACAGAATGAGAGCAAGCTACCCCCATGGATTATATTTCCATTAAAAATTCTATACAGATTGGTGAGTTCGACAAGACACACCTGAAACCGGTTGGAGGTTACATGGGCCGAAACCTTGCGAAAATAACATCCGAGATGAAAACAAATAAAAATAATATAAATTAATGTATGATTGAATATATATTTTATTTTAAATATTTCCAAATTTCTTTCATATTTGGAAAGGGCACAAAATAATTAAATCTTTTATAACTATTAAAAAAAGATTAATGACTAAATTGTTTACAAAGAAACCGAAATGCATTGTTTAATTTACACTTTCTAATTTAGATTTCTTTTTTCTACTAATGAAAAAAAAAAAAAACAGGTTGATGGGTGACAAAATAGATTGGGATTTTTTAAAATGTTATGTGAACAGCACAGAAAAATGATGTAGATGACTGGCTAATCAAAATTAAATATCAATCTGTCTGATTCAATACTATTTGCTTCTGAAGTCAAACATCCTACCGACTTCATTTTATAAAGTGGATAAAAATATTAATGTACTTAGCTTAACATTTTACTGCAGTTTCACAGTATCATAACTCATCAGACAGTCTTTAACTAGGATCCATCGATTGATCCCACAGGCACTTCTGATGATAGGTGATACCGTGTAATTGCAGTAAGGTTTTAAACATTTTATTATCAATTTTGATATAGCTCTATAAGATAGGATATAGAGACTTTTGTCCAAGATATGTCGTCATAATTCGATTCTGTTTTTATTTTGAGAGATTTGTTTTCTTGTGTATGTGTGTGTATGTGTATATATATATATATATATATATATATATATATATATATATATATATATATATATATATATATATATATATATATATATGGGTTTGACAAAATAATGGAAACACCTTGTGAATTTTGCATCAATTTTAAAACACCTATAAAAATTGAAAAGAATTACCAAAACGTTGGTTTCATTTTTTTTTTTATTTATGGTTATTTTTGTCCTGAATTAATTGGTTGAATTTATTTTTTATTTCAGATAGTACATATTAGTAAGAAAAATTTAAATGACATATCTATCAGATTTCGAAAGAGGCCAGATTGTTGGTGCCCATATGGCAGGTGCTACTGTAACACAAGTGGCTGAGATGGTGGCCGTATCGAGAGGAACTGTCTCGAAGGTGATGACAGCTTATGAAAAAAAAAGAGAAAACATCCTCCTCTAAACAAAATTCTGGGAGAAACTGAAGCTGTCTGAAAGAGATCGTAGAGCCTTTGTCAAGATTGTTTAGAAAGAGCACAAAACCATGTCACCCAAAATTACAGCAGAGCTTAACAATCCTCTGGATAATCCGGTTTCAACAAAAACTGTTCACCACGGGGCTGAGTTTATTTAAAATTTCAAGGTGTTTTCATTATTTTGTTTAACCCCTGTATACATATATATATATATATATATATATATATATATATATATATATATTACTAATCGTCAGCAAGGTTCGACTTCGACATATATATGTATGTATACATATATAAGTTTAAAAACCATGCTCAATTCAGATTTTAAACCTGGTTGCAAGTACTATATAAGAGTTTTTCTTCTCTTATACTAGTTGCTCTACCGAGGCTTTAGAATCAAGGCTATTCTACTATTTAAACCATAGCTGGCATTTGACACAGGAAGGTACTTGGAAAATTTGGCTTTACACTTGATTTTACTGAGAAGTTCAAGCAACTTTGTTGTTGTATAAAAGGTTGCGTTAATTTCAATGTTCAGCTTTCAGATGAACTTCCCATTGAGAAATGGAGTAAAGCAGAATGATATACCCACCTCATAATTTTTCTCACTTTATCTGATAGCTGTGCTTTGGCATACTTTCCACGATTGTGATATCGGTGTTCATATTAAATTCCGAACAACTGGAAAAGTATTCAACCTGAAAAGATTCCAAGCCAAAACCCTTGTTAATGATGGATTTGTTAGGGAGCTGTTTATGCTGACCTAGTGACACACTTCTCATGATATATGCAATCAGTCACAGATTTTTTCATGAATGCTTGTATCTGCTTTGGAATGACGGCTAGCATTCAGAAAACAAAAGTCATGTATGCTTTCGCTCCTCATGATCTGTATGCGGAACCTGATGGCTTTGTCTATGGGAAGCACCTTGAGGTCATCAAGGATTTCATCTACCTTAATAGTAATTTATCCAATGATGGATCACTTGATGCAGAAATCAGAGAACTAGCAAAGCATCAGAGTCTGGTCTGATGGTGACATAACTCTGACAACTAAAATGTGTGTTGTCATCCTTAAACTATGCTTCTGAAGCATCGACGTTGTATCAATCACACATAAAACGGCTTAAAAGATTTCATCAACACTGTCTCAGATATGTTCTTTGTCTGAAGTGGGACAGTTTTGTTCCTGATACATTTGTTTTAGTCAAAGCTACGAGTGTGACTAAGAACCAGATGCGTTGAGCTGGTCATCTTGTCCAGCTTAATGAGGGTAGACTCCCGAAACAGTTGTTTTATGGTGAGCTTCTTTCTGACAAAAGTCTCCATCACAAACCCCCCAAAATATTTCCAGATAGTGTTAAGGAGCGTTTAATTTACTTTGATATTCCTGCTGACAATTGATCGTAAGCAGTGGATGGACCAGATTTACAAGGGTGCTGAACATTTTGAAGCAACCAGGTTAGATCGTACGAAACTAAAGAGGGCATGTAGGAACCATGAGATCTGTCAACCAATTATGGAGATGTGTGGATCTGTGAGGTGCATAAACGGACTCTGTTGTCAAACGCAGGTCTTGTTAATCACATAAAATCACATGGAAGCATTTCATCTACAGCTGTTTCTTTCCCAAGACATGTGCAGAAGAACAGCTTGTCATGCTCTCAGTGATCTTAACTATGCCGATCAGCTCCTGGCAGTAAACGTTACATGAAAGTGCATAACGATGCAAGTTTTGTGCCTTCTGGCTTGATCCAGGCCAATGATTGACATGGATGTCACGACTGTCCAAGTATATGCACTTTGTTAGCAAGACTGAAAAGCCATCTGAACACCCATGAATGCTCATTAAATGAAATAGTGATATTCCTCTGACAAGATGCTACATACATCATTCATTCATATATATATATATATATATATATATATATGTTTAAAAACCATGTTCAATTCAGATTTTAAATGTAGTTGCAAGTACTGTGTGAGAGTTTTTCTTTTCCTAGACTAATTGCTCTACCGAGGTTTGAAGGTCAAGTTGTCAAATCTACTATTTAAACTATAGTTGATAGTGTAAGTGACTCTGTAGCCCTAATGTAACTTGAACATGTCATACTGAATCCTCAGTCTATTCCGGTAACCATTGCATCACTTCCACTTAATATAAATATACCCCCCTACATACACACATTTTGCCTTAAATGATTGATTCATTTAAAGAAAATAAATGGAAGAAAATTACTTATTTAAATCGCGTACAAAATATCCGTCTTTCTGTCGATTTATGTTGATTTTCCCTCTTGACAGATGCTTGTCATCCAAAAATGATTCTTTATTTGGAAATTGAAGAAAATCATTCAAGACATTTTCGACTTGATAATTTCATTTCTATAACAACGTAATCAAGATTCTTGACTTTCAAAAAATTGTAAATATTATAAAAAACACATCATAGTCACATTATAATACTGAGATAAAACTCAATTTATCAAAAACGGCTTCTCATACATCAACTACAAAACCAAACTGAATCAATACATCAGACATTTGTGCATATAAATGCTCAATATCTTTTCAGATAGAGCTTTATACCAATAATAAATAATTAATTTGTGTTTATTTCAAGACTGCAGTTGCATGATGAAGTATTTTTGATATTCTGATTGATCGATTAAATTATGGAAAACAAAAACACTTCTGATGAAGTCATGAAACTGCAGTATAGTGTTGTGATAAGTTCAATGTGTATGTATGTATGTATGTATATATATATATATATATAGTAATTTATGAAAATATATTTATGGCAATGAAGCTACACAGAAACTTCTGCGTTTCATCCCCTTAGCCTGACGATTCCCTACGGGGATGAAACGAGCCTCTGTGTAGCTTAATTGCCATAAATATGTAGAATTTGGTATATTCGGACTACTGTTCTCATCTTGGGTGTTTTTATCACAACGTTTCGGCTGATATAACCTCTGACCGTCTTCAGGTGTACTTTGTCATACTCGGGAATCTTTCTGTCGAACTCGAGAATCTGGACGGAATTTCGAACGGAACCCTTTATTAAATCCACGGTGGTAGCATGCTCTCGTTCCATCTGCCATGACTGGGAAGAAGTCTTCAGTAATTCATAATTCTTCGTATCGCCTGCACTGAGGATTGAACCTTCAACATTCAGCTGACTGTCACTTAGAACTGAATTATACTTAGTACTATATCCACTGTGCCATGGACAATCCTAGTATGAATTTTGGGAGCCTTAAACCTATTCTTGTTTTTGATCTAACTACTTATCACTATAGATCACTACTTATCTATTATTTATAATTATAGAGTTACATATTGTATTGAATTCTATACTAGATCTGCTTAGTAAGTCATTGTCGCCTAACATATGTGCTGCTTCTTTGAGGCGTCTTAATCCCCGCCGTTCTTCTCTATCTATAATTTTTACTTCATCCCATAACGGTAGACGGTTTCCCTTTTCCTTCCATATGTGATCAACCATACCCAACTTTTCGATTTCTCCACGTATTACAGCTTTCCGGTGTTGTTCTAGCCATACCTTTAGTGGACGACATGTCTCACCTTTGTATACTTTTCCACACTTACATAGAATCGCATACACACAGTTCTTAGTCATGACTTTCTTGTAGGGGGTTTGACTCTCACAAGATGCTTTCGGAGAGTTGAGTTGCTCCTGAATACTATCCTGATGTTATATGGATTACATATTCTTGGAATTTTTTCTGACAAGCCCCTCATATATGGTATACAAACTGTGATGAGTTCTCGAGTAGTGTCCTTTGGTGTTGCGTCTAGATTTGTTGGAGCTGATGTCATGCTCTCTGGATAGTTGTTTCGGTGGAGGATTTCTCTTAAACTATCCAATTCCTCTTGATATGTATCGTTGTTCCTACATATTGTCTTTGCTCGATGTTGTAGGCACCGGACAATTCCTTTCTTTACATTATATGGATGGTGGGAGTTTAAAGGTTTAATCCTCAGTGCAGGCGATGCGAAGAATTACGAATTACTGCAGATTAAAAGGACACAGGGTGAGATTAAAAAACAAATTAAAAAAACAGTCTAGCATATATATATATATATATATACTAGACATACCCGTGACCCGTTGATTCACAACCACTACCAGTATTTATTCTACTTTGATTTCATTTGAAAATTCATAAACTGTGACGTATTTTAAGATATTTTTTTTGTATAAAAACAATAATTAGTCTTTTTACGTCAATATTATCCTTATTATTATCATATAGAAGTATTATTCTATATTTTTCTCATATAGAAGTTAAGGGACGTTTTTTACAATCTAATTTACATATGCGTTTGTGGTGTGTACATATTCCTTAACTAAATTCTCAATAGTCACCTATTGTGTGCTTTGCCTAAGATTTCATTCTTTAAGATTTATCTAAAATCAGGGATTCTGCAGTGTGGATAGCCAGAGTTCTAAAATGATATGAATAACGCCAATGTCAAAAAGAACTTAACAACATATGATGGAGGGACTTACATACTCAGAGATCAATATATAGTAGAGAATCAGAAGCCCAAAGTGATGATGGCACTGTACGTCTTGTCTAGTGTTATGTTGATCGTCACTATTCTGTCACTTCATGGACTCTTTCCGACACTATGAATAGTGGTAATAGAGAGACTCGCTATGACCAAGCCAGAAATAGTCTCTGATAACCCATTACTTCTGTACTTTCTCTAAATGCATATTGTTGTTAACTACCTTTGTGTTGTCTAATTTCTAGTCGGCCCTTTAAAGCCACAATAGACAAAACTACATAGCAGTAGACTGACGTATTCGTTTTGAAACGCTAGTGTATTTATACTCAACTCAAAGAATACTTGTCTCTCGCAGGTTCATTATTGTTATGTGTATTGATATCTTTTTTTTAGTCCTTATGTCTATTTTCATCATTTTTAGTCGTTATGTCTATTTACATCTTTTTTTAGTTGTTATGTCTATTTACATCTTTTTTTAGTTGTTATGTCTATTCACATCTTTTTGTTGTAATGTCTATTTACATTTTTTTTAGTTGTTATGTCTATTCACATCTTTTTGTTGCAATGTCTATTCACATCTTTTTGTTGTAATGTCTATTCACATCTTTTTGAGTTTTTATGTCTATTTATATCTCACTTTAGTGGTTATGTCTATTTACATCTTTTTATATGGGTATCTTTTTACATCTTTCTTTTAATTGTTGTATATTTACATTTTTTTTAGTTGTTATGTCTATTTACATCTTTTTATATGAGTATCTTTTTACATCTGTATATTTACACTTTTTTAGTTGTTATGTCTATTAACATCTTTTTTAATTATGTCTGTTTACATCGTTTTTTAGTTATGATTATTTACATCTTTTTTCATTTGTTATGTCTATTTACATCTTTCTTTAGTTGTTATGTCTATGTGTGACAAAGTATCCGGGGATCAGGTACCCTGGTTACGCGCTAGTATGCATCTTGGTGATGATGTTAGGCCCTGTGTAGAGACGAAGTGGAGATATAAAACTTGTATATATTTGACGTGGAAACGAACTTATTAGACAACGGGAACAAGGTGTCAGCCCGTCTGGTTGGGTAGTATTTTGCAGTCAGAATTCGTTGCCTACCCAGGTCGGGAGAGTGTCCAGATGGGGAGTTAAAGGCGATACTGGAGGTCTGCAGATAATCATTTAGGCCTGTCATCGTTAATTACGGCAAGAATGAGAAGGCGATTGTTTTTGTGATAACACCACGGGCCAGAAAGAAAACTCCATTTTATTTACAGACAGGGGAGAAGGCACCCGCCCCCACCCCCTGAGAGAGGAAGAGATGCAGAGAGAGATGGCAGAGGAAGGGGGTGTGACGATGGACATCTTCAATAAGAGAATATACGTTTTGACGCACAAAATAAGAGAACCACGAGAGATCAGAACGAGTAGAGACGTTGTTAGGATCGGACGCGCCGAGGTCGCGTGCCGATGATGGCGTGCGACGACGAATAGAAAACCGGACGATCCCCACCATCGTTTTCTTAGCCAGTTAATTTGCGACGAAACCATCACTTGTAAACGAATTTACACACACACGGAGAACCAACGTGATAACTTAGAGAAAACGACATTTACAATACAATAGACATTAATCCAGTGTAAAATCAATTCTTTTTTTATTGTTATTAATAATTACTCTTCCATACAAAAACCCGACCGAGTTGTTGAACATTGTTCTTTTCCCTTTGTTCCGTTTCGAATAATCTTTCTCCCTCACAGAGCCAACCGATTGATGTTCGCCCAGTGATCGCTCGCTGATATAAACAGTTTCAACGTGGGAGTGTAATTGTAGCTGGACGAAACGATGAGATCGACGACGCCATCATCATCATCGTCGCCAACCCGGCCGAGAAGAATTTCGATCTACATATTTTTTATATTGCCACTACGATGATCGACCAGGATATCATACACCTGTGTGTGTGGTTGCCAATGATCCCCACGGCCCGGAGGCGTGTGGGGTTCATATATGTACATATTTTTCAGTTGTTATGTATATTTACATCTTTTTCAGTTGTTATGTCTATTTATATCTCACTTTAGTGGTTATGTCTATTTACATCTTTTTATATGGGTATCTTTTTACATCTTTCTTTTAGTTGTTGTATATTTACACTTTTTTAGTTGTTATGTCTATTTACATTGTTTTTTAGTTATGATAATTTACATCTTTTTTTCATTTTTTATGTCTATTTACATCTTTCTTTAGTTGTTATTTATATTTACATCTTTTTCAGTTGTTATGTCTGTTTACATCAGGTACTCTGACTAGTATATAACTTATTTAGACTTTTATATATCTACACCTGGAGTAAAAGGTTTTCTGAGAGGTAGTACTTTTCCAAATTGACCCCCAGAGGTTTCCTCAACTCGTCAACATGCATCCTAGCACCATGCAATGTGAAAAATATAGCTTCTACATAGTGAATGACCGTCCGTGCGTGGTGAAGAGCAGCATCCTTTTTTAAGTTTACCTTGTTCATATGCATGGGCATAGCCAGAACACAGCAGATCTAGAGGAATAAACTGTAACCACAAATCGTGCTATTTCATGGGTAGCAGTAGTTCCAGTTGCACTCATCAACAAACAGATGATCTGGTTCTGAGATGATCATATATATTGAATTTAGTAGGCTACAAACAAATAAACTTTAAAGAACACTAAAAAAATGGTTTATAAATAGGATGGACTGTTTCATTATGTTCAGATGCGCAAGTCCATTTTCTGAGATTTGATTGGCTGCTAGTCCATGAGTGGATAATATTTTAGGAAAATTCTTGCTATAATTAAACAATACTTACATATAAACTATTTGAGCACTTTATGCCTGTGTCAATTTGATTCTACAAATGGGAAGGCATAATTGACTTATTTGTTTAGCGTCAGTGTGTGTCTGTGTGAATTGATTGTAAATGACCAGAACGGTTGTTTTCACCAAAAGTGCACAACCTTTATCCACTATATAATCAAATATTCATAGATAGAACTGTGTGCTATATTAAAATGAAAACATTGGAAAACAATAAAAACGAATAGTTAATTAATGAGATGTCCTTTTGCAAAGCAATATGCAGATTAGTTAACCATACGACTTCGATTCCATACACATGATCAATAAATTAGAAACTCTTTTTCTTATACTGTGTAAAATAGAAATCAGCAATTTAATCTCACAGTTGGAGTGAGAAATGGGGCAACTTTATAAATATAGAGATACATCCTTTTTGAGTGATTCAATGCCGAAACAGATTATCTATTGTGGCCGACTGATTGTATACAATAAGTTTAACACAAGTCACTATTTTACCCATAGCTGGAGAGGGTAATTATGGGTTCATACTTTTTTCCAATGCTATTAGCGTAAAAGTGAAGAAGATCCAATAAAGTTAGCTATAAAATAACGGTTGACTGAAAGATTCTGTGTCTGCCATTGTGTTTTATTTAATGGCATTTGAAATGGAACCAGCTAATTACAAATCATGTGATTGGGTGAAAAGTAAATCTAAACAATTGCATTCAACTGACAATAAAACAAGCACCTCTTGCCACAACAGCACAAGTAAAAGAATGAGTTTTATTTCCATTACAAGCAGCCATCATTAAAGTCAAGATGGCTACTTCAGACAGGAAGAAGTTGTAAGCTAATTAATTTGAGAAAAAAATATTACAATTGTTTTTTGGTTATCTAAAAATGATAAGAATAAACTGAATGATGCTACTTGGAATGTTAGTTATTCTGCAGTGCCTCAGGGCAGACAATATTCTTTAGCTATGATGATGATGGTGTCTGTTATAAGTCCGATGCTATTCCAGAGCCAGAGAGGTTTTTGGTTGGCATATCAATCTTTTGGCGATTATTTAATGCTTTTATTTTGGTAAAAGATTTTATGCTTTAACTTTTTAATATCTTCAAATATTTATTTATTTATTCATGCTGTAGACGTTGGTTTTTTATACGATTGGTTTGTATATTAATTCTCTTGTGCTTGCATTTTTTATAAATAATAGATTCTGTTTAAACCAAAAACTTATAGATACTACCACTTCGGGTCACAGTGGACCTGAGAGTAAAGGTGACTCCATACGTCACAAAACCCCAGTTAACGTTGCAACTGATATCGCATATACATAAGCAGTATATAAAAAAGATTGGGCGTCTGTTATTTAA
The DNA here is from genome assembly GCA_963556195.1 of Sepiola atlantica. NCBI lineage: Eukaryota > Metazoa > Mollusca > Cephalopoda > Sepiida > Sepiolidae > Sepiola > Sepiola atlantica. Next base: position 11,085,477 of record OY744530.1, on the reverse strand, counting down.
AGTTGAGTTAACTTTTAAATGCTTTATTTTTTTTATTGGTTTGAAAAAATGTTATCATCGAAGATACTGATTACCTATTTAGCAGGTGTGCTGATGCAACATCATACTAATACCTACTCACATTTGCCAACAGCCTTGTTATAGATGTGAAACAAGTTGCAGTTTGACACATTTTTGTCGAACATTATATTAAATAGGCATTTTGTTGGAATGCGTGTCATATTTGAAACAAAAAACATTTAAGGGTTAATTTGAATTTACAGTTTGTGCAAGAAATGGAACCAACTTTAGCATTTATTCATTTAGATATTTTTCTTTTTAAATTACACTGAATGTTCTACTGTAAGTATGAAAATTGAAAAGATTCTCACATTATTTATTCTGTCTCCCCCTCTTCCTCATCCTGCCTAGACGCAGTTTTATGTCATACACAGACAGAGACTACAACACTAGAAGTAATGGCAATTAAAGAGTGACTCCATACTCCACACATCTCCTAGTCAAGGTCTTAACACCATGTCTTAGTTTCATCCCATGTGCCCTGACAGATACTACCACTTCAAGTCAGAATAAACCTGAGAGTAATGGGAACAGGGGGTGACTCTGCTCTCCCCAAAACTCCCAAATGTCTGCTGAACCACTGGATGCACTTTGAGATCACACCCAGGACGAGAGGTTTTAATCGCTGGTGAAAATGATGAGACCAAATTGTGAGACAGGTAGATGTTGTGAGGAGAGAAACTGAGTGACAATCTGATCCCTCTGACCACGGCTTTGTCAATAGATTTCTGGCAAACTTCTGCACTGGCAAGTTGCACAATGGTACACCAACGGCTTGCTGTCCACAACCATAACATATGAGGGCCATGTGACCCATTGGCTAGTATTTGCAGTATTCCACAACTCACAGTGATTAGGTAAAAATAGCAACTTGTGCTAAATGTTTCGCTTAAAATAGGTATTGCTTCTTTACATCAAAAAGGGTTGATATGCCATAAAATGAAGTAAACAAAGGTTCATTATAAGTTTTTTTAATTTTCAACATAAAAAATTAGGAACTTTTAACCTAAAAATTTCCTCTTGAAGGTTAAATCCTTACTACAGGCGATAATAATTAAGAATAACATTGATTAACACTTCGTTTTGCCTGACAGGTAAGAACAATCTATCATCATATTCAGTTTTACGTCTGTTTTACATGCTCACATATGTTGGACGGCTTTAAAAAATTGACTTCCAAAATAATCTATCTCTGACCAGGGGTTTATTTATCCCTCTTTCCTTCAAATCAATTTTTATCACTTCCTCTCATGTTTTCCTTGGCCTTCCCTGTGAACTGGACCTGCTACTTTAACTGTTCTACATCTACTAAGCCAATAACTCTTATCTATTCTTTCAATATGGTCATACCATTTAAGTCTACTCTTTTACACTCATCTCCTTATACTGTCCAGATTTAATCTTCCTCTGAGGTGATCAGAACTAAGCTTTTTTTAAGACTCATATTACACATTCATTGTATCATTCTCGTATCATTTCTCTCAATACAACACATGTTCTCAACCCTTACTGGCCAGGTTTCACTTCCATACATCATCACACTGCATGCACATACCTGATAGACTATTCTCTTGGTCAACAGTGGTGACGGTCTGCTGGTTAGTAATGGCTGAAGTTCCTTGAAGTTACTCCATCCACTTCCAACTCTTGAAATCACACTAGTACCTGCTCCATTCTGTGCTTCAATGTTATCACCAAGATAACAAGATTTCTTGACAGCCTCAATAACTTTGCAATCCAGATATATGTTTGTTATATATGTTTAAATATATATATATATATATATATATATATATATATACTTTCTCCACATTTGACTTCTTATTCATCTCCATTTTCTTACACTTCTTGCACACAAACTGTAATTAAGTGTTCAAGATAGTAATCGAAGGATTAAGTAATTGAGATTAGATCATTCTAAGTGGTATCAGAGTTAATAGCTATCATAGTTATTGGTTTAGGTGGGAGATGATTTTGGTATAATTGGTAGTATGACTGAGAGGCTTTTGAGGCTGAGAATTTTAGGTAATACTTAGAGATTTGATGGTTTAGTGGGGTGGTTATATATCTATAGATTCATCGAGACTTGTTGGGGGTGGGTTTGGGTGGTAAATTCGGGTGGGTGGGTAGCGGGTTGTAATGTGTTTTGAAGTAGTGTATAATGGGGGGGGGGGGTGAAAGTAATTATTAATTTCTAAATTTTTTCACTTTTAAATATGTGGGGGTTGGTGTGGGGTTAAGGTGGGGTATGTGGGTTGCTAAGGAGGTAGAGTTTACTATGTTTACAGTTGATAGACGTCTTGTTTTCTATTTAGGAGTTTATTTCTGTCTTTAAAACGGATAATTTCTAGTTTTTCATTAAAACATAATCTACATGGTGAGTTCATTGATTTGCAGGTGCTAGATTTTTTTAGGATTTTCCACTTTATTATGGGAGTTTCTTTTTTTGTTTTTATTTTGTGGTAGTGTAGTGATAGTCCAGTTTGGCCAGGATGGTCAGGGTTGTTGAAGGAGAGTTTATGGTTGTAGAATCTTTCCTTGAAATTGTTACCTGCCAGACCAATATAATAGTTAGTCTGGGATGGGTCTTCGGTTGAGGAGATAGATGCCTCATAGACCACTTGGGTTGATAGGCATTTTTGGTTTAGAAGGCAGTTTGATTTGTTAGTACAGTTACATGTTCTTCTAGGATTTGAGGTTATTGATGGGTTTAGTATTTTACTGTTGTGCTTTTTTATGATTTTTTCCAGGTTGTCACCACAACAATAGCTTAGTTTCAGTGTGTTCTTATTAAAAATTTTATGGAGTATGTTGTTATTGGGGAAATGAGTATTTATTAAGTTTAGGAATTTATTCCCTAATTTGGTTTTAGTTCAATTGTTAAATGGAGGTGTATACCAGATATTTTTTCTATTTCTATTTTTGTTCCTACTAGGGTTATTTTGTGTAGTTGGAATATACTCTATTTTGGTATTTTTATATCCACTCTCCTTTAGTGCTTTTTCATAAAAGTTCTTATGTTTATTGAATATATCTATACTAGAGGAGTTGTTGCTAATCCTTCGACTAATTGATTCAGGGATGTGTTTACTTACAGATCTAGGGTGGTTAGATAGTGGGTTGACATCAAGGGGGTAGGAATTATCTTTAGCGTAGGGCTCATAAGTATTACTAGTGAGGTTGAAGGTAATATTGAGGAAGTTGACCTGTTTAACATTTGTTGTTATTTCAACCCTTAGGGCTATTCGTTTTATTTCTTTGAGTATTATTTTTTTGTTTTGTTCACACTTTTGTCCATTTGTGTTTTTAACATAGATTAGGCCATCATCTCTGTAAATTATCAAACATTATTATCTACACGATAATCACCTATTACAACAGAAATGACAGTTATAATTTTATAATTTTATTCACATTATTAAATTAAACCCACCCGGCCCTCTGCCCCCGGTTGAAATTGAGGTCACGATGGCCCAGACACTAGATATCACCCCACCCAACTTTCTAAAATATCACCTGTTGGGGGCTCCCCCCCTCCCCCTTTCCTGTCCTCGCTATAGGCTAAGCCCCATCTTCGTCCCCCCTCCCTTTTATGCATCTTCAATTTCCGGTTGAGGTTGAATTTAAGATTTTAGGCAGTGATTCCGTTAACGCTTCAAGAGTTGGCTTTCATTATGAATGCTAACGAAACAACATATATATTGTCGCAATTAATGGAATAACAAAATCACCAACAATATATATATATATATATATATATATATATATATTTATTACAGAATCGTTTGACTTTCAGGAAAAACCTGAAGCAAAATACAATATATTCGTGCCAATAACCCAGTAGGTAAAACTAACGAAAAAATAGCCTTGCATGGATCAAAAATAGAGATATTTCAGATGGATTGCTATTTGAGCTTGACATTGAAAATTCGACTGACTTAATTTTATAGAGTATATGTAAATTATTAGTACAACAAAAAGCTAAACGAGATTTTATGAGGGGGAGCATACTAAATTGAAACAAATATTCATCTCATAAATGGGGAGGAATTAAAAAATATAAAAATTTATATATCTCGAGGCTTCTTGAAAAACATAATTGAGATATAGTGATTTTCTTTCTGTTATACTTCGGGTTGTTCATACAACTCCAACCTTCTTCTTTTTCCAAGAGGACTTTATAAGTTACATGCAAAACAGTTCAATAATTTACAAATTTTCCTGTCAATTTGGAGCTGACTATGTAGGTAGTATTACCGAAAACTTAGAAGTGATGATTTTTTTAAACATATCCTACATACTATTCGTACACATAATGAAATGAGAACATCCGGATACTCACAAGCACATGATTCTGCTATCCATAAATTTTTCTGCAAGCAAACATTTCAATGATTGTTTTATGGTGCTGCACAGAGCTTAGTCGAACTTTCATTTCAACATTTTGAGATTGATTGTTATTAATACCATTCGATTTAGTCTGTGTAAACAGATAGATCTTTGTATTACCCCAGGGTGGGGGGGGAGTGAGTTGGGTGTTTTCTTCCCCATTCAAACACTCAATAAGTTTCTCCCATCGTTTACATTAAGACTTTTAATGATTTCCTTTCGGCAAGTCTTCTGGTGAATGTTGGATGAAAAACCTTTTAAGCATCAATATATATATATAAATTCTTATATTTTTCGCGCTGAGCCCCCCTTATATTAAAGGAATATTTTGTTCAAATTTAGTTTGCTGTCCCTTATTAAATCTCTCTCTCTTTCTCTCGGGAAATGACTGGCTGCCACTTAGTGTAAATACATAGTTGTTAGTAAAAGAATCGAACACTTAGGTAACCTGATAATTCTGAAGCACTTATACATTTCCTTTACATGTAGTAGAGGTCAGTAGTTAGTGGTTATGATGCTCGACCACTAAAAAATCCAATTAAGTTCCAAATCATAGTTGGAAACTCTAGCCCCTTTTCTAGCTACACTGAAGAGCTGTGATACTACAAAACAGTTGTTTATGAATGGACGATATATATACTTGAAAAATTAATTCTTTAAATATAAGAGTTTTGCACCACTTTTATGTCCTTTTAAAAAGAATAAAATCAAAATATAATGCTACTAAACCATTTTTTTAGAATCCTTATTCCAATTTTGATAAAAATCAATTATATGATTTTAATTCTAGAAAAAAAGAAGAAAGTATTTAATCCAAACACTGTTTATTTGCTATCTTATGCTCTTTGAAAATAATATATAAATAGTTTGTTCTGGTGTCTCTTATTGGTTGGAATTCTAGGCAATCATCTCATTTGCATAATGTATCAATGAATACAGTCTGGGGTTTCATATCAGGGACTCTTATATTTATGAACAACACATGTTAGTGGATATCATATCATGAGCAAAAGTGCGGCAAAGTTCAGTTTGTATGTGGCACCAATGACCCTAGAACTTGACCAACGGTTAGCTTGTCTGCCAAAAGTGAATCAATTTTGTTGTAAGTGAAGAAAATACATGACACAGAATTTATGAACACAAGATAATGCCATTCTGAGTTGTAGCTAAGAATTTTCTAGTCACAACTGAGTTACAAACTGAATTATTATCTCATGGCTTTGGACAAATTTATCTCATCTACTCTTCGTAATAGGAGCGGTACGTTGTTTCAGCGGAAGAAAATACGGCAGTTACTAGTTTGTCTTTTGGCAATCTAATCTAAGCATCGGATTATTTCTATAAACTTGGGCATTAGCATTATTGCAAAGTTGTCAAGAGGACAGGCCCTTCTGACAGGGAAGCCGCAAACACTTCAAAGAAAGTTATCTTTGCAGTTTCGGCAAAGTGTTTGGTCAAGCCCTCTAAATTGAAGAACTTGTCTAAAATCTCCTCGTGTCAAATCTATCATCAGAGCTTTAAGCTGTTACCGCTGTCTTTTAACAGTTCTAAGGTTTCAGGTGGTCAAGCTCACATACAGGCAAAAGGCACGAGTTATGAGTAAAACACTGAATTGATATTCCAATCACTGACCACACACATCTCTGTTTATATAAAGTTAGGTATGGTATATTTGTACATACAGGATTCACTCCAAAACTAATTAATTTATCATTATGAATTTTGGAACATAGCTATGAGGCATAAAGGTGGGTAATGTGAGCTATATTTAGTTTAATTTAGTTTTATGCAAAGGGCAAATACAATGTAGAAGTTCTTTCTGAAAATCACGTTATCTTCGATTTTTATGAACTTTTAACAATAGGTATGAGACATTAATTAATAAATTAACTTAAAAGGTATGAGACATTAATTAATAAATATTCTTTAAATTCCAGTTTCTTTGGAGTATTCAACACGGGTTTTATGAGACATAATATTGGCACAACCTCCCATTAGAAAATTACAATTCATCAGATTTGCATTAAACCTGATCCATAGTCATTAGACACCAAATAAGCAAGATTTGATGAATTTCAATTTCTTCTGAAGACCCCTTAAGCTTAAGTCTGAAATTTTAGACATTTTCTAAAATGAAAATCATGTAATGGATTTTCATCAAAAATAGAATAAAGATTCTAGGCATAAGGTTTAGCATTGCTATATATTGATTTAAACCTTCGTAAGGAGACATAAAAATGTTGCAAAACTATTCTGTTTGGGGAATTTATTTTACTTGTCCTGGGACAGGTATTCTTCTAATTTACTATTTCGTGTATATACACATATACTATAAGGTGATATAATATACTGTGTATATATTTCCAGTATTTACTTTAACAGTGTTTAGTATGTTAATAGAGCTTAGTAGTAGTAGTAGTAGTAGTAGTAGTAGTAGTAGTAATATGAAAATAAGCTTCACAGAGGCGTTTATGATTAATGATATGTAGCTTATTTACCCTAGATATATTTTCATACTACTATATATATATATATATATATATATATATATATATATATATAGTTGACAGCGGCCATGTGGGCAAAGATGTTGGAATTTCGGTTTGAAATATAATTTATGTTCCAGAGTATGAATCAGGCAAACGGTGTGAATAATTCTTCTCTACACTGACGATTCCCATAATTGTGAAACGTATTTATAATTCCTTTTAGTATATATATATATATATATATATATATATATATATATATATATATAATGTGACTATATGAATTATTTAAAATTTACTCGTAAAAATTTATCACGGGGAGCCTCCAAAATTGAATATAGTTTTCAGCTTGCAAAAGAATAAAAGCCAATATTCCTTTTGCAATAAAAGGGAACTTAATATATGTGCGTTTTAAAATAGCAACGGTCAATACAAGGCAGATTGTGAGGAACATGAACAATACCTGAAGTGACATCTGTTCTTATACAACTCCATTTTAAAAGATGGTTCAAGGGTTACCGAGTATAGATAGGATTGTTGGATGATTGATCCATTGGACAACCAATCCCTGATGTGTACAATATGTATCTGAAGACATTTCTCCAACGAACAACCTGTTGTATGCAACTAAAATCTATTTCAACATGGTTGTAATGCATGATCAAATTTCTCAGTAACTAAAAAGATGGTGATCCGAGCAGTATTGACAGAACAAACTGTTTTCTGTCAGAACAGAATAATTGCTCAAGTTGCTGGAACAAATTTTCGGTCAGATTCCAGTTGCAGTCTAAGAGCGTGAAAGTGTGAATAATCTTATGTTTCTTTCATCAGCTGAAAAGGTTTCATTTTTCCCTTCCTTTAAAACAACTGACATTATCACAGCCAGTAAATGTATGCAGATCCACACTAGAAACAGAAGATCCACATTTCTCTGAAACTATCTGAACATACAAATAAGCCACATACAAATCGGTATTTAACTCATGTTAGCATCAAAGACATCTACATCTCTGCAAGAGAAGGGTATCTGCTTCTTTGTTGACAGTTTTTTTAATGAAAATCGTTCAAGACAAGCCATTAAGCCACTTGATGTAAGGACAAAGATGATTATCAGGAGATGCCTATTGACATTAGTCTTGAAAAGACCAAGGCTATAGGTAGGAGGAAAACAGTCAGCAGGAAGAGAGTTCCACAAACTTGCAGTTCTTGGAAAATAACTACTGGAATAGGAACTTATATTACAATTTGGTATCAGAACAGCCAATGAGTCAAACAAGCTAGAACAAAGGAAGCAGGGAATACAAATGTCAATTTTGAAGAACACATGCCATAATAATATTTATAGAAAAGACTGAGACTAGCAACATCACGTCTTTGAGAGAAAGGGTACAGAGAAGAAAGGGTGGAGCCAATCAAATTACAAATACGTTTCTGCACCTTATCAAGAACCCTCAAATGGGACAGAAATTCACTAGCCCGAATATGACAACAGTTGTTAATGCATACAAATTTTATGTGATTAACTTTTTTGTGTCATTTTGAGGAGATTACTTGAAACATCTTTGGCTCTATGATATATATACTATTTTCTCATAGACCTCTTATAGGACCAATTTCTTACAATGCATCAAAGAACAAAAGACTTTACTGCATTCATGCTCTTAAAAACGTCTTTGTTTTTAATGTACAATTGCTGTCAAGAAAAGGACAATTGGGAAATGTCCATGGCCTTTATTGTGAAATGGACTGAATCTATCTCGAATGCAACATAATTTATGAGATTTCTAAATATAAAAAATACTTTCTTTTTTTTTAATATCTCTTCTCTCACTGGTCATTTATTGGCAAGAAAGATGTTAAAAACTAAATCCATCACACAATTATATATAAAAAAAAAAAAATTTTTAACAGATAACCTAATAAAATTAGAAAATATCATTTGTATATAAATTTTTAAAAATAACCTGAACGAATTCAGAAATGATTGTAAAAGAAGGAATTTATAAAGACATTCTTTGGATTTGTCAAATGTAATATTTCAGGTTTGGTTTGGTAGTTTTGTTTTACGGCATATCAACCCTTTTTGGGTTATTTAATGCCGAATCTGGTCATTATAGTAAAAGTTTTTATGCTTCAAGTTCTTTATATCTTCAAATGTTTAATCATCGTTTTTGGTTTGGTAGTTTTGTTTTACGGCATATCAACCCTTTTTGGGTTATTTAATGCCGAATCTGGTCATTATAGTAAAAGTTTTTATGCTTCAAGTTCTTTATATCTTCAAATGTTTAATCATCGTTTTTGGTTTGGTAGTTTTGTTTTACGGCATATCAACCCTTTTTGGGTTATTTAATGCCGAATCTGGTCATTATAGTAAAAGATTTATGCTTCAAGTTCTAAAAATAAAATAAAAAAGGGGAGGGAGAAAGGGAGAGGGGCTGTTGTTTTTGTTTTTGGTTTTGTAGAACATAATTAAGTTTTACAAAAAAAAAAAAAAAGGAGAAAAACAAAAAACGTCAATGTAGGTGAATTTCGTCTCAGGGAGCCACAGGGCAGCCTGATCTGGTATCACCAGGTAATATTTCAGAGAATTTAATCTGAATATTTCGATTACATATTTTGTGAGATAGTCAGTAATTGTCAAAGCAATTCTTGACACAGAAATAAAGACAACTTTGATAATCTAATCAATTGGACAAAATTTTTTGCTTTGTTTTTGATAATTTTTTTTCTCAAATCAAAATAGCTACTTTTATGAAGGAAACACTGATATCAAAATGGCCACTTTTATGAAGGTGACGCTGTAATCAAAATGGCCGCTTTTATGAAAGCGACACTGAAATCGAAATAGAAACTTGTATGAGGATGACACTGAAATCAAAATGGCCACTTATCTGAAGGCAACACTGAAATCAAAATGGACACTTTTCTGAAGGTGACACTGAAATCTGACTTACCTGAAAAGACAAAAAAGAAAGAAATAGTTAGACATGAAAATTACTGCAATAAACCAACACAGACAAAAAAGAAAATAAGAAAGATACATTAACCAAACCTGTTGAGATGTTTCCATTCAATCAACTTGTTTAGGGATGAAAATCCTCTTTAAAACTTAAGCATGATAGATTGATTGACAAACAAAGCTTCTTACAGAGATGCGAGGACGCATTAAAAAATATAGACTTGGATGGAATAAGCAACAGATGCAAGACGCACAAGAAAAAAAAATGTCACATATGCACTTATTATCCAATGCTCCAAAATAGATCAGACATTTTTCTTTGGGTTTTCTTTCTCTGTTGCTAAGACAAGTTGTATAGTTATTTGCATTAGAAAATATCTGAAGATTTATTTGTAATTACTCATGGAGGAAAAGAAATGAGAAAAAGACACCTATTTCTTTGGTAAATTTTTGTAATCTCATTTATTTCATCTGAAGAGCAACAGCATTTTACATAAATATAGAGGATAAAGCAATATTTTTCTAATGATTAATGTTTCCCTTTAAGCCAGTTATTTTCGACCTCTTTATTCAGCATCTGCCGGAGTGCTATTCCCTACTCTCAACATTGTCTTACTCAAAAAAGGAATTATAAATAATCTCTCAACATTATATATATATATATATATATATATAAAGTGATGTACCATTTTTATGTTTATATAGATTGAGTACATATATAATATGCTTCTAGGAGAGTCGTCATTGATAGCTTCATTGATTGTTTTGGGGTTTTCAACAACATACACACTCAACCAGTAACCTGACCTACCATTGATTAGAAACAAGACCTAACCTCAAAAGTAGCATGCTGTGCAGCTAAATTTCATGCATAAGTTTGGAAGAAACCTAATATATATATATATATATAAGCTTGGCACTCTAGTAAGTAGTATTAACACAGATGTCAAAGTCATAGCTTTAATGCATGTTCCTTTATTAGTTGAACACTGTTGATGTTGACTACCTATCGTGCCAGCTCAGTGTTATAGGTTTAAAACTCTCAGCGATTTGTATGGTTGATCACTGTGGACGCGTGGGCTAGGGGGTCGAAATTTGAGTTAAAACTTGACTTGTGTTCCAGGATTTCGAATCCTGTGACTGGATTGAATAATTATCTCTACACTGATGCTTCTGGAAGGATGAAACATAAACGTATGTAGATAAACAAATATGTATAATTATATTAATCTATATCAATATGTATATATATATATATATATATATATATATATATATATATATATAAAGATTTCGTTAACACAAAGGTTTAAGTTATAGGTCAATAGGTGTTAATTTAATATTATATGAAACCTTAGTTAACTGAAGGAACAACTTTCTATATATCAGCATACAATACTTTCTACCATTTCTCAATCACATAAATTTTTGTGATGTACAAAATATGAACAAATTTTTCTTGAGGAGGGTTCGCTAGTGCTGAAAAGTTCACCCATCTGACAAAACTGAAGTTCATTTAATATTCATTTATTTTTTATATATTTTATTTTTCCTGACAACATTTTTTGAAGTAAAATAGTTTTTTAATCCTAATTTTGCATTTGAAGACTTAAAAAATATAGTACATCAATATATATCTCCTATTGACAACAATAATATATTACCAGTAAATACCCTGATCGAAGGAACATATATATAAATAAATATTGAACATACTTGTAACCCAGGCAATACTCGTTAAGTAAGCTAGTTTGGTGTATAGAGTAAGTTGTGGCTAATTTTATTAATATATTATATTGGTTAAATGTATTCTGTAAAAACCGGAATGAGAATAAGTCTGTTCAATTATAGTTAGAAATTACGTAATCTGATATTCTTAAAAATCAGCGGAATGTGAAGGAGCATCAATTAAATTTGTGCGGAATGCATTGTATTATGTATTTAATTAATAGCAGATGAATAAAAAATAATAAGGGTTACGCTTTTATAGAGTAGCCGTTGTTTATTACTTCCCTGTATATATGGGGAAAGTGTTAGTAGTAAATATTAGAGGAAAAGTTTTTGCTACCACCTCTGTGGAGTATATTTTGGGGAGAGTCTACGATGGTGGGCAAAAAGTAACATTTAGTGTTTGATGGAGAAAATAATCATAAATTTATTAAAACACGCATGAGTGAATAAGCTTAATATAGTGGTGAGTTTAGTAGCCTGTGATGCATGTGGTTATTTTCTTTCTCTTGCCGAAGGTACAGGGGAAAAAACGTCTTAACTTCATATAGAAGATAGATCAGTATAATGCTATACTGTACACTTACTTTGTGTACAGCTGTCGTAATTTCCTAAGTATATTTTCATGAATTTATTTAGCACAACAGGGTTTTTATTTTTCAGCTACTGTACTAATATGTAAAAGAAAGATTTTAATAAATGATAAGTCCTTTGAGTGAAGAATATGCATATGTTCATTGATGTAAAGATTCTACTTTCATACATTATTTGTAAAAGGACACAATTTAATCTCCATAATAACTTGCAATGTGTTCATACCTATGTGTCTTATATATATAAATATATATATATATATATATATATATATATATATATATACATACATACATACATAAAGAAAGAGAGAGAGTTGAGTATAGGTTTCTTTGTGTTCCTTCGGTGAGGGTATTTATTGATAATATATCAAGATATATTCTCACTTCTAAGAATTCCATTTTGTAAAAGAACTGATAATAAGAGGCACTGTTCTTATCTTGGTTCCCAGGAGAGAGAAAATTCCTTGAAAATCGTATCTGTTGGCTTAAAATGATTAATGTTATCAACAGTCTTTGTCCTCGTAATGTTGGTGAATTTTTGGAAGGGTTTCGAGAAGAGAGAAAGAAAAAGAACCAAGAAGAAGAACGGTAAAGATTTGTATCTGTGGAAAAATTGAATGATTTAAATGAGATGAAAACGAAAGAAAATTTCAGTAAATGAAAACTAAACAAAAACGTAAGTAAATGTCTTTGAAAATATGTATATTTCGAAACAAAACAATAGGTACGAAAATGATTAAATGTACAAAGAAAAAGATGATTGGTC
>OY744530.1:11062490-11064990 GCA_963556195.1 Sepiola atlantica | reverse complement strand
GAGACCTCAGCTCTTGATAGCTGTAGATCGATAACATCGACAAGCCAGTGTAGCAGACCTTGTACATGTTCGAATAAAAGCATTCGCATATATACATATATATATACATAGATATATATATATATACATACATATATATGTATATATATACATACATATATATATATATACATACATATATATGTATATATATATACATACATACATATGTATATATATATATACATACATATATATGTATATATATACATACATACATATGTATATATATATATACATACATATGTATATATATATATACATACATATGTATATATATATATACATACATATGTATATATATATATACATACATACATACATATGTATATATATATATATACATACATACATATGTATATATATATACATACATACATATATATGTATATATACTGCAAGTTTTACTGGTCTGGGAATGATAAAGGGACAGGTGGAGTGGGAATATTGGTGGCAGAGAAGTGGTGGGAGAAAGTTTTTGAGGTGAAGCGAATATCCGACAGGATAATATTTGTTCGTCTTGTTGTTGGAAAGTTAGTGTTTGCCATTGTTTGCATCTACGCTCCACAAGTTGGACTCAGCGAGGAAGCAAAGGACAACTTCTACGAGCAGCTGCAGAGCCTAGTGGCGACTGTACCTAGTACTGAGGAACTGTTTGTGTGTGGTGACTGGAATGGACATATTGGTTCCACTCCTTGCGGTTATGAAGAAGTACATGGTGGACATGCTATTGGTATGAAGAATGTTGGAGGAGAAAGACTACTCGAGTTTGCTGTTGCTAATAATCTAGTGATTGGCAACTCGGTGTTCGAAAAAAGGCCTAAACACCTAGTTACATACCAATCTGGAAGAATCATGACCCAGATAGACTACATACTATTCCGGCGCAGCTTCAGGAGACATGTCACAAATGTCAGAGTCAGCCTGGGTGAAGAATGTGTATCTCAACACAATCTGCTATTATGTGATCTCAAGGCAGAAGCTTCCCGCAAATGCAAACACAAGTTTACACCACGCATAAAACTGTGGAAGCTGAAGGATCGAATCATTCAGGCTAAATTTGCTGAGAGATTTGTTTCTTCACATCGGGATACACGGGTAGTGAGTGTTGAAGAGCACTGGGAGAGGCTCAAGGATGGATTGAATGATGCAGCGACGGAAGTGTGTGGAGTGTCATCCAAGCACAATTGGAGGAAACAAACCTGGTGGTGGAATGAGATTGTTGATCAAGCTGTTAGAGAGAAGCGGCGATGCTACAGAGCATGGAAAACAGGAGGTAGTAGGGAAGCATACAATGGAGCCAAGCGTGCTGCTAAAGCTGCTGTACACCACGCTAAGTCAGAGGCCGATAAAGAGATTTTTCTCAAAATAAATCCCAAGTCAAGTGACATTTACAAGCTCGCAAAACAGATGCGCCGTGACAATCAAGATGTCTGTGGTGAAAAACCTATAAGGAACGACTCTGGTGAACTCTCATTGGATGATGAAGCAAAAAAACAGTCATGGAAACAGCACTACGAACGCTTGGTGAACGTTGAATTTCCATGGAACCCCGATGAGCTGACTTATGAACCTCCTATAGAAGGTCCTAGTACCCCCATTACCCAGGAGATGATCACTGAAGCAATCCGTAAAATGGGAGCTGATAAAGCAGCTGGGCCATCTGGTATAGTTGCTGAGATGCTCAAACCAACCGGTGAACTAGGGGCCAGTTTGGTGCATGAACTGATTGAAGCCATCATCAGAGAAGAATGCATACCTAAGGAATGGGAAGACAGCATTATAGTAAGTCTGTACAAAGGTAAAGGCGATGCATTAAACAGAGGTAACTACCGTGGACTCAAGCTCATTGATCAGGTCATGAAAGTCCTGGAAAGAATTGTTGAACAGCTGATCAGACAACAAATACAGATTGCTGATATGCAATTTGGCTTCATGCCCGGTAGGAGCACCACAGATGCAATTTTCATCATACGCCAAGTCATGGAGAAACATCTAGCAGCAAACAAACCACTGTACATGGCATTTGTAGATTTGGAGAAAGCTTTTGACCGTGTCCCCAGAAGGGTCATCTGGTGGGCCCTGCGAAAGCTGGGTGTTACTGAGTGGTTGGTTCAGGTGATAACGTCAATGTACACCAATGTACGTAGTCGGGTACGAGTCGGTAACAGCTACAGCGACGAATTTGTGGTTAGAGTAGGTGTCCATCAGGGATCTGTCTTAAGTCCCCTTCTATTCATCATTGTACTCAAGGCTCTATCACTGGAATTCCATACTGGCTGCCCGTGGGAGCTGCTATATGCCGATGACCTAGCGATCATTGATACTTCACTTCAGTCACTCAAGGAACGTCTGGATAGATGGAAGAGCAGCATGGAGGAGAAAGGTCTCAGAGTCAACATGGGTAAAACTAAGGTCATGATCGCAGGTCCAAACCTCAGCTTATTACAGAAAACAGGAA
>OY744530.1:11002490-11057490 GCA_963556195.1 Sepiola atlantica | reverse complement strand
CTATTTGTGAAACATCGAAACGTTTTCATATTCTTCATTTCATATAACCGTTTCCAACGGTTTTTAATTTTTAAATTTTAATTGCTGAAACAACACAAGAAACACCTGTGTCTGACGTTCTTCAACTTGTTCTTACGGATCTATTTTCCTTTGTCGTCATCACTCGTCCATTTGTGAAACATCGAAACGTTCTCATATTCCTCATTTCTAATAACCGTTTCCAACGATTTTTATTTTAAAATTTCAATTGCTGAAACAACAGGAGAAACACCCGTGTCTGACGTTCTTCAACTTGTTCTTACGGATCTATGTTCCTTTGTCGTCATCACTCGTCCATTTGTGAAACATCGAAACGTTTTCATATTCCTCATTTAAAAACACTCGATCGGCAGAGAAGGACGTTTGTTTCTTTTTACTTGCGACCATCGCACGAGTATATTTCAAAAGGATTCTTTATTTTGATTAATTCAACAGAAGCGTTGTTTTACTTATTTCGCCAGGTAAAAAAATATTCAACGACATTCGGGCACGTCTACTTCACTTATGTGTCACTATTTTGTTCATACATGTGGAATTCTTGTTTTATACTTCACAAACAACATCTTGATAAGCAACTCACTGGTAATGTATGACATTTGTACATGCTTAAGTGGAAACGACATCAGCCCTAGTCAGATGGGAACGGTGGCGGTCTTGGACTGCCAAAAGTGTTTAAGTTGGTAAAGGATAGGCATCCAGCCGTAAAATTGCCTTAAATACAATGTCTAGTTGAAATACAACAGGAAAAAAGAAAGGCAGTGCCAGTAGCACTAATGCTGCTGGTAGTGTCTTGGGCTTCATAGATCCCAGGATGCGTGGATCTTCAGGGTCTGGCTATGGCAATTCATACGAACATCCAGAACTTTTTCGCATTGGATCTATGAATGTTGGAACTATGCGAGGAAAGGCAAATGAGGGGGTGGAGACAATATCCAGAAAGAAGATTGACTTGTGTTGTTTACAAGAGACGAGATAGAGAAATGAAGGTGTGAGAAAAATAGTCGGGAGGGATACAAACTGCAAGTTCTACTGGTCTGGGAATGATAAGGGGACAGGTGGAGTGGGAATATTGGTGGCAGAGAAGTGGTGGGAGAAAGTTTTTGAGGTGAAGCGAATATCCGACAGGATAATATTTGTTCGTCTTGTTGTTGGAAAGTTAGTGTTTGCCATTGTTTGCATCTACGCTCCACAAGTTGAGGAAGCAAAGGACAACTTCTATGAGCAGCTGCAGAGCCTAGTGGCGACTGTACCTAGTACTGAGGAACTGTTTGCATGTGGTGACTGGAATGGACATATTGGTTCCACTCCTTGCGGTTATGAAGAAGTACATGGTGGACATGCTATTGGTATGAGGAATGCTGGAGGAGAAAGACTACTCGAGTTTGCTGTTGCTAATAATCTAGTGATTGGCAACTCGGTGTTCGAAAAAAGGCCTAAACACCTAGTTACATACCAATCTGGAGGAATCATGATCCAAATAGACTACATACTATTCCGGCGCAGCTTCAGGAGACGTGTCACAAATGTCAGAGTTAAGCTGGGTGAAGAATGCGTATCTCAACACAATCTGCTATTATGTGATCTCAAGGCAGAAGCTTCCCGCAAATGCAAACACAAGTTTACACCACGCATAAAACTGTGGAAGCTGAAGGATCGAATCATTCAGGCTAAATTTACTGAGAGATTTGTTTCTTCACATCGGGATACACGGGCAGTGAGTGTTGAAGAGCACTGGAAGAGGCTCAAGGATGGATTGAATGATACAGCGACGGAAGTGTGTGGAGTGTCATCCAAGCACAATTGGAGGAAACAAACCTGGTGGTGGAATGAGATTGTTGATCAAGCTGTTAGAGAGAAGAGGCGATGCTACAGAGCATGGAAAACAGGAGGTAGTAGGGAAGCATACAATGGAGTCAAGCGTGCTGCTAAAGCTGCTGTACACCACGCTAAGTCAGAAGCCGATAAAGAGATGTTTCTCAAAATAAATCCCAAGTCAAGTGATATTTACAAGCTCGTAAAACAGATGTGCCATGACAATCAAGATGTCTTGGGTGAAAAACCTATAAGGAACGACTCTGGTGAACTCTCATTGGATGATGAAGCAAAAAAACAGTCATGGAAACAGCACTACGAACGCTTGCTGAACGTTGAATTTCCATGGAACCCCGATGAGCTGACTTATGAACCTCCTATAGAAGGTCCTAGTACCCCCATTACCCAGGAGATGATCACTGAAGCAATCCGTAAAATGGGAGCTGATAAAGCAGCTGGGCTATCTGGTATAGTTGCTGAGATGCTCAAACCAACCGGTGAACTAGGGGCCAGTTTGGTGCATGAACTGATTGAAGCTTCCATCAGAGAAGGATGCATACCTAAGGAATGGGAAGACAGCATTATAGTAAGTCTGTACAAAGGTAAAGGTGATGCATTAAACAGAGGTAACTACCGTGGACTCAAGCTCATTGATCAGGTCATGAAAGTCCTGGAAAGAGTTGTTGAACAGCTGATCAGACAACAAATACAGATTGCTGATATGCAATTTGGCTTCATGCCCGGTAGGAGCACCACAGATGCAATTTTCATCATACGCCAAGTCATGGAGAAACATCTAGCAGCAAACAAACCACTGTACATGGCATTTGTAGATTTGGAGAAAGCTTTTGACCGTGTCCCCAGAAGGGTCATCTGGTGGGCCCTGCGAAAGCTGGGTGTTACTGAGTGGTTGGTTCAGGTGATAACGTCTATGTACACCAATGTACGTAGTCGGGTACAGGTCGGTAACAGCTACAGCGACGAATTTGAGGTTAGAGTAGGCGTCCATCAGGGATCTGTCTTAAGTCCCCTTCTATTCATCATTGTACTCAAGGCTCTATCACTGGAATTCCATACTGGCTGCCTGTGGGAGCTGCTATATGCCGATGACCTAGCGATCATTGATACTTCACTTCAGTCACTCAAGGAACGTCTGGATAGATGGAAGAGTAGCATGGAGGAGAAAGGTCTCAGTCAACATGGGTAAAACTAAGGTCATGATCGCAGGTCCAAACCTCAGCTTACTACAGAAAACAGGAAAATACCCGTGTGCTGTATGTCTGAAAGGAACTGGCAGCAACTCAATCATCTGCACTCACTGTTCAGGTTGGGTCCACAAAAGGTGCAGTGGCATAAAGGGCTCTCTCAAAGCAGATCCTCACTTTAAGTGCTTTTGTTGCACCGGCACGGCAAGACCAATAGATGGCAGACCACTGACGGAGATGGATACTGGTGACAACAAGCTGAAAGTAGTGACAGACTTTTGTTATCTTGGAGACGTGCTGTCATCAGGTGGAGGCTGTGAACTTGCGGCAGCTACACGTTGCAAGTGTGCCTGGAAAAAGTTTAGAGAGCTGCTACCAATCCTGACAAACAAACACCTGCCAACAACTACGAGAGGGCGTGTATACTCCTCATGTGTCAGAAGTGTGCTGTTGTATTGCTCAGAAACTTGGGCTGTCTCTGCTGACATACTAAGGAAGCTGCACCCTAATGACAGGGCAATGGTCAGATGGATCTGTTTGGTGAGGCCTGAACAGTACGTTTCTTTTGAATCCCTGCTCTCACATTCGACTTGAAAAACCTTGCGGACATCATGCGGAAGAACAGACTGCGTTGGTTGGGTCACATTGAGCGTAGCGATGGCTGGATTGCTAAAGTCCGACAGTTGAATGTGCCAGCAGAGAACATCACCACTGGCAGACCCAAGTTGACTTGGAAGGACGTAGTCAAACATGATAGGAAGGCCATGGGTATGGATTCCATCAAGCCTTGCCAAAGACAGGAGTGGAGAGGAAGACTTAGATTTCGAGACTAGACAATCAGGCCCCACCCTCATCAGAGGATTAATTGTGGCCTAATTCAACAAATAAACCGGTTGATGATGATGATGATGATGATGATGATGAAATCGAGGTGGAGCGCACTTATTCGGGATTAATTTTGAGAATTTGGGCCATTTTAAAAATATTTCCGTGGGCCATAGGAGGAATTGAAGTTGAATTTACATTAAACGTTGGCAGTGAAATATTTAAGCAATTCTCTCTCTCTCTCTCTCTCTATATATATATATATATATATATATACATTGCTCTTTATTACAGAATGGTATATTGTCTATGTTTGTATTAAACTATTGTAATCTAAATAACATTCTTTGTTCTAACTTTTTTTTATATATGTTATCTTAATTATATCATTGGGTTCATGATTTAATTTATTGTATTTTAGCTGTATAATAATAGATTTGTGTCTACTTTGTACTCATGTTATGACTTTCCATAGCCATTGATAAAATAAGATCGTGAAAGATAGAATGCAAAAAAGTAACTAGGAAAAGTTAGATTTAAACCATTATAAAATGAATTGTTCCGAAATTGAATGAATTGTTATATATATAATTCTGTCATCATCGACTTAAAGTGAGGTTTGTTTTATTTATTTTTTGAATATTTAGCTGACTATTATTCTTTTGGTAAGAAAGAGTCTGTACGTTTTTAAAAGATTTAAATTATTAGAGCAAGTGAATAAATAAAAACGTCAAAATGTTCGTTTTAAATACCCTAACCCTGACACGGATCGTTATGGTAGGGAGAAAGATAAGAAAGAATGTAAGTAACTGTTGGATTGCACCAGCATCCTGCTAGTTTTTAAAAAAAAAATAGATTTGAATTATTAACTCTGTCGTTGCATCATAGTGTACATATGGTTGAGATAATTACTAGAGATAGAGTTATGTTTTAATGAGAGTGGCTTGAAACCGACATACCTCGTCTAGCTACAACCACTGTCAATAATTTCCCTTTCTTCCTTTGTGTACCTAAAACTAAACAGAATTTCCATGAACAGAGTTTCTTTCCTCAAACTACTCGTCTGTGGAAGAGCTAACTACAACGTAAACAAATTCTTGTTGAGCTGTCCTCTGACCAATTTCATCCATCGTTACCAATCATCACAGTGTTATCTTATTGAAAGATGAGAGTAAACGCATTTAAAATTAATTGTTCCGAAATCAAATAAACCATCTAAAATACGATTCTGTCAACGTCAGATAATTCCTTAGATGGAGTACTGTTGCCACATTCGGGGAGGTGCCACTCAAAGCACTCTTTGTAATCAATCTTGTGGGTGAAGATCTCTTCTCTAAAGCCACTTTCTCGCAGAAGAGGCTAGCTACTCAATGGTTATTTCCACATAAGGTGCTCGACTGAGACCCAATCTGGTTTTTCCTTGTAAGACATTCACAACAAGAACTCGTCTTGCTAACAAAAGTGAAAATAACTTTTCCTTCTCTCTCTGTGTTCTTAGCTTCAAACGGAATTTACATGAACATAGTTACTTTCTAAGAACTTTAAGTCTGTAGAACATATTACTATGGGAATGCTTTCCTGCAGACTACAAAATCCAATGTCAACAAATACTTGTCATAAACCATCCTCATGAGTGATCAAACTTTGTTCATTATATTCATCATTTTCAATCCTTTCATAATATTCTTCATCATTCAACTAACAATTCAGTCATCTCGTTAACTCTTACGCTTGAGTGGCTGTTAGCCTTGATAAGTGGTGAATCTTAATAAAAAATATTTGGGTGATTGAATTGATTAGTCAACGAATGAATGTAGTTAAGATAATTGATGAGCAGCCTCCCACATATCACTTCAAACGGCCTTGTACCACACGTGCTTTTTAAACAAATATAAAAAAATACATAAATGGATCGACCATAGTAGTGGGCAATCCAAAGGTTCCCTTTTCATTGGCTAATGTACTGAGATGTAGGAGAGGACGCCACTTTTTTTTTATTAACTGAGTTCACCCCAAACAAGGCAAGTTGTCATTGTAGACGTAAAGGGCTACTGAGAATTAGGGTGACAGTTTAGGGGTCATTCTAAATGGAGAGCTGTGCAGCGAGATGCTTATTCACATTAGTTTTAAATTTCTGCATGTCGGTACAGTCGAAGAAACAGGGAGCATGGAGGGAGTTCCAAAGACCGGCAGCTCGAGGAATTGATAGGATTTAGCTGAATGTAGAGTCAGTCGAGTGTATTTACGTCGACGGAACATCAGAGCAGCAAGTTCATTGGAGCACACTCCATTGAAGTACTTGTAAAACAAGCAGAAAGATGCAACATTGCAGCGATGGGACACTTACCCTTTAGTCTCACCTTATGATGCTGATTGTTTAGTAAGGAAGCATCAAGTACCATTTTTAAAGTTTTTTGTGTGAGTCGGCCAAGGATTGAACCCTGGTCTCTCAACCTATTAACGAACACTCTCTCTAACCATTCTGCAAAATTGGCCAGATATAAATAATGAACTATACGAACTATATTGTGTTCTTATGATTTTATTGATGAAAATAAAAGAAGAAATAAATAAAAGAGCCTAAGGTAATTAAAAATGAGAAACGGAAAAATAATTGACATCATTAAAAGAAAACAAAACAGGAAATAGTAAAGAAATGAATGAAAAGCTAAAAGATGATTGGTTGACAAATGGAAATAAATTGATGGAGTGGTAGAATATGAATATAAGGAAGTGAAACATTAGAATATTTGATATTCGATTTCATAATTTGCGGAAAATATAAAATTATTTTTCTGCTCAGATGGACAAATATTACAAGTTATGTATTCTGTATTATTTGGACTACTGTTTTCACTTTGCATGTTATTCTCACAACGTTTTGGCGATGAGATTCCCGAGTTCAGCACAACTCACCTGAAGAATGTCGGAGGTTACATCAGTCGAAACATTGTGAGAATAACATCCAAGATGAAAACAGTAGTCCGAATAATACAAATAATGCATATTATCAATCCTCATCTAAAAAATTCTGGATAATTGAGAAACCGTAGAATAACAGACAATTTATTAACAGTTTGTCTATGACATACATTAAGAGACGGTAAGAAGGCATGTTAATATAAAAAGGATAACACAAAAAATGACTCCTAAACAAAGAGTACAATTATTTCCATGATAAGAACATCCACATGTTGTTCATCCTTTAGGAGTTAAAGGAAGTGCGTGCATTGCACGGTGGAAAATCTTACATTTCCCTAGCAGGGTTTCATTTACAGTAAATTGAACATGAAAAGACATAAAAATCTTATCCATTCGAAACGAGAATTAGAAAAGAGGCCGATCTCATTTTTATTCTAAACTATTAGGTGTGTGCGAGAGTACCAAAAGTAGTCTTACGTTTACAGCAAGATTTGGCATGGGAAATTACATCGTATAAATAGCACTGTTAATCCATACAAGTGATCAAGCCCCTGAATACTCTCTGGTGATTAGGTAGCTTCTGGCCGGAAGTTGTGAGACCGCCATTGTTGTTTATGCTGTAGTTTTAGTAGGAGTATGAGTGAACTATTCTCTCCATATCCAGTGTCGTAGTTCCATTATTTACATATTAACAGGCACAACTGAAAAATTTGGGGTCATAGAATACCGAAATATAATCTCTATTGTATACAACACAAGTTTCTTATTTACCCATGCCTGGGAGGGTAGACGATTGTTGGTTTATACCTTCCTAACATTATTAGTGTGTAAAGGGCCACAACAAGATTTAAACTAAACACAGCCACATTCTTGGTTCACAATGATATTCATTTGGTTAATCACGCACACACTGGAAACATGGGGGGGGGCACAACTTTTATTAGATCTTCATCATCATATTCGGTTTAAAGCCTGTAAACTAAAAAAAAAATATTGAAGTTTTAACATATGGAAACGATTTGAAAGATTTTTTAAACAGTAAACATTTTTATAAATCGTTTCCACACATTTAAACTAGGTGGGTTCGGTAGAGAATTTCATTCAAATGCGTTTTATATAAATTATGTTGTTGTTATTTTGGTTTACAAGTTCTCTCGTGTTAACTATTCAGTACTTTTACTGATCTATTTATGTCTTATTTCAGATAATCAATTAGATTTTCTAACAATAGACATTATCTATCTGCTTATTTTTACAATTATCTTTGTATTCTATTTAGAAAACTTACATCACTTTCTAATAGTCACTTCAAATGATTCCATATCATTTTTGTTCATCGCTGCCGTTGTACGTACGATTTTCTATGTCCAACAATCGATGTTCGTATGTGACACCATTAAATATAAATGATTTTCACTTTGCAAACTTTGATATGCATTGTGGCCTAGTGGTTAGTTCAATGGACTACAAATCCTTTATTTAAAACACCTGTGTCCTGACTTCTGACGTCTTGGCACTGAACCACTGGAGCCTCCTTAGTCCCGCCTGGCTGACAACCTTCCTGCAGCTGGAGACTCAAACAAATATCCGATTGGCAAACCTATAATTGCTGAAGGAGTAGATAGGTTCCCTCGCTTGGCATGCATTCATTCTTTGTTTATTAGTCAGACACAGGGATACAATCACAAGAACACTTCAGACACTCAGTGCTTGACCTTGTCTTTTAACTAGGACAATGAATGTCATACTACCATCTATCTTTCTCTTCATCTGGGCAAGTTGGGGACACTTGCTTGCTCTCACATGACTGGACTTGGCCGCTCTTGTTCTGACATGTTGAGGATACAGGTTCAACAGCTTGTCTGACTGCTGTTTCCGACTGGTAGTACAGGAGCCCTAACTCTTAGATAGCGCTAAGAGCGGCTGGTCTATCAACAGCTGCATAATGTCAGGATAACTGTAGTGCCATGTCGTGCATAAAAGTATTAAAATGAACTTTTTACATATCTTATTTAAAACAATGTTTTAATTACGAAATTAAATCCAGCAGAATGGATTTCGGTTTATTCAGAATTCAGCCATTAATCTTTGTTAATAGTTTATCACAAATTTGAATTATCTTGTATCTCATCGAAATTTGAAAAGAATTTGGAAGCACTGAAACTTTTGAATAGTGTTGTGGACTTGTAAGGAGTCCAGAAAGAAGATACGAACCCGGGATTAAGTGAAACAAAGTATATTGAAGAATGTATAAATACAGCATGTAAAGAAAGTGGTTGAACGTCTGTCTGAGTGCCAGTATTAGACTGGGGTAGTTACAACACATAGAGGCATGTGCTCCCGGTATTTATAGTGAAGCGGAAGAGTTCATGTAGACCGTAAGTTAGGTACCATAACAAATAGAAAGTCACTTCTGGCTCTAACACCTTTAGCAAATCCTTAAGTATTAAAAGATTGAGAGTTTTAGAAGCTACAGACATCCAATAATTTTTAAATTACATAGTAAAATGATGTTAGCATTAAAACAATGGTTCTAATTTTATATAAATTTGATTCCCATAATAATTCAATTGCCAAATGATGCCAAAGTAATGAAATTTATCTTTGAAAATCATATTTAAAATATAGATAATTTAGTTAATAAAATAAGGCATAGAAAAAAAAAACAGAAACGAAAATAAGACTCCTGAGCAACGTCAAGTAAATTTTTTTTTGTCTCAATGCTAAGGTTTAACTATTTTACTAAAGAGAAGAATAATAAGAGATTTAATTGACACCTTCAAAATAATTAATGGGGTTTCTAAATATTGAATAAAGATTTTTTTGAATAAATCTATCAAACAACTAGATTTCTTTTAGAGAAATATATTTTTCTAAGAAATTATTTGTTCAAGTTAAAAATAGCACTAGAATAAAGCAGGTGAATTCAGAAATAATGGTAAAAGAATGAATTCACAAGGACATTTTCGTGCCTCTCTGATCAAATATTTAAGAAAATATTCCTATTATATATTGTAGGTATATGAATATGAATATACCTAATGTATAAAACTATCTAAGCTGGAATTTAAAAGTTGGACCTAAATAGAATTAAATCTGATAAATAAAGCTTTGGTTCTGACTAGCCAATTTTCAGTTGTTATTGTTGTACAATGTTATAAGCAATGAACTAACATACGTTGCTACAATCTATTTTTAAACAAATAATTAATCTGGTTCAACAGTTTGCTAATATGGAGACATTCTTAAATCAACACCTGAAGATCAAAATCAACTTACACTTTTAGTAAAAGTAAGCGTTCCTTATTTGGTTTTCAGCTTATATACTGAATATAACAAAAAGGCAAAGTTATAGAACCTAGAAATATTTACAAAACAAATTTGAATGTAATGGATCTCGGGCAATGCCGGGTCGGTGCAGCTAGTGTATTTATAATAATATTTTTTCATTAAAAATTGAAATGATTATTGCTTAAAATAAGAGAGCGACACTGACTGAGAACCTGGGTGTGCCAGGTTCGAATTCAGTTCATTCCACAGAAACACTTTCATCAAAACCCACATCTGAGGTAAAAAAAAAAAAGAGATGCCCAAAAAAGCATAATAAGTAAATAGCTTTTGGGAGTTTTATTCTTGTGAAATTCTTTCTTTTCCTGCCTTTTACAGAGAGGACAGTATTGATATTAAAGAATTTTAACATTTTGTTTAAAAACGTCCTCACCTACCAATTTAATCAATCAACACCAAATCAATCAACAACATATTGATCAGGTGAAAATTATACATGAAAATGGAGATTACACAACTAAAGTTATGGGTCTAAAAATAGTGTAATTTTGTATAATAAGTCCTATTAGGTCTTAGAATGATCAGAACTGGCTAAGATACAAGATGACCCCTAAAAAATGCGACTTATGGCATCTTCAATAAAATTCACAATACTTTCTGCAATCTAACCATATTTGGTACAAATGAACTTCCATCTTTGCCTGATTTGTCCACCAAGTTTCAGCCATGGTTGTCAAACAGTTTTTGTTTTATTGCTGCTCAATGATATGTGGGGACACTTTGGTGATCGGCTTATCAGTAGAAGGTGTGATTCTGAATGGACTTCGCGCTCATCTAACAATAACCCTTTAAATTTTTATCTGCAGGGTTATCTTAAAGATAATGTATACAGCATAATCATGTTTACACACTGGTTCCTGTTAGATCACCAAAGTTAAGCGACATTGAACCTGGTCAGTACTAGATGGGTGACCATTTGGGAATACCAGGCGCTGTATGTGCTCTCCGCTTATCTCAGCATTATTTCCAGTAGTCCTGGACTTCTAATTGCCACTGGAATCAAACAGTGCTGACTTAGGAGAGCTGTACTTGATAATTGCGCAACCCTTGCTTCACAATTACATGCACAGCAAACAAGGGGTATCCATTGTCTCTCAAGACTGAACGGAGGTCATGATTGAAGTTGTATCAAAACAATTCCATAACTTGAGGGACGACCATCACCGCTAAAATCAGAGCAAAGTTATTGACACTTTTGCATCTCATATCCAAATGTGCTTATCATTTAACAATGATATAAAATAAGACTGTTGCACGTTCATGATTAAAATTTAGTCAAGCATAGAAGTTTTTTTGTACAAAATATGGTTGGATTGCAGAAAGGATTGCGCATGGATGCCATTTGGGGGGGGGGGGAGGGGGCACTGTGTATCTAGAATCTATATGATTGTCTTTTTCTCAAGATTTAAATCTCATTAACATCAAAAATAAATCATTTCAGTAGAGTTTCATGCTCCCCAGGGGCTTCTTTAAAAAGTGGAAGAGGTTAGGAGCCCCAAAATGCAATCATAAATGTTAAACTATGTGAAAATAGAGCTTATATGAGTCAAGTTATGGGCTTAGAAAAGTGGGAATTTCGCATAGTTAAGCCCCCTTTACATTTGAGAATCTTTATAATATTTTCTTATTTATCTATGCTTCAAATCTCATTAACATCAGAGACAAAAAAAAAGATTTTCATGCTCCATCAGGGTCGTATTTATAAGTACAAATAAATATGACCATCTCATGACAATCTTTAGACGTAGGATATGATTTCTACCAAATTTTATGTTTCTAGATTTAATAGCCTAAAATTAGTAATTAATAACATCTTTGAAGCACCACGTGTCAGAATATTCATATTGAAATTTATACCAACAAAATGAAAAAAAAAAAAAAAAGAATAAGTCTCGCTCCTAAAAAAGACGTATTCAGCTTAAGTTTCAGCAAAAAAAAAAAATAAATAATTTTATCATTTTCAATTACACCATTTTTTGTTTTTTTTCTATTATCTATATATTAATACGCTAAGGTGTACGTACGAGAGACTTGGAATTGAAACCGTAACATCTAGATGGAAAGCGGTGACTTTAGAACTGAGCTAACTAAATGAAGTTGCTATATAGATCAAAATTAACTTAATTAAACCATTAACTGCTACTGTCGCTTTAGCGTGGAAGGAGGAGCACATTGTTGAAGGAAGGGGGAGACACGGAAACGCTTACCAAATGGCCGGTTTCAGGCTTACGATATTTATTTATTATTATTTTTTTTAATATCTAAAATTTCTTCTTTTCCTTATTATTATTTATATATTAATACGATAAAGTATGTGTTATTTATTTTGTGTGTCACGATCTGACACTCCTATTTAAGAAGATTTAGTATTTACTTTTGCCCCTGACAACGGGAGGGGGGTTAGGGAGAGGGGAGGGAGGGGGGTAGGGAGAGGGGAGTGGCGACCGATGGTGACTGCTGAAGAGACAGCTTTTGCCCTGGCAACCAAGTAATATAAATAAATATATATATACTTCCATCCCGTCATGCAAAGTTTTGGTGAATAAAATACGTACATATTTCTAGCCACCGGATAATATTATTAACAGTAAATTATACAGATTGATGTAGAAAACACTGTGGAATTTTCACAGGGTCCCGTTAGTTATTATTATTATTAAACATTACTAAACTATTCTAATTAATAGGAATAATATATTGAAATAATATAATTTACAAATTTATTTAAACATCTAGGTTGTTATTTTTACAACGTTTCGTCCGATGTAACCACATACTTTCTTCAGGTGCATCTTTTTTGAACATGGGAACCGATACGGAATTTCCAAATAGACCTTTTTTACAATTTACAGTAGTAGATTGTTCTTGTTCCATCAGCCGTGACTGGGTAGAAATGTTAATCATTATGTTATTCTTAGTTATTATCGCCTGTAGTGAGGATTGAACCTGTAACCTTCAACTTCAAGAAGACTGTCACTTAGAACTGATTTCTAATCAATGCCTTAAATCGTTGGGCTATGCGTCCACAAATTATCAATCTTCATCTAAAAAAAATTCAAAAATATAATTAAACGTCAGTAAATTATTAATCTTTTTAAAATTAATAAGTTTACAATGTGTATAATAATAAAAATGATATCATCCTTTTTATTGATTTTTTGGTCAGGAGTCTCACCGTCTCTCGAACTAGGGATAGAACTTTTAACTTTCAGCATATTGTTTTCTTTTTTATGTAGAGATTCCGAGGAAGTTTTTACTTATATTGTATACAGAATATGAGTTGTTTATCCATCTGAATCGTTTATGTAGGTATTCAGAATCCTGTATTATTCTGGAATTGGTCATGCGGAAGATCTCTAACCAGATGTGAATGATGTGACCTTCAAGAGATTTCATTCTGTGGATGTGGACATTTCAAATTGCTGTTTACATTCACTTGGCCATTTTGACAGTCATTTCGATGCTTACGGCTTCAGTGGAATTAGGAACATTTTGCCTATTGCAAATGCACGGCTCAGCTATCTGTCCGATTCACTTCTGTTTGGTGTGACAACGTACTAACGCGATGGCAGCAGGCTCATATTTCATACAAGCGCTCTAATCAGTCGGAGACAACATTCTCAGTTTTTTTTAAGTGATTCTTACAGAATAAAACATTGCTTTCAAAATACATTCATTCAACAAACAAGAAGGATTGTTATGATGATGTGTTCAGTCAATGTGAGCATTTAGCAATGAAAATGCTATTTCACGTTTAAGCATGACAGACCAATGGAGATGCTATTTAAAATTTCAGCATGACAAACCAATAGAAATGCTATTTTAAATGTAAGCATGAGAGATCAATGGAAATGCTGTTTCGGAACTAAATGAACATAGTTAAACCAGACTGCTTAATCTGAAATTGCTATTAAATCATCAAACGATATAATCTTGAATTTAATAGCTCTCACTCTCTCATATATATATATATATATATTTAATTATAAATATTTTTAATTATTATCTACATACGTATACGTTTCATCCTTATGGAATCATCAGTGTAGAGATAACCATTCGAACCAGTTGCATGATCCGAAATCTGGAACAAGAGTTGCATTTAACTCCAATTCCGAGTGCTCCAATCAATGAGGCTACCATGAATGGCTACGGACGAGATGAGAAATATATATATATATATATATATATATATATATATATATATATATATGAGAGAGAGATAGATAGCAGCAAAAACCTGCTTTTTCTAGTTCAGAGTTATGATTTTCACTTGTATACAGATCTCGACACCTTCTCAGACAAATTTTAATATTACATAAAAAAATTAAGTTGTTTTTTATACTGTTATTATGGTTTCCCACGCACGATCTCCAGGCGTTTCAATGTCAAAATTTAGAGTTGGATGGATTCACAATGAGCCAGAGAATGATAACATTGTGAATTCGACCCAAAATTTTGAGATTTGACTGCTTAAAGATCGCTTGTGAATTCATGGTAACAGGGTAAAAAACAAGTTATCTTTTTATGTAATATCATTCATGCAAGTTTTTCTTTCGACAGAAAAGACGTCAGTTTATCGAGTCATTCGCTCAATTTGATCAGTGTTTTAGAAATAAGTCCAAATCTCTATATTAATAAAATTGTGTGACCACTTCTGGTGTGTCAGTATGTGGTTCTCACCTACAGGTTACACATTATTATTTTTATTTAATATTAATCGATTTGTTATTTAAATCGAAAATGCAATAGTTAAATATTTCAACGAACACTTTTTAAATCCTATTTAAAAAATAATTTAATTACGAAATTAAATCCACCACAATTTTATTTTCGTTTCTTCGTAAGTCAGCCATTTTAATCGTTTGTCGATAGGTGAAAAAGAAAATAAAGAATGCATTCGTGACCCTTCGAAATTTGAAAGATATTTAGAAATATTTAAACTGTCGAATAGAAAATCATTTTTTGGCTTCAAAATTCTTATCAACTACTCAAGTATTAAAAAATTGAATGTTTGTGAAGCATTTTACATCCAATCATTTTACAAATAGAGATTAAAATAACATTAGCTTAACAAAACTAGTTATAGTTTTATAACTATCTTGTTTAATTAATAATTTAATGGCATAATAATAAAATTTAACTTTCAAAATCCTTTATTTTTTAATAATGAAAGCAAAAAGACTCCAGTGCAATGCCGGGTAGGTACGCTAGTATACTAATAAATTCACCATATACATACACATATATCTATATATATAAAATAGAGTTGGTTTTTCCCTTGTCACTTTGACCACACGAGACAAACAAAGTCTTCATATGCTACGAAACTCACCACGTCATTCACCAACTTCACTCGAGTGTGTTTCAAGTAAAATTCATTTAATATAATCTTTAAACAATAAAAACAATTTTTAGACCCCTACGGCTCACTCTCCCAAAAACGTAATGCAAACAAAGAGTAGCATGCTAATCCCCCCCCCCCCCAACATTTTAGTCCTGCAACACAACTCTTATACACCGTATTATTCGAAACACCGATTATTATTTCAATTTAAAATCATCAATCCACACTACTTATAACATAGATATCATAAACTGAACAAGAAACGCTCCCTTCATAAAACTTACACGAATAACAGAATGAGTGTGCTCTTAACGATTTCTTACTTTTCCACATGGACCTATTTACATTCAGGATTGTCAGAATCAATAAACAAACACCTGAACTTCTAACCAAACTCAATTCAAAATGGCGTCCTCCATCGACTACTTCCAAGTTTGATGCAATTCTACCTCCAATTACTCCATATTTTAACATTATCATTTATTATCTTAAATTATAATTTCGTACATACAACAATCACTATTAAAATTCATGACATTTTAAAGGCTTCAACATCATTTCATAACACATGACATCGTCACATCAATAGCAGCCTTAACTTCTATTGTTTACAACGCTTGTATGGTAGCCCATAATGTCACATTCTTTATTGTGCATTCAGCTACCATTAACATCTAAACATTATTCCGGACATGGGAGCCTCTATGTTCACTTTAATAGATTAATTGTTAGAATTCGCATCTGAATATTACTGTACTGTTCACGACTTATATATGTATTATATATACAGCTCTATCAATGAGGAGCTGCCTGGGAATATTTGTACTTTTATTTTTGTCCACATTTTTTAAACTATGCTGTTTTTTTTCCGTTTTGGGTTTGTTTGTTTTTTTTGTTTTTTACCAAATTATTGTTAAAGTTAAATATCATTACATTATTAATTGAATCAAATTGTTATACAACTATAATTAATTTTGTCATGGTAATTTTGTTTTGATCTCGATTGATAAATTTAGTAGACGTAAATACCTTTCAAACCTTTTAATTTTTCAATACATGAGGATATGCTCAGAATTTTAAATGCTTCCAAGGGGAACTAATTTTTGGGAAAAAATATTTTTTACTTCCCTTTCACTATAATGAATGAAGGAAAAATATCCATTTTACATATTTTCTTATCCGGAATAAGTATTTTCAGAAAGAAACCGGTGTGAAATAAAATATATTGATGCCAATTACTTTGTGGAATGGAGAAATGAAAAACCAGATTAGTTTGAATCAAGTATCAATATGTCAAACGGATTGTTATTTGGGTCTGACTTTGAAAAATCCGCAACTTTATATATATATATATCATATGTTTAGCTATTAATTATTAGTTATATTCACTCAATAGATATTTGATTATTTTTTTATAAATCGTTATTAAATAATGTAATCGGACAAACACAGTTTTTGTGTAAATAGATTTCATATTAAAGGCAACATAAAATAAATATTGTGCACTGAGGGTGTTACGATTCATAAAAGTTTGCGATTCTCTTGTTTAAAACAATATTCTATGAGGGTTTAAGTTTAGCTTGATTATTGCCAGCTTTTTCCCTGTAAATATATCCACAACGCTAAACGTGAGTCACTGCAAAATCGCGAACAATTTCCCCAAGACAAAGCAGACAGAAAGAAAACACAGCGAAAATATAGGAAAACACAAATTAAATATGACAATTGCTTTTAGAAAAATTGCTCAAGGTTTACGAAATATCGAAAGTGCCAATATTTGACTTGGATGAGCGGGGTGGGTGATTGTTGGGTTGAACCATTCCAATGTGTGGATTGAATAGTAAAAGAACCTGCAGAAGATGTTCTGATGTATCAAAGACTAAAGTTAACCTGGCAGCTGACACAACAATGCTCCTTTAGTTTCTATAAAGCCATCGGACAGGACTGGAAATAGATTCTTGGATTTTTACTCCACCCTCTCCCCACCTCACCCCCGATTTATATTCATTTTCATTGGTATTGTATTTGCGGTTGTCTTTTATTGTGAAGGAACTGACAAAAAGGCAGGATATTTCGATGCTTTTTTGGCTTTAGTATTATTTGGATTATTCGGATTATTCGGACTACTATTCTGAATTTTTTTTTTTGGGGGGGGGGGTATATTTCTACAACGTTTCGGACGATGTAATCTTTGACCTTCTTCGAATGCAGCTGTTTGAACTTGGAAATGTTTCTGCCGAACTTGGAAGTCCATATAGGTTCTCGAGTTTCACATAAAGATTCCCAAGTTTGAAAAGATGCAGTTGAAGAAGGTTGGAGATTACATCGGCCGAAACGTTGTTAAGATAACAACCAAGATGAGAATAATAGTTCGAATAATCAAAATAATATAAAATAAATTGTTTCAAATATTAGCTCTCCAATGTTTATTTATTTAAGACAATCTATAAGGCATAATCACGTTGACACATCGGTTCCTGTTAGATCACCAAAGTTAAGCAACGTTGAACCTGGTCAGTACCAGATGGGTGACCATTTGGAAATACCAGGTGCTGTATGTGGCCTGGAAAAGATATGGGCAGTGCCATTGGGTGCTATCAGGTGTTATCATGCCCACAGAAAAGTTAGGACAAATAGAGTATCTACCTGACTTCCCGAAGACGTTCCCGGACGTTATGGGAAAACAACAACAATCTGTCTTATTTTCTTCTTTTAATCTCTGCTGTTTTGTTGCCAGATAGTCGGGATTTTAGAGAACTATTCCTTCCCAGTTATGAGTAAAATAATTGTTCAATGAATCGTATACAACAAAGCGGTTCATATGGATATTCTGGTTTTCTTAAAACAAATAAGTAAAAAAAAAACAAAAAAACAAAAAAACAAATACACCATTTAATGTATTCTTTCTAACAGATGCTGCTGGTTTTTATCACACACACCGTGTGTTGATTGTTGCTGTTGTTTTTGTAACATCTTATTACCTGGAATGGATTCTATTTTGTATCTCAATAAAGATTTGGTAAAAGTTATGCTAAATAAGTAATTGAAGGAAATTAGTATTTAATTAATGTTAGTGTAATAGTACGAATAAGCATAGAACGCTGTATCACTTTAAATGAAGCTAAGTATTTGAATAAGTATGAACCATATTTTGGCATTTGTAAAATTAACGGAAAGCCGGTTTGCAGAAAATGAGTATTACTGCATTTGCTGGGAATGATAAATTATTTCACAAAAAGCGGAATTCATAAAATGATTTTCAATTTTCTTTATTTAGAAACTTTTGATGAATTTTGTTTAAAAAGATAATTTAAATATTACAGTATCGTTTGGCTTTATGCTGAGTGAAACTGGCGGCTCAAAAATCTGTCTCCACCTGCTTTCTTAACCGGAATAAGTAATTACTTAAAAAAATCGACTTACTTAATTTTATATATATATATATATGAGAAGAGAGAGAATTGAATATATACATGTGATTAAAAACAGTCTAGATCTTAAAAACGTTCTATAATCTGTTAACGATTTTATCAAACAGACATTCTTTGCATTACTGACAGTTTCACGATTTTAATTGATCATCATTTGCTTCATAATGATCAATTAAGATTATGAAACTGTCAGTAATGCTAATGTTGGGTTTGAAAAATGTTTTAATAGTTTATGAATGTTAAGACATTTATCAAAATCAAAATGCATAGCGCATGAATATAGAATCATGAATATTTGAAAACAAATCTTGGTCATTCATCTCACATATTTTCTGGTAAATTTGAGCGCATTTTGCACATTTCGAAGGAAATCTCAACAAAACCAAATGTATGTGAATCTTGTGGTGTGGTTCCAATTTGAGAGGTTTCAGGAATGTGAAGTCACCCTATAGTTGTCATTACTTGTAGGTGCATTCTGACCCAATGTGGTAATACCTGTCAGGTTATCATCTATGGATTACATAGAATTGCAGCCTTAGAGTAGCTTCTTCTTGTAGCAGATATTTTGCTATGTGCATAACCAGTTAAAAGCTGGTGTTTTCTTGACACATAGTAGTCGTCATTTTGGTGAAACAGCAGCAGAAACAGAGTTTGCGGTCAACGTTTAGGCACATGGTACATTTAATATGGAAATTCTCCTTAATTTGGCCACCCTAACAATGCCCCTCATAGAATGGTTAATAAAATTCTCACTACGTTATGCCATTTAACTATATTTGGTACAAATAAACTTTAGTCTATATTTGACAAGTCCACCAAGTTTCAGTCATAAGTGTTCAACAATCTTTGTTTTATCGACATACAAGGATATGAAGGGACACTTTGGTGGTCGTCTCATGAATAGTATGTGTGATTCTGAATGGGCTTAAACTTATTGGACCATAATCCCCCCCCACACACACACAGATTCTTTTATCTATTGAGTTATCTGAAAAACAGTCTATCAAAACAATTCCTGAAGCGAAAAGGGCCATTATAGCAAAAGTCATATCCAGGTGTGCTTGCAAAAAGGTGGATATTTGGAGCATATCATTGAACGGTGGTAAAACAAAGACTGTTGGACATTCATGACTGAAACTTGGTGGAAAAGTCAGGCATAGACTGATTTATTTGTACCAAATATGGTTAGATTGCAAAAAAGATTGTAAATGTTATTAACAATTCCATGGGTGTGTGGCATTTGAAGGAGGGTGACCATGTATAACGGTAGTTCTTAAACCTTTTGGAGATCATGTATTCCTAAAAGCATGGATTTCATTAAAACAGATTTTTTTTCTTTACTATCGTGCTTGTAAGAAACTTGAGATATTATTTAAACATTAGTCTGGTAACTGACAAACAATGGTGGTTGAGTTTCTATCAGACTTTAAATTCTTGGAGTGTTCCTGATATTTTTCTAATTTACTTTTCATTGTTATTGTTTTAGGGAGGGAGGGTAAATTAACTTTATTATATTCAGTAGCACAATACAATTCAATAGCAGTAACAAAATTCTAAGCAAAATAAAGTAATAATAAATTAGTCAATATCAAAACATTTATAAAGAATTCATAATAATTATTTAGATTAGCATAAAATACTATAGACATGTTTAACTGTTGACCTGACAACGTTCCAATGTGGAAACGTTATAAAAATATTTAAGAAATCTTTTTATTTTCACAAGTATTGATTTTTAAGGATCTTAGATTAAAAATTTATTTTCATATTTATTTTCGTCAAAGCTCTTCACGGTCTGGTTCATCAATGAAGTACTCCAAGACTGAAGAACCCTCCTCTCTTCGAAGTCAGTGTCTTATAATTCTGGGTATCAAGGGACATCACTCAAAACTGTTGAAGGGGGAATAACTTACAATCAACATTGCCGTTATCTTATAGCAAATTTTTTTTTTCAAAGTTTAGTTGTATCCAGTACTTCTAACAGTTTTAGCATAGAAGCACCCCTTTCTGTTAATGAATCGGCCAATTGCATTCTCCCATCTATCCAAAATACCTCGATTTCCCCTTCTGACACCATCTCTATCAATGTTTGTAATGCC
Source organism: Sepiola atlantica (assembly GCA_963556195.1). Taxonomy (NCBI): domain Eukaryota; kingdom Metazoa; phylum Mollusca; class Cephalopoda; order Sepiida; family Sepiolidae; genus Sepiola; species Sepiola atlantica. The sequence continues at coordinate 11,036,462 of OY744530.1, read as the reverse complement.
CAAAGCACTAGTCAGTGATCTATTGTCTGTATAGAATTGTACTGGTGGCAATACAGCCATACCAAAGGTTTCTTGCACCAAAGAAGAGACTAAGAATCCTGCATCTGCTGCCTCACTTAATGCCCAAGTTTACAAACGCTAATGGACTTTTTGTTACTCTGTCCAATTTTTTACATTACCAACTAATAGGTTCCACCTTCTTGTTTTCGCCTTGAATGAAAACAATGATACCATCTTGAGATTCAGGCTAGCATATGTAGTATCCGAATATGCCAAAACTCATTTTTTTTAATTGGATTACCTAAATTAGGAAATTTTAGCACAGTTTTCCTCATCTTTAATTTAGTCATCATTTTGTTTGCCTCTTGCAGCATTTTCACAGTTGGATATTTTTTTTGTATTGCTCACAACACATGTTTCATAACTAAGATTTGGTCTTCTTTGTGAAGCAACCCACATCATTTGTCAACTTAAGCGTTTTAAGTCAGCTTTCTCTTCTGCAGTCAATTCATGTGTCATCCTTGTACAACTTTTAGCTATACTAATTGGTGTTATGGTGGAATTTCTTGTTTTATTTCCACCCCTTCCCTAGTTTGCACAACTTCCAATCCCAGATACTTAAATGATCCATCGTCATGTGTGCTGACCTTAAATATTCTCTTGTTTTCCTATAATCTGTTCTTGAAAAAAGGCATTACCACAGAAGGCAAAATCATCCACATGACTAACCAAAATTCCTATAAGTGATCCACTTTTATACCACCTGAATAAGGCATTGTCATATGAACTAATTGTACCTTCCAGCTGTAAGAATACTTCTTTAATTATTTTGTACCAAGATCTGAGTGCATCATTCAATCCGTAGATGCATCTTTTAAGACACCAGACCTCAGTTTTTGGACAGACATCACGAGGTGGATGCAGAAATACCTCTCTTGTCAAAGGGCCCCCTTGTAGAAATGCTGCTGTTATATCAATAGATTGCAACCTCCAGGACATCAAGGCTGCTGTAAAATATACCAGGCGTAGACACTCTCTACTTCAGGTGGGAAAATCTTTCCTAAGATTGCTAGTTTCCTCTTCAAAGCCATGGGCCACTAATCTTGCTTTAGTTTTCTTTTTGCTGTCTATATATTTTCAGTTACTATCCAACGAGAGAATAGTGTAGCCTTTTTTTCCAAGGGAACTACTTCAAATACCTAATTATTAATCAAGTTATTCACTTCTCTGTCCTTAGCATCCACAACATCCTGAGACATTTCTTGATCTGTGGTAAGCAGTACAGCATTTTCCGGATAAGGTAGTTCCTTCTAATCATCAATATGATTCACATTAACACATATAGGTTCTTCATCTCCCTCCACATGTACATTCATCCATTCCTTGTATTTTCCACTTTGTTTGGGGTGTATGCGTAATACTTTGGCTTGCTTCCACTCCTCTTCATTCCTCATTTTGTACTCAAAGAATTTCGTATTGGTTTTAATGTATTATTTACATTACCATCAGACGTATTTTCCTTTTGAGAATCAGTTTCATCTGGTGTAGAATATTTATGACTATCATCCTCCTCATCCACATCAAGAGTATTTACAGGTGATTCTTTATCTCCAGTCTTAAATTCTGATCTCTTTTCAGCCTGATACATATTACTACTATCCTTTATTTTCATTAATTGGCATGGATGAACACAATAATAAGCTCGTCCATGGCGTACCAATACAGTTTGTCCTTCTTTCCCAACCACCACTGCAGGACCTTTGCAACCTTTAAAAATTTTCCTGCGATAATAAACTTTATCACCATTTTCATACACCACATCTGAATAAGTACGAACTATATGTTTGAGTGCTCTCCTGATTTTTTAACTTGACTCAGCTGCAATATAGTTTTGTCTGGCACTGTGTAAAACTTCCATGTTCTGACGTATATTATCACTAGATGAACTCTCCATAGCTGGAAATTTATCCTCTAAAATTGACGGAAGGTTAGGGTTAACTCCAAATACTAATTGGTTTGGACTAAAATCGCTATTATTTTGTTAACAGTTCTTCGCACTTACTGCCCATGCAAGTGCAATTTTTGGTTCACATTTCACCTCTGCAATAGTTTTGTAAAATGCCTCTGCCAATATCTGATTGTCGTTCCACAATCCCGTTGCTAAATGGTGATCTATCTGATGTTGTAGTTTCTATATTTAATTTTTCATTTATCTCTATATATTTTTTACTTGAAAATTCCCCTCCATTATCACTTAAGAACTTTTGGTTAATGTTTTGCACAATTTCATCTTGTTGTTTAGAAAACACTAAACAGGCTGCAGAATATCTTGTGGCAGAATCAATCATATGCAAAATCCAAGTTTTATAGTTAATATGTTCCTTTAAGTCCATACACACAACTTGGTGAATTATCAGCCATGGGCATAGATACCACTGGGTGCAATGGTACACATTTATATTTCATGCATGTTTCACATGAATCGCAACATTTTTCAATTACCTTAAGGAATTCAGCATCACAAAAATCCATACTTCCCCTGACAAGTTTACACAACTTTTCGGGTATCTTTTACAATAATCCGCACACTAAAAACGCTCAAAAAACAAATATACAACAAATAAAAGTAACTGTAGTCGATAAAAGTTAATTTCCAACTTACCTATGATATTTGTTTGTATTTTTAAACCGTTTCAACTGCTATTTATTAGAAATCAATAGTTTTGTCACACGAACATTGCACAAAAAAAAGACGGCGATTGGGGGGGGGGGGCTAAGGAAGTAAGGCCAAGACGCCATTTTGTTTTTAGTAGAAACCGGTGAAAAAAAAAATTTTTTTTTTACATCTAATAAAAACCCATTTATACTACGTAAAAATACAAACAAATTTCATAGGTAAGTAGGAAAATATCTATTCTCAACGTAGGTCAGCTTCACTTGTATATTTATTTTTTTTACCCCGTTCTTGTTCGTTTTTTGGACCCTGTTAGCGACTCTGCGGATTATTGTAAAAGATACCCAACTTTTCTTTTAAAACATGTGAAAATTGTCTGTGCGACTTCATGTTTCTTGTTCTTTTTCTTCTAGTGTTAAGTTTTTTTACAGAAGTGATGTGCAACACTATAGACACCCTCAATTCACCTCGCTTGTTAAATAACAAATTTGTAAGCAGAATACAGTAGTGGCCTGATGAGGTGTAAATCAAATCTATCACTTCACCAAGAATCCTTGCTGTATCATTCACAAAATTTAAAATAATTCCAGCTTTCTTCATGGAGGTTTTACTTAACAGTAATGGAATTTCATTATTCACTATACAGGACTCAATCATCACTTTTTTCTGCCAATAACTGCTGGAAATTTTACCTTCCTAGTTGCAGTAACCTCAGCTCCATCTCCAAACTTGAATGTTGTATCAGTAAAAGAGTATTCAACTAAGGCGTGATCAGAAAGAGCATCACTAAAAACGTTCAGCCAAGTTTTTTTCTGGTGACAGTTTTCGTGCATGCACTATCTAATATGTACATTCCAAAACACTCCGCAACAAACCCAGATGCATAGAGTTCTGTGTTAAATAAAGTTATGTGAATCTCTTGTATGCTTTTTATAGTTTTCTGATGCTTGTAGACAATCTCTTGAAAAGTGTTTAGTAGAGTCACAATTAAAGCATCTCATAATTTTTCCATTCTTGCCTACTGGATTTGAATCTATACTGGATTGATAAGTTCTATATTAAAATTTTCGACCACTTCTATAATTTACTCGCCCATGGAAACCTCTTGTTTGAAATGTATTCTCGTTTTTAGTTACAAAAACCGGTTCAAATTTAACACTTGGTGCTCGCATCTGGCCATTCATTACGACAGGATCTCCAAAAATCTTTCGTATGCTGGCCCTTGCTTGCATTTATTTAGGTCAGTATACATTTGCCATATTGTTAAATCATTCTTCAATTCCACATAGCAATCTACGTTTTCCAAGGCTCTGGTTCATTAGTGAAGTACTCCAAGACTCCAAATCAGTCTCTTATATTTCCGGATATCAAGGGAGATCACTCAAAACTGTTAAAGCGGGAATAACTCACAATCAACACACCGGACATGTCCAAATTGGCACATTTGGGTAATTTTATGTCACTTGATATGCCACGTTTTAAATATTTTGAAATAATTTTTAATCTATTTTCTTTTTAATAACAGTAAATTCGTATGCATCAGCATTGCGTGACATTTTTGACCGGACCATTTCTGTTGTTTGCATTGATTTCCCCGATTCTTTTTAGAATTGGCTACTAACAGGAAGGATTACTGTATGGTTGCTAATATCTCTAGAAGAAAAAAAAAGAAACGAAGTGGTATTCATCCTACACAGATTGAGCGTTCGCCAGTCGCATATATATCCCAGTCAGAGGAGATGACGACTGACGGCGTTAGTTTTTTTGCAGTTCGAAGAAATGAAAGTAGTACTATGGGACCGACTGGATTCGAAATTGGCACACCAATCGTATGCTGTCATTATTTAATAAATATTACAGCTGCTTTTATTAGAAAGAAGACAACGATAACAACAACAAAAAAGAAAAGGAGAGAGAACAAACTACTGCTACATGTCATCTATGCAACAAGACTCCAGCTGTGTGCGTGGTGATCCGCCATCTGGATACTCTATTAGGATAGAAGAATATGTCCCCTGTAGAGCTACAGATATACGCAAAAGAATGTTTAATAACCTGCCTCAACAACAGTTGCAAAAGTACATAATATTTTGCGTTACTGAAGCTTTATTTTATAATAAAGCAAAAATAATCTCACACTTCGGTGCCTGCGCGCAAGGTGATTAATTTTCAAATAGAAGTTTGCAATCATTTTGTAATGTCATGCAGTACCGAGGAAAACGTTGAGAGCAAAAAAATAAAACAATATAAAATTGACTTTTCATAGAGGATACAAGCATACAAGTCGTCGAGTACACAAAAGAAATAACGGACAGATTTAAGGGCCAAGTGTTTTTTGTTTTTTTTTTGTTTTGGGGGGATGGGGGGAGGTAAAACTTTATTTCACCATAAACAAGGCATATGCGCCACTCAGACATAAGGGATTACTGTGAGTAGGGGCCAGATTTATAGTGAGCTTCTTAAGTGCAGCGAAATGTTTATTCAGATCATATTTAAATTTCTGCATGTTTGTACAGTCGGAAAACGGAGAGCAGGTAGACAATTCCAAAGGAAGTGGTCTGAGAAAAGGAGCTTTTTGAATAGAAAGTTTTGTGGCATCTTAGGACTTCTACAGTGAACGGGAGGGGGATTTTTGCTAGTCGGGTTGGTCGGGGGTATTTATGTTGGGCGGATGCAGGGAGTACAAGTGCAGTAAGTTCGTCACAGCACATTCTGTAATCGCATTCTTGCTTACATAAAAAAGGAAATATTAGAATCAGCCTCTTTTCTCTCAGACAGCTTAGACATCAATATCAGTTCGACCCTAGTCTAAACATAGACAGACATACAGACACGATGAAAAGATATCAGTTTATTTTCCTAATACTGAATTCGAGTGATCCTGCCCTCTTACCCTACGAAGAGCGGATAATTTTGTGCAATTCTATAGTTTTGCAATGCAAACATTTCATTGGTTTCACTTGTATTGACAGTACCAAATTATGATTAAAGCTACCATGCAGATTATTGTGTTTCGTTAATAAGTTTTGAAAAATCAATATGAATCAAAATTTGATAAACCAAACATGTTTTATACTCATAAATAATAATAGACTCAATATTAACACATCATTTTAAACACTGACCAACTTCAAACAAAATCAAAATTATTTTTCAAATTTAAGTATCGTTAATAAAATAGAAGTTTCTAAGAAAGAAACCAAATTCAAGGAGAATTTCGTCAGCCATTAATTTACATAAAAAGATAACATTTATGCGTCATTTAAAATTTATATCAAATTAACGTGTAAATTTTCACCTCTCTAACGTCTATGATAATAAACTTATTTACGATATATTTCAACTAAGACACTGAGGATTTAAGTTATTTAAAAAAATTATATATTAACAAGTACGTCCACAATGTATGAACTAGCAAAATACCCATCCCAGGACGGGTATAAACAATAAGTATAAGTATTTTGATCTACACCTTTTCATACTTAGAGAGATATAAGATAAACATGTTTAAGTGACGAAACGTAATTTATTTTTGACAGCTTAAGCAACTTAGTATTCTAACTTTAGTAGTTTAGGAGTTTAAAGCACATCTACATATTATTGACACTCATGCAAGCACGCACAGGTCAAAAGTTTATTAAATAGAAGACATGACTCAAAATTTAATGTAGAGCAATGCTATCAAATTCTCTATTAAATCTATTAAATTCTTGCATTTCGCTTATTTTACAAGTTCTTTCGAGAGGTGGAGGCGAGATTGGGAGAAGCAACACCCTCTAAATAGTAAAGTTTACTAAAAAATGTGCCCACATTACTCACCGTGTTGCCTAGACTATATATTTCATAATTCATAATGATCGGTCAATTAGTATAGAAGTGAATCCTATATATATATATATTTCTATTTTTATATATGTTTATATAAAATCATTGTAAATATCATTTACCAACTGTGCCTGTCCTATGGCCTGGTGATTAAAGCTACTGACTATCAGCTAGATGGTTGTTGGTTCGATCATCAGGATGGCAGCGTGTCTAGCTACACTGAAGAGACGGTATGTTTGTGGATGACTAATATATATATATATATATATATATATATATATATATATATATATAAACCGGTCAAAAAAAAATCTTTTGTTTTTGTTTTTCTCCCTCATTTTGACTTGTTTTCCGCCTGTCATCTTTTCACACATTTTGTCCATCACGACACTTCATTTTTCATGAACTATCGTGTACCTTACTCCATATATATATATATATATATAAGCATACATAAATATATATAAGCATACATAAATATATATAAACATATATATATATATATACACATATTTAACTTATATATATATATATATATATATATATGTAGAAAGAGAGAGAGAGGGATTAAGAATAAGAAATTAAAACATAGCAACCATCATTGTCGAAATTGTTTTGTTTTAGTTTATTCTTTATTCTTAAATATTTGCTCTGTACGTAAAATACATTGAGCTCTCAAGTAGGAAATATGATGTTTTATATATATATTTCTTGCTCTATATATTTGATATATGAGCACTACCCGGTTCTATCATGCCCACAGAAAAGTTAGGACAAATAGAGTATCTGCCTGACTCCCGAGGACGTCACCGGACGTTATGGGAATTTAAAAAACTAAAAAAAAAAAAAAACAACTGATGAACCTGTAACCATTTTAAAACTTTAACTAAATGCACTACGCAAACTTTGATGATGTTGCTTGCTTGTCATCATGCACACTTCACCTTTACATGAATGTTTTGGATGGTGAGTGGGAGAAAAAATAATGTAAAGGGCGGATGATTAGAGAAATGTTGAGAAGAATGGGATGATGTAAATAATTAAGAGACAGGGAGAGAATGAAAGAGAGAGGAAGAGTTTCATAAATATTTTGAAATTCCAAAAGGTTTCCATAAATACTCAATCGTATATATAACAAATACTGACCCAACGGGTCACAGGTAGTTTTGTATATTTATTCACCTTCTCTGCAGGAGGTTAGGCACAAGGTCAGGTGAGACTTTGAAAAGCCAGCATGCTAGGTGAAGTACATTCTGGCTTACGAAAAATGTCTGAGCTGCCCCGTCAGCATTCCCTAGTAGGGGCGCCTCAGGCTATTAGCACTAAACTAACACTAACCTCTTCTCAGAGAAACGGTAAAGCCTGGGAGGGTGGACTTCATAGGACTGAACAGAACCATACTTCAACCCGACAACAACAAAGCCACTGTTGGACTGATCGTCAAAGGCGTATCCTCGACGGGTACAAACAGATATAGTTTGAGCTTGCATTCAAATGTGTATAGACGTGTTGAATAGAAAAGCACTTCTGAGGATCGGATTTACCGTGAAACTGCAGTAAAGTGTTAACATAAGCCTATTTTAATAATTTATTATTGTTATAAAGCTCTATACAAAAGTGTGTGCAAGATCTATTGTCTTGGATTGTATCTGTTCCGACTCCAAGTGGATGATTTTTCATGTTATTGATATATATATATATATATACATACACACACACACTTTTTCTCAAGACGTTAGTAAATCTGAATGAAACCGGTAACTCTATTTCTGATGATTTCTTCCTGTGTTTATCTTTTTGTCTTTTTCACACATCCTATCTCTACTGCATTTGATTTTATTATATATAGTGTATTTTATCTCCGTGTATATATATATATATATATATATATATATATATATATATATATATATATATATATATACACATACATGACTTTACACGCTCTAATAATTTTAGAGCAGATGTTGCTTCAAAAAACTGGCGCTGGCTCACCTCTATACCACCTCTATTTTAAAAGAGCCACTCCAGATGCCACTTTAAAAAAAAAGAAGCAGCACCTTTTTCTACTCCATCTTTACTTTTAATAATTTGTTTACAAATTGAAACAAATTTCCAAAAGCATTTTCAAAAACGTCACGCGATTCACGGTTCCAAAATGACGCACATTTAAACTAAAAAATATGCAAAACGATGAAAAAAATGAAATGAATTTTTTTTTTCTCTTCGTTTTTCATTTAGGCATATTATTGCATCAAACCACGAAGCGATAAAAACAGCTGCAAAATAAAGCCTGCATCTTCCACTCAAACCCTATCAATGCGGCGTCTCTGGCTGTCTGTTGGTGCAATTAAAAACAAAGCCCTACACCAAGATCAAAAAACAACTTTCTTGAGTAAAATTTTATGAGAAATCGAATGGTGGTATTTTTTTATTCGGGTGCATTACGATGATATTGTGATGTTCACGTTGGACATACATAAACATCAAAGACGTAATTTTAATTTATTTTTTATAACAAGGCCCTGTAACAAGATTAACCACAAGATTTTTTAAGGTAATATTTTACAAAAAATCCAATGATTGTTGTTGCTGTTGTAAGTTTTTTTTTTACGGCATCTCAACCATCGTTGGGTTATTTTATGCCAAAATCGTACATTTTGTATAAGGTTTGTTAATCAATTTGACTTTGAAGAGATTTTTGTTACATACATTACCCGGTCCAATAATGGTAATTATTACTCAATTCAATGGCTTGATTTAGGGAATTTAATATAAATTAATTAAGTATCTTGTTTTTAACTTTTGCTCTTTTAACTATTTTTACCTAACACACTTTTTAAACTACATGTTTTGCTTTCGTTTTCTAATATATAAGGACAACTTTCATTTCTGAGCAACGCCAGGTGCCTCTGCTAGTATATATAAGTCAGTAAAATACCAAATGTATCACCTAATTAATGTTTTTTAATCATGCTCATAAGAAATTCAACACTAACAATATTTATACTTTTGTACATATGTTTCAGAAATTTCCAATTTATTATCACTTTCACAACAGGGCAGAAAATTTGACAATTTTATGAATTACCTCGTCAGCACATAAATTCTTTATCAAATCGATGCAGGCAATTTCTTCTGAAGTAATTAAGCTTCGTTTATAAAACGTCTATGAAGATTGGATTCTATCCTTAAATATATATATTGACGTTTTATTGATTATACTTATTTAGCCTGGCATAATGGAAAAATGTTTCTGAACTTTGCTTTGTTTTTGCGTTTGTAATTATTGCGAACATTTCCACTGAATATTGCTGTATCAAATTGATAAATAATTAATATGCTGACGAGGTGATTCATATAATTGTCAAATTGTTTATCCTATTATGAAAATGATAATAAATTGGAAATTTCTGAAACATATGTACACAAGGATAAATATTGTCAGTGTTGAAATTTTTGGAGCACGATTACAAAATATTAATTTTCTCATAAATTTTGTATTCTATTGACTATGAGCTCTGTTTGACTTAAAGCGTTAATTACTGAGCTAAACTTATCTGCAGTATTTAGTTTTATTCTGGAGATTTATAATATTTTATTTTTTTATAAAACATCGGTGTTATATGATATTGTTGTCATATAGCTCATTACAGTTATTGAACTAAACTTTTCTTATGTGTGTATATATAGAGTCTCGGAACCATTAAAACTATATGAAAAAAAACCCCAAAAAACCTAAATGTGTTACCTTTGTGATGGATGCATAGATTTTGTAAATCTTTAAGTTTAAAACGATAGTTTATAATTGGTAGACCATTCATCTGCCCTGTAATTTTCTTTAATTAATTTAAATATCCTTTGGAAAATATTATTTTAATTTTTTTCATAAATTTTTAGTAATTCTTTGAATGTTTTTGAAGCCATGTTTGAAATAGTTAACCCTCTAGCGGTCAGAGTAATTCGCTTTTAAAATTCGCCTATTGGGAATCTGGTTTTCTTTTTTCTTTTCAGGACAAGGAGTGGCTGGATTTTGCGATTCTATCACTTATTAGAATAGAATAATTATTACTTAGTTAACATTTTACCTCAAATTGTAGTTAATCTAACAATCTTTAAGTACAGGCTGTTCACTATGTTTCTGATTATTTTAATTGTATTGCTGCTTAACTAATCATTATTATTGTTACAAGATGTCTTTGGAGGGATTATTACAGATCCAGCCTCTATCTAGGGTTCCAATAATTATTAAAACTCTTTGGATTGTAACTTTAATTCTTAGTAACAAAGTTGATAATTTATACCACAACCATAACTAATTCTGTGGATAATTTTACCATATGTGTTATCATTTAATAAATATTTCAATTTTCTTTTCTTCCACTTCCAATTTTTCGAAATTAGATCATAATTGGAATTTTTGCTCAACCTTCTGCTTAATGGCTCTACTACTTCAACTTTAGAATGTTTGAACCATTTCTCATTGTTTGATCATATATGTCAACAATTTCACCTTCTTATGACGTCTATATGCTGTAGAGAGTGTAGTGTACAAATCCACAATTTATCCACAAGAGAACACAAATAATTAAAAAAATATATATAGGAATATCTGCTGGTAAATGGAAGCAACGCTTTTGTACACATAAACATTCATTTTCTAATCTGAATATCACCAATAAAACCGAATTAGCCAAGCATGTGTGGTTTCTAAAAAAATATGGGATTAAAACCAATTATTGAGTGGTCTATACTATGTAATTCAAGCACTCTGAGGGGATTCAGACATAGATGCAATCTATGTCTGGAAGAAAAAATTAGAATCTTAAAACACGCAGATAACAATATTTTAAACAAAAGGGATGAATTGATGGCAAAATGCAGACACCGACATAAATTTAAAATAACTAACCTGTTATTTTTTTTTTTTTTTGTAAATAAAACCTATATAAATTTCGTCATACTTTTAATTTACGGTCCCATAATAAACCGAGTTTTAATCGTGTGCATTCGTAGTCCTAATTTTAATCGTAATTTCCGTACTTTAATTTTTCGATTCGTAATAAATTTAATTGTTTAACGTATAACATTCATAATCTGAATTTTAATCCAAACATTAGCATTTTAGCATAATTCTAAAATTCTTCTAATTATACTTTTAAACGTGCACATTTATGTTTTAAACATGATCATTTGTAATCCCCCTTTTAAATCGAGAATTAACTTCTTGAAGAGATAAGAAATTTATTTTATTTTTGTACTTTGACTCTATATATTTTTATACTTCGCTTGTGCCACCACCCTATTTTAATAAATAACATAATCACCCCTTCTCATCCTCCCTATATTATAGAGACCAATCAATAAATAGAATATCTGTATAATTCTTTTATTTTAAAATTATTTTATATATATAAAGATGTTAAAATTTTCTCATTTAGGTTTGGAATTGCAGTCGGAAACACATCTGAGGAGACCAAGCAAAGGTCGAAATAAGTTATAATGTGTACAACCCGAATGTATATCTAGTATATTTTAACCTCAAAACTTATTCATGCTCTGTTTAAACGGACATAAAGCTCTCTGATTCGAATTCCAATCGAAACTATTCGAACCTGCACACACATATATATATATATATATATATATATATATATATGTGTGAAAAAAATGACAAACGGAAAACAAGTTAAAATGCAGGAGAAAAACAAAAACAAGAGATTTTTTGACCGGTTTCGTTCATGGCGAACGTCTTCAGAAAATGAAGATATGGAAATACTTTTATTTTGAAGGCACACACATGGGATGAGGGAAGGATGATCTGATTGGATCATATGAGAAGACATTAAGTGATGTTGGAATATGATAAGTAGGTGACACATTCTTCTATGTTTCTTATTCTTCTGTTCATATTTTATTTATTTACTCTCTTTGACTATGACGCTTAATGAACTAGTATGGAGAAGGCAGTGGGGGAGGGAGAAAGGCGGCAGAGAAGCTGGCTAACGTGAACAAAAGGGGTGGGCATGAAATTGATACACTGGATGTTAGAACCCAAATATTAATAAGAAATATATATATAGACTTGATGTTCTAATTCTTGGAACAATTGTTATGTTCTAATTCATTGAATCCTTTTATATATATATATATATATATATATATATATATATATATATATGTAAAAAGAGATAGTTAAATATGCACCTGCAATAAAAAATCTTCTTAAAACATCATAAAAATACATAAACTGTTAATATTATTCTCAAAACAAAAACTCACTACTTCTCAAGTTTCTATAGTGAATTCAGAAAATTCGACTTTAAGTAAAATTAAAGTAAGAGCAGTGTTGGAAAGATTAAAAAAATAAACATTCACTTAAAACCCCAGTGCATGACTCCGACTCTGCTGTTCAATCCTATTAAATGTCTTTATATTTATACTTGCCGCTTTCAGTATAAACATAACTTAATTTCTTTGTTATCATGTTCTAATCTCTCGTGGCCTATGGGACTAAAGCGAACGCTTACAGATTCAAGGTTTCTCTGTGAACCGGGTTTGTGCCCTGTGACTGTCCGAGATTGTTATTTCCTTGCGCTGATGAGAGCCATAAGCTTGTACGTAGGAAAAATATTAAAAATATAATTTATTATTATTATTACGTCTGATGTTTACACGTTGTTATTGGTTTAATAACAACTCAAAAATGAAGAAAGGACGAAGTAGAACCTTTAAAATATTTATTTAACAAAAACATTGATTAAATGAAATGTAGAAAACCGCTGAACGCGAGATGCTTAGTCTGATTGTGAGAGCTGTTCTGTTTACTTTTCAACTGTCATGGCAGACGACTTCTTTTATCCAAGGGCGATAACTCTTTCTTTTGATCCAAGGGAAACAACTATTCTGACTTGTTAGGTTACTCTAACAATTATATATATTGAGTCTCAGAAAAAAAACAAAAAACTTTTGTCCCAAGTCCTTCGGTTGAAAATTACTTGTAAGTCAATTAACTTTTTACAGTCACTATATTAGTTTGCTTTAAAGAATTTACGCTTGTCTTAACATTATTTAAGGGATCATCAGTTGTTTACCATGAAAAACTGTTTTGGAAATATATATAACAGATATAACAGATCCAATCTTGCCGACCCAATCCTTACTCTAAACCAGTTTTTAATCAGCATACCATTTTTATCACCTCCATAAGTATTCAGAATACCTTAGTTAATAATGTTAAATCCCGAATACAAATCATTCAAAACCCCTGCAGAGTTACTGCCCTTAGACCGCCCAGATAATATCTTTATTTAAATTCTTTTGAGAGTGATTTTAAAGTCCTTTAATCCAGTATTTAAACACGGATTTAATTAGTGTTGTTCCTTTTAACCTCTTTAATCCTTAAACCCATTTATTCTCCCTAATTACTTTAGAAGACATCATTAAACCCCAAAACAGTAATGGCTAAACATACGATACTCATAATATTGGCTCACGGGATTTATATAGAAATATTTTTAAAATTTTAAAAATCTTCTCCGGTTTAAATCTTAACTGCTACATTTCACCTTTCCCCTTATTTTAAAACCTTATAAATCTTCCTTACATTAAATTTAAACAAACATACATAACACTCAATCAAATAACGCATCCAAACGAGAGTGACACGTGACTTCACATTTCCGAAACAGATGACAACAGAAGCTGAAGAGAGCCAGATGGCTAAGTCCTTCTGTGCTTGAACCCGACGGTACGAATGTTGTACTAATTTTTCTGTACCAAAATAAATTAATACAGGGTGACTAAAAAAAAACGGGCCCCGTGTACACTTTATGTGATATCTCCTTTATTTATTTACCGATTGCCCTTATTTTACAGGACATGGCAAAATCAACAACCGTGAGTACACCAAGACCTCAGTGGAAGGTGGGACAAAGAATACACTGTGTTAAATTTTACTACAAGACAGGCTCGTTTAAGAAAACCCAGGACAGTTTCATGCATCAGTTCGGATGTGAAAAGGCTCCACCCAAAAGCAGAATTCAGAACTGGTTGGACCACTTTGAGAAGTATGGGACTGTGGAGAACTTTAACGCTGCCAGTAAGAACCGTCCAAGCCACTCGGCACGTCCCAAGAAGTGGACAGCCGAGCTGGTCGAAAGTGTGAGAGAGTCTCTCCAGGAGAGTCCGGAACGCTCTGTGCGTAAGCGAAGTCAGTCCCTCGGTATCTCCCGTGAGACTTGCAGGAGAGTGCTGGTGAACGATATCAGGGCTTACCCATACAGAATATAGACGCTGCAGACCCTTACAGCCTCAGACAAGAAGCAGAGGAGCGCTATGGCAGTCAAGATGCTCGATAAGATCGAGGAGACACCAGGTTTCCTTAACCTCCTTTGGACCTCAGATGAAGCCCACTTTCATCTTGATGGAAAGGCAAACTCCAAGACAAATGTCTTCTGGGGGTCCTCCAGACCAAAAAGTAGCCATCAAGCCCCTGCACTCTCCTAATTGCACGGTGTGGGCTGCAATCTCGGTCAGAGGCATCATTGGACCAATCTTCATCGAAGAATCTGGCGCAGCAGTGACAGTCACCAAGGAGCAGTATGTGGAGGTCCTCAAAACCTTCAAGAGTGAGCTCCAGACCCTCTACCCGTCGCTCATGAGCAAGTTCTAGTTCCAGCAAGACGGAGCAAGTTCTCACACCTCAAACCTGTCCCGAGATTGGCTAAAAGAGAACTTCGGAGGCCGAATGATCAGTCTCAAGACTAATTTTGAGTGACCACCCCATAGCCGGACCTAAGCCCCCCAGATTTTTTCCTTTTGGGCTATCTTAAGGACAGAATGTACGCAGGGAAACCCAGAACCATCACAGAACTCAAGGAAGCCATCAGGGAGGAGATGAGAGTCATTCCCAATTCAGTCTGTAAGAACGTCATGGACAACTTCGTTCTGCGCCTCAAGAAATGCATGGAGCTAAAAGGAGGCCATCTAGAACACATGCTGTAGAACGGAGAAAAAAGGCCAAAGACCCTAGTGTTTTGAATATAATAAACTAGTTATGCCCCCAAATTCATTTCATTCGGACGAAACACTAAGAAACAGGCCCTAATTAGATTTGGGGCCCGTTTTTTGGGGGTCACCCTGTATTTATCAACAATATGCAATGTTGTTAAATCCTACGTGTATAAAATCTGTAAATTTTGTGTATGGTCAAGACTATGCGTGCAAAAAGCCACCAACAACGTAGAGACAAGATTTGAGCATGACTGAAAGAGTCGATCGTTGTGAGAGGAAAATTGTGACTGTCATTTCATCTTGATCTAACACAGTTTTTTTGATGCATCATGGAATGTATGTCAGCAAATACACAACAACAACAATAAAAAGTCCATGCCTCACCCTGCAAAGTCGCATTCATCATCCAAGAATTTGATCTTTGAAGACAAGTCCTTTTATACTTCTTTTTAATCATTATTTGGTTTTGAATATATAAGCATATATACTTATTCAGTCAATGTATAGCTACAAATTGACACCAACCTTGAAGAACCTTCGAATACATAGACTCTCATTCACATTATATATATCTTTATTTTATGTGTGTATATATATATATATATATATATATATATATGTGTGTGTGAGTGTATATATATATATACATATCTATGATATCTTATATATATATGTGTGTGTGAGTGTATATATATATATACATATCTATGATATCTTATATATATATATATATATATGTGTGTGTGTGTGAGTGTATATATATATACATATCTATGATATCTTATATATATATATATATGTGTGTGTGTGTGAGTGTATATATATATACATATCTATGATATCTTATATATATATATATATATGTGAGTGTATATATATATACATATCTATGATATCTTATATATATATATATATATATATCTATGATATTTTATGTACATATATAATTATATATACTAGCAAATATATGCTCCCTCCGGTCGCATATTTTTGCTAGGCTGCCGCGTCAGAAATGAACGCTCACACGTAAACCGATGGAGCCCCAGTCATATTTTTTGGGTGGTTAGACATTGATTTTTTTTTTATGACCAAGAATATTTTTAGTTGAAACTGAAGAAAAAAACATTCGACCCCATCCCAATTTTTGTTTTACCCTCTCCCATAAATAGAAATATTTTTAGTTAAGAAAAGAAAAAAAAAGAAAAACCTAACCCTAACTCTAATTCTAAACCCCACTTTGACCCTAACCCTAACGACGGGGTCATAGGTAGCGCGGGTCCTAAAGTGAAAAAGCACCAAAAAATCAAATACAGTGAATACGATTAGTTATGTAAATGCTCTCGGAAAGAAAGTTTACCTAAATTAAATTCATTAGAATGTGTGTGTGTGTGTGTTTGTGTAATGACCTTTTTTTAATTAAACAATTTGATTCTAAAATCAGTTGCATAGTTTTCCAGTACAATGTGTTAGTTTTTTGTTGACAGAAAAGAAAAAAAAAACACATCTTTTATTTTAATGGAACAATAAAAACAGTTTGTAAATATAAGCTTAACAGCATATAAGGTGAAATTTAAATCATAAATACAGTTGAGGTCGCGAAAAAATCATAATATTGGATGTTTTTAAAGTTGGAACAAAAGGTGTGCCTATAATGAAAGTATTAATAAATCAAATACAGTTAACACGAATAGTTTTTTAATTCTCGAAAAGAAAAAGTTTACCTGAACTAAATTCATTATGATGTGTGTGTGTGTGTGTGTTTTTTTTTAAATAGTAATTTTAAAATCAATTATTATTTTAATTCAACAATTTGATTCAGTGAATTTGTGTTTTAAAACATGATGGCTAATAAGATTAAGAAAATAAAAAAACTCAGAACGTTTTAGTAAAAAAATTAGTAAAAGTAACACGGTAAATGCCACCGTTTTGTTTACATTTTAAAGAACGCGCCCGTCTTGCGTCCATACTCAATAATCGGAGGGAGGTAGCTGTTTCAATGGTGTGACGCTGGCTGTTTAATCATTTTTGCAGTAGATATATTAACTACGTAACTCATTTCATATATATATATATATATATATATAAATAATAAAAGAAATAATTATAATTTATAAGTAAGATTATTAGCGAGCAAAATAGCATAAATATATGTGGAAATCTGAAGAAACTAATCATGAGTGTATATTTGCGAATACTAATTTATTAGAAGTTGAAAAGCAATTAATTATGTAAATTGAGAAATGCGCATAGTGTTTACGGCGGTTTTTGTAGTAGTATATAAAGAAGCTGGCAGACTAAGTAAATAGTCATATTACTCTAATGGAGTTTCGGCTTCAGACAGACAGATACATTATCTCCATTATTAATAGATATATATATATATATACACACACACACACATGATATTTTATGTATATGTATATACATATATTTTATGCATATATATATATATATACATATGATATTTTATGTATATGTACATATATTTTATGCATATATATATATACATATTATATACATATATATATATATATTACATTAAAGAAACGATTAAATGAACATAAAAGGGACATAAAAAACAACAACCCTCTTAGTGCACTTTTCTCCCATGCTCTAGAATATGGTCATGCATTCAAATTTGAACAAGCCAAAATCACTAAACACATCCACAACAAATCTCGGCGAAGATTATTGGAAACTGCCCTCATCACATCCTCCACTACTATCAAGCAGCGAAATGGTTTCTTTAACCTATCACCCTTAATAAGCAAGATCATCCTCACAGAACAAAGTCTTTTGCCTGATCATGGCTAACTTTTATTTTCATCTCTAACCTTATGACACTCTTCCATTCACCCACACCCTTCCCTCTTCTCCCTGAATCTCCTCTTATTTTTCCTCACTTTTTTCCCTCACATTTTTAATACTACAGTCCAAATAAACCTTCTCATGTTCCAAATATTTCAAATATTCCTCACCCACCCTTTCAATCACCCCCCTCCCCCACCCACTCCAATCCCTCACTCATTGCTATCATTTTCCAAATATTTCAAATATTTCACACCCTATCACGACAAATCCTCCCTCTTCCCCCTCTAATCTATTTTCTCCCATACCTCTTCTTAAATTCCCTCATCTTCTCCAAACGCTTTCTAAGACCATAACTTTCGCCCATCCACCAAAATCACAGCCCCCCCTCCCTCTCTACCCATCCCCATTTTCCCTGCACACACCCCCCACACACAAACATTCCAACTCACTCTTCCCCTTCCAATCTCGACCACAGCCATCTGGTCAAACACCCCCTCCCCCTCTTCCTCCAATCTCTCTCTGCCATCCATTTTACCCCTGCTCATCCCCCACCTCTTTCTCTCATCGCCAGCTACAGTAGTCCTTGCTCCCTCCACCCTTCCCCTTTTTCTCCCACTCATTTTCATTCTCTAACAAGTACGGACGTCCAGCAAAACGCTGCCATTATTTTTCATTTTATTTTATTTTTCTTCCCAACATGTCTACCCTACATGTATCTGTGCTTGCATGATATCTTTTCCCTATATCATCATCCTGATGAAGTCTTATAAATAAAGACGAAACGTTGATGTACACATAAAAAACATCCAGTTTTTGGTTTTTCCTTTTTCATTTTACCATCACGTCGGATTACCTTCATCCTTCTCTTCCCATATATATTACATATATATATATATACACATACGATATTTTACATATATATACATATACATACGATATTTTACATATATATACATATATATATACATATGATATTCTCTCTCTCCAACACCTCAGGTTCTCTCTCTCACTCCTAGACTTTAAACTTAGCATAAATGACGATAGATCCCTCCACACCATCTTCTACAGAAAACCCACCTGCAGGAACCTTTTCATCCACTACAAATCCGCCCTACCCCTCAAATCTAAAATTAGTTACGCGCACACCGAAATCACCCGCATACAGAACAAATGCTCATCCACTACCAACAAAACAACACACAACAAAGTGTTCCACCAGACTCTCTTAACCAACGGTTTCCCCCTCACTACCATATCCAGCCTCAATAACACCAGAAGACGTAGACACCACACTTTCACCAACACCTGCTTCCTTAAGCTCCCCTTCTTTAGCGACCGCATCACTTCCGCTATCCGCAAAGCCATACGTAGTGAGAACCTCGATATACAACTCTCCCACACAGGCACTTCTCTCCGACAACATTTTGCCAAAAAAAGCCACTACACCCCGGATCCCTGCTCTCTAGCTAATTGCCCCATCCCCTGGTCTCTGCTTCCGCACCTATATGGTGTACAGCCTACAATGCGCTAAGTGTCAGAAGTTCTATATCGGTAGCACCGTCAGGCCTCTGCACCAACGCATCAAAGAACATCTGAACACCAACATTTCTTCCTTTCACAAACACTTAATATCATGTGGCAACACACATCGCTGTATTAGGGTCGGCATCCACAACTCGGTCCGCACAATCAGAGATTACATCAGTGACGCCCCATGAAGGGAAACTTTCTCATTCCCTGCTGACCAGTGTGCAAATGAATTAACAGAATGGGTCAAAGCAGGCATTGAAGCCTATGTCCCCATGCGTAAATTCTTTAGCAAGCCCCACTCTCCCCAATGGTTCACCTCGGAATGTGCAGCTGCCATTGCTGAGAGGCAACAAGCATTCCGTAAATTTGGTCGCCATAAGTCAGCTACCAATAGAAATAAGCTTATAGAGTCAAGAAATAATTACAAGGCTGTGATAGGCGAAGCAAAGAGAAGGTATAATGAGTTAAGAAAAAAACGCATTCAGTCACAGAAACTAGGTACTCGTGATTTCTGGAAAATCTATAATAGTGTAGTGAATAATGGTCAATCAACGAATCCCTCACTATCAAACCACAATGATGTCGTTTGCACGGCTACTGATAAGGCTGAACTACTTGCCCAGCATTTTGCTTCCAATTCCACTTTACACTCAAAAAACCACCCCCTCCCGAAATTCCCATTGCAGACCAGAGCCACACTTGATAACCTGGTCATCACCCCATCCCAGATCAGAGACATCATAAAAAATCTTGACACCTCCAAAGCTTGTGGGCCTGATCTTATACCTGTAATAGTAATAAAGAAATGCTCTGCTGAACTGGCCCCTGTCCTCTCAAAACTACAATAAATGCCTAGCTGAATCTTGCTTCCCCGATAGCTGGAAAATTGCCTCTGTGATACCAGTCTACAAGAATTCTGGGAATAGAACCGATCCTCAGAATTACCACCCAATCAGTCTACTGCCGATCTTTGCTAAAATCTTTGAATCCTTAATCAATCTAGCGTTAGTACGGCACTTAATTAATGCTAAACTTCTTTCTGACAGCCAGTATGGATTTAGACAAGCACGATTTACTGCAGACATCCTAACGGTAATCTCTGAACGCATGTATCATACACTCAACAAGGCAGGAGAAGCTAGGGCAGTATCGCTTGATATATCCAAGGCCTTTGACAAGGTATGGCATAAAGGGCTTCTCCTGAAAATACACTCATACGGTATTACTGGGCAATTACTTAATATAATTAGATCCTTCCTAACCAAAAGAAAAATTCAGGTTGTCCTCGATGGCTGTTCATCAAAGCAACATGACATAAATGCTGGTGTACCCCAGGGATCTATCCTTGGACCTTTATTGTTCCTGATCTATATAAACGATCTCCCTGATGACATAGAGTCTGAGATTGGTTTATTTGCTGATGACACCACGCTTTACTCTCGCCATGTTGGCAAAACAGACACGATCATATCTGAGGCAATGGCTGAATCTTTAAAAAATGACCTCCAGCCTGTAGTGGATTGGGGTCATAAATGGTTGGTAACTTTTAATGCTGCAAAGACTAACCTCCTTTCCTTCAATAACTACAAGAAACCTCTCCAACTACCAATTGTCATGGCAAATAGCACCCTACCTGAGAGTTCATCATTCAAACTCCTCGGTCTAACCGTCACAGGTAACATGAATTGGAACAAATGCATTGAAGACATTGCCAAGGCTGCCGCAAAGAAGGTTGGCTCCCTCTACCATGCTAGTAAACTCCTCACACCTGACATTATCCTCTACCTCTACAAAACCACCATGCGCCCATGCATGGAGTATTGTTGCCACATCTGGGCTGGTACATCATCTACTACTCTCTCCCTCCTTGACAAGGTCCAAAAAAGAGTCACCAAACTAATAGGTCACTCACTGTCAACCAAGCTCCAGACTCTGTCCCATCGCCGCAATGTAGCTTCCTTATGCTTGTTCTACAAATACTTCAATGGATTATGCTCCGATGAATTGGCTACTCTGGTGCCCCCTCGATGGAAATTCACTAGACCAACTCGACAGTCAGCTAAATCTCATCCATTCACTGTGGAGGTCCCCAGATGCCGGAGAGCTTTCTACTAAAATAGTTTCTTTCCTCGTGCTGCTGGCCTCTGGAATTCCATCCCTGCCCCCTGTTTACCCGACAGTACTGACATGCAGAAATTTAAAATTAATGTAAACAGATATCTCGCTGCACAGATCCCAGTTTAGGTTGATCCTCCACCAACCTTCTCCCCTTTTCTTTCTTCTCAGTAGCCCTTTACCTCTACAGTGGCAGCCTGCCTTGTTTGGGGTGAACTATATTAAAAAAAAAAAAAAATGTTGGTCAACTTCGAATTTTGGAAGCCATTCTAATCTCTAAATATCATTCAACTTTGAATAACAGATATGAACTTTCTTCTCCATTCATCCTCTGATACTTACACTCCCGCCTCCTTGCCTCTGCCTCTTCCTTCTATTTGCCCAGAACCAATCCACCCCACACCTCAATGCCTTTTATCCTGTGCTTAAATTTACATAATTGATTTTACATATTAATAAATAAAACATTAAAAAAAACTAAGAAAAACATAAATAATAAACAAGAATGGAGTAATATACACTTTATATATATGTATACAGACTTATATATATATATATATATATATATAGATTTATAATCCGTAAATAAAATTTAATAAAGAAAAAAAGAAAAAAAAAATTTAATAAATTAATTTTAGGAATATTATACCTTTAAAATATATATGAATTAAGATATTTATACTTTATATATGTATATATTGTTAATCTCTTAATCCCCCCCCATCCCTTTTCAATTGTGTCTTCTTATTCTCATTACTATAAAGTTACCTCTTATTCCACAATTCATTTCAGTTTTTTCAGTTTTGAGTTAATTCTAACCAGATTCTGGATTTCAAAGTTGACCGTTTGTATTCCTGTAACGGCTCAAATTTAAATTTAAAATTAAAATTGAATTAAAAAAGAAAAAGAAAATAAATAAAATAAAATAAAAAATAATAAAATTATAATAAATAGTATATAAATAAACAAATATTAATAAGATGACAAGCTTTAGCTGAATAATTATATAATTAAATTGTGATAGGAATAATTAATATTGATGTCCAATCAGCTTATCTTAACTCATTTTCTGCGTATCTACCTTTAATTCTCTGCAGTATTTCGTCAACAGTTGATTCCATCAGTCCATCTTGCTTTTTCGACCACTCGGTCATATTTTTTTGTCTTTTGATAATGAGAGGTCCCGCTCTCGAAAATTTAAGTTTACCTTATTCCGGAACTTTTAATTGCCTGACAGTAATCTCTTTTTTATTTACTGTTCTGGTATTTAATCTGTTTTACGTGAAATATTAATAAATTGATTTGAGATTCCATTCTTATTTATTTTTGTTCATCTGTTCCACCTTCCGGTACCTATATCACATTGCTCCTGCCTCGGATTACAAACTTACATTTATATATATATATATATATATATATATATATATATATATCTCAAGATCTATCTTTATATATATATATCTCAAGATCTACCTTTATATATATATATCTCAAGATAGATCTTGATTTAAAGAGTCAGAGAAAGGGGAAAAAATAGAGAGAAAGACAGATGGAGAAGCGTTACGTACTAAATATACAAACATTCTTCACTTTCATTTTATTAAATAAAAACGAAAAATATATTCTTTGATTTCATATAATTT
Organism: Sepiola atlantica; assembly: GCA_963556195.1. NCBI lineage: Eukaryota > Metazoa > Mollusca > Cephalopoda > Sepiida > Sepiolidae > Sepiola > Sepiola atlantica. Next base: position 11,012,849 of record OY744530.1, on the reverse strand, counting down.
TTATTTTTTTTCATCGATGATAGATTTGAAACTGCACACTCTAAGTGTTTTGTCTGATACTTTTTAAACTAAATGATTCAGCCATTTGTTTATTCGACTTTTAAAATAACACTCATAAGAAAAAAATAGATATACGTATTATAAGTTTTAAGGGGGTTCTGTCACCATGAGTCACTTAGAGGTGGGGGGGCATGTAGATATTCGGTACATAGAGTATAATGTGGAGATTCGGGACCATTCCATTGTCTTCCCCAGATAATTGTATGCATATGATTTAAATTTCATAAAAATAGAATATATTTGAAGTGTAAAGATGGTTATTCCCACACAGTTCCATTAGGAGTGCACTTAGAAATTTGGGAAGACAAGCATTTTACATAAGAATACACTTTTAAATTTTATGTAAATTCTCTAACCTTCTTTTCTATAGAAAACATCACAAACACAGACATTGAGTTTTTATATATATATATATATGATGAAAATAAACAGGCCATATCTTTTATTACTAGACATGATAAATTAAAATAATAAAAAGGTTTGATAACTGGTTTCATAATCTTTTTATTATTTTAATTTATCATGTTTAGTAAAAAAAATATGGTCTATTTTTTGCCATCATAAAAGGTTTTACTACAAAATATATATATAGAGAGAAAGAGAGAGAGAAAGAGAGAGATAATATAATAATTTAGAATACATTGATAACATTAACTTAAAACCAATATTTTTTTCAAAAAGTGCTCAATATAAATGAGAACTATTATAATTAAAATTAAATAAACATTAGAAACAGTCTCCAAGGATCAACCTACGTTTCAATGCTTACACGTCTCATTCATGATTCTGAAGTGATTTAAGAAGTCAAATTTGAAAATTGAAATTATCCAAAAGAACCCAGACAAAAAAAAAGGTATTTAACCGAATTAAGCATGTCATTCATACTTCCTTCATCATTAATTGTATTCTTGCTTATTTGCATAAGTGGGCTATCACGGTGATGTTCTGTAGATACTATTTTAATTTAACCACCATGTTGGTTTAGCTAGTTTTATAAATACCGGGCTTGAGTACAAAAATATTAAATTAACTTCAGAATAGTTTGTTTTTTAACCCAGTAATATGAATGCAGAGAAATGTTTGAATCAACGTGTGTATACTACCGATAACTATCCAGTATAATATGTATATGTAAATATTTAATGGATAGTGTGTGAGAGGTGAGTTTACTTGTGTCTGGAGCATGAATGTGCATAAATCTTGAATTGCTTATGGTAGAACAAAGTATTCGTGTGCTGGGCGATTGAAGGGTGAGGGAGAGAGTCGGGGTGAAAGAAAGGTCTTCTGTCAAATATGTTGGAGTAGGCAGACGAACCGTCTAATCATAGAAAGTATAAATTACATGTTTAATTAGGTTAACTGTATTTTCTTTCTTTTTATATCAGGGTTCTTTTAGATAAGTTCAATTTTGACTTCTTAAATCATTTCAGTGTCCTGAATGAGACAAGTAAGCATTGAAACGTAGCTTGATCCGTGTAGACTGTTTCTAATGTTTATTTAATTTTATTTTATTTATATATATATATATATATATATATATATATATATATATATATATATATATATAAAGAGAGAGAGAGAGAGAGAGAGAGATTATTGTGCCTCTAACAAGAGAAAAGTGTATATTTGAAAATTATTTTCTATTTTACTCTAACAAGTGTTTCTGATGTATACCCTCTTCAGGCTGTAATTGTTCTGTTAGTGATGGTAAAATTAGAATTTTTTATGGAGGACGGTCATGAAGTAATTAATTTTAGTTTTTATGACCCTATTCATTTCTTAGTTGTGTCATTTTCTTCTGTGTGAGGTGTGTATTTATTTTGTGTGTGTATTTATTTTATTTAGTGTGTTCGTGTATTTGTGCTTTTTATAGTGTGTTTCTCGGCATAAATTTTAGTGTCTTTTGATAGTCTTTGAGTTCGTGCGTGTAGGAGAATACTGGTGTTTTTGTTATATTTCATGTGTGTGCATGTGTGATTTTGTGTATATGGTGTCTGGTTTTACTAGTAGGTGTGTATATAATTATTATCTATGTTTATATTGTAAGAGAATGACAATGTATATGTGCATTTTGCATGGTGTGTGCTTGTGTGTAGACTAGTTTGGTTTAGTTTGGTCTGTCTGTTTTGTAGCATATCAAGCCTTTTTGAGTTATTGAACACAGAAATACAATAGCTGGAAAGGGTGTGTTCATATTTTTCCCACCGATATTACAGTGTAAACGAATGTGATAGATTTGACTGGATTTGACATCAGGTCAGCCAATTCTATAGTTCATAACGGAATCCATTACAGTGCCCCCCCCCCCTTTCGAAAGTGGAACAACATGGAAATTTAAATGAATCATATGACAGGAAATCCTGGTTGGATTGCACTGGCCAAAAACTTCTGAGAATATCAAATGAATTCCAAGCAAGCAGTTCTTACAAAAGTTCAATATTGGAAACAAAGGGATTTATGAAAAAGAAGATATTTCAACGAGAGAGAGAGAGAGAGAGAGAGAGAGAGAGCAAGTGAGTGAGAACGATGGGAGGGCAGAGATAGAGAGGTTAATCCTGGCTCAAGTGAAGGCTAAGAAATATTTAAGATTAAAGATTAAAGCAGGAGAGTTGAGGATAGCGTAGTTGTCAATAATCAAGACTGATGAATCAATGTACGATGTATTTGAATGGTTGGGACGCGAACGTAGAAGGATGAAAGAGGGGAAAACAACAGAAATGAAAGAGGAATTTAAGAAGAAGAAGAAGAAGAAGAAGAAAAGGAGGAAGGAGACAAGTTAAACAAGAATGATGGGTAAAAGGTTAAAAGAGATGCGAAAAAGAAATAAATTTTTGAATAAAGGAAGACACAAGAAGGAAAAATATAACATTAAGTGAACGAAATAAAGCAACATGGATAATAGGAAGAAGAAAAGAGAAAAGAATAAAGACAGATAAAGAAAGATAACATTACACTAAGGAATGAAGAAAATAGAAAATAGAAAATAGAATAATAATAATAATAATAATAATAATAATAATAATAATAATAATAATAATAATAATAATAATAATAAGTATAAGAAGAAGAAGAAAAAGAACCATATTAGTAATATTAATTTAAATAATTTATTTCAGAATTATATTAACAGAACATCGGCTTAATATTTATCATCAGAAGAAGAAAAAAGGAAACATACGTAAGGGGAAAGATAGAAAATGTTTAGAAAAAGAAGAAACAATTCAAAGACACTGTCAAATAATGAAATAAAAGAGATTTTTAAGAATCAAAAGAACACAAACAAATATAAATTGAAGAATTAATTTTCTTTCCTTTAATAAAGCATTCTTGCCATTCCACTGAATCCATGCATCAGCAAAAGGATTTGAAAATGCAAAAATCTCCATTATTTTATATCGGATTTTCTGATTCCATTAATAGAACAGATTCTGGTTTGAAGAAAGGTTCAATGGATTTCATTTGAATCTCAATGGATGATAAGATCATTTACATGAACACAAATTGATACGGTTTCGTTTGGTTTGTCAATTCTATGGCATATCAACCTCTTCTCGGGCATTTAATGCTGAAACACAATACCTATTTTAACCAATTTGTTGAATGCAAGTTGCTATTTTACCTAACGAAATTTGTAGGTTTACACCTTTGTCAAGGGTATTAGTGCATATAAAATAGGGTGTGAATTTGGCACAGTCAATTCCATAGAGAGAGAGAGGGGAAAAGAGAGAGAGAGAGAGAGAGGGGCGAGAAAAGGAAAGAGAAAGAGTGAGACAGAGAGAGATAGGCAAAGAGTGAGACAGAGAGGGAAAGAACGAGACAGAGAGGGGAGAGAGAGAAAGAGAGACAGATAGAGGGGGGAGAGAGAAAGAAAGAGAGTGAGAAAAAAAATAGCTGCAGCCCCCTTTATCCCAGAAGAGACGTCGTTACTCTTTCTCTATTCTATCATCATTTTCATGGAAGGTGCTCGACTGAGCTCCAATCTCTTACAAAAAGGAACCGGACATTCACAACAGGAAATTGTCTTTCTACCACAACTGCAAAAAAACTTTTTTCTTCCTCCGTGTATATAACATTGAACGGAATTTCCATGAACAGGGTATCTTTCAACAAACTTCCTATCTGTGGAACACGTTACCACGAAATTGCTTCCCTGCTGGCTGTAACATCATAGTCTTCAAATCCAAGGTCAATAAATACTTGTCATGAACCGTCCACATAAGTAATAAAATTTTGTTTCTTCCACTTTTCATTTTCAATCATCTCATAATGACTCTTCATCATTGAATCAATCCATTACATTAATCCTTGAGTGGATGTTAGCCATGATAAGTGGTGACTCACTAGATAAAAAAATATAATAAAAAAAAATGTTACACATGCATTTTTTTCGTCTATTTTGTTATCCAAAAAACCGGGTTGCCCTGCTAATGTTTTATAAACAGTACATAATGTTTATATTAATAATTTCTCATGAGTTTCAGTGCAATTCAATGCATATGAAAACTATTGCAACATAACCCGATGGCACTGGTAAAGTGTTCAATTTCTATATTGCAGTTTAATTGTAATTTTTATTTTAATTCTCAGCAAATATTTAGATGCAGAATTGCATGTTAGAATAAAACCTGTCACAGAACAAATCTTTGAAACAGCAGCCCTGTCCTATGATTTTGAATTATCTGTGCATGAAACGATGTTAAACGAATGGTGTGAGCAGGAAATCTGTTTTATGGCGATTAAGAAAATTAATGTGAAGTCAGGTCGCACGTTGCCAAGTCAGCAAAATGTGGTGCCTTAATATAAAAAAATGAGAAAGTTCAAAAGAAGCCTCTTTATATAAACACCATGAAGATCAAAAAAGGGTCAGAATGAGATTTCTTAATTCATGACAGATATTGGATAAAAACGTTTAATCTTATAAAATAGGGGTAGAAGGTTGAAAGGCCAACAGGCCTAAGACATTGCAGTTTGCACACTGCCTAAGAATGTTTTCAAAGACAGAGAAATAAATTTTACTTAACTTCAAAGGTACCACTGGTCAAGAAGAACTAGTTGTTATTACCCTCTCAAAAGACATTAGCCTGACTGTTTATATCTAGTAGTAGAAACGCACACATAAACCGTAGTTCCTTCTTTTCTGTGATATTCAGGGAGAAATTGTGTTTGGAACTTTCAAGGTTTTCCTTATTGCTTCAAGGAAATAACTGGTTTATTCGCAAGTAATTAAAATAACATTTTACTGCATAAAGGTCTTTAAAAATAGTTTATCAACCAACAAGTAGATCGGAAAATAATTGGTTATTAAAATGCAACAAAAAGAAAAAGACAGAAAACAAACTAGAAGCCATTTTCTTTGAGAGCCGCCTGGTGTTGAAATGATACAAATCCTTGATTAAAATCAAAAAAGAATCCAAGCCAATAGTTTTGTTCCATTACCTCAAACCCAACCGTTTTTAAACTCTATAATTTTATCGTTATGAATAAAATAAAGTAGAACGGCATATTTCTGTGAATATCAATGTTGTACCACCTTTGATAAAAATGAAATATACTTATCCAAGTACCTTGGATAATGCAGTTTCAGAACATAGCTCTAAAACCTTAGAAGTTCATGGACGAACAAACAGGAACTACAAATTCTCTCTCTCTCACATTATATATATATATATATATATATATATATATATTAAAATATAATATTTGATAAAAACTTATTACAAACTAGAATTATATATTTATTTGAAGTAGCTTACCCACCATTTTGTATTAAAAAAATTAACATTTGACTCAGAAAATTCAATTATTATAATTAGTCATTAAAAAAAAAGTATAAGAAAATATTGTTTCTGGATGTTGATAGGTAATTTTGTTTTATGTGTTTGTATTCATTTAACTGAACTTGTAACTAAGTGATAGAGCGACTTCTTTTGTTATTTTGTGATGAAGTGATTTTTTTATTAAAATTTTGTAAACATATGTACACAAAGATTTGCTGAGTTTGAACTTTTTGGAACATGATTGAATAATATTGATTATGTCATAAACTTTGGATTCTTCTGAGTTAAAAAACATATACATTAGGGTAAAAAGAAAAACGGAAAAAGTGACTTTGACAATTAAGTTAATGGTGAAGTTTAAAACAAGGTCAGAGAGTTGACTTCTCACAGACTCTTTTATGCTAGCCCTTTAATTTGTCCCAATCTTTGTAATCAAATCACTCTTGGATTAGTTCAATAGATAAAAATTCTGATCATTTTGCCTCTGACGATGGCCTGACTAATATGAAATGCGTTAGGCCCCGAAAGTTGTTTTTCAATTTGGTCTTTTTACCATAAGTTTGTCTTTCAGATATACTCGTCCATATATATTAGATTTTTCATACATATATTTTTATATATATGAAAAATCTAAAAACAACTTTTGGGGCCTAACGCATTTCATAGTAGTCAGTCCATCGTCAGTCCATTCGAGGAATGTTTCCCCAAGACCCAAACAGACAAACACAGTACTTATATTGGCTATACAACTACAACCCTCTCCCAACGCCTTACGCATCACTTAAATGATATTAGTGCCATCCAGCGACAAATTACCACACACAAAAAAGCATAAAATCAACCGAACAAAGACAAATATTAAAAACTAATACTAAGATCATACATAAAAACAACTGCACAAACAGACTAAAAATCTTTGAAGCCCTATACATAAAAAAATTACAACCCACAATTAATAAAATAGCAATCACCACCGGTACTAACGCCCTATTAGTCTTCAACAATTAATACACAATAATAATAATAAAAAAATAACAAAAAAAAGAAATATATATATATATATATATATATATATATATATATATGTATGTATGTATGTATGTATACATATGTAAATTAATAGATATATAACTAATAATAAAACTACAAATAGGGCTCTTAGTAACAATAATACACAGCCTCCTGAAGACGGTCGAGAGGCCGAAAGCGTTAGATGAATGGCCCACAACACAACGCTAGATGCCATACTCCACCGGTTAACACCCGAAAACCGAAGAATCGCTGGCCGCGTCGAGAAATTGACAAGAAAGATCGTGAAGAGAGAGAACTCCGTGGTCTTTAATGACACTTGCATAAAGAAATGACTTGCTGCCGAACTATATATATATATATATATATATATATATATATATATATATATATATATATATATATATATATATATATGTATATATATGAATAAAGATAGGGATAAAATGATCCAATGTAATTGAAAAGGAAAAAAGAATGCCAAAAACTATATTATTTATGTATTCATCAACGTTTCGTGTTTATTGTAAGACTTCCTCAGAATGAAGAAAAATGCAGAAAAAATAATCATACAATAATTTTTTCTGCATTTTTTTTCATCCTGAGAAAGTCTTACAATAAAAACGAAACGTTGATGAATACATAAATAATATAGTGTTTGGCTTTCCTTTTTTTATTTTCCATATATATATATATATATATATATGTGATAGATATATATGATAGATATCAGCATAACATGTTTTATATACATATGTGCACATAGATATTTTTGCCTTGTAGATCTGTCTTTTTTGTACCACCTTCACCACTCTGTGTGCTCTTTTAAATATGGTTGAAGTTGCAGGTTTTTAAAATTAGTTTTATACATTTTTTGTCATTCATTTTTACAAACTGATAACAGTTTTCATACTTTGAAAATAAAACATAAATAAAAATATTTTTCGCAAGCATATCTGTGTTTTTTTTTTCTTATATGATTTATCTTTATCGTTGATATCATAAACTGAACTCTGCTCTTCTCTTAGGTTATCCGTTGAGCCAGGGTTGGCAGGAGAGGGTCAGGACGTTTTCTTCCATCCAAATAACACACGAATGGAAATTATTTCCCATAACTTTAAAGATGAAAAAAAAAAAAACTGTTCAACACATCAACACCAATTTTGAGATTGAAATTTGTTTATGTTTCATATTTTTTTTAATTTGTTTTTTATTTTTGCCACAAATAATAAAATCAGATGTGTCAGCCTTTGCCCAAGTTGACAACTTGTTTGAAACATTTAGCCAAAATTTTTATGTTTTTATTTTGCGTTTCCATTCCGTTTTTTGAGAAGCCTGCTTCGTTGGAGTATTTATTTGGAGGGGGGAAAAAGAAGATAGATATTTCCGTATCTTCCTGTCTTTGAATGCTAAAGAACTTTATCTGGTTTGGTTTATGGTAAAAGAATATAAATTAGCTGGTGTAAGCAAACGATCTAAGGTTCATCTATAGTGACATACAAAGAACCAGATGTTATCCCTGCGATGTCCAAAAAGAAACTGTTTTAAAATGGACCATGTGCAAATGTAACGAGATTATCCGGGGTGATCAGAGAAGCAGGATAGTGGATGGGAATTATAATCTAGAATATAGATCATAATTACTATTCACTATGATATTGAGCAAAACAATTCCAAGCATTCACAAGCTAGTTGATGCAAAACAAATGTATCACATTAGATATGAGTTAATTATATTGTTTTTTTTTTGCTTTCTCCCTTTGTTCATACAATAGTTCCCTTTCTTTCAGTTGTCATCAGTTCTTTGATGGACTATTGTTCGCCTTGTTGTTTTATTAAACTGTATCACTGTTGATACTTATTTTCAAGGCAACCTTGTTTTAAAAAAGTATTTTATAGGGGGGCCGCCATGTAAAATAACTTGAAAAGTTTGGGAACCACTGATCTAGCTAAAAAATGAAATGCAGGTCAGGTGCGGTTTGCTAATAGAGGTCGCATTTGTAATGTGATATTTTGTTTTGTAAATTTCATGTTTGGAGGAGGAAAATGAAAACGTAAACATTTATGGTTTGAGTCGTTGGATTCGGAAATGTACGAAGATAAACAACGTTCCAAATTACGATCGAAAAAGAATCGCGGGAAAAACAACAAGACTAGCCTTGAGATTGAGGTGAGCCAACGTTCAGCATTTTTGCTCCCTCTAGCGGGGAGCTGAATGTATATGTAAAACTGAGTACACCAGGAGGATGTCGTCGACATTCTACCACAATAATATGTAAGCTATGGAAATCCTTTCTTGTTTCCACTCTCCATTTGTGCTGAAGGAGAAGGCGTCCACAAACAGCTTTTGCATTTTGAGAACAGCAAAAGAATCTAAAAATGTTTAATTCTAACCCAATCCAAAGAGTCTATACTGAAATACAAAGTTATGTGCAGCGTACATCTGCTATTATAATACATACGTTATGCCATTAATTTTCCAAACACCCTGTACGATATCTATCGTTGAAATTGAGCAGACTCCTTCTATAAATATAGTAATTATTACAATTATATTCATTAATCCATATAATAACTCTACCCCTTGTCCCTTTATTTTAGTGATCACGACGATGCTGTAGCTGTCAGTATGATGTAAACGAAAAGCAGATAAAAAGCGACCTTTTTCATGTTAATACAATTGAAAAAGATTTAGCTAAGAAATTTTTTAACAAATTTTGTCGTACAAAAACATATAATAAATGTAAAAATTAATAGTTTACTTTAATTTTGACATTTCATTTTATTTGAACTTTTCGTAAATGTCTATTTTGACAAAGCAACAGTGAAATTTCCATAAGATCCTGCGATTATATCTCAATGAATATATATATATATATATATATATATATATATATATATATGAATATATATATATATATATATAGACATAAACACTTAGAAATATACATATATATAAATATATATATATACACAGAGAAAGAGAGCGAAACATACATTCATACATATATTTATACATTCATTCATACATTTCTATATATGTATATATATACATATATATATATATATATACATTCATTCATACACATATATATATATATACATATATACATTCATTCATACATATATATATATACATTTATTCATATATATATATATATATATATATATATATATATATATATGCATTAATTCATATATATATATACATTCATTCATATATATATATATATATATATATATGCATTCATTCATTCATATATATATATACATTCATTCATATATATATATATGCATTCATTCATTCATACATATATATATATATATATGCATTCATTCATTCATATATATATATATATATATGCATATATCCATTCATTCATATATATATATATGCATATATGCATTCATTCATATATATATATGCATTCATTCATATATATATATATATATGCATTCATTCATATATATATATATATATGCATTCATTCAT
>OY744530.1:10722490-10997490 GCA_963556195.1 Sepiola atlantica | reverse complement strand
AATATAAATGTTAAAATTCTTATTAAAGTAAAACTATATGAGCGAACATTAATCAAATTGTTTTATCTACTTTTAATAAAAAGAAAGATAAATATTTTCTTTTCAAAGTACGTACGTTAGTTTGACGTGAAAAGTAGTTGTTCGGTCAGCTTAGAAAGGAAATGCAAAAATGGTGCAACATTTGTTTTTAATGTTGCCGCAGTGTTGCATCCGTGTGCTTATTTTACAAGTACTTTCATAAAACGTGCTCCGATGGATATACTGCACTTGTAACCCCCTCAACCTAAATACCCCTGAAACACTCAACTTGCAGCAAAATCCCACCCCTTCACTGTAGAGGTCACCAGATGCTTGAAGATTTTTTACTCGCATATCTTCATTCCTTGGACTGCTTGCCTTTGGAATTCCCTCCCTGCTCCCATGACCGTACCAATATACAGAAATTTAAATGTGATGTGAATAATCATCTTGCTGCCACACTCCTTTCCCAGGTTGCCCCTCTATAAATCTGGTCCATATCACAGTAACCCTCACACTTCAGTGGCAATGTGCCTTGTTTGGCGTAAACAAAAGTAAGCATATATATATATATATATATATATATATATATATATATGCGTGTGTACATGTGTAAAATTGGTTATGGAAATGTGGGCAAACAAGGTAACATTCTAGTGAAAATAAGGACACAAACGCATCATTTAATTTTGACCAAGATATTTCAATATAATGATTAGAAATTTAGACCATATTAATAATAATCAGCTAAATAATTCAAACTACATAAATCTATTGTACTGTAACCAAATGCACCCGAACTTTAAATTGGATGAAAAAGCTCTTAAAAATATACTACATCGCTATATATCCTCTATCAACTTTAACAATAAAATAAAATTCAGCATTTATTATAAAAAATGAAAACATCAAACCATGTAACTAAAAATAACACTTCTCAAACCCAAAATATATTAGAAAGAATCATTGTAATATATCAGTTTCTATGTCCCATGGGAGAATGTATCTCGGACAATAATAGTAACACTAATTCTTACATCGGTTTCACTACCACAACACTTTCCCAAAGTCTCACCTTACATTTCTCCTACACTAGATCCATTCGCCAACACCTAGAAAAACATGACTGTCCCCTTAATATAGACACATCCTAGTTAACAATACTAAAATAATATACCAGGATACCAACATCAAAAGAGTAAAAATTCTTGAAGCTCTCTACATAAAAACTAAACATCCCACAATCAATAATGTGAATTACGAAACTAGTCACAACATTTTAAAGTGTCTAGCATAGTAATCAATGTTACCAAATTCTTAGTCGTTAAGCAATCTTACTTTTGAACATTCCATGTGCTTAGAATGTAATCAAATTATTAGCCATTAAGCAATCATACTTCTGCATCTTTCATACGCTTAGAACATAATCACGTTTGAATGTAGCATCTCAATATTATAGACGCTCTTTTTGAAAATGTAAATTATTTGCCGTTTTAAAAAAAACTCAACAGTAAAGACATATTTATAAAGACACCATGACTAACACCGCCTGAAGATGATTTGACGAATCAAATGAAAAATACTTATATATACCAATTTGACGGAAATACTAAATGGACTCTTCAGAAAATATCAAGCAAAAACACTGTTTTATTTAATAATGTTTGTCTAAATGAAAATATATTGTTTATTGAGGCAGCATTCTTTTATTTAAGCAAACATTGTTAAAAATAAGTTCTACGCTTGATTATACCTTTTAACATAAAAATCATTAAAAGAATTGAAAAGAAAAACAAGGTATAATCAAGCAGAGATTTATGTTATTTTTTAACAATGTTTGCTTATATACATACACTTATATATACATAAATATATATATATATATATATACCAGGTGGCTCTGTAGACCAGGTGTGTGCCTCGTGACCGTCTGAAATTATCACTTCCATGCACTGATGAAAGCAAAAGCCTAACCCGACATCGTCTATAGGTAAATATAATTTAATATTTATTTATGAATATTATTATAAAGCCCCTTTAAGAAAATTAAAATTGAGCATTGCTAGGAAATATTAAATAATAGATATTAACTTAAGCTACAAAGCGAGACTCCGAGCAAGTTTGTTGAGTCCTCTAGTTTGTCTTGGTGTGTACGCTGTTTTTGGCATAAATATAACTTAATATCTCCATCTCACGTGATAATTTTCTATGGCCGAGAGGATAGAATGAAAGCACAGGAAGTTAAAGGTGACTCTGTGAACCGGGTTTGCTCCTCGTTACCATCTGAAATTATCTCTTCCCTGCACTGATGAAAACAAAAGCTGGAAACGACGTCGTCTGTAGGTAAATATAAGTTAATAATTATTCATGAATATTATTATTATTATAATATATATATATATGTATACAAAATACATTAGGAAGAACCAATGTAAAATATCAGTTCCAATGCCCTATGGGAGAATGTATCTCCAACAACAATAAAAAAACTAATTCTTACATAGGTTTCACTTCCACAACATTATCCCGAAGATTCACCCTACATCTCTCTGACACTAGCTCTATATGCCAACACCTAAAAAAACATAATTGCACCCCCTTCCAATATAGAAACATCCTTGTTAACAATACCAAAATAATACACCACGATACCAATATCAAAAAATTAAAAATACTCGAAGCCCTCTACATAAAAACTAAACATCCCACAATTAATAATGTCAATTTTGAAACTAGTCGCAACATTTTAAAGTGTCTAGCATAATAATTAACATTACCAAATTCTTAGCCATTAGGTAGTTATGCATTTGAATTGTATGCACTTTCTTTAACGTCATCAATTTCTTAACGGTTTAAACAGTCAAACTTTAAAATCTCTCATATGTGTAGAACGCCATCATGCTCTCATGTACATTTAAACTTTACAGACGCTTTTTCAAGTTATAAACTACTTGCCGTTATAATTCAAAAATGAGCAGAACAGTAAAGTCATAATTTGTAAAGACACTAAAACTAATACCGCCTGAAGATGATTTGACGATTCAAATCGAAAGTACTTACAAAAAAGAAAAAAATAATGTTACAAGAAACCCATGGATCATATTTACATCAATTAGACCGAAACATTAGATGGACAATTCGGAAAATTGAAAATAGAATAAATTAAAAAAAAAGTCGCATCAAACAAAACCACTCCGTGTTATTTAATAATGTTTGCCTAAATATATATATGTATATACATATGTATATATTTGTTAATGAATATATATATATATATATATATATATATATATATATATATATTTGTTAATGAATATATATATATATATATATATATATATATAGGGTGGGCAAAAATAAGGGTCCTATTTTTAAAAAGTCATAACTTTTTTATTTATTGATTTAAAAAAATTTTTTTTTTAGAATAAGTAAAGGACCCCTTCCGAAGCAAGCATGAGCCGTATTAGCCCTAAAGAACGTACCCTCATTTAGAAAACATTATTTTTGCTTAAAAAACTCAAAACAGTGTAAAAAACAATACTTTAGTGTTTGTAAGTTTTAAGAAGTGTTTTTCGGCTAAAATTTGTTTTGTTTATTTCAAAAAATCTCGGAAGGGTCAGTCTACACACACATAAAGTTTGGTGAGTTTAACTTTTATTTTGTGGAAGTTATTCAAATTTAAAGATAGGACCCTTATTTTGGCCCACCCTGTATATATATATTTGTTAATGAATATATATATATATATATTTGTTAATGAATATATATATGTATATACATGTGTATATATTTGTTAATGAATATATATATATATACATGTGTATATATTTGTTAATGAATATATATATATATACATGTGTATATATTTGTTAATGAATATATATATATATATATACATGTGTATATATTTGTTAATGAATATATATATATATATATATATACATGTGTATATATTTGTTAATGAATATATATATATATATATATATACATGTGTATATATTTGTTAATGAATATATATATATATATATACATGTGTATATATTTGTTAATGAATATATATATATATATATATATATATATATATATATATATATATATATATTATACTTCATTGTTGTATATGTTTATTTCCATATAACTATTGATTACCTACTGAAATATTCAAATATAAATGTTGGCTTTGTGTCAAACACAGATAACCAGATGGAATCTCTCCACTTGTGTGTACTCGTAAATATGCACTTCCATACGGATATTACAAGTAGAGGTCATAAATAAATTCCTCCTGGTATGTATATTTGCAATTTATGAAACCTTTTTCGTCTAGTTGCAATTTTGAAAAAAGATATCCAATTGGTGCAAGCCAAACACATTTTATATTAAAAAAAAACATTGTGAAGACATGAGACAAGTTGTTTTTCTTTGCTTTTTCCTCGCTTTTCATTACTGAGAAAATATTACCAGGAAGATTATTTTGATAATGGATAAAAACAAAACTATAAAAAAGGAATGCAGAAAACTCAAATATTTGTGTACATGATTGCAAGATTTTACTTAGGCGGAAATTACTTATAAAATTGCTCTGTAAATATCCTCACTTGGTCATATAAACAATTTAAATAATGCAATCAATATGAGCAGCCATCTTGGCAGTCCTATACACCATGGTAGCTTGATGTTACACGTTTTAGATGCGTCCAAGAATCTTTATAAGGGAATCTGTCTGTCAGTCTGTCACACTAAAGTTTGACTAAGAATTTTTGTTTGGATGTCACGCTGGAAATAGTAGTTTCTTTGGTCTGTCAGTGAAACTTCATGGAAGTGCATATTTATGAGTACACACACGTGCACATGTATGCAGAGTTTGAATTACCTACTAGACAACATCCTTAAGTGTTTTCGGTCTATCTGTACAAGGGTTTGTCAGGACAACCTGATATGAAGATACTTGCCTTACAAGTAAACCCTGACTAAATATTCAAAATAACATAGTATTCGCACAACAAATAAGATCCCCTCGACACGGCTATACACTGGCTCATATGAAGAATGGTGTAGCTTCTCCTAGTGATGTTACCTCAAGTAACAGCACTTAGCTGGATACTCCACCAGACTAGATGAATTCTTGTTCTGGAATCTGCTAAGACCAAGAAACCACAAGAAAGATATGCTATAACAAATTCAATTGGGGACAGAAAAAATTGTGTTCTTCACTTCTTTACAAACTCAACGTTTCAGAAGTAGAGGAGAATCTTGATTAAACACTCGGAAATCTATGAATCTCATATAGAAATCAAGTGTTAGTTACAAAAAGAGCCCCTTGATTTCTGAGAACTTACTGAAGTTAAATGAAAATCTGGTTATCTTAGTTTGACACAAGCAAACATATACGTCTACAGTGGTGGCCTGCCTTGTTTGGGGTGAACTATGTTTAAAAAATATATATTTGAATATTATTTCGGTAGGGAATCAATAGTTATGTAGAAAATAAATATATAAAACAATGAGGTATTATATATATATATATATATATATATAGAAGTTCGAAATGTTATTTGTTATGTATCCACACATCCTCCACTCTATAATAAAGACCAATGTGTATTTTTTTGAATATAAATATAAAAATAAATATATATCTGTCCCGTCACACAAAAGTTAGCAAGTAAAAAAAACTGCTGGACAAAACCATTTCAAGTGTTTAGGGGAAAACAGAAAACAAAAAACAATAACCAAGTCAGACAGCTTCCCCTACCATCTAAAATGAATTTGAAAAAAAAATCATTTACTCAATTTCCATAATGAGACGTTTTCTTTTCTTTTTTCCTTTTATCTTTCTATACCGATTGATACATTTTAAACTTTCCAGTTTCAGACGTTTTCTTTCTTAATATCTTTTTTAAATTCAACGATTTAGACAATATTTTATATGAATATGCATATTAGTGTGAACATTGGCGAAGCAATTTTTTTATAACATTTTCTATAGAGAGTGTACACTCGTCTATATTAGAGTCTCTGTGAGTCTGTCACGCTTAAGTTTGAAATAGCATTATCATCACATGTTGAATGGATGCATGTTAGGAATATGCCTTCTTGTTTTTTCTTCACAAATCAACTCCGGACAAGTTAATAAAGTTAAGAATGAATGCAATAAAAACAGACAGAAAATGTTACATTTCTTGCTTCATTTGATGAAATGTAATGAAAACAATGAACACCAAAACTCATTACAAAACACTTTTCAAAATTGTCTTATGTTTGGAAGAAGAAACTTAGAAATGTGAGCTATTTTTATAAGAAACGCAGAAGATTGAAATACTTTACTAAAAAACACAAAACATGTGCTATTTTGACAATAAAACCAGAAAAATGTGCTATTTTGACAATAAAACCAGAAAAATGTGCTATTTTGACAATAAAACCAGAAAAATGTGCTATTTTGATCAGAACCACAGAAAAGTGTGCTATTTTGATATCAAATTGAGAAATTAATGCTCTTTTATTAAGATTCCCATAAAAATGTACTGTTTTATGAAATGTGAAGTTGTAAATTCAATTTGTACTTCGGTTGTTTCTGAGTGGTTTATAAAGAAAAGTTTGATAATATAATTATTCTATTTTAAAATTTTATATTTATAGATTATACTTTGCCCCAATTATAATTTCATGTAATGTGTCGAAAAATTGGACGATTTCAATTTAAAAATTAATTCTTTCAAATAAGGATAGAAGATGGCAATAAAATATTTTGTGAGAAAATTTACTATATCCTGTCCCTAATGACATGTAAAGGAGATGGGGAAAACAAGGCGGTGGCTTAAGGCACTCAAATACAGAAAGACAATAAGATAGTAATTTTAATATTTTAGTACTAATGAAGTTTCAGAGCCTAAAAACACTGACATATATATATATATATATATATATATATATATATATATATATATATATATAATTTTTATTTCAATTATTTCATTTTGTATTTTCATGTTTAATTTTAATTTTAATTTTTATTATTTTATTATTTAATTTAATTTATTTTTATATATTTTATATTTTATTTTTTTAATTATAATTATTATTTTAATTTTATTTTTTTTATTTTATATTTTTAACTTATTCTTTTTTCTATTTTATTTCTATCATAATTTATATTCTATTGTTTTCTCTACCCCTCTGACAAAAGAGTTTGTATCTTTGATTGATTTATTGCATAATTTGAAAACGTAAATTCATGGAAAATATTGGATTATTTCTTCTGTATGTACCAGTGTTTTGGTTTGTGGGTGCCATTGTGTTCTTTCCCCTCCTATGCTGCTCAAATATCAACCGGTGGCTCTTTCTGTCAGTGGATATTTCTCTACAACAAGCTTTTACATTTTTTCTGTGACTTTCTGAAGACGTGTTGCTAAAGGTGCTGATAAAGAGACGTTTTGGATTAGCTTTATTAATTCATAAAATAAAATAAAGTATTTCCAAACTGATCGTACGCCATACTGGACTTGATGTTCTAATTCTTGGAACAATTGTAATGTTTTACTTCATTGAATGTTTATATATATATATATATATATATATATACACACACACACACACACACACACTAAGATTATACTTTTCTAAGGACGAGTAAAATTAATTTCCTGAACAAAACATTTTATGTCCTCTTAGACCACTTTTATATACCCTTACTAAGATTAAAATCAAGATATAATAATACTAAATCTTATGTCTAGAATACTTATTCAAATTTTGATAAAAATTCATTACATGATTTTGATTCTAGAAAATGTCTTAAGGGTTCTTAAAAAGAAATTAAAATTCTGGGAATATTACGTAATTAGTGTCTAATGACCATAGATTCAAATTCAATGGAAATCTGAAATATTTGAATTTTCGAGTGGGTGATTCTGCCCGTATTATGCCTCTGAAAAGCCCTTTAAAATATTAAAAAGAAACTGAAATTTGGAGTATATTTATTAGTTTATGTCTAATACCTATTTTTTAAATTTCAGAAAAATCTGAATTTTCACGAAAGGCTTCCATCTACTTTTACCCATTTGCATAAAAGTAAATGAAATTAAATATAGCTCACATTACGACCCCTTTGACCTAGAAATTGTCTTCAGAAATTCATAATGATCATTAATAAGTTTAGGATTGAATCATGTATATACAAATATATAAACATATACCTAACTTTATATAAATCATCATCATATTCGGTCTAACATCTGTCTGGCATGCACTGGTCGGTTTTTAGAAATTATTTTCAAAACTAACATATCTCTGACCAAGTCTTTATTTATCTCTATTTCTCTTAAGTCCACTCGTATCACTTCCTCCAATGTTTTCCTTGGCTTTTCTCAGTGAACTGACCCTGCTACCTCAGCTGTTCTAGATGAACGAAACCAAGAACTCCCATCGATTCTTTCAATGTGGCCATACCATCAAAATATCTTGTTCTGCACACATCTCACTATACTGTCACGATTTTATCTTCCTCTGACGTCATCAGATCTAAGCCTGTCTTTAATACTGACATTACATATCCATCGTATCATTTCTCTCCATGCCACACATGTCCGCAACCCTCACTGTGTAGGATTCACTACCATACATCATCACAATTTATACACATTCACGATAGACCCTTTCTTTGGACGACAGTTGCAACGCTCTGCTGGTTAGTAATGGCAAAGGTTCCCTGAATTTACTCCATCCACTCCCAAATTTTGCGATCATACTAGCACCTGCTTCACCCTGTGCTCCAATGGTATCACCAAGGGAAGAAAACTTCTGAACATCCTTAGTAGCTTCACCATCCAGATATACTTTCTCCACATTTTAGTTCTCATCCATCTTCATTGTCTTACACTCAAATAGCTTATTCTCTCTCCTCTATTCAACTGCACTTCTGTACTCAATGCTTACAAGTATCACAAAAGACTGAATTGCATCCGACTCCCTTTTCACAAACTGAGCAAGGGAACTTTACTCTTTCCAACACTGCAACCACTTTGGTCTTGGTAACATTTACTCTAACCTTTACTTTCCATAGCATCCCTCTACGTCTTTAACTTCACCAAACACTTGTTTGCCCATAGTGTATGTAACACCCACCAGACAACCTCTTTTGTCACTCTGTCAAAAGCTTTCTTCAGATCCAGAACAGCAAAATACAGATTATTTGTCTTAGTATAAATATAGCAGCAGTTGTACTTCGTCTGGCATAAAACCAGACCGCATTTTATCTATG
Organism: Sepiola atlantica; assembly: GCA_963556195.1. Taxonomy (NCBI): domain Eukaryota; kingdom Metazoa; phylum Mollusca; class Cephalopoda; order Sepiida; family Sepiolidae; genus Sepiola; species Sepiola atlantica. Next base: position 10,988,210 of record OY744530.1, on the reverse strand, counting down.
CTTATCTGACTTCTTATTTGCTGCTCAATTATTCTATCAATCACTTTCAGGACCTGATCCATCAACTTTAAGCTCATGTAATTATCTCTGTCTAGTGCTTCCTCTTTACCCTTGTAATCATTCACAATGGTATATATGTGTATGTATCTTGTTCCTTGTTCTGATGAAACTCGCATTTACACATGTAAGACTATTAAATAAATGGTTAATTTAGTCCACAGGGCTGGAAAAAAACAAAAAAAACAAAAACAAAATGAAACATAAGTACAGCATTCGAACCTGTGCCTCCAAAAGAGAAAAGTACTTAATACGGATGCAATAAATTTGTTTATATTTTTACTAGCAATGTAACCATAATTTCCTCAAAATTGCATTGCGCAAGTGAATGCAGTAAACTTGTTCTATGTTTAACATTGGAATTTATTTCTGACAGTATATTATGTATCACGCTGCTTTTTTGTTCTTAACTATATAACTAGATGGGATATCCATTTGTCTTAACTAAGAGTTTCTTTTGCCTGAATCATCTCCACAGGAGTATGACTGTCCCTAATGAGGACCTTATAATCTTATATGGTCTTCTCAAAATTACCTTCAGCAACTGACTATATCATTTCAAATGCTTCAAATAATATATCACATGACCAACTCAACCAATCAAACACTGCCTCATATTCTCCATCTCTACAAATCTACTCTCAGACCATGTATGAAGTACTGTTGTTATATTTGGGCTAGTGAACCTTTGTCCCATTAGAGGGTTCTTGCTAAGGTGCAGAAACGTATCTGTAATTTGATTGGCCCAACCCTTTCTTCTTCTCTGCACTTTTTCACAGACGTAATGTTGCTAGTCTCAGTCTTTTCTGTAAATACTATTATGGTATGTCTTCTTCAGAATTGTGTGATCTATCCCCTGCTCCCTTTATTCCAGCTCGTTTAACTCGTTGGTCTAGTGGTCTCCATCCATGAACTGTTTTGATACCTCATTATAATACAGCTTCTTATTCCAGTAGCTTCTTTCCAAGAACTCTCTTCTTGCTAACTGTTTCCCTCCTACCTATAGCCTTTTCAAGACTAAGGCAAATAGGCATCTCCTATCTTTGTGATAATCATCTTTCGTTCCTGTTAGCTCCTTACATAAAGTGGCTTCATGCCTTGACTGGAACGATTTCCATAAAAAAAATTTTTTTTGAAATATAGAAACCCTATTACTCATATATAATAAACCGCAGAAACCTGCCAAACTACCTTTAATTTCAAAAACATTAGATTGGCAATATTAATATGCAACACTTCTTTGAATGTATTGTGTCGTAACAGTGATTTGAAGTTGATTATTTAGGTATTGTGTAAGCTGTTGTTTCCTACGTCCTTAAATCTACTTAATTAGTTATTTTGGTTAGTTGCCTGTTTTGTTTTACAGCATATTAACCTTTTAAATCATTTTTGTTTTACTATTGCGACCCCACTTACTAAGGTCAAGAGCCACTTGAGGATAAGTGTTAATGAGAAGGAATGATTGTCAGCCGAAAGATGAAAAGCAATGCATGGTATGAACTTAGTTTGATTACTAAGAGGCAGTTTATGTTAAGTATTTGTTGACAGTGGATTTGTGTTGTAATCTGCAGATAAGGTGTTCCACAGATGGGAATTCTTTGCAAAGAAACTCTGTCCATGGAAATTCTGCTTGACACTAGTAGGAACATTGAGGAAGAAAGGAAAGTCTTTTTTGTTGTGAAGGTAGACAAGTTTTTACTGTGAATGTCTTATAAGGAGGAACCAGAGATTGGAGCGCAGTCGAGCACCTTCCATTGAAATAAGGATAGAGTAGAGAGAAACTAGCAACGCCTCTTCTATAGGGAAAGGGTTGTAGGGAAGAGAAAAGATAATTCCTGACTAGATTTTGGAGTCGATTTTGTATTGTTATGGTTGGAAACAGTGGCACCTCCTCAGATGTGGCAGCAGTACTCCATCTTAGGAGATATGTTGAATCACGTTATTTGAGTCTAGTTTTCTATGCTTTGCGATCTTAATTGATGGTATACATTCATTTCACTACCATTTTACTGATGCCAATTTGTGTTAGTACGAATGTCTATTAATAGCAATTAAAAATTAGGTCTTTATATTTTTCTGTTTAAACCCACTGTTTTTAGGAAAGACATGATGGTATAATTTTAGTTGCTTTAAACATTTTCTACATGTTGCTGGTAATATAAAAACTTTCTCTAATAGAGGTCAGATCGATGCACTCAGTGAGAATATGTTTGACCGTGTATACAGTCTGACATGCATGACATATTGGTTGCTGTTCTGCTTTATGTAAGTGGGAATGTTTTATTCTTGTGTGACCAATAAGAAGTCTGCATCATATCACATCCGCTTTTACAGCTTTCCTGAAGTTATGTTTCCCATTCTCTGAATGTAGTATAATTTCCACTACTTTATTATGTTTATTGCTGTTCCAACAAGATTGTATTAGTTGCAGCACATATTTATTTTCACTTTATAGTCTATGTGGGATTTTACATTTTTTTCAGAATAGACATTTTTTATACTAATGGGTCAGTGCTTATGAAGGCCCAGAGGTCACCCAAGGATAAGGGTTAAATAGATTGTTTGTTGGATGATGAACGCCAACATGAGAGGATTGGAAACAATAAGTGGAATAGATTACTTAAGTAAAATTGATTATCCAAAAGGACAGCTCAACAAGTATTTGTTTGCATTAGATTTGAAGACGACAATGTTGTAGTCGGTTGGGAAGCAGCCTCGTGGTATTTGTTCTACAGACGGGATGTTCTCAGAAAGAAGCTCTGTTTATGGAAGTTCTGTTTGGTTTTTGGTACAGAGAGAGAGAAAGGAAAGTTTTTTGTTGTGGTTGTAGCTAGATGAGTTCTTATTGTAAAGGTTTTACGGGGGGGGGGGGGGATTGGAACTCAGTCGAACACCTATCATGCACATAACGATACAGTGGAACAAAGCTAGAAACATTTCTTCCGTGTGAAAGAGGCTGTAGTGAAGAGAAAAGATCATCTCCCACTAAATTGCGAAGTTGGTTTTGTATTTTGTCAAGATAAAAAAGAGTGCCTCGAGTGGAACCTCCCGAGATATGACAGCAGTCCTTCATATTATGACTGATCTGCCTGTTATACAGCTAAACGATTGCATCAGAAGTGAGATACTTTCTGGATGGTAGAATGTTCCAACCATTTTTTCAGCAACCTTAGCAACATATTTACTGTAGGTCTTCGATTTCAGGTCTGGAGTGAAAGTCAGTCCTAGGAATATATCAGAGAAGCGTGTTCCTTAAGGAGAGAGACATTCATCTCAACTGGGGAGAAATGAGGACCCAAGCATTGGTGGTGAACAGAAAGAAGCTTAATTTTAGGGGCCTTAAAAGTAACAAGCCACTTTTCCCCCATTGCATCATGAATTTTAAGTTGGAAGAGAGAGAGAGAGAGAGAGGGAAATGGAGGGAGTGTCAGGAAGATATTCTTCATCAATGATTTACAGAGTGCTGTCATAGATAGTTGTGTCATCTGCATAGGTTTCAACAAGTCATCTCAGAATATGATTTGTAAGATCATTTATGAAGATCAGGAAGATGGTATGGCCCAGAATGAATCCTTGAGGCATGCCATCTTGCAGCATTATCTGCATGATCGTTTCTGCTGATTCCAGTATCACTTTTAACTCAATATATCTGTATATAATTATTATTTGAAAACTTTCCGAATTTTCATAGTATTGTTATTATTAATGGATTATCAAATTTCTTGACTTTAAATGATGTCATTATCTATAACGATTCAGGAAAGATAATGAACTGATTATTCATTGATTTTGAGATGACGTTTGGCATCAACTTTTAAATTATTTAAACATTTTCATTTAATAGAATAGCACACTTTTATAAGTTTATTATCAAATTAAAAATTGTCAAAATAAGCTGTTCACGGAATTTAAGTGCATGTGAAACAAAAATATACAACAATCAAAAACAATTGTATGTAGAAATATAACATAGATCGCTCTAAATTAACAATACACACTATCAATGTTAAATATTACAGTAGGTAAGTTGGCTGGTAGATAAATTAGCTAGTTCATAGTAACGATTAGGCCGGATGTGCTGTAAACAAAAAGGTTAGTGGTAATTTAAGGGTTAAGCCTGCTGTACTGCGAGAAAAGGAAGTCGAAGATGTGTGGATGGAAGTAATGCCACACAAACGACAGAGTTGTGGGCGAAGCCTAACTCTGTCTTAGCAGAAGCATCACTGAGACCACACATTATTTATGCTCGAATCAGCTACATGATAATTAAAGATAGCAACAAATGGACACATGCCCGCATGAACGATGCCGGTGGCTTTAAGGAAGGTTTTATTTCATTTTTTTAAGTATTAATGAATAGAAAATGATTATGGCACGAAAGGCTGAAAAGTATATCGGCCAAAATGTAGTAGAAATACAAATATTATCGTTGATAGAACAATAGTAAACAAAACAAAACAATGTGAATAACTTCTCATCCCAATAATTCAGACAAAAAGTTAAAGACTTGGTTAAGAACCATCTTTTCTGTGTATAAGACTTGGGTTTAATACGACCCCATCACTAAGATACTGTTTAGTTATAAGGGGAAGCAACTCCACCAATCCTTCAGTCATTTCATCGATTACTGTCCACTTCTGGCTAGGTTATTGTTTGCTGTCAGAGATTGTCCTAAAAATGTATACATTTTTTAACAGCTGATAACTCACTAAATTTCTATTTCATTTCAGACTCTAATAATTTGGAAGAATGATGGCAGACTTACAAAAAAAGAAAAGGTATTTCTAAATTGCTACCATAATAAAACCAGTACAATTTCGTGCTCAGAGTCAGTTCCAGTATTTCACGGTGCTTCACTTTGTTCCCTCCATCAATGGAACAACCGACCTTCACTTCATTAGCTCACTGACCCCAAATATCTCATTTTAAAGAGTAGTTAAGTATACTTTGTTCTTCCCTGTTGATCACACCGATGTTGAACTTTTCACACAGCAACTATTACTAAGCTTTTCACACTTACATGCTACTGTGGACAGTCACACATATGCCCTATTATAGATAGCTATATTTACACCCTGCTATAGACAGCCAGACACACATATCACATCAACTGCACTCAAACTTAACTAGAAACTTTTATCATCATACATATTTCATCTCAAAATATTTTCCTACTTTCTTCCAAGATTATAAGTGTATTCTGTATATTTAAATATATATAAAACTTTTGTATTACTTATATCTGCTTTTCATATTTACTTATTTCTTGTCTATTTAATTAAGAAATTGTAAAAACGTGTACCTGTGCATGTTATGCTCCCCTTTTGCTATTAATTTTCCTTCTGTATTACTTGCATACCATGCTAGTAGATACAGTAGCCGAAGAGAGATAGTGAACAGCCAACCACCAAAGTTTCCCAATGATTAATTATAAGAATTTTAATTCCTGACACGAATGTCTACGGATAATGAAGTTAAATTAATCACCATAAATAGGTGTGTACAGTTCAAATATCAGCATTGAAAATATAATCAGCAAATCAAATTGGAATTAACATTAAAGGTGTCGGACCAAGTGTAAATTCACACCCTATTTACATTGGCATCTGAAAGAGATGGATTTAGCATGACTCTATATTTGAAGTCACTAAAATGTTATGTCTTTCCAAAGATAAACCATATTAGTATTATTCGGACTACTGTTCTCATTTTGGATGTTATTCTCACAACGTTTCGGCCTATGTAACCTCCGACCATCTTCAGGTGCATCTTCCCGAACTCGAGAATTGGTACAGAATTTTGAATGGAATCCTTTATTTAATCCACTTGCTCTCATTCTATTAGCCGTGGACGGGTAGAAGTCTTAAGTAATTCGCAATTGTAATCTTAGTATCGCCTGCACTGAGAATTGAACTTTCAACCTCCAGAAGACTGTCACTTAAAACTGATTATGACTTAACACTTATATCCGTTGCGCTAAATGAATATATAGCTCATTATATTCTAATTTTTTTTAGGTTTTTAAATAAATTTTATAAATTTACTATTTAAATACCTAGAAATATATTTATCGAGTACCCTTAATTAAAATAAAAAGATAGATATGACCAAGATTTAAATCTAACTGATACACACACAGACCCTCTGCTACTCATAAACGTAATTAGTTAAAAGTTAACAGAATTAAGAAAAATACAAGGACCCCACATGATCCCATACAGGTACCACCACATATATTAAGGAGATAGCAAGCCTATAATGGCCAACCCGCTTGATTTGATACACCTTAGAACTGCATTTTTTCATTGAAAAGGATAACCCCCTCCTCTATTAAACATGAAATGCTCTCTTAGCTAATAAACTACAATTATAACAAGAGCTTTATATTAAGATTAAGCACACACCCCCAAAGAAAATATAAATATAACACATAAACCCTTTAATAACAGTAATACACTCCCACTTAATAAATTAATAACAGTGGCCACACCAGAATTAAACCAACTCACTGATCAATAAATTACACTACACACCATCACCCCATAATATTAATTCGTCATAGAAACAGAAAAACCACACAAAATTCGTAATCAACAATTGAATTACGATTAGAGCCCATATAACCATATAGCCTACCACCCCTAAACTCGGTACTTTCCCCAAAAGAGACACTTAAACGAATCTATCAGACAATGAAACAGGTGTTCGTCAAATTCCATTTTTCGAACTGTTTTCATTTTGTGAGTCGCCTAAGATTTGCGATGGATTGTAAGAGCCTTTTCTTAACAGTAAAGATTTATCCATGTCAATGAAACCATGTTACATCACTGTAATATTTAATGCATAATTTTTAAATAAATAATTTGTATATATATATATAATTTTTATAAAAGTAAATATAAAAAGTTTTGGGTGTTTTTAATGGAAAATCATTTTTCTGAGATCAAGTTAAATTGAAAATATGTGTTTTGATTTACGTTTGGGATGGTGTAGTCTTTGACTATTTTGTTTTTGCTTTCTATGGCATGCTAATCATCGTTGGATCATTTGATATGCAAATTGTACATGTTTTTGTATATGAGTAATTTGAACTTTTGCAAAGATTTTTTTTACAAACAGAACCCGGTCGTTTTAAATGGTCACCTATTTAGAATTGGCCAGGCTCAACATCTTTTAACTTCAGAAATCTAATGCAGACTGGGGTGTCAATGTGACTATAGCCGTATCTCAATTTTCAGAAACAGAATTATAACTAACATAGCCTTGATCAGGATATTGATCTCAATTCTATCGTTATTTCCATGGAAGGTGTTCGACTGATACCTTCTTCTATGATATTCTGCAGCTAGAACTCGTCTTACAAAAACAACAATAAGGCAAAATTTCCATGGACTGACTTCTTTGCAAGGGCTTCCCGCCTGTGGAACTCATTACCGCATGATTGCTTCTCTTAGTCATTTTCAAATCCAATGTCAACAAATTTGTCATAAACCGCCACATAAGTAATCAAATGCAGTTCATAATTTTGATGTTTGTACTTCCATAGTGATCCTCATCTTCTAACTGACAATCATTCTGTCTCATTAACATTTAGCTCTTGACCTTGATATGTGCTGACACAATATTAAAAACAAAATTGAATCTTCATGTTTAATCAAATAAGGGAGCTAACTCTGACTTTTAAACTATACACAACATTTTTTAGTTTAAACAAGTGCCAGAATTAACTTAACAATCGTCTTCCTCAGTGTCATTAATGTTTTAGTATTTTTTATTTTTTTTTGGAGAATATGACATGATGTATTTTGTGAAAAGTTACTTTGTTTCTGTTACAAAATCTCCTTTCTAATAAGACAGATAAATTAAATTATCAACTGAACATTTTCTTGACTTGAACCTTCAACATTCTGTTGAACGTTTTAAGGATCCAATCTGGTTGAATACCACGAACAAATTCAATTATATTTTCACGTGTGAACATTGTAATTACATTAAACTTTAAAAAAATATTAAAGATTTGCAAAAATGTTGCTCACATCTGTAATTTGGAATTTATAAGAAAGATTCCAATGATTTGACAAAATGGTAAAAAAATATAGTTTGGTTGGGTTTTATGAAAATTATTATGAAATCAGAACCGTCATTTTCTTCTGATAAAAGAAAAGAAAATCTTATTCAATAATATTATAGCTATTTGACTATCGTGCATTTCTTATTCGCAAAATATGTGATTATAGATTTTAAAATTCCTCGTATATATCATTTCATGTGAACGAAAATTGTTGTTCGTAATCTATATGATTCTAAAATTCGGTTATCGTTATTGAATTATTTTGTTTGTTTAATTAGCAGTTTAGAGAATTGAAAGATAAGTGACACTGCAAGAGTAATATTGGGTTATTTCCCTTTTTAGATTGGCAGTTTAGAGAAGGTGAAAGAATTTGTATAAAAACGGTTATCTGCTAAATGGGGGCGATTTTGAGAGGAGGAGACAAGACGGATAAGTAACATTCAATAAAAGCAGCAAAGCTTGGTTGGTGTATCATGCAGATGAAGTTGAAACCCTTCTCTCTTCAGCAGAGAAAACTTTTGAGAGATGGAAAATAGTCAAGTAGCAGACATAGTGCAAAACCAAAAGTTTCTTATTTTTATATGACACTAATTACAAAATATATCACAATATTTATTAGAATTTGTCCCAAATTATAATACAAACAGAATGAAACAAGTTTGATGAAAATTGCAATATTTTTTCCAAGTATATATAAACTTATTTCTTCGATAATTTATTTCATCACGGAATCTTTGGACCGAACTTTTGGTCTGATAAAGAAAGGAAATAAATTATCACCTAACATAGCGATTTGAATTTTTTTCTTCATCTCTATTTATATGAAGTATGTCTATATGTTTATATTTTTCTAAATATTTGATTAAGTCCTAAACCAATTAAATGATCATTGTGAATTTTGGAACACAGCTGCTATGCGTAAAGGTGGGTAATGTGGGCTATATTTAGTTTAGTTTTTTGCAAAAAAAAGCAACGAGAGAGGAGGAAGTTCTTTTGTGAAAATTAAGGTACCTTCGATTTTTGTGAAATTTTAACAATAGATATTGGACATATTCCCCAAACTTCAGTTTCTTTGTAGTATTTTGAAGAGTTTTTAGAGAGATAATATGGGTACAACTTCCTATTTAAAAATTCCAATATTTCTGAATTGCATTCAATTTGATCCCTAGTCATTAGACACCAATTAAACAAGATTTCCTGAATTACAATTTTTTCTTAAGACCCTTAAGCATTAAAATGTTTGATATTTTCTTGAATGGAAGTCATGTAGTGGATTTTGATAATAATTGGAGTAAGGATTCTAAACATAATGGTTAGTAATATTACATACTGATTTTAATCTTCGTATGGGTACATCAAAGTGGTGCAAAACTGTTATGTTCATGGAATTAATTTTACCCGTTCTGGGATGGGTATTCTTCCAGTTATATATATAACCTGGTCATCACCCCATCCCAGGTCAGAGACATCATAAAAAACCTTGACACCTCCAAAGTTTGAGGGCCTGATCTTATACCTGTAATAGTAATAAAGAAATGCTTTGCTGAACTGGCCCGTCCTCTCCAAACTCTACAATAAATGCCTAGCTGAATCTTGCTTCTCCGATAGCTGAAAAATTGCCTCTGTGGTACCAGTCTACAAGAATTCTGAGAATAGAACCGATCCTCTGAACTACCACCCAATCAGTCTACTGCCGATCTTTGCTAAAATCTTTGAATCCTTAATCAATCTAGCTATAGTACGGAACTTAGTTAATACTAAACTTCTTTCTGACCGCCAGTATGGATTTAGACAAGCCCGATCTACTGCAGACATCCTAACGGTCATCTCAGAACGCATGTATCATACACTCGACAAGGCAGGTGAGGCTAGGGCAGTATCGCTTGATATATCCAAGGCCTTTGACAAGGTTTGGATTGAAGGGCTTCCCCTGAAAATACACTCATACGGTATTACTGGGCAATTAGTCAATATAATTAGATCCTTCCTAACCAAAAGAAAAATCCAGGTTGTCCTCGATGGCTGTTCATCTAAGCAACATGACATAAATGCTGGTGTACCCCAGGGATCTATTCTTGGACCTTTATTGTTCCTGATCTATATAAACGATCTCCCTGATGACATAGAGTCTGAGATTGGTTTATTTGCTGACGACACCACACTTTACTCTCACCATGTTGGCAAAACAGACGCTATCATATCCGATGCAATGGCTGAATCCTTAGAAAATGACCTCCAGGCTGTAGTGGATTGAGGTCATAAATGGTTGGTAACTTTTAATGCCGCAAAGACAAAGCTCCTTTCCTTCAATAACTATAAGAAGCCTCTCCAACCACCGATTGTCATGGCAAATAGCACCCTACCTGAGAGTTCATCTTTCAAACTCCTAGGTCTAACCTTCACAGGTAACATGAATTGGAACAAATATATTGAGGACATTGCCAAGGCTGCCGCAAAGAAGGTTGGCTTCCTCTACCGTGCTAGTAAACTCCTCTCACCTGACATTATCCTGTATCTCTACAAAGCCACCATCCGCCCATGCATGGAGTATTGTTGCCACGTGGGCTGGTTCATCATCTACTACTCTCTCCCACCTTGACAAGGTCCAAAAAAGAGTCGCCAACCTAATAGGTCCCTCACTGTCAACCAAGCTCCAACCTCTGTCCCATCGCCGCAATGTGACATCCTTGTGCTTGTTTTACAAATACTTCAATGGATTATGCTCCGATGAATTGGCTACTCTGGTGCCCCCTCGACGTAAATTCACTAGACCTACTCGACAATCAACTAAATCCCATCCATTCATTGTGGCGGCCCCCAGATGCCGGAGAGCTTTCCACTCAAATAGCTTCTTTCCTCGTGCTGTTGGCCTCTGGAACTCCCTCCCTGCCCCCTGTTTTCCCGACAGTACTGACATGCATAAATTTAAAGTTAATGTAAACAGACATCTCGCTGCACAGATCCCAGTTCAGGTTGAACCCCCCCGCCCAACCTTCTCCCCTCTTCTTTCTTTTCAGTAGCCCCTTACGTCTACAGTGGTGGCCTACATTGTTTGGGGGTGAACTACGTTAAAAAAAAAATTTTTTTTAAATATATATATATATATATATATATATATATATATATATATATATATATATATATATATATATATATATTATTTAAACAAAGAAAGTACATATATGGCGTTATAATTTCTTCTACAATTAGTGTTGAGTTTGTTAGCACAACGGAAATGGAGTTTGGCTTCTGATCGCATTTGAATGTGACTGGCTGTTCGGATTTCGAATCTCAGTGTAGATACACTGATAAGTAGTAGATGGCAAAACAGTTGTTTATAGATGACATATATATATATATATATATATATATATATATATATATATATATATATATATATATATATATATATGTATATATATATGTATATATACATACACATAAGAGAGTAATGTAGTTTGTTTGAAGCAAATATATATACATTTAGGCAGCATTTTCTCATTTATGCAAACATTGTTAAAAATAACAAATTTTTATTTTTAATTATACCTTTTTTATTTTTTCAATTTTTCTGATGGTCTTTTTTGTATTAAAGTCAAAAAAATTAATAAATGTTCCATTTAATCAAAATTGGAACGACTTCTAGATAAAAGGTTTAGTAGCATTTTATTTTAATCTTCATAAGGGGACATATAAGTTGTGCAAAGCTGTTCTGTTTATGAAATTAATTTTACCTATCCTGGGATGGGGATTCCTCTAGTTCCCGATAAAGCAGGACAGTCAAAGAGTTTTGAAGGGCTTCCTGGTACTGATTACCAACAAAGAACTTTACATTTGCCCATTGTTCAGATAATTAGGTTTGTTCGATGTCCCTTACCAAAACTATCACTGGATAAAAGCTTATTAACAATTTGAATTTCCTTTGGCTTCTTTGATGAAAGAAAACGAATCCTATCATTAATCAATGCTCTTCTCTCTTTGTTAGCACACATCATTATACGTGCCCTATGTAACATCGAAAAGATACGATTGTTCTGTCATAGTCATCACAACATTAAAGGCTATGAAAAGTAGAGTTGGTAAATATTAGATATTCGATAGCTGCACTTAAACAACTCTAAATATTTTAACTTATGGGTTAATGGATGGGGTGAGAGAATGTCAGAACAAGGGTATAAATCAAAGATTAACTCATCAATTTTAACATCTCCTATGTCAGGTATTTAATGTCAAAACTTTGAAAGCACTACAGTGAGTGTATATGTTGACCTCTTTTCAGCTCCGAGAAACAATGGATACCCCTTGTAAGCGTGTCTGCATGGGGAGGCTATATGAAATCAGGGTTGCGTAATCCCCAAATGCACCTCTCCTGAAATGGCACTGTTTTAGTCCAATGGCAAGGGGAAGTTCAGGATGGCTAAAAAATAGTGTCGAGATAAGCAGATAAAGACTAGTGCTATTTTGGACTAGTTGTGTGAGAGTCTAGTCTACTCTAATATTTAATCTTTTGCTAAAGAGAGAATATATGGATTCATACCTTTTCCAAATTATTAGTGAAAGTGATGTGATTGCCTCAACAGAACTCGAACTCAGCATGGCAAGCCAACTGTCTACACCACTTTAATTGTATATATATATATATATATATATATACATACTAGATGGAATTCCAATTACAGGGTGAGTCTACACACTTTGAATCTTTCCTAAGTACAAACAATCGGACACTAAAATACTCGAAAGCAACAAAAATCAAGCACAAGCACAACCACAGCACAGTGGGCTGGGAGGATGAAATTTTGGAAAAATATCAATATCTTGGGCAAAAATGATCCCCTTACAATGGTTGAGGGCTCGTTGGAAGCGCATTACTGAGCTTATTACAGAAATAAGAGAGAAAAAAAAAATATTTGGTCTGGGGCCAAATAACCATATTTGGGCATAATGGGCCAAAATCAATTTTTTGGATATATCATGGCTTTAAATAATCCCCTGATATTAGTTAAGGGCTCGTTGGAAGCATATTACCGAGCTGATTACAAATTTGAAAGAAAATTTTCAAAATTCAAATTTTTGAGGGGTGTGGGGCCGAAAAACCATATTTGGGCATAATGGTCCAAAATCACGTTTTTAGATATATTACGACTTTAAGTAATCCCCTAGTATTGGTTGAGGGCTCATTGGAAGCGTATTACTTAGCTGATTACAAATATGGAAGAAAAATTTCACAATATTGATTTTTGAGGGCTCTGGGACTGAAAAACCATATTTGGGCATATTGCGCCGAAATCACGATTGTAGATATATTATGGCTTAAAATAATCCTCGGAGAGTGATTGAGGGCTTGTTAGAAGCGTATTTCTCAGGTTATTACTATCTTGAACAGAAAATTCCTAAATGATAATTTCTGGAGGGTAATGGGGTCAAAATAACGATAACCTGTTAAGGCATTAAAGACGGGATCAGATATAATTTTCCCCTGAGAATGGATTGGAGCCCGTTGGATGCATATGATAAAGCAGATATAGTCACTGACAATGATTTTCATAAATTTATCAAGCAGTAGGGATAAACTTTCAGCAACAGAGCTTCTCAAACAGAGCATCATCATTAATCAGAGGCCCAAAGAGTGGGTGGGCAATCTTGCAGTAACGTGTTGAATGCCCGTATTCAATGCAATGTTTACAGAACGGCTGTGCTTGTAGACGAATATGATTTATCTTTGGGTCCGAACCTAACCACAACCGGTTAATCACATCGTCCAAATTATCTGCTTGCGAGGTTTTGCGAGCCAACTTGAGACGGATGGATCGAAGAATTTTGTTGTTGGCCTCCAACCCAGATTCATCAAAACATTTAAGGCCATGACAATCGTTCATCTCGATGAGCTCCCATGAGTGAGTCAGCAGTTTGTGTAGAGTGGGAGGAACACTGATCCACATCAGATCCATATGGTGAGGGAATTTCTTCTTTGGTCTGGTGGGTGTGGGTTAGCTTTCCAGATACAATAAGTAAAGGGTGGTAGAAACCTTCTTGTATTCCTGGACGTCAATGTTCTGAGAGGACGAAAACAAACGAAGGATGACGGAGAGATACTGCCCGATCTGTGTCATAGTGTGTTGAAATCGAGCTGATAGCATCTGGATGACAACGTCTCTACCACCATGACGTAGAATAGTTCGTGTAGTGTTGCCAGTTGTCGACGTTCCACCTTTACCAGTTGTATCAGGGAAATCCAAGCGCTCACCTAAGACTTCATTCAGCTTAGTCTGAATTTCCTTTTTGGCAGCCACAAGGAATTGATGGTAGCGGGAGGTATTTGACTCTGTCCACTCGAAGACCTCGGCCTTCAGATGCACCGCTGTCTTCATGTAGTGGTCAAACGTTCGGAGCAGTGCATGCAGGACTTGAACGGAGATAACTTCATGGTTTGGTATTGGCTTGTTTGTCAAACCTTTACGTGTCATAGCCGTTACGCTGTTTGACAATCTCATCGCCATCATCAATCACATTCTCGAAAATGGAGTGCAAGTCAGCAACCGTTCGCGTGATCGCGAATCCGGTTCACACACAACATCTGGATCATGGCAGTCAGCTCTGGAATGGTCACACAAGTCACAATATGCCCCACCAAGACCCAAATACAAATTAGCAGCTTTCAAGTCCATCATTTTTGTTAAATTGCAACAAATGTGTTGATTTTGGGATAAATCTGGTAGCATTTTTGGATTTCTCAGCCTTAAGAGCTTTCCCATGAGACATTTTAGCATCAGAGCATTATCTGATCTCAAAATATTTAAGAAATGGTCAATCGCAACGGGCGTGCATCAGATTTCTGAGAATTGGCTTCTGTGGAGAATTCTCTTTATTTTGGATTGCCACAAGTCAGAATTCTCAATATGTGGATTTTTAGAGACATATGTATCTATATTTTCAGAAAATGTAAACTGGAGAAAATCTGGCTTGTGGCATTTTGAGATTTTCACCGTTATGTATCAAATTTTAAAGCGAAAAATACGTAAATTTTAAGGATTTTGAACAAAAATTAGCAAAAAATTTTGACCAAAAACTAATTTCTCTTGTAATTGGGGATCTGACATTAAATGATTTTATTATATTCAGTTAACTTGGGCCAATACTGGATAAATGCGAAAAAATTACCTTATTTGGGCTACTTTTATTCATTTTACAAGCATATTTAGTAAGTTGGTGGAAAAAACACTTGTCTTGAAACCGATGAGATAATGATATTGTGAAATCGCGAAATCTGAGATGTTCAAATGTTCACCATTTTTCTTGTAGGATTCCGTTTGACTTACTTTTCTTTTTTTTAAACTGAATTTTTTCTCTGCTTTTTGAAACATTTAGAGCCATAAATGCTTGAGTAAAGTTCATTTTTGGCAATTTCCATGTCCCAGCCCACTGTGCACAGTTAGTATATATATCTTACATATAATACTTTTCAGTAATATTTCAATTGGCCATTGATATCTGTAGTTTCAGGATATGGGAAATCTTGCCCGTTGTCTAAGTTTAGACCACTGACTGACAAATAGAGGACACGTGGTATTCTTCAGTATAATATCAATGGTTAATCGAAATATTACTGTATCGTATCATATGTCAAAAAATATATTACGCTCTTACTAAGGTAATTTAACTGTCTGATTTTATTTTTTTATACAGAATTATATATATATATATATATACCAGTTATAATATCCATCTAAGCCTTACTAATAATGAAACATGTATCTATGTATAAAATATGTATATGTAAACACACTTAGAAACTATAGTAAGTGCAAATGATTAGACACCAGCATACTTCAAAACAATCGGAAACATATTGTTATGGTAACAATTGCATGAAAGCACAGATTACACAACTGAAGTTATGATCTGCAAAAATCTTAAATTTTTTAGATTTAAGCTCCCATTAGGAAAAAAATTATCTGAAAGTGATAGAATTGAATTGATATCATTTAAGGTGGATTGATCATCCTCTTTCTTTTGTGTAAGAAGTCAAGCCCCCCCAAAAGAGGTCAAGCCTAAAAAAAGAGTGATGCCATCTACAAGGCACTGTTCGGCAGAAAATTGCATGAATTGAGCTTGCACTACTTCGTCTTTTTTCTTTGATTCATTTAACGTCACTTTTCCCTTGTTCAAGAGTCAGATGTTTTCTGATATTACGCAAGCCCACTCTCCAATTCTCACTGTTCAGCGGGTCAACTGTCTTCAAATTCCACTCTGTGTGGTCTTTTCTAATCACTTGCTTCCAATTTTTTTCTGGGCCAGCCAACCTTCCTGCGCTTAAAGACATCAATGCTTCTGTAACAGTTTATCCAGAAAGTTTAACATTCCACATGACCATACCACCATAATCGATTCATCCTTAGGATAACCTGTTTGATGGTAAAATTTAGCACTTTCAGCAAATCCTCTGACTTTATCTGTTAAATTTGGTCAGATTTCACATTGCAGATTCATCCAATCATGGATCTGTCATTGCACTGCAGTTGGATGAGAGAAGGTTTGGTGAGGACTCAGTATTCACTGCTATACATCAGTATGCTCATGACACAGCTTCTGTACAACTTAATCCGGATGCAGAGAGAGACAGCCCATGATGTTATCAGAGGCAACAACTCACGAAATTTCGCCCAAGCTGCCTTCACTCTTGTGGTCGTACTGAGTTCATATCCACCACCTGCACTCAGCATATCTCATAGATAGCAAAAAGAGTCCAGGGTGTTGCTATCTAGTACCATTTCTTTAATTTTGTTTGTAGAGTTAAACCCGAAAAGAGTATCTTAACATAAAAATTTGCTCAAATTTTGATAATCTATTGAATGTCGTTTTATGCAAGTATGGTTTAAATCTCATTAAAATCTCCGGTAAATAAATGTTTAAGTCAGGGAATGGTTTTTTTAAAAGAAAAAAACGATAAATATTATCCCCTTAGGACATTCATAGAGAGCGAGTGATTCATATTAAATTTTTGTCATGTAGATCTAATATTTTTTTACATGCTGGCATGTGTTGAACCGCGTTTAGTAATGGACTTCCAAACAAACCTATCTCTGGTCAAGTCTTTATTGTTTTTTTTCTCAAATCATTCCTTATCACTTCCTCCCATCTTTTCCTTAGCTTTCCCTTGTCAACTGACCCAGCTATATTTCCACTCTTTTAATGTAACCAAATGAACGAACTGTTCTGTTCTGCATACATCTCCCGATACTATCCAGATTTAATCTTCCTCTGAGGTCATCAGATCTAAGCCTTTATTTAAGACTCACATTGCACAGCCATCGTATTATTCTTAAAACATTTATCTCCGGGTAACACAAAAAAGACACAGGTCTTCCATATAAATGAGTACAAGCAGACCTACTTAGCATTGATCATGCATTATATAAAAATAATAAGACAACACTGAACACTATTCATGAACATGTTCCGTTAGTCATTTAAATAAATGTATTGCCTGCATAGCATATCAAATTAACAATGGCTGACGATGAGAATATAATGTTTAATCTATATCAAATACAAATCGAAGAATAATCAACAGTTGATCAACATTTATGTAAAAATGACAAAATTAATCAATTAATATTAATTATCGCAGTGATATTAAGTGTTCATATTTCTTGTATTAATTTATAAAAAGTTTAATAAAAAGCAATTCAATTAGAAAGGAAATAATTAAATGGTCCAGAAGTCAAGGTCCAGTGTTTAGATTAAAAATTGATCAACACCATGGTGGGTATGTTAGTCCGAAATTTTAGTACAAGGACATTAGTGCCCCTGACATTGAATTGACATACTCAGGCTAATTAATTTGCAAAATTCTTTTCAAAAGGACATCTCATTAATTCACTAGTCGTTATTATTGTTTTATAATTCAATGACTGTTTTTATTTTATTATTACAGAGTTCTATTCATACAATTTTTTATATCATGGATAGAAAATTAGCATTTTGGGTGAAAATTACAATTTCACTCATTTCAGGTCAATTTACTTTAAAAGGTTGTGATCAAGTTCGACATCCTATATTATAAACAAAGCCCCCTTCTTAACAAAAACACAATTAAACAAAACATCAGTTATTATTCTTTGCCCCTCCCCTCACACTAATTTGATTATAAAATTTAATTCAACCATACTGCATTTCGATTCATTCGTACACAAGTCAGCCATTTTATTTATTTTTTGTTAAATTGTAAACTACAAACATACCATCAAACCTCAAACACACAAAAATGTCAGTGATTATCAATCCCATCCCCTAAATTTATTTCAGTACAAAATTCGATTCCACGATAATTCATTTCGGTTCATTTGTACACTAATCAGTCATTTTATTCTTTTGTTTAATTGTAAAAGCCCCCAACCACCACAAAAAAAACATACATCGCGCCCAAGCAAAGAAGTCAGTGAGTAGCCCCCCCCCCCCGCCCCCCCCCAAAAAATAACTTTTGACGAATATTTTTTTATCATAGATAAACGCTTAGAATTTTGGATGAAAAGAGTCTTATCACTCTTTTCTGGTCAATTTACTTCTGGGGTCTGCGATTCTTGGTTTCTTCATTTTTCCCGGGCAACGCCATGACATGAGTTCCACCAGTTATAAACAAATGTATTCGTCATATCAGGTTATTATTTTGAATGGTCTTCAAAAATGAAATCCGGACATTTATTCTGTGTCTCCCAGTAAATATATGTCAAAAATTAAACAAATAATCTTTCCGACTAAAAGTGGTTGGTCAAAAGTGAGAAGCGGCAACTGTCTGGCCAACTAAAAGTAGACATTTGCTATTGAACGTGATTTATATTTGATTCAAAATATGTTTTTGTTTCCCCAAGAAGCACGTGCCAATAAACAGGGATGTAATTCAGCTGAACACTGATTGGTGAATATTAAATACAAAGAAAAGAGATTTATTTGTTTGCGAAATCGACGGAAGAAAAATAAATCTTCATATTTGTTGAGAAGAAATCAATTATGAATGAAAGTTGCTGTCCGTCGTTCCATTGAACAGAATTGTACATCAAGCGCAGACGGACAACGTTTGGCTTTAAATAACAGAATGAAATCAAGAGAAAGACATTTTTTAAGTGCCAGAATCTTTAGAATTTTTTTTTTAATGTACATTTTTGGCAAATTATTCAAGTCATGAAAACATCAGTTTTGTTTATAAATTTGATGAAAAAAAAACATTAAAAAAATAACTGATCTTTTTATGTATTCATAAACATATAAATTATTTGCCTCCAGAGGGCGCACATATTTATTAATAATTTTAGATGGAGAGAAATGATATGAGAGTGATACGATAGATGTGTAATGTTAGTCTTAAAAACAGGCTTAGATCTGATGACCTCAGACGAAGATTAAATCTGGACAGTATTGAGAGATGTATGCAGAACAGGAGACTTTGTTAATTTGATTACATTGAAAGATTGGATAAGAGTTCTTAGTTTAGTAGATGTAGAGCAGTTGAGGTATCAGGGTCAGTTGTCAGGGGAAGGTCAAAGAAAAGATAAGAGGAACTGATAAGGATGGACTTGAGAGAAAGAGGGACAAATAAAAACCTGGTCAGAGATAGATTAGTTTGGAAGTCAATTTCCAAAAGCTGTCCACAACATGCCAGCATGTGAAACGGACGTTAAACTGAATATGATGATTTAATTATCCGCGAATTAAAAACTTCTATGAAAATGTGAATATTTTAATTTCTAGTTTTATGTTTTCATAGCGATGCACATGTAGTCCAAGATGAGCGCTGCCATGTTGAATACTGTTTTCTGGAGAGCATACAAGGGTTGGAAATAAATATGATAAAAGAAGAAATGGTAATAATGAAGTGCCGCGTCTTAACTGCCCAGAAGCGAGATTTGACAACATGGCGTCAGTGACGTCAAAACCATGTAAAAAGGGAAAGCCAAACGAACATCTCCGCCAACCTCAAAATCCAGCCAAGAAAGAGCACAAGCCCCGATTTTTAATTTTGTGAGTTAACTGTCCAAAAACGAGCTCAACCCCCAATTTTGGATCTCACACTACGCATGTGCAAGTCGTTTTTGTACTTTATAATTGAAGAGTCATTCCCTCTTGTCGCCGAAGTCGTTTCAGACAAGGCATGAAGCCACTTGATGTAAGGAGCTAAAAGAAAAATACTACTTCAAGGTTAAAAGCTAGCCAATGATAAGTGTTAGATGGATAGATTCTGACCTAGAAAACAGCAATTCTTCCCTCTTTGTCAGAAACATAGCTCATGGAATGTGAGGACTAAAGGACAAAATAAGGGAAGCGAGAGTTACGAGGATGCTGAAAGTAAAGCCAAGGTCCACTTTCTACTCTCCTATAAATTGTCCTTCTGATATGTCTCCTATTGGATCACTACTTTTATCATCTACTACACCTCTTCCTCATGAATGTCTCCTACTGATTGGCCAAATGGATACTGTTTCAGCCGATAAAATCGAAGATGCAGAGTTCAAATCCTATCACATCTATTTACCAATACTACTGAACTTGCCACTTCCCCCAAATCATGTATAAAATAGCAACTTGTGTTCAACTAATCGTTTACAATAAGTATTGTGATTCAGCATTAAATAACCCAAAACTGTAAAACGACCAAATCGAACCCTTAAAAACATCCCTCCCATCTGGTGTGATAATTACTCATCAGGAAATTAACTGTTCATTCCTCAACTCGGAGGTAAATTTTTTAAAAATTTCTCTAAATCATTTGACATTCGGTCCAACTTAATCTACCATTCAATATTTAAGATACTTATTGCAGACATTTCTTGTTCTTGAATAAAGAATAAAATAATGCAAAGTAATTCAATACTTTTAATTCAGTGCAACTCCTGTTCAAGTTGAATGGGCAGATATCATCATCATCATCATCATCAACCGGTTTATTTATTGAATCAGGCCACAATTAATCCTCTGATGAGGGTGGGGACTGATTGTCCAGTCTCAATCTAAGTTTTTCCCTCCATTCTTGCTTTTGGTGAGGCTTGACGAAATCCATACCCAAGGCTCTCCTTTCACGTTTAATCACGTCCTCCCAAGACAACTTGGGTCTGCCAGAGGTGCTCTTCTCTGCTGGCATGTTCAACTGTCGGGCTTTAGCAATCCAGACATTGCTGCGTTCAACGTGCCCCAACAAACGCAGTCTGCTCTTCTGCATTACGCCGCGGGGCTTTCCAAGTTGACCTGCACGAGAAGAAACCCAAAAGGCATGCTTTGTTCAGGCCTCACCATACAAATCCATCTGACCATTGCCTTGTCATTACGGTACAGTTATTTTAGTGTGCCGTCTGAGACAGTCCAGGTTTCGGAGTTATACACCAGCACACTTCTGACACATAGGGAGTATATACGACCTCTTGTAGCTGCTGGCAGGTGTCTGTTTGTCAAAATTGGTAGCAACTTGCAACGTGTAGCTACAACGTGTTCCCAGCCTCCACCCGATGACAGCACGTTTCCAAGGTAACAGAATTCTGTCACTACTTCAAGCTTGTCGTCCCCAGTATCCACCTCTGTCAGTGGTCTGCCATCTATTGGTCTTGCTGCACCGGTGCAACGCAAACACTTAAAGTGAGGATCTGTTCTGAGAGAGCCATTTATGCAACTGCACTTTTTGTGGACTCATCCTGAACAGTGGGTGCAGATGATTGAGTTGCTGCCTGTTCCTATTAGGCATACGGCACACAAGTGTGTTCCTGTTTTCCTCAGTAAGCTGAGGTTTGGACCAGTGATCATGACCATGGTTTTACCCATGTTGACTCTGAGACCCTTCTCATCCATACTACTCTTCCATCTATCTAGATATTCCTTGAGTGATTGAAGTAAAGTGTCAATGATCGCCAGGTCGTCGGCATATGGTTAAAAAAAAGTAATATAGTACAATAAGCTTCTACGATTATACAATGAACCAAACCCACCAAAAAGTGAACATACAAAAATTAAAACAATACCAATAATTATATTATAGCAAAACACAGTCAATTTTGAATTGAAGCAATGGTCAATAAAACCAGGTAAGTAGTAACAAAATAGTAATAAATCTGTAAACAGTTTCTTTGAATTTCGGTAAGTATATCCAAACAAGTAGAAGGCTTCAAAACAGGTAGAGAATTAAAAAGCAATTTAAGCTACGTTAGTATTTTATTTATATAGATTTTTTTCATCTACAAATATTTTTCGCTCCAATAAAAGGGAAATAAATCTGCGTGGACGAATACAAAGTTGCAGCACTTTTTTTAAACATAGCAGACATTTGAAAATAATTTCATAAAGTATTTTCTGGAAAGAATTAAATCACATTACATTTTATTGTTCTTAACAATATTCTGCAAGAAAGACTGGCATACCAGAATCAAATACTGACTTTGTAGGAAGAACACTCTTGATGAAAAAGATACGATAAAGAGACTAACTTTACTTTATATATTAAATAAATATTAATCCCATAATGTAATTTGGCACAGATGCACAAGTCTATAACCTTCCACTGGAAGTTTGTAGCTATTTATATAAAAGGTAGCAGACATCCCCGGCATTGCAAAAGAATGAATATAGTTACTCTTGCTCGGAGCCCTAAACTCCATATCACAGTTTTTATTTTTCCATTTCTATGTTTCTCCATTTTCATGTCATAAATAAAATAAAATGAAATAAAACTTTGTCTTTGCAGTTTATAGATGTCCTGACACGAAAGCAGATCTCCACGTTATTATTAGAAAACCTGTAATATAAAACTAATGCAAATATTAGAAAAGTTGTCTGATCTTGGTGTAAGACTTTGTTTTCAATTGCATCCTAGGACAGAAAGACATATTTTAAATTACAGAATTTTACAGATTTATTGTTTATTTTTAGATTTTGTGAAAACTGTTCAATTTTGTCATATATGAAATAGACTCTGATTTATATCTTCAGGGTCGTTTGAACAGATAGATTTTAACATGTAGTGTTCTTCATTCTGGTGGCAATAACTGGAGAAAGCATACAACAAAATAGATATATAAATAAAATTCGATGTAAGTTTGTTGATAAATCACTTCTGATAATTACTAGATTACTTGGCAGTCATTTTGGCATATATTTCTTCAACTGTTACATTATTTTCATGAATTATTTCAGACAAGCTGTCCTTACTCATACGGATTTTAAGATTGTCTCTGATATTCATAAAGTATAAATATTTAATTTCTATTTTAATTTTAAAATACTAGCTGGGATACTGATCCTAAGATGGGTTCCTGATATGGAGACAACATTGGGCTCTTTCAGGGTGACTCAAAAACATGCTACTTATGAAAATGTCTGTAAAATCTTTAATAATTGAGCAATTGCTTAAATATTTCAGGCTTATAAAAAAGATCATTGCAGAGAAGATTAAAGTTGAGTAGTTTAAAAAATACCTTTGACAGTTCAAGAAAAGACAAAAATGAATGATGACTTTGCAAGCTTGCTCAAATATACAAGTGGTCAATATCCATACAAAATGAAAAGGTGTGCTTGCAACACAGGGGTGAATGGTGATAAAACAAAGACTGGTGGACATATTTATGACTGAAACTTGGTGGAAAAGTTAGTCATAGTCTGAAGTTTATAGTTGGATTGCAAAAAAGACTGACTTTTATTAAACGATTCCATGGGTGACATTCTTTTTGTTGTCACCTTTTTTTTGGGGGGGGGGCATCCTTGAACAGGACTTTCCGTAAGTTCTGTCACTGGGGATTAAACTTGTAAAAGAAACTTTAAAAAATTAACTGATACAGGATATCTGCAAGGCATGCAACACAGAAGAACAGTGAATCTAATAAGCGTTCCATTCAAAATTTCCACAAGGTTAGTGACTACAAAAAAGGCACCTTAAGAAGGCCGGATGGTACAACAGCTTAAACAGAATAAGGGCTGAAACATTGAAATAATGTAAATAACATTATCTCAGAAACTAAATAGCAAACTATTTACCAAAGCAATATTATTAGAATATTTGGGGTCTGGTCTTTTTCACTTATTAAAGATTACAAGTGTGTCTCATTAGTATTAACCCTTCCTGAGATGGCTTATATATATTATTAATTATTATTATTATTATTATTTACTCACTAGGAGTTTTCACGCAAGCTATTATCAGTGATTTTTTTTAATGGAAATCGCTCCAGACAAGGCATGAAGCCAATTAATGTAAAGAGCTTGCAAGAATGAAAGATGATTATTGCAAAGACAGGAGATGCCTATTGGCCTTAGTCTTGAA
Organism: Sepiola atlantica; assembly: GCA_963556195.1. Lineage (NCBI taxonomy): Eukaryota > Metazoa > Mollusca > Cephalopoda > Sepiida > Sepiolidae > Sepiola > Sepiola atlantica. The sequence continues at coordinate 10,963,788 of OY744530.1, read as the reverse complement.
AAGACCAAGGTTATAGGTAGGAGGAAAACATTCAGCAGGGAGAGAGTTTCACAAGCCTACAGTTCTTGGAAAGAAGCTACTGGAATAGGAAGCTGTATTACAATGAGGTATCAAAACAGCGAATTGATGGAGACCACTAGACCAACGAGTCAAACGAACTGGAACAAAGGAAGCAGACAATTCTGAAGAACACATGCTATAATAGTATTTATAGAAAAGACTGACACTAGCGACATAACGTTTGTAAGAGAGAGAGTGTAGAGAAGAAGAAAGGGTGGGGGCCAATCAAATTACAGATACGTTTCTGCATCTTATCAAGAACCTTCAAATGGGACAGAGATTCACCAGCCCAAATATGACAACATTACTCCATACATGGTCTGATTGTAGATTTGTAAAGATAGAGAATAGCGTTAGGTGTGAGAAAGTGTTTGGAGCGATAGAGAGAAGCAGAAAGAGCAATGGATCTAATCTATGATCCTCAAGAAAAGTTTGATGAGAAAGAAAGACCAAGAAGTTTCAGTCGATTTCTTCTCAAGAGCAGAGCCATCCATGAGAATCTAAGGAAGAAAAGGGGCATGCATACGATTAAAAGAAACAAGCTGAGTCTCACAGTTGTGATGCCCTGGAGTCTGAGTAACAACAAGTCTCTCCAGATTTCCAGCACTCTTCACATCTTTTCGATACCGTTGCCAATTCTTTTTGTGTTTTCGAAACAGCCATTTATTTGATTTCACGCTGGCACTGACTATTTATATTCTCTTAACTTTGAGTGGCAAAAAGCCTCCTCTATGTCCCAATAATCTCTGCATCCTTCCATTGGAGGTCTGTTTAGTACTTTCCCTCCTAAGTCTTTCGATCCTTCTTGACCAGTCATGCATCTTTTTTGTAGTACCACCCCATGTGTATCTGTATATATGTGTGTGTGTGTGTGTGTGTGTTTTTTTTTGGGGGGGGGGATATAAGTTTATAGGATTCCTGGCAGTTTCAGTTCCCTCGGGTTCGTGTGATGTTCTTTCAATGTTTTCGTTTTATTTCCATTTCAAAATACCTGTTACTGGTTAACATTCATTTGTTAAGTGGGTTGGTTCCTGCATCATCAAGTAGTTTAAACAAGGAATATATAAATAAACTTATATATATATATATATATATATATATATATATATATATATATATTATATATGACAAATAAAAGGATAAAATAAATCCGACAGTATGAATTAAAAAGGAAAAGCAAAGCTAAAGACCTTAAACTCAACGTTTTGCTCAGCTGTTGTATGGGCTTCCAAGAGCGAAAAAGCTAAAAGAGGCAAAAAATATATTTCTCTCTTTCACAAAAGATCGAAATGCATTCATCTCCATTTCCACAAACTGGAGCTTTCCAACACTGATCATCACTTTGGTCTTAGTAACATTTACTCTCAAACCGTTACTTGTTATAGTTTATGGAATACTTGATAAGCAAGAGAGCATACAAGTAAAAACATGGGAACAAACACACCATTAAAGCTGAACCAAGATATTTCGGTTGATTCGTTCGACCATATTCATTTGGTAAAAATGAGCTTCATTAAACAGAACTCAACATTTTATACAATGAAGCATAGCAGATAATCCAAGGAGGGAAGCAGGGATTTCGGTTGTTTGTTTTAATCATTGCCATCTATTGTATGGTCTCAGTCTTCCATTTGATTCCAACTTCTCCAAATTTTTTTTTTCCAGGTCTTTCAAAACTGTTCCTAGTGTTTCGTACAATTATTTGTATGATAGTAATTTTCTTCATGTTCAAATTTCTTTTTAGTTCTCTGGCGTGTTCTGTGTATTTTCTTTGTGTTTCTGCCTCCTTTACCCTCACACTGTGAGCTACTGGAACAGCAAATTCTATGATTTGGAAGCTGTTTTTCCTTCTTGCTGACTATTATCACATACTTGCTGTTTTACCTCTGTTTGTTTGTTTGTCCCAGAGGGTTTGATACTTTTCATTTTCCAGTTATGTCTCTGGCGTGTGTCTATACCATTGGTCTGCATGTTCATTGTGCATACATTTGCATAGTTCCCAGTCGACTGCCTTTCCTATACAGTCATGTCTGTTTTTGCATTCGTTTTGTCTTTGTTGTAATTCACAGTTTTGTCTTTTTGTTCACAGAGTCTACATTTACTATTTCATAGGTTTTGTCTATTTGGCTTTGATATAGTTCGTTCTGATCACATTGTTCTGTGCAGCTGTCAGTAGGAACTTCGTTTCTCTGTTTAAGTGTTCTTTTCCTAACCATGTTCAGGTGTTTTTATTCGTCTTTTCTCTGGTCAGTCTGATAAATCGTCCCTGTAGCTGCTCCTCTTCCCATTTTTCTTTTCTTGCCTTTTGTTCTTTGTTTCACTGTTTCCTGTTTTGATGGTGCCTTTTGCAGCAGTGACCAGCTTTTCAGTGTTTTTGGTTATATATTTTTCTACTTTTTGTTTTGTGTCATCCTTCTATACTTCTGTACTTACTCGTCCTCTTCCACCTTCTCGCCTTCATACACAGAGTCGGTCAGTATCATCCTACAATGGTAGTGCATTGTGCATGGTCATTCGTTTCCAAGTTCTCTTGTTAATGTGCCCGAGTTCTTCTTTTGTCCAGCCTATGAAGGATCCAGAATATCTTATAAGCAATACTGCCCAGTATGTAGTGTGATATTATGAACCTTTATTTCCCTAAGGCTTATTTCCTAAATACTTTAATAACACAAAATATATGCTAAAATATACTTCAGTTCTGGGATTGAGTTATGTTTGAAAAAAAAAACTGTTTTAATTTTTCTAATTAGCCATAATTTAAAATTAACTGAACAAGTCACCCATCTCTCTCCATACTTCTCTTCCTCTTATCACTCTATGTTAATTGAACCACTTTCTAACATTTTAATGTCTCTGTGAGCATTTAGAAAAAGAGAAGTAAAGAGACTCATTATTTCTAGTTATACAAGAAGAATGTCTTCACAAATATGGTGCAGTTTATCATTTTCAAATCAAATTAGAATAAATAGTGCTAGTGCTTGTGACACAACGCGCCATGGATACATCTAGTATATATTTCTAGCGTTATAAAGTATGTTTATATATTTGTATATACAGCGTTTACTCCTAAACTAATTAACCGATCATTATGAATTTTAGAACACAAGGGGTCCAAATGTGGACTATATTGAGTTTCATTTAGTTTTATGCAAAGAGAGTACAAAGGGTGTTATAGCCGTTCGGAAAATCCAGACACCTCCGATTTTTATAAATTTTAACAATAGATAATAGACATCAATACCGAAATATTCCATAAAATGCAGTTTCTTTGGAATATTGTAATGTTTTAGGGGACATAATATGGGCAGAGCCTCCCATTTGAAAATTGGAATAAGGATTCTAGACATAAGGTTTAGTAGCAATATATCTGGATTTTAATTTTCGTAAAGAGACATAAAAGTGATTCAAAATGATTCTGTACGGAGCAATTATTTTACCCCTTTTGGGACAGGTATTCTTCTAGTACATATGTAAGTTAAAAAAAATATAGTGACAAAACAAAAAAAATGAAAATATTTTTTAATTTCCTTCCAATTAAATCTAAAAAAGAAAAAAAATAACTTTCGCCATTCCATGATATTTTGAAGTACAAAAAAAAAAGAAGCATTTATCGGAAATGTTTACCCATAAAAAAAGTCCCTGAAAAATTCTGAATTCCAATTTGTAAACGAGTGCACATGCGTTTGTATGTGTGAAAAGAAACTAATTACAATTCGAAATATCTTCGATTTCGTCGGAAGAATTCTCCCCAAAAATGCAAATGTGAATATTCAATGTTAAAATCAAATAAAATGCATGAGATCAATATCAAAATTGTTTCCGGAAGGAAGCTTCTACTTCTTTGTGAATGGTTGACATGATTTCCAAGTTCTTCAGACATTTTTCATTTACACATAATTTATCTTCTTCAGTTGATTATTCTTGATGAGTTCTTTACAGATAACATGCTGGCCATACACGATGTTACCCGGGAGCGTCTTATCATTTTTGTTTCAACATAGTTCTAACATAGTTCACCCCAAACAAGGCAGGCCGCTACTGTAGATGTAAGGGGCTACTGAGAAAAAAAAAGGGGAGAAGGTAGGGGGGGGGGGGTCAACCTAAATTGGGATATGCGCAGCGAGATGTCTGTTTACATTAGTTTTAAATTTCTGCATGTCTGTTCTGTCGGGGAAACAGGGGGCAGGGAGAGAGTTCCAGAGGCCAGCAGTACGAGGAAAGAAGCTATTTGAGTAGAAGGCTCTCCAACATCTGGGGACTTCCACAGTGAATGAATGAGATTTAGTTGATTGTCGAGTTAGTCTAGCGAATTTACGTCGAGGGGGCATCAGAGTAGCCAATTCATCGGAGCATAATCCATTGAAGTATTTGTAAAACAAGCACAAGGATGCTACATTGCGGCGATGGGACAGAGGCTGAAGCTTGGTTGACAGTGAGGGACCTATTAGGTTGGCGATTCTTTTTTGGACCTTGTCAAGGTGGGAGAGAGTAGTAGATGATGAACCAGCCCAGATGGGCCGTGGCAGTTCTCGCTCCGTATACCCGTCCTGGAATGGGCCGTGGCAGTTCTCCTTTGTATACCTGTCCTGTAATTGGGCCGTGGCAGTTCTTGTTTTGCATACTCGTCCCGGTACGGGCCGTGGCAGTTCTCATTTAAACAACTGGTCATTTTTAACACCAAAAATGTATATGTTGCATACCTTTTAGTTTCTCGTGCCTTCTCTCTTTCCTCGTCGCATAGAGTGGTGTGTTTCGATGTCGTCTGCAACAAAAACCTTCATACACCTTTTCACGAGACAACAATCTTTTAAACTTTCATTTGTTTATTTCACGCGTTAGTTATCGTCGCTGCCGAAGATGCCTTACTAACGTCGAGGGAGAGACCAAATTACTACTTCATCATAGTTAATTCCTATCTAAGTCCTTAGCCATTCGAGGAGGGGGGTAAGAAGAAATCTCATGCCTGTATTCTGTTAGGGAATTTAATTCCCCTAATCATATTGAAGACTACATAGAGAAATCGTCCGTTTGGCCCGTTTCCAAAACCCAGACTGGCAAAACACAGCTTCCCACACAAAAGTCTGTAACGTCACAGAGCCCCTATCGCAGGTTCACATTGACCCTTGATCTGAGGTCTCGTCAACGTGGTGACCCTGTCAGCGTCTGTGAGCTCCATAGTGAGAACAGTCCTATTCTGCACTCGACTACAGGTCCACACGCACTAAATCGTGCAAGCCAAATCAAATAATTTCTCACACATACACCCATGTCAACATGTGTCTGCCTCACAGGGCCATTATCCAACACATGTAATATCATTGTATTAACAAAATATCAGTGTAAATGAAACAAAATATATGAATAACTACATACATAGAGCTTCTATTTTGGCAGCCACTTGCAAAAGTGCATATTTATAGCAAACACAGCAATATCATTGGTTAATCGTATCTGTTGCTTTTCCAATGAAAATAAACAGTGAAGTCCTTGCAGTTTATAGAATTGAAAGAATTAGTAGGCTGGATAGAATATGTAGTCGATGAAATTGATTGGAATTCTTTTTATGATGTGAATACTAGTGATTATAAAAGAATCAAAATCAAATATTAATTTAGGTCTGATGGTGAGAATTTTACAAGATACTTTTATATGTTAGAATTGGTCATATTAGAATCTTATATATTCAAGGAAAGAAATGGACAAAGTAGTTTTTATTTGAATGAAGTAAACTCATTTTGAAACGTCTGATCCGATATAAGTAATCTCTTTGGATACTTCAAAGTAATTTGGATACAGAATGGTGCTCCCAAAGAGAAACCCTAAAAACGCTGGAAGCTGATGGGTTAAATATCTAATGCCATTATTTCCGTTGTTGAAGGAGACGGAAAGGCGAGAATTTCGTTGCGCGTCCAGAGTCAGAAACGTGTCTTGTCATTTGTGTTAATGAGTTGAGAGCTGGTTGTTACAAAGCTCGTTTCTTAACACCATTACCAACAATTTATCTTGCTTTAAACCACGGTGAGACGGACACTTATCCTAACATGTGAGTGTAATGAAGTCACCATGAAACCGTCATGATTTTAGTTTAAATTACTATGCAGGCATTGGCCATCTGTTATAAAAGACTGGTGGACTTGTCTGATTTTTGTGAACAATATTGAAGCAAATTTTACATTTATATTTAGTTGATCTGTTTAATGACATATCAACCGTTTTTGGGGGGGGGGGATTTAATGCTGAAGCACACAATACCTATTGTAAACGAGTCATTGATTAGCTTGGTTTGTCTGCTTTACAGCATTTCAACCCTTGTTGGCTTCTTTTCAGCCCATTTGGCATAATGATCAGAGTGTTCACTAATGGGCCGGGGTTTAATCCTAGGTAGAGTCATACCAACGACTCAAAAAATGGTACTTGATGTCTCCTTGCCAAATCTTAGAAATTTAAAGTGAAGATCAAGTGTAAATGGAGCAATCCATAGAAGTATGGCGCCCACCCCTACATCTCGGCGTAGAAGCAAATGAAAGGGAGTCTATCATCTATTCATGTATTTTATTATATTTTTTTAAAGCCAAAACGCACACAATACATATTATAAACGATTAATTGATCAGCTTTGTTTGTCTTTTTTATGGCATATCAACCCCTGTTGCATGATTCAATGCGAATACACAGTATTTATATTAAAAGATTCATTGTATACACATTTATAAAAACAAGTTGCTATTTTACCCATAGAAATTATTAATTTGTAACTTTACAACTGTGTTAGTGTATACTTGAACACAATAATTCTCACAGGATTTGAACTTGGCATAGCCAATGTCATGATCCACACAGGTATCAGTTACTTCAATCACGCCTACGACTACATTTTGTAAACTATGTAAATTTATTACTAATGGAGATTTGGTATCTGTCTGTTTGAAACTTACTTCAATTAATTATATAATTTTACTTCTTTTACTAAGCTGAACTATACTATTTCTTTGATTGTCAGAAGCCGAACTATACTATTACTTTCATTGGGGATAGCACAGTGGCTAAGTGGTTATGTGGACTGAGGACCTGGGTGTGCCGGGTTAAAATCCAATTCGTCCCACAGAAACACTTTCATCAAAACCCACACCTGACCTTGTGTCTAACCTCCTGGACAAGAGGTAAATAAAATACTATTACTTCGATTAAATTTTCTATTGTACGATCTTTTAATGCTCAATTCAGTTTACTATTCTATTTCAGACTAGTCTACTATCTTTCAATGCTACATTCAGGGTAAGGGTAGTGTAGTATCTGCTCTGTTCTCATGAGACTATCCTTCAAGGCATTACCTCCTCCTTTTGGAGGAGATAGTGTAGTATTTTTTCCGTTCGTCATATATACTAGCAAAAAGATGTGCCCAGATGGAGCATATTCATTGCTTGTAATAATAATTCTAAAAAAACTTTTCATAGTAAGGCATTCTCTCAATCAGAAGATATACACGATGTATTTCATATGAATTACTTGTTTACTTTATTTCAGAATTTTACTTCTCCTAATCTAGTTGTCCTACCAAAACTATAGACTCTTGTGTAGATTGTTCAGAATTTCAATATTTCCAAACAATTGCACATTCTTCACAAACACTTTACAAGAATTGCTGAGAATTGAATGAGGAATTCCATGTCCTTTTGTCAGCCCATAAATCCATATTATACCTTTATTTATTACTAGCAAAAACTACCCGCACTCTGGGCAGCAATTGTCTTCTTTACAGAAAATAAAGAAATACTTTTCAATTGGCATTTTAGTAATTAGGAGGAAAACAACAAAATGATTAATTTCGTAGTGTTATTTGATATATTCCAATGTGGAAGAAATTTACTGTGCATAAACATATTCAAATTTAATTCTTTTAGAGAAAAGGAACAAAACAGTTAATTGATATGGTCTTTAAGGTATTCAAAGTCGATGAATTTTATTTTGTTTCATCATAAAAATGAAAATAAATTTCCCATTAAAAACTGGTTATATAATGAAATGAATAAACATAAAAGTGGAACGTCGATTGGTCAAGTAAAACAATTTTATATTATTGAGTAATTTGAAATAGTTATTTTGTACTATTCGCCTTTATTATAAGAGACAGAAAAAAAGACTTAATGAATATTAAAGAAAAATCTATTTTCTTTTCGTAATTTAGAAAGATTAGGTGTTTTTTTTCTTTTGTATAATAAATGTTAAAGTTATAATCATCATCATCATCACTACAAACAATCTTTGGCATTTTGGCTAGGAGCAAAATGTAGTATCTGTTCTGATGCTGCACTTAGTTTTTCTGTCCTCACTCAGTGAAGGAGAAATCCTTCTAGGCCGAGAAAATTAAAATTTTAGTTATAATCTAGAGTGCCCTTTTTGGGAAGCTGGATTTTCCCCACGTTAAATATGGACATTGAGTCTAACTCTGCTCTCATGGGAGGAAGTAAATAGAAACAACAACAACAACAACATTATTTAAAAAAATAATAAATGCATGTATTTAATTATTAAGAGAAAACTTTTGTTTATTAATTGGTTTTATACAAACTTTATTTTTAAAAGTAATTATACAAAAGTTATCTAAGTGTTTTGCTATGTGTAAATATACGCGTGCGAAAACGTAACCCCAAAAAAATGAAACAGAAGTTATGATTTTGAATTTTAAACTTGATTCAGTACACCGCTTAAAATAATATGAATACTTGTGATAATTAAGATATTATTATCAAGAAAAGTTTTTCGTATATATAATAAAATAGCAGAATCAAATTATAAGTGAATCAAATTAAGATTCCATCTATCACTCTCATCGTCCTTCATTGTATATTGTTTGACCCCCGGCTCTTATTTTATACCTTGTGCATTACTCTCGCTTCCGACACTCTTTCTCTCTGTTTTTTTTTAAGAGTAGAAGGTAATAAAGAATGAAAGAATAAAACGATTGGAATAGCACATTATAAACAAAAGGGAATATCACTACAGGCAGTAATACTATTTACTTAGGATTACTGCACATTAGTGATTATTGTGTTTCTGATCATTTCAAATACTGATCATTGTCAGTGGACAACAAAGTTTACAGAACAAATAGATCACAGTCTTATTTATGATCTAGAGATTTCTTTAATCTGCTTTCGAATGACTTAATATATTTATAATACATTACAGTTTTATTGAGACCCCACAATAATGCTGTATCCTTTTTGATCAAAAATATCGTATTTTTAATATTTTTATAGAAATCAATCTAGACAAGGGATGAAGCCACTTGATGTAAAGAGCTAAAAAAATACACTTCAAGGTCAAAAACTAGCCAATGATAAGTATTAGATGGATAGATTCTGACTCAGACAACAGCAATTATTCCCCCTTTGTCAGAAACATCGCTCATGGAATGGCAAAATAAGGGAAGCGAAAGTTACGAGGCTACTGAAAGTAAACCAAAGGTTCACTTTCTACTCTCCTATTGGAGTCAATCTCCAAAACCCTAGGAGGAGTTTGTGAACAGACAGGAAGCAGTACTTTATATATAGAGAGATGTGTGTATATTTATAAGAAACTAGCAGGGCTACTCGGCGTTGCCTGCGGAGCATGGAAAAGGAAATGTGTAATGTTTAAGAAAGACGAAACCATAATGAAGAAACTAAACGTTATTTTCATATAAACAAAACGTAATGAGGCGAAATAGAGAACACATTTTGATAAGAGAACCTTTTCAAGAGGAGTTTAAATAAAAAAAAATTATTAGTCAATCTTTGTCCTGGTGAAAAAAGAAACCGTTATTTTTCAGGAAAATAGCAATGTAGAACTTGCTTTTTATTAATTTCGTAAGCAGCTAGTGCAATTTAGGTCTTACACGAAAAATGCTTGCATTATAGCTATCTTCATAGCTGTAATAAGTATTATTTTTAAAGAACTAAAGTGAAATACATTTTTCTTTGCAAATAATATGGTTGAAGGACGAAAAGGCAAATTGGCTAGGTAGAATCAAATATCGATTTGGCCGATTCAAGGATATCAATGACAAATTAAAAAAATAGGCTAACTTTATTTTATATGTTAGATTTAGATGTTGGACAAAGATCATGGAAAGCTCAAATCTTTTGTCGAACACATGCCAGCATGTAAAATAGACATTAAACTAAATATGATGATAATGATGATATTTTATTTTTTAAGTATAATTATCCAAGGACACGTGTTTCGTCGTTATACTACTCATCAGCATGACTGAACCTAGCGAGATTCGAAACAAGGACCTCAGAGTATGAAGCCTGATGCTCTACCACTGAGCCAATCCCCGCTAGTACTGAATGTATCATTTTTCTTAAAGATATCATTTATTTTTTTATTTTGTTTGCGATACATTTTAATGAAAAGCACTCTAGCTAAATGCTAGTTGGAAATAATTTTCCCTTCGTCAATGTGATGCCCCCAGATGGGGAGTGACATATATATATATTTTTAAATATAATCATCCACGAACATGTGTTTCGTCGTTATACGACTCATCAGTGTGGTGGAATCTAAGCAATATAAGTATGTGTGTGTGTGGGGGGGGGAGGTTTGTGTTTGTCATAATCTGATTTTTATTTTTTGCATTAGTTGCAACTTGAGCAGACAACATAAGTATTTCCGCTTGATGAAAGGCCATAATTAATTCAAGAAAAAAAAGCATTGCTAATTGATTTAATTATTGATTTCGAATCATTAATCTTCCTCTTTGTATTTAGTGGGGAGGTGACATATAAGACACCTCCGTCCACACGCATGCAAACACACTAATATTTTCAGATTATTATCGATTGAGCACTCACTTTTCAGATCATATTTTTTTTATTAAATCAACTTGTGCAATGTCTACGTGTATGTGGAGAGGAGTTCACGTTCTCTGTAAGTTGACTGTAACATGCGAGCCGACCCCTGACCTCTTCGGAGATGATATTTGACCAAAGCATCCTCACGATCCTCTAAAATTTGCTATTTGATTCTCTGTCAAAAATCTTTGATTAAACAACCAAATCTCAGATTATGAAATATATTTTTTTGAATTTACCAGCTCAATTTTTAAAAAAGTGTTCAGTTTGCTATGTAAGTTTAACATAAAATGATTCTACTGGTCAAAATTCAGAAATGGGGTTTATGAACAGAATTATTTAGGACGTAGGTAGTTACCTCACCATGGAAAGATGTGACACAAGGTCAAAAGATTAGGATTGAAAAGCCAGCGCACAAGAGGAGGTGCACTGTGGCCCACAAAAAATGCCTGAGCAGACCCATTAACATTAGGTAAAGCCTAGGATGGTGGACCTCCCAGAATTGCACAGAATCATACCTCAGCACAACAGATGCAAAGTAATCACTTACTCAAAAATGACCCAAACTCTGTCAAAATGATTTTCAGAGATGCAGACTGATTAAAAAATCAAATAGAGGGGCCTATTTTATATTTAATTTACATAGAAAACTGCTTCCCACTGCTAAAAATTGAACAAGTTATTTTTTCAAGATTTGTAGAAGCGACAATTTAAATGAAATATTCAGGTCTTCAAAGAATCTAAAATAATCTTTAAAAAAAATAGAATGAGGTAAAAAAAAATAAGACTTTTTCTTTCATCAATGGTCTTCAAAGACAATCTCTCTTCCTAACTCTGTGTCCTGCTCTTAACGTTTCTGCTGATCTATTCCACAAACTTTTCAAGCCATAAAACAAAACCTAAACATAAACCCAACGCTTAATGTAGATCCCTACTATCAGGTCTGCTTTTCCAACATTAAGGGTCTACGTTTCAACCTTCCAGAGGTTGAAATCTATTTATAAGAGACTAAACCTCACCTGTTGTCGCTGTGCAGAACTGACATTGGCCCGTCTGTTTCTATAAATAACTTTATGATCACAGTTTACTCAAAGATGACTTCAAAACCTGACCCCCAAGATAGTCAGAGTCATGGAATCTGCGCCTACATCAGGGATGGTTTTCCATGTGGTAGAGATACTTCTTACAAAGACCCTGATTTGCGTGATATGTGTTTACTTGTTGCACTTGCTAACAGCATCACTTTCATCTTTATCTTCTATCGTCTCCTAACTGATGGAGTTACTGTTATTGAGCACATCTTTGACAAAATTGACAAGATCCTATCTGCTAACCATTTAGCTTGCATTCATGTCTATGGTGACTTAAATGTTAACGATGTTGAATGGCTTGTCCACTCAAAAAGACTGATGATGAAGAGAGGTTCTGTGACGACTTCTCCTTTGCATATGAACTGACTGAAATTGTTGACAAACCAACAAGTGTAGCCGACATTTCGAAAGCTTTCTTGATCTTTTTCTCACAACTTGCTCTGAACAGTGCACATCTACTTTCCTGTCTCCTATGGAATCCCCCGACACTCAGTTGTCTCAATTAAGATCAAAACAAAGTTCAACAAGTCCTCTGATGTCCCTTTCCATCGCAGAGTTTATCAACATTAGAGCAGGTTGGGACAGCTTAAGATCCTTTATATTTTAAATCCCTCTTAAATCCATCTTCAAAAAAAAATGTCCTATATCGTATCTGATATATCTTAGTGGTTAACCGTTGGTATTGAGAACTTTATACCTTCCGAAATATTCCAACAGAAACCGAACAGCCAGCCTTGGTACACCTCTGAATGTGCTGCTGCTATTACCCACAGAAATCCCTATTTCAATTGCTTTCAATGAAACAGATGCTCTTAAACTAAAGCCTCCTTTATAACTGTCCAAACCACTAAAAGGGTGTAGAAAATACTAAAGGATCCTATGCCCAATTCTTAAGTCTAGAGTGGTCGATAAAAGGCTTGGCTCCCATTAGTTTTGGAGAATAACACAGGATCCTGAACAGATGTAAGACCTCTATCCCAACCATCATTTATGGACGAAGTGTAATCCCCTCAGCATCTGATAAAGCCGAAGTTTGTGCAAAGAACTTAGCAGAAAATTCCACCCTTTGCAATCAGGACCACCTACTCCAAGAATCCCTTCCCCCTTGACTGGAAAACTCTAAGCGACATCCAAATAACCATCCGCAATGTCGCCACACAAATCAAGAACTGAAATCCTTGATGCCAAGAAGGCAACCGATCGTGACAAAATTCTTATCATAGTACTCAAGTAACATATATAATCTAAGTGTTGCAGAAAGTATGTGACTCCTGATGCAATCCTCTACCTGTAAAAGTACCAGATTCGTCCTAAGATGTCATATCTGGGGAGATACCGCTCGGAGCATCCTCTCTTGACTACAAAATTGACTTTGCAATCTTATGAAGGATGATCTTTTCTCACCCCTGCAGCCTCTTTCACACAGAAGAGATGTTGCTAACCTCTCTCTACTGTATCGTTATGTTCATGGTAGGTGCTCGACTGAGTGAAACGAAGAATTTGTGATTAAATTTTTTGGAACAGTCCAACTTCCTTGATGAAATCTAAGATTTTCATCACATTTGTGGTTTTAAATAAATCTTTAAAATTTTTGGAGTCGTAATATTTGCTTCGAGTTTGTTGCAGATCTTGACATATATGTTTGACTGTGTAAGATTGTTGACATGCTATGCACATTGGAGACTCCTCTCATTCCAATAAGTGCTTGTGAGTAATATACGTGTGTCCGATACGGAGTCTGGTTATTATAACTTCTTCTCTTCTTGCTTTTCTATAGTCCAGGGGCCACTCATCTATAGTTGGCCAAATTTTGTATAATTGATTATTTTGGAACTCATCCCAATATTCTTGCCATTTTTCTTTGATTATCCTGTTAATAGAAGGTCGAAGATCAGTGTATGGGATCCTAGTATTGTTGGTGTCATTTTTAATGATTCTTTTGCGGCTTTATCCGCTCTTTCATTGCCACAAATGCCGACATAACTCGGTATCCAGCATAATTTGATTTTACATTTTTTCTTGTTATAAATAGTGGTGATCTTATTTAAGATTTTCACGACTAATGGGTTATCCAGATTTTTGTTCTTCAGTGCTGTGAACACTGATAGGGAGTCAGAGAAGATGATAAATCTATCAGTGCTTCTATCTTCTATTATCTTTAAAGCCAAGTATATGGCTGCAGCTTCTGCACTGAAAATTGACGCCCTGTTAGGTATCCTATATTGCATTTTAGTCTTATTTAAGACAGCCGCACACCCAACTCTATCCGATTCTTTGGATCCATCTGTATAGATGTATTTATAGTTGGAATGATGGTGTTTTATGCGTTCAAATTCATCCTGAAATACAATTGGGTTGGTTTTGCTCTTTGAAGCTGTTGCTAAATCAAGGATATAAGCTGGTTGTTCTAATTCCCATGGTGGAATTTTGGAAATTATCGATTGGTGGATGAGACTTGAGTCCAATTCCAGTTTATTTCTTAGTTCCTTGATGCAGTAACTAAAAGGTCTGATGGCACTGATTTTTCTCTCAAACAGAGTCTTATTTTGAGGATTAAATGTACAGTCGTAGGCAGGATTTAATGGACATGATAATAATTTGGTCACATATTGAAATGCCAATTTTTCTCGCCTTAGATGTAAAGGACCTTCATTCGCTTCAACATACAAACTTTCCACTGGAGACGTGCGAAATGCCCCCAATGCGAATCTTAGTCCCTGGTGATGGATAGTTTCTAATTGTTTCAGGTATGATGGTCTTGCTGCACCGTAAATGAAACTACAATAATCAAGTTTCGATCTCACAATTGTTCGGTACAGCTTGAGTAAGGATTTCTTGTCCACTCCCCAGTCAGTGTGAGCTAACACTCTCAGTAGATTAATGGCCTTGTTGCATTTTTATCAGAGATACCTTATATGAAAGATAAAAGACAGTTTTTTATCAAAAATAACTCCAAGGAACTTATATTCGTCTGCCATTTGTATCTCCTTGCCATCCAGTTTAAGGCATGGGGCATTATGCATTTTGTGTAAATTGCAAAAATGGACACACCTTGTCTTCGATTCAGAAAATCTGAAATCGTTTTCTTCAGTCCATTTGTTGATTTTATTTAAAGTGAGTTGCAACTTACGTTCTACCAGATGCTTATGTTTTGCCCGGCAGCAAATCAAAAAGTCATCCACATACAGAGAGCCTTTGACTGCAGTGTCAAGGTTTTTAACAATATTATTAATCTTGACATTAAAGAGTGTCACTGATAGAATACTTCCCTGGGGTACCCCATTCTCCTGCTCTTTTATGTCGGAGAGTGTAGTTCCGACTCTCACTCTGAAATTTCGGTTTTCTAGGAAATTTTGTATGAAAAGGGCCATTCTGCCACTTAATCAGAGTTCTTGAAGGCCTTTCATTATACCGTACTTCGGTTTTGTGTCAAGTTCACTCTGATTTTTGGTTTTGGTTTTTGAGGTGATTTTTCTTTTTTCAGGATTTTTACCTTGAGATTTTTTATTTGGATCTTTTCGGATCACTTTCTTTTTCAGAGTAGATTCAGTTGCATCGCTTGTTTTGGACTGTGGTAGTGCATCTTGGATGGGGGCAACCGGTTGAGTAGGGGACACAATGATAATACTTTCCTCTCTTGGTTCCACCTGTTGCTTTTGAACTTTTGCTTTCGGTTCCTCATATTCTTTCCGGATTGTATTTTGGAATGCTGGCCAGTCTCCCGGTCCAAGCTGGAGCAACCTTTCTATTAATTTTTTTGTATTTACTGTCCTCCTCTTTATTCACCACTGGGGGTATGGCCTGAGAATACGTTTTTCCTCTACTAGTGGTATAAACCACCTTTCTTGCTTCTTGGAAGGAAATGTTTCTTGTATATTTTACTGTCAGTATTTCCTTTTCCCTCTTCCATCTCTCACAAATGTTGGCATAAACTGGGTGGTCACCACCACAGTTTGCGCATGTATGATTCCCTTTACACTCATCCATAGAGTGGTCAGGGTCTTTTCCCCCACATTTTCCACATGTCTTTCTCCCGTTACATTTACTTTCGTGATGCCGATATTTCTGGCATTTGTAACACCAAAGAGGATTAGGGATATATTGTTCAACGTTTTCAATTGTATACCCTATCTTCATTTTTTGTGGTATCGTTGGCACATCAAATGTCATCACGTAGGTGTTAGTTTGTATTATCTTGTTTTCTCTTTTTATAGAGATTCGTTTCACCTCCATTACTCCTTGGGATTTTAGTTCTTCTTTTATTTCGTCTAAAGTACATAAGGAGAGCTCTTGGCTCCTTATCATTCCTTTTGAAATATTTAAATATTGGTGTGGGTAAGATGTTATTTTTTTATTATGAAAAATTCTTATTACCAGCAGAAAATCCGCATGTCTTTTATTCTCTACTAGACCAGGATGTTTCCATTGGCCAGTTTTTTTTACAGTTTTAGGCGTCGTATAAGCCAAAATTATTTTTTCGATGATGAAGGGAGATAGTGTTGCAAGATTAGGTTCTTCTAAAGCTTCCAGTACAATAAATCTTGGGAATTTATTTTGGTCGCTTTTTTCCTCTCATTCAGAGCTTGTATCTCTATGTACGCTTTTAGTGGTTCTGTTAGGAGCCATAAATTGTTTGTTTTTTTACTCACCATTCCTGCTCCCCACCCGCCACGGAGTCCACTATGGGAATTGCCAAGGGGGAAACCCAATCGCCTTGACAAGACAAGGCTACAGGAATGGTATACTCAACCTAATCGTGATTACAAGCACCCGTGTTCCATCAATTTCTCTACCCACTTATAGCAAAACGTCCGGGGCACACAGCCATGTTGCGGTCATATATCTCTCAAGTTGATTGACCTTTGCCACCGCCTTCTAGCACTTATAAACTGGAGTGGGTATTGATAACTATGCAGCTTATCAATTTTAATATTGTAAAAGATCAGGGAAACTGATAGAATAAGTGCTAGGGCAAGACATAACTAGCCGATTGATCTCCTCTCCGACCTCCCGTCTAGCCGAAGTAAGGGCCAAAGTAGAGTGTTGCAAATCACATGACCATTTATGCAACCAGGCCACGGACCGCTCAGCCACCAGGATCCCGTCCTCAGACATCACGGGTCGCCACCTACGGCTAACAAGTAGCCCTGTTTTCGGGGACGGGGGGTTACCCCTCTGCATGGGGTTGCAGTCGGTGAATTTGCGGCCCTGCCGACAGGGCAATAAGGACACCAGTGATCGAACACTTCAAGCCTCTGAATCAAGGATATTCTCCCCTCGTAATGCAATAATTTGATAAATTACAGGATACAAAAAATAGAGGTGAATGAAAGAGACATCAATCTCTCAGATTGCATTTAAACTATTGGAAGTGAAAAATCAGAAATTCAATGTCTGCAAAAAGACTGTATATTTTCATTGTTTTCATTTCCAATGAAATCGATAAACCAAAGAGAAAAGAAATTATCTTCAACAAAAACAGAATCACAATCGCAACTACACAAGTCAATTAATTCATCAAATTAGCAGCATTCTGAAGCAGTTGTTAATCAATTTGTTGTTGTCAGTATTTACGACGGTTTGAAATCATACGCTGCCTGTTTCATAACAAGAACAAATAAATCACTTAGTTTTACCAAATAAATAAATAAATTGGAAAATCTAAAAAAGAAAAAATAACTTAAATGTATTTTTTATAAAAAGATAACGATAATCATAAAAAAATGTTTTAACAATCAGCAAAACACAATAAAAAGTAAATTGCTATTATTTACTAAAGTTGAGTCAATCAAAGTTTGTTTTCTCTAAGGCTTTTTACTATATATTTTAATCACAAACATGCATAGTTTTCGGATAGTGTTATGTCTGAAAAAAACTTTGATTTTTATTGTTCTATTTCGCTGCGATTTGCAATTAACTCACCAAGTGACGCATCACTAAGTTTTTATCAAACAATCTCATCCTCATTTACAATAGGTTGTTTGACCCCACACTCTTACTTGGTACTTATGCAAATTAGGACCCAATCTAAAAGGGTTATGGTAAGGGTTAGGGTAAGCCTTGGTCCTAATCTGCATAAGTACCTCTATTTTATACGGTATCTATCACTCTTGTTTCCGTCTCTCTCTCTCTCTCTCTCTCTCTCTCTCTCTCAACAGTAGAAGGTAATAAAGGAAAGAATAAAAAGATTGCGATAGCCGATAATAAACAAAAGTTAATATCATTACTCGTAATTCAATTTAACTTGAGGTTGAAAGAGAAATGGAGCAAGGAGAGAGATATTGCGAGTAGAAAAGGACTACTTTTGTTTTATTTAACTGGCTTTGCAAACTCATTTTTTCTTTATTCAAACCCTATAACTTAAGTTTAATATGTGACCTTACAGGTCACATTTTTTTAAGTTTGATGACATTTTTAATCTTACTTGCTGTTCACCGTGCAAACCTTTCATCTCAGCATTGAATGTTGAAGATTGTGAGAGGAAGGACGTCAATAAAAGGTGAATAATAAAAGACGTGGTGAGAGGAATAAGAGAAAGAGAGGGGGAGAGAAAAGAGATAGGGGGAGAGAAAAGAGATAGGGGAATAAAGAGACAGGGAGAGAGTAAGTTGATTATTACATCACAAGAGAGTTTCATAAATACTTGAAAATTCCAAATGTTTTTTATGAATAACATATATATAAGAAATACCGACCCGACGGGTCACGGGGGGAGGGTTAGTATAATATTAAACTCAGTTGTAAAAACAAAGGTACAAAAGAATAAAACTCTTCATTATAAAATAAGTTAAAATCGTTAGGTCTAACTACTCTGCTAAAGGGGACTATGAGAGTGCATTTAACTCTTAGGATAAGTGTCCGTCTCACCGTGGTTTAAAGCAAGATAAATTGTTGGTAATGGTGTTAAGAAACGAGCTTTGTAACAACCAGCTCTCAACTCATTAGCACAAATGACAAGACACGTTTCTGACTCTGGACGCGCAACGAAATTCTCGCCTTTCCGTCTCCTTCAACAACGGAAATAATGGCATTAGATATTTAACCCATCAGCTTCCAGCGTTTTTAGGGTTTCTCTTTCGGAGCATCATTGAGTTTCTGTTCTTTTAACTATCTAAAATGTATTTGGCATTTTTTACTAATTTCTAATCATGCTACCAAATTTACTTGTATTTACCTTGTCAGGTCATCGATCTAAGAGAAGGAAACCTCTGATAATAAAACCTTGCTACTTATGTCTTGGCAGCAAACCGTTGGGGGAGAGGGCTCCGTAGTCTTGATCGACAACCTTCCTAGAGCTGGAATCTCAAACAAAGTATCCGGTTTGCAAACCTATAATTGCTTAAGGAGTAGATGAGCTCTGCCTATCGCCCGGCCTTTGCACTCCTTCTCTGTCTATTAGCCAGATGTAGAGGTACAAGCACTGGAATGCCTCTAAAGACACCTAGTGCTTGACCTTGTTTCCTGACTAGGGCAATGAACGCCGTCTCTCATTCTCTCATCTGAGCAACTTGAGGAAAATTTTTTGTCACTACATGGACCAAGTCACAACTAATGGACTGGTTGTGTCGGCTTATTGGCACCAAACAAGCACCCACTTTGCCCTCCCCACTCTATCTCAAAACAAACATGAATTTACACAATAAAATATAAAAAACCTAAAGCAGACACCCAACAAAAAACATCTTTGCCTCCGCCCTTGAGGCTCGCATTCACAAATATCCAGGGACTTAGAACCAATATTAATGATGTAGAAACTTTTCTCTTGACAAACTCCCCGGATATCCTAGCACTAAAGGAAATCCTCAATTTCTTCTCACCACTTTGACATGACTGATTACCTTCCACTCTACCGTAAGGACTCTGACAAACATATGCATGGACTAGGAGTTTATGTTTGGAACACCCTCCCCTTGACTAGAGAACATAGGTTAAAATCAGATGACCAAGTCTACATGTGCTTTAGATTGACCTTACATAAAAGAGTTAGTTACTTATATGTCTTATATCGTTCTCCTTCGACCCAGGACTGTACCATGCCCAAATACATGTATTTGGGGATTTTAATGCACACCACCGTGACTGGTTTGGATTTTCAAGCGTTACTGATACAGCTGGGAACTCTACGTTTAATTTCTCCCTAGCTCACGACCTCTCACAGACTGTCACTTTTCCGACCCGCCTTCCTGATCGTGCGGACCAGCAAGCATCACTTCTCGACCTGTTCTTGACCTCACTACCTGAGGCTTGTGTGGCGAATGCCCATAGCCTGCTCGGAAATTCTGATCAGATTGTGGTAAAGATACTTATCACTTTAAAAACTCGTCCAAAAGCTGAAGAGCCGTTGCTCAAAACGACAAGAAACTATGAGCAGGCTGATTTTGAATTCCTCAGGGATCGCATCAGCGATGCCCCATGGGGTGAAAACTTCTCATTCTCTCCTGATCAGTGTGCAAATGAACTAACCGAATGGGTCAAAGCAGGCATTGATGCTCATGTCCTCACGTGAAAATTCTTCAACAAACCCCACTCTCTTCAATGGTTCACCTCAAAATGTGCAGCTGCTATTGCTGAGAGGCAGAAGGCATTCCGAAAATTCGGCCGCCATAAGTCAACTACGAATAGACAGAACTTTATAGAGGCAAGAAATGATTGCAAAGTAGTAATCGATGAAGCAAGAGAAGGTATACAGATATAACCAAAAAATACATTCAGTCACAGAAACTAGGTACTCGTGATTTCTGGAAAATCTACAATAGTGTAATGGACAATGGATAATTCCCCCACTATCAAATCACAATGATGTTGTTTGCACGGTAACTGATAGGGCTGAACTACTGCCCAAGCATTTTGCTTTAAACTCCACTTTGGACTCAGCAAACCACCCCCTCCCTAAATTCCAATTGTGGACTGAAGCTACATTTGAGATACTGGTCATCACCCCATCTCAGGTCAAAGTCATCATAAAAAACCTTGACACCTCCAAAGCTTGTGGACCTGATCTTATACTAATAATAAAGAAATGCTCTGCTGAGCTGGCCCCTGTTCTCTCCAAACTATACAACAAATGCCTTGCTGAATCTGGCTTCCCTGATCGTTGGAAAATTGCCTCTGTGGTATTAGTATTCAAGAATTCTGGAGATAGAACTGATCCTCTAAACTACCGCCCAATCAGTCTACTCCCGATCTTTGCTAAAATCTTTGAATCATTAATCAATCTAGCGATAGTCCGGCACCTAGTTAATGCTAAACTTCTTTCTGATCATCAATACGGATTTAGACAAGCACGATCTACTGCAGATATCCTAATGGTCATCTCTGAATGCATATATCATACACTGGACAAGGCAGGTGAAGCTGGAGCGGTAGCACTTGAGATATCCAAGGCCTTTGGCAAGGTCTGGCATGAAGGGCTTCTCATAAAACTGCACTCATATGGTATTACTGGACAAATATTTAATATAAATATATCCTTCCTAACAAAAAGAAAGATCCAGGTTGTCCTTGATGGCCGTTCATCTAAACAACATGACATAAATGCTGGTGTACCCCAGGGATCCATCCTTGGATCTCTACTGTTCCTGATTTTAATAAATGACCTCCCTGATGTCATTAAGACTGAGATAGGAATATTTGCTGACGACACCATGCTCTACTCTCGTCATGTGTGCAAAACCGACACGCACATACATTAGGCAATGGCTGAATCCTTAGAAAATGACCTCCAGTCTGTAGTGGATTGGGGTAAAAAATGGATGGTAACTTTTAATGATGCGAAGACAAAGCTACTTTCCTTTAATAACTACAAGAAACCTCTTCAATTACCAATTGTCATGGTAAATAACACTCTACCTGAGAGTTCACCATCCAAACTTCTTGGCCTAACTTTCACAGATAACATGAATTGGAATAAATACATTGAAGAAATTGCTAGGGCTGCTGCAAAGAAGGTGGGCTTTCTCTACCGTGCTAGTAAACTCCTCACACCTGACATGATTCTATATCTCTACAAAGCCACCATCCACCCATGCATGAAGTATTGTTGTCACATGTGGGCTGGTGCATCATCCACTAGTCTCTCCCTCTTAGACAAGGTCCAAAAAAGAGTCGCCAACTTAATAGGTCCCTCATTATCCCCCAAGCTCCAGCTCCTGTCCCATCGCTGCAATGTGCTTCCTTGTGCCTGTTTTACAAATACTTCAATGGAATGTGCTCTGATGAACTTGCTGCTCTGGTGCTTCCATGACGCAAATTCACTAGACCAACCCGACGATCTGCCAAATCCCATCCATTCACTGTGGAGGTCCCCAGATGCCGAAGATCTTTCTACCCCAAAAGCTTCTTTCCTTGTGCTGCTGGACTCGGAACTCCCTCCCTGCTCCCTGTTTTCCTGACGGTTCTGACATGCAGAAAATTAAAACTAATGTAAATAGACATCTCGCTGCACAGCTCCCAATTTAGGTTGACCCCCTCCCCTTCCTCCCAAAAAACTCTCACCCTTTTTTCTCAGTAGCCCCTTACATATACAATGGTGGTCTGCCTTGTTTGGGATGAAGTATGTTAAAAATAATAAAAAAATTCTGTATTCAAATTACTTTTAAGTATCCAAAGAAATTACTTATATCGGATCGAAGGTTTCAAGTGAGTTTACTTCATTCAAATATAAACTAATTTGTTCATTTCTTTCCTTGAATATATAAGATTCTTATATGGTCTATTCTAACATATAAAAGTATCTTGTGAATTTCTCACCATCAGACCTAAATTGCATTTCAGCGGCCAAATCAATATTTGATTTTGATTCTTTTATAATCCATATTATTTACCTCTTAAAATGAATTCCAATCAATTTCATCGACTACATATTCTATCCAGCCGCTTAATTCTTTCAATACTATAAACTGCGAGGGCTTCACTGTTTATTTTCATTGGAAAAGCAACAGATACGATTAACCAATGATATTGCTCTGTTTTCTATAAATATGCACTTTTGCAAATGGCTGCCAAAATAGAAGCTCTACATATGTAGTTATTCACATATTTTGTTTCATTTACACTGATATTTTGTTAATAGAATAATATTACATGAATTACTATATTATTTCCGTTACTTATTACATTTTTCTACTAAATATTTAATTTCACATAGTACTATTAAGATAACAAAGTGCACAGGACATGTCTGTCTTTGTGTCTGCATGTGTACTTTACCAGTTTAACACAAATTAAACGTGATACTTCTGTCTATGCCTCACTTTTCTACCAAGTTTCTGTCATGAATGTCAAACAGTTGTTGCTTTATTACCGTTCAATGATATACATAAACACTTTGGTGATCGTCTCATCAGTAGGAGGTGTGATACCAGATAGGTTCTACACTCGTCTGACCGTACCTCCCTATTTTTCTTTGTGGGGTTATTTCAAAAGATAAAGTCTATCAGAACAATCCCAAGAATATTCCGGAACTGAAGAGGGCCATCACAGCCATAATCAGGGCAGTGCCAAGAGAGGAGTGTGTTTTTGCATGTCATGTCCAGATGTGCTTATCATTGAAAAGCAATAAAACAAATACTGTTGGATATTCTTGATTGAAACTTGATGAACAAGTGATGTATAGAACGAAGTTTATTTGTACCAAATATAGTTGGGCAGCAAAAAGTATTGTGAATTTTATTAACGATTCAATGGGTGTTATTGTTTCGGAGTCACTGCGTGGAATATCAGGCCTGGTGTACCGGAAATAGCATCTGGGAAGAATAAATAAAACCTACTTCATACAGACTGACACCTGGCTGGAAGAAAACAAAACATGGCTGATTGACACAATTGTTCAGAAAATAAAATATCTGCTGATTCGAAGGATAGCTGCAAAGCTTATCTGCAATACACCCATCGCTAGATAAATATCCGGAAGTGCATGGCTATATTGACGGCAAACGTGAAATCCTTCAATGGGTGTTTACAGATTGATGCATGGTTGTTCAAGATATGATATAAACCAGCTTAAATTGAGATCGAGATGGTCTGCTGGCTAGTGAATTTGAAAGATCAACCTCCGTCAATATCCGTGTTTCTTACACCTCTCTCATTCACCCTACTCATTCGCTAAAACCGAGCAATAAAAATATATCATTATATTTTTATACATCAGTGTTTTAGAGTTTTAAATCATTCCTATAAACACAGCAGTAATACAACACCTTCAGCATCCTTTGCAGTATTTGTGTCATTTCATTGGTGACCGATCGTTCCATCGTTGATCTAGAGTACAGATAAATATCACATCATTTTTATTCTATCATCAATTTCTTTAAATTAAAATGAATGAATCAGATGAACCAAAGTAGATAAGGAAAGCTTCATATAAGATGACGGACAATGGCTTCTTCACCAATACTGACAGAAGCTAAGAAAGATTCTTTTTCTATTTTCTCTTGAATATCTGTAACCAAGCGAAAAGATTATATGTCCGAGTGACTCGTATTATACACCATGAGAGGGCAATAATTTATTTACTAGACAGGAACAAGCTGTTAAATACAGCATGAAAGCCTCAAGATATGAGTACAATTCTAACGGGGACTCAAAGGATACAAAAAAAAAACTTTGAAAATATGAATAGAAATCCTGGGTTATAAGCAAAAGAAATAAATTATTCTCTATGCATCGTTTGACTTGCACTGTGTGATATCAGTTTTATCCTCAGAGATAAGGAGTTTATCTTAAGGGGAAAAAATGACTGATAAAAATAAATTGAATCTATAAACAGGGAAACTATTTGAAAATTGCCGCTGCTTAATTCTGATATTCTAGTCAGAGACTATTTAAGACCCGGCGCAGCTGAAAATCGATCCAAAGTTTGGATATATCAACAAAAATAAAGTGATTGGTATAAATTAAAACACTGAGACATCTTACACTTTTTATATGTATCCATGCATCTCAAATGAGGTTATGTCTGTCAATCCGTCCGTCTGTCCGTCTCTCAGGCTTACATTTAAAACAAACTTTTCAAAGTAACACATTTTTTTTCTACTATATTAAATTAAGTCAGTCGGATTTTCGACTTCAAACCCAAATAGCATTCGATCTGATAGATCGATATTTGATTTTGCAGCAAACCAAAAGACTACCCGACTCAAAGTCAGAAGCAAACGGTGTTCAGTCAGATTCAGTTCCTGATATTAAACTTTATTTGCGATATAACTTCTGGCGAGAGTTTCAGTTTCCCAAATTTATTACTTAATTTATTTAATTTTTAGGTGAAAGTACAGAATAGCTAACAAAGCCCCCCTCTCCCTGTTTAGAATGGCTTTCTAAATAATAACGTTATTTCAACACGGTCAGTAAACTATAGAAGATTATCTAGAAAGCAATGGGGAGGGGAGCTTTGTTAACTATTCTGGACTTTCACCTAACAATTTAATAAATAAAGTAATAAATAAAAATTAGTACAAAACTTGGCAAACCAAAAGAGTAAGCGACCCAAAACCGAAAGTCTTTAATAACAGGAACTGAATTTGACCGAACGCCGTTTGCTGCTTACTTTGAGTCAGATAATTTTCTGGTTTGCCGATTTTGCTTGCTTAGATCACTGGAAAAATAGTTGGATCATTCTACCGCTCCAGAAAGTATTTCACTCCTGACGCAATCCTCTCCCTGTATAAGAGCCAGATACGTCCTAAGATAGAGTACTGTTGCTACATCTGGGGAGATACTGCCAAGAGCACTCTTTCAGCCTTGACAGAATACAAAATCAATTTTAAAATCTACTGGGGATTGATGTTCTTCCCTTCTCTTTCCTGCAGCCTCTTTCTGACATAAGAAATATTGCTAGTCTTTCCCCACTCTATCGCTATTTCCATGGTAGATGCTCGACTGAGCTCCAATCTCTGCCCCCTCCCTCGTAAAACATTCACAGCAAAACTCGTCTAGCTACAACCACTGTAATTAATTTTCCTTTTTTCCTATGTTTTCCTGGAGCTAAGTGGAACTTCCATGAACAGAGTTTCTTTCCATGAACTACCCATCTATGGAACACAAATCACGGAGTTGCTTCCCAGCTGACTACAACGTGGTCGTTTTCAAGTCCAATGTAAACAATTTCTTGTTGAGCCGTCCTCAAATAATCAAATTCTGGCCAGTTTCAATCATCATCTCCAATCCTCAAGGTGTTTGTCTCACACAAACCCATTAAACTGTATCCTCGAGTGGCCATCGGGCCTTGATAAGTAGTGACTCATTAGTACAAAAAAAAAGATCTATAGTGATCATTTACACAGTAATATTGATGGAAAAGGTATGAACCGACAATCTCTCTCCAGCTATGGATGAAATAACAACTTGTGCTGAATAAAATATATTCAATTAAATGTTTTTTTTTACTTTCGAGGTCACTGCTTATCAAGGTCAAGAGCCACTCGAGGATAAAGGTTAATGAAACAGGAATGCATGCCAGCTGAAAGATGAGGAACACTATGGGAGTACTCACATTGATCAATGGTATGAACTGTATTTGATTCCTTTTAGGGTGGTTCATGACAAATTTTTTGATATTGGATTTGAAGACGAAGAAGTTGTAATCAGGAGGAAGCAGTCATGTGGCAATGTATTCAATAGTTGGGAAGTCCTTACAAAGAAGCTCCGTTCATAGAAATTCTGCATGACGCTAGGCACATGGAGAGAGAAAGTATTGTATTTTGACATTAAATTACTTCTAAAAGTGTTGATATGCCATAAAATCGACAAACCAAGTTAAACAGAGAATTGTTTACAATAGGTATTGTGCTTCAACATTAAATAATCCTGAAAGGGTGGATTTGCCGTTTTTCACGAAGAACATTGAAGAAACTGTCAACATGTTTGAGTTGATTTCAATTTCTCTAGCAGAAATTTGTTCTAATCACCCAGAACAATATCGCGTTTATTCAATCAATTATACAAGAGCAGCTGCAGCAAATAGAATTGTTATCTTCATTTTGTTTATCTCACACGGATCCCTATGGGGCATTTAATTATCTAAACAAAACACCCGCTGTTTAATATTTATCTATAATAAGATGCATCAGAATTCGTTTTATCTTTTTACAGTTGCAAACGCAATACAAAAATATTTATATAAACATGTCACTTTGAGCAGGAATTATTTGTTGGCAAATGTGTTATTCTTTAGAAATTCAAGAAAAACTTGTCCATTCATACATGCTCTTTCTTGATATAAGACTGGTGCAAACAACATAATTCCATTATAAGAAAAATGTTAATCGAATAATAAGATTATGAATCATGATTATATCCATAATGTCTAGAATCCCATTGCCGAGTGACAGCACCGTCTGTTAGATATTGGACAAATAGACACACATTCATTTTTTTTTTTTCATTCATATTTTTGTTCATTTTCTAAATTAATTTTTACATTCATTCATTTTGATTTTCGAATCATACTTTTGTGCATTGTTAATTCATTTTTTCATACATATTTTCATTCATTTCCTGTCATTCATATTTTAATACTTTTTTAAAATTCATTTTTTCATTCATTTTTTTTTTTTTCATTCGTATTTAGTAAGTGAGAGGTGGATGACAGAAATTTGTGTCTGGGAGCAATAAAATTGGCATTATCAACATCATTTCTCCTCGCATTTTGATTTTAACTGTACTTTTAGCAGTTCTATGATAACCTCTTCACTACCATTACAGTAAGTGAGGTGGGGGTAACATAAACTTGTGTTCTACTAGGGGCAATAAAATTGTCATTATAAACATTACTGTATCATATTTGGTAAGTGTGGAGGGGAGTAACAGAATCTTTTGTTCTACTCAGTGTTGTCCAATTACAGTATTACATTTAAATCTCTTTGGATTATTTTCATTATTATCATCATTTCTCTTCATATTATTGTGAATCGAGGTGGGGGGAAATTACCCGAGATCAAGAATATCATAGTGTTTAGTTCTACTCGGCGTTGTCCAGGAGCAATAAATGTAAGATTACAGTATTACATTTAAAACAGATAGCTCCGGTAAATGAATTACATTATTACTATTTTTCCCAACACATTGAAACAAGAGAGAGGAATGAGCTGGGTGGAGGAGAATAAGGTTGAGGAAAGGGAGAGAAATAATTGGGAAGGGGGAAAGAGAGAAAGATAGAGAGACAGAGAGAGAGAGAGGGAAAGATAGAAGTTTTAACATAAGGACGTTACACGCACTATTTAATTTATTCTCCTTTGCTTTTTATGCCGCTGGGCAACACCGGATACCCATGGTAGTTACAATATAATTTTAAAAGTCAAGTATAACTCTTTATCCGTACATTTCAAATTTAATAACAAATTAAAAAATATTCTTAAGTTGGAAATTAAGATAATTTTTGGATTTAACTGCATGCCAAAAAAAATTGAAAAACGAGTTGAAAATTTATCTGTTGAAATTTAATTCTGGCTAGTTTAACATCATATTCAAATTTTCATAGATACAAATGATCTTCTGGCAATCAGATTTACTTTGAAGTTGAAGTAAAGTGTCCCTTTTAAATATTTAAAAAAAACTCAACAAAATGCATATGTTTATATGCACACACCTTTTGTTGTTTTGTACTATTTACTTTTATTAGAATTTGCTTCTAATGACTACCATTTTAAATTTACATTTGCTGTTGAAAACTAAGATGGCACCCTCTTGGAAAATAATCCGAGCAGATTCAAATATTTTCTGAGGGGAATTAACGCAAATTACATTTTAGTGTTCTGAAGAACATGGGGCCATAAACCACAAGAAAAAAAATGACTATTCAGAATGAAAAATTGATGTTGCAGCACAGAAGCTATCGATGGCAAACTTTAAAAAATAGACCAGGTTTACTTTATCATATATATATATATATATATATATATATATATATATGTTAATATGTATTTGTACATTTTATTATTTTTTTAATGAAAAGTTGTAACGGGATTTTTAATTAAATAAGAGATGCCCAAAAGGGTAAAATAAATATGTTTG
Organism: Sepiola atlantica; assembly: GCA_963556195.1. Classification (NCBI taxonomy): domain Eukaryota; kingdom Metazoa; phylum Mollusca; class Cephalopoda; order Sepiida; family Sepiolidae; genus Sepiola; species Sepiola atlantica. Next base: position 10,934,792 of record OY744530.1, on the reverse strand, counting down.
AGAAATATGGCATAGTTTTGATTACACTGTATAAAAACAAGCAGTAAATGTCCCCTCTTTAAATTAAAATGAATGAATGAGATCAACCTAAATAGATAAAGAAAATCTCATACAACATAATGGGCAGTAAATTCTTCCCTGCCCTCACAGAACCCAAGAAAAATTTCTTTCTCTTGAATATATGTAACCAAGCGAAAAGATTACACACCCGAGTGCCTCGTATTATACACCATGAGAGGGCAATAATTTATTTACTCGACAGGAACAAGCTGTTAAATACAGCATGAAAGCCTCAAGATATGAGCACAATTCTAACGGGGGCTCAAAGGAAAAAACAAAACTTCAAAAATGTGAATAGAAATCCTGGGTTATAAGCAAAAGAAATAAATTATTCTCCTTTGCATCGTTTATAGTTTGCATTGTGTGATATCCTTTTACTATCCTCATAGAAAAGGGCTTAACAGATTTAATCTTAAGGTGAAAACTGATAAGAGTAAGCTAAATCTTTAGACAGTGAAACTAGTTGAAAATGGCTATTATCATTCTACTTTAGGTTTATATTGAGATATGCAAATCGTTTTAATCAAACAACTCCCATGACTTATAGCATGCAAAAATGGCTTTTAATTCCTCAAAAAGGGAGACTGGTAGAAATGTACACATGTGAACAATTACAAAATGGAAGAGGTGCAGAATGATGAATCACTCCACAGTTTCCAGTTATTTCAAGCTCCGGTTCTCCCCCAATGTTCAAAATCATCATTAATAACATTTCATTTTTTTGTGTGGTGCAAAGACAGGTTTTCTTATTGTTCTACCTTTGATAAAGGTTGTTAACGAGTGGAAAGAACAACGAACATGTTAATAAAAGTTTATTGTAATAGTACAATCATATTTGGAGAGAACCTCTCCAAATATGATCTGAGGTTAAGATCGGATTCTAACTCTTCCTGATGAGATCTCAGTTTATAATAACTGTTGATCGATAACATCGACATGCCAGTGTCGCAGTTTTTGGTCATGTCTGTGTAAATAAAAATAATCATATATATATAAATCTAAAGCCTTTTGGTGTAAAAATAAAAATGGTAAGACGAGTGTATCTAAAACTGGTCTGATAATGCTTATAAGTCACCTTATAAAAGAGAGTTACTTTCAAATAGGGAATAAATTATTGCTCCAAACAATAGGTATTCCAATGGGTTTGGATCCGTCTCCATTTTGGGCAGATCTATATCTACATAGACTGGAATATATATATATATATGTCATCATTAATAAAAAATGATATATCTAGAGCGTATAGTTATCATGGATGTAGGCGATATATTGACGACCTTGTTTGCATTAATGATAGCGAAGAGTTGGCAAATACTAAACATTTAATATATCCTAAAGAGTTAAAATTAAACTGTGAACATAAGGGAACACAAGCTACTTTTCTTGATTTGGATATAAAAATTGAAGATAAAATATTTATCTATAAACTGTTTGATAAAAGAAATTCATTCCCTTTTCGTATCGTGCGAATGCCATATAAAAATAGTACTAGCCCTGTGTATATATTTTACGGGAGTATTATGTCTTAATTTCTGAGAATTGCTCGTGTTACCTTAAAATTAGTAGATTTCATGCCCCCAATTTCTGATCTAATAATAAGAATGATTAACCAAGGTGGCGATCAAAATAAAATATTTTGACAATTAAATAAGGCAATTACTCGCCATCCTGATGCTTTTAAATCTTATCAAATTAATCAAAATAAACTGATAGAACAAATCATAGTATATATAAATATCAATAATGTATAATATGTATAATATGTATAAACGTATATATAACACATCTGCTAATTATAATAAGAAAAACAATAAAAATACAGTAGAAAGAAAGAAAGAAATGTTAAAAAAGAAGAAGAAGAAGAAGAAAAAGAAGAAGAAAACCGACAGTTATGAACGCCGATTTTAAACACCGGGAGTTGGCAAAGAAGAAGAAGAAAAAGAAAGAAAAAGAGAACAAATTAACGGTTAACTTATAGACGCAGATTTTAAACAATGAGAAAAGAAAAAAGTCGACAGTTGTGAAGGCAGATTAGAAAAACTAAAGTGAACAAGGAAGATTAATATTTATTTGAGGTTGACAACAACGGGGAGATGGACAACAAAGTAGGACGAGGGAGAAAAGGAGGAACTAAAGGTATATATATGTATATGTGTATGTATATATATATATATATATATATATATATATATATATATATATATATATATATATGTATATACATATTTATTTATTTATCTTTTATTTTTTGATGTGTTGATGTTTTTTATATTTATAATATAAAACTAAAAATAATACATTAATCACTTAAATAATAGTGTCATGGATTCGTCCAAACACTTTAAAATGCAGCAACATTTTTGTAAGTAACGGATAAATTTTATTAGACAGACGAACAGCACAGGTAAAGAATTTTTTTTTTTTGTGTCTTAAATAACTAATATAAGTTAGCAAAACATTTATATGGAACAAAACGTAGATTTAGTATAAGGAACGTTTATGATTTTGTCTTTTAAGGGAAGTGGGGTCTGATCAACTCTGCTGGGAAGCAATGAAATTAAATACTGTCTTGTTTTTAAATTCCCGAAACAGTTTTTCATGGTAAACAACTGAGGATCCCTTAAAATAGTGTTAGAAACTAACTAATATAATAACTGTAAAAAATAAATTGACTTACATGAGTGATTTTCCACTGGAAGACTTGAGACTATAAGTTTTTTTGTTTTTTTTATATAATTTTTTTTTTTATATATAGTTTTAATGGTTGAGAAACTTCCGAGACTATATATATATATATATAATTTCTTTGTAAAATAGTATGAAAAATCTCAGCAGAGTTTGGTACAGAAAAATTAATACAATAATGTATTAATTTTTCTGTACCAAAAAATATATATATATATATATATATATATTGTAATTCCATCTTAGAAAAAGCGGATGTAGGCTATTCCATTTATATTGAAAGCAACAATAAATAAAACATTCCTATAATACACCTTTTCCACCCACTAGAAAGCTAACCTTGTGCCAACTTCTCTACTCCCATCTTTGATTTTCTTAACCACATCCCTCTGCTTATTCTTCGACTCAAACTACATACTTGCACTCACTTCTTTTACAGTCACTGCATTTAATTTATATTGCATAATTTACTTGAATTCTTACTTTTAAAAATTTTTTTGTTTAATTTTCATAATTTTTACTTAATCTTTAATTTAACGTTATTTTTATTTTATCCGGAATTATCATCATTTATAAATTCTTATTTATAGCCCTTTATTTTAACCATTATTTTTGCCTTCATATTTCTAAACCTAGCGCTTTTTAAGAAACCTCCATAACCCCAATTCTTGTGGGCCGTTAGTATATTCCCATTTTCCTTTGAATTTATATGAATATTTTATATTCTCCATATTTGTAACATTTTGCTTACTGAGGATGAAGCTGTAGTGACTTTACTAGCCAAACGGTTCGGATTTCCCAAAACGCTGGGTTCAGAAATTCTCACTGAATAATAAATGTAATGTGCCCTTACAAACGTAACTGAACCATCTGTGTTTATTCCTTATAAACTGTATAGCTATAAAGTTACACATGTGTATATGTTATATAGTTGCATTAATATATAATTAACTGATAATTATGCATTTTTGAACACTGCCGCTATGCAGTTAATGTGAGCCATTTTTAGTTTTAGTTTCAAGCAAATCTTGTAAAAAGGGGGTAAAAGCCCTTCGTGAAAATTCAGATGCCTTCAATTTTAATAAATATTTCCAAATTTTCAGTTTCTTTGGAGTATTTTAAAAGGTTTTTTGGGGGCAAAAAATGGGCATAATCTCTCATTTAATAATTCAAAATATTAGATTTGCATTGAATTGATCCATAGTCATTAAATACCAATAAAGCAAGATTCCCTGAATTTCACTTTCTACCGAAGATCCATTAAGTTTAAGCCTTAAATTTTCGACATTTTCTAGAATTAAATAAGGTAATGGATTTTGATTAAAATTGGAATAAGGATTCTAGACACAAAGTTTAGTAGCGTTATTATATATTATATATAAGGAGAGTAGAAAGTTAACTTTTGGCAGCCTCGTAAGTTATTTTGTCTTTTAGTCCTCACATTCCATGAGCGATGTTTTTGATAAAGAATTGCTGTTTTCTGGGTTGGAACCTATCCATCTAACACTTACCATTGGCTAGTTTTGACCTTGAAGTATTATTTGTTTAGCTCCTTACATCAAGTGGCTTCATGACGTGTCTGGAGCGATTTCCATATAAAATATATATATATATTGATTTTACTCTTTGTAAGATGACATAAAAGTGATTAAAAACTGCTCTGTTCAGGAATTAACTTTAACTATCGTGGGACAGGTATTCTAGTGTGTATGTAAATATATATATATATATATATATATATATATATATATATATATACATACATATATATATATATATATGTGTGTGTGTGTGGATAATTTGTGTGTGATAAAAGTAGGTTCATCTAACATTGCAACGATTCTGTAAACATTTTAAGTTTTATTTTTATTTCATTTTACTGAAAAGATGTGAAACCAAATCTCATTCTTTTCAACATGGTGCACAACTCTAAAGCCATTGATAAACGAAGATCACGAAACAAAAAGGAAATCCTATATGATTTGTTTTTCTTTCTTCAGAAAGTGCGTGCTTCTTTGCTGTGATGGCTTAACGAGCACGTGTCTACTCTCTTCCCTTTTTTTGTTTCACTGCATTTTTGCCAGCAGCAAATACTTTGAAATATTATGCTTATGGAGGTGGTAACTTTTATTTCTAAGAAGATTTTGAAAGTTACATATCTGAAATTAAGGAGAACATGTATGCATAGGCTGTCTACATATGTCTGCACAGAAAATCACAACATAAGAACCTTTTGAAAATAAAGTATAATAAGATACATATCTACGGAAACCGTATATGCATATACGAAAAAGAATCAGTTTGACACAAAAGTTTAACATAGACAATTGTAATTTACTTAATTTCAGTTAACGTTTCTTTAAAAATTGCATTAAATGCGATGATCCCATTTATATCAAAATTAGAAAAATACCTGAATAGAACAATTTTGCACCACTTTTATGTCCTTTACGATGATTAAAATCAACAATATTTATTCCATTTTGACATAAAAATATGACAGGATTTTGATTTTAGAAAATGGCTAAAATTCAATGCTTAAGCTTAAATGGTCTTAAAAAGAAATTGAAATACAGGAAATTTTGCTTAATTGGTGTCTCATGACTCTGGATAAAATTCAATGTAAATCTGAAATATTTAAATTTTGAAATGAGAGGTTATGTCCTTATTATGCCCCTTAAAAATCTTTAAAATACTTCAAATAAACTGAAATTTTGGGAACATTTGTTAAGTGATGTTTAATACATATTGCTAAAATTTCACAAAAATCAGAGGTACTTGTATGTGTATTTTTATGAAGATCTTCCACCCCTGTTTTTATCCCCTTTGCAAAAACTAAACAAAACTAAATATAGCCCATATTATGATCCCTTACGCCAGTGTTCTAAAGTTCATAATGATCGATTAAATAGTTTAGAAGTGAATCCTGAACACACAAATACATAAACGGATACACTTTATATAAATATTAAAATAATATTTATTTTGATGAAATTTTAGAACTGCGATTTTTGATAAGTAAAACTAAATAATAAAAATAAAAGCTTATATAAATTAACACTATATCTGTTCTCTCTGCCGCTCTCTTTCTGAGGATGAAATTTAAAAAAAAGCCTCATACCAAAGATCAAACAACTTTTCTTGACTAAAATTTTATTTGAAATTCAGTTTATTACAAAGTTTTATAATTTATAATTTGTATTGTTCGTGCTTGTGTCGGACATTCATAAACAGCAAATACTACATTTTCCTTTGTGTTATTTATAAATTGAAAATTATGGGAATAAAAAAATCTGAATGAAAAATAGTACCATGACTTGGAGCAAGGATACACAGGACTTGTTATTCATTCCCGGATAATGCTAGAAAGAAGTAAAGGGGCTACTTAATAAAATCAATAAAGCTAATAACAATGCAAATCTAATATATAAAGTAAAGTCAGTCTGTCGTTTCTTTGTCATCGATAGTTTACTTTCTACAAAATCAATATTTGATTCTGGTTCGTCAGTTTTTTTGTGGATCGTTGCAGCATGTTGTTAAGAAGAATAAAATGTAATTTGATTTAATTCCTTCCAGAAAATACTTTGTCCGGGTCAGAATTATTTTCAAGTGTCCACTACCTTAAAAAGGGGGCATAACTCTGCATTTGTTCATACAAAGTTACTTCCTTTGATTGGAACAACAAAAAAAATGCAAAAAATAAACTGGCATATTTAAAAAAAAAAAAAACAATTTTGCAAGTAAATGCACTATGGTGAAATGCTGGGTAGAAACACCTAGTATCAGATTTATTTTACGAAATTGTCTAAGACGATCTTTCAATTAACGTAAATAAGCAGCAGACCATTAAAAATTAAGTAAGTATGCCAGACTACAGACTCACTGCTGCTGTTAAATCTCACTGAGAACGAGTCAGACGTTTTGGTAATTCAAAAGAATTAGCTGCAACAGCTTTCGTAACCATAGCAACGAACTGATGAGTGAGGTAAAAGAGGGTACACGCCTTAGCAAATGAATAATGGAATTACAGAATGAAATCCACTATCCCACGAAAGTCGTCAATGTTTAGTGAAAAATATTAACTTGTGATTAGTAATTAATTTAACGTTACAACAATGTATTTAACTTGGACGAGAATCAGTAACAGGCATCGGCCTGGAAACAAAAGTTTATTATAGAATTTATATTTAGTGGAAATTATTAATTATAATAAAAAAGGAATGAGCGAAAAGGGAATTATGAATGTTTATATTTGAAAAATGAAAGCGACATTGTGTGAGCAATTGTGTTATTGACTGCAATGTTTGCTTACTGTTCGAAAATGTCATTCTATTAATCCAAGAATGAAAAAGCTATACCTTTGGAAAGAAAGGAAGTGGTACTTTTCATTTAAATATTTGTAAGCCTCTGAAAATCGATAATGTAATAGGAAAAAAGAAAGTAAATCTAACATAATGTAATCCGGGATTTTTTAAAAACCGAAATCATATTGAATAAATTTCTATGGTTCAAAAACAAATATGAAATACATAAAAAATAAATAAACAGTAAATAGTAAGAATAATGTAACGACAAACAAGTCATTCAGTTAATATGTTGTTTTGTCAATCGGGAATGTAAAAGAACGTCTTTAGAATAGCCAATAAAAACGCCCCCCTCCTCCAAGGAAAGTGTAGACGAAGGAAGCATTCCATATTTAGGTGTAAAATCTAGAGTTTCTAACAGACAATAGCAAAAGCAGTAAAATGGTGCTCGTAAGAAATAGTTCTACTATGAAGATAACTTTCAGGTGCATGTAGGGAGGAGTGGTAGTAGATCTGAGTGTGAGAATGAAAATTCCTTCAACTTCCAGTATGACTATCTTAAATGAAGCTGGAAAGAAATAATAATTATGGAAAGTGAACGAAACGAACACACGCATTAAGCATTGGCCTAAATGGTTGCCGAAACAGATTTGAATATATACTTTTTGGTAGAAAGCTAAAGTCATTAATGAAATAGGGGAAAACTCACTTTACTTTATTATAAAGAAAAGAAATTGCAACGAAATAACAGAACGACTTTTGAACAATATTTCTTGTCTATATTATTTTCCAAACTGGCGGTCATGTAATGGTTAACTGCAGTGTTGAAAGATGATATTTCACACTGATAAATTCAAGCCAGTAAAAACTATAAAGTTTCCCTTACTATCCATCCCATGATGCCACTTTCAGCTACACTTATGAGGAAAGTGAATTCAATGGATATCCAAGAAAACGCGAAGTTGGTCTTTGATGGCTCCGTTCCATGAAAGTTATTAAACACTGTTGTCATAGGAGACAAACCATTTCCCCTGATTACTCTCCAGGGCAGATATTTGGTCAAAGTCAAGACAGCAATTGTCTGTCCACTGATTGATCAGACTAGTCACTGCTTTACAGACAATTATTGGCAATGCTTAAAGGTCGACTGGTCAGCCATGTTGATTCACCTGCTAAGGAAGCTTGAGTAGCCTTTTTGAGATTGTCTATGGTGGACAGACTATTTTTAATCGGCATTTGGTGGCCACACTGACCAGGTTTAAAAGTACTGGAATTCACAAGAGATAAGAATATTTGAACTGACTTTCTAAATCAATAGGAGCCTCACAGACATTATCAACTATTATTACCATATATATATATATATATATATATATATATATATATATATATATATATATATATATATATATAATAAGTTATGAAAATATATTTATGGCTATTAAGCTACACAGAGACTCCCACGTTTCATCCCTGGAGAAAATCTTCAGGCTAAAATGCATGAAGTTAGTTTTACCGGCTAGCTAGTTAACCAATCAGTTTCTTTGTTGTTCTCTTAGCCAATCGTTGGGCTTCTCACAAACAAAGGTCCGGTTAGTTTTACTTCCTATTTCCTGTTATATGTTCTGTATTCTATAGAGTGGCCTATATCTTGTTTATTTATTGTGTCAATATAATGGGTGAATTTATTTTAACACATGGTTCCTTGTATTTCTATTTAAGGTTTTAGTTTTTAAGTTGTTAGGTTTTAGTTTAGTTTAGTTTATTTTACTTATTTGTTTGTTTATTTATTTATGTATGTATTGTTAGCCTAAGGTAACTTTTATTCTGTGCAGGCAGCTATTTGCTATCTCACTTCTACAGTTTAATAGATTTTGGGGGTCTTTAAAGTTTAAGATTTCAAATTTCTCATTCAGACATAATCTACACGGGTCGTCTAAATTTCTCCATGCACTGTCCTGTCCTGTCGTATTATTTTCCATGCAATTATTGGTGAGCATCCCTTCTCTTTGAGCTTCTACTAGGGGTTTGCTAGTGCTGTTTTAATTCGACGTTCTCTGTTTTTAAATGTGCTTTTGTGGTCATAATATCTGGTTTTAAAATCTAGGGATGTCATACACGCATAGTACTTCTTGTTATTTGGTCTTTCCTTGGCAAATATTGTGGCTTTGTAAACAATACTTTTGGTCAGGCATTTATTTTGTAGTGGACAAAGTGTACGATTTTGCAGCTACATTTCTCTTCCTTGCTAACTTTTTTATTTATATTATTATAATTCGGGTTTTGTTTATTTCTATTTGTAGTGCTTATATTTTTGTTTTTCTTTATGTCATTTTTGCAATATTTGTTACTTTTTATGTAATTTGTTTTTCTGTTGGATTCTCGACATTCGACCTTTATAGGTATATCAATCGATATTTGATTCTGCCTAGTGATTTTGTCTTCTTTCTTTCTAAGTTCTTTACAAGAAAATAATGTATTTTGCTATAGGTTCTTTCATAAAAATATTCATTCCAGTAAAGAAAGAATTTTTAATAGTCACTTTCCATTTATGCTGCTTATTTCAGATGAACAATTATATAAAAAAAAAATTTTTTTGAAGTTACTTGAATATCATAAACGTAGGTAAACTAAATTGACTCATAACACCGAATTAGAATGTTGTCTTTAAGCAGTTTTGAACTTTCATTTCGCTTACTAATCCTATTTTCTTATTACGTTCATGACATTATCAATTCTTCTTTCTTTTTATTTCCTCTTGTATTTCAAACATAATTTTTAATGATTCTTTCATTATAGGTTTCATCTAAAAAGGATTTTTTTCTTTTCATTACTCATTTCTCCAGTTTTTAAGATGTCAGTTCTAAGATTTACATATGATAAAACAATATTCAAGAGAGATTTGTTTTCTTGCTCTTCTTAAACGAAAACTTACTTTATATTAAATGTTTTCATCTGAAAGAAAATAAACAAACACAACATGTTATGCATTATATAGATAACCGGAGGTATACAGCATTTTCCTTTTTGAAATTTACGATATTCGTACATGCTCATTTTTTACAAAATGCGAAATCGAAAATGATTTTGAAGTCTTTTAACATTAATTTTGTTTTTTAACATAGTTCACCCCATACAAGGCAAGCTGCATAAGGGTATAAGTTTTGGGGGTCATCCTAAATTGGGAGCTGTGCAGCGCGATGCCTGTTTATATTAGTTTTAAATTTCTGCATGTCGGTACAGTCGGGGAAACAGGGAGGGAGTTCCAAAGGTCGGCAGCTCGAGGAAAGAAGCTATTGGAGTAGAAGTCTTTCCGGCATCTAGGGACCTTTACAGTGAATGGATGCGATTTAGCTGATTGTCGGTTGGTCGAGTATATCTACGTTGAAGGGGCACCAGAGCATGAAGTTCATTGGAGCAAATTCCATTGAAGTATTTGTAAAACAAGCACAAGGATGCAACATTGCAACCATGAGACATGGTCTGGAGCTTGGTGGATATTGAGGGACCTATTAGATTAGCAACTCTTCATTGGATCTTGTCTAAGAGGGAGAAACTAGTGGATGGTGCACCAGCCCAGATGTTACAACAATATTCCATGCATGGGCGGATGGTGGCTTTGTAGAGATATAGGATAATGTCAGGTGTGAGAAGTTTACTAGCACGGTAGAGGGTGCCCACCTTCTTTGCTGCAGCCATGGCAATGTCTTCTATGTATTTGTTTAAATTCATGTTATCTGTGAATGTTAGACCGTCGAGTTTGAACGTTGGACTCTCAGGTAGGGTGTTTTTTTATTTCATTTGTGTCGTTTTATACACTTTAACTTCCACCCTTTCCATATATTGATAAATGGTCATTTGTTTGTTATAATGTGAAAATTTAAAATGATTTTACACCTTCAACCTGTTGATTATATTTCATTCAGATCTAGAAATAACATCTAACTGAAAGGTAAACATAACACGTTTTGCTACATTTAAATTATTCCAAACAGAAAAAAACAGGATTTTTTTGGATTAGCTTAACTATTTTTCAGTTGGATAATTTAACTGCTATTCGATTTTATTGACCAATCGATACCGTAAAAAAGAAATTGCACTTTTAAAATCCTTTTGTAAATTAAACAATTTCTTAACAAAAAATATTGTAAATATATTTTTAAAAGAAATTAATTAAAATAAGAAACACAGGGCGAAATTGCAATTAAAAAGACCTCCAGGCAACGCTGGGTAGGTATAGCTGGTATATATATAATTATTTATAAATAATATTTTCAAATTAACCCATATACACATGTGTTTCATGCCAAACCTGCAATTATCAGTATGGGAGGAGACGATCCCTGCCGGTCACATGGTTCGAACCCCAATACAAAAGTCATATTTGACTTAGTAGTCGATGTGTCCACCATGCATTACCTAGAAATGAGAGTATAAATTAAGGTCTAAATGACAAATTCAGCGGCCATATCAGCAAGTCGTGAAGAGAACTCAATAGGCGGGACCTAGAGTATTGCATCACACTATAAATAATCGCTTCTTATTAACTTACTTAAAGTGCTCAATCTAGCGAGAGCTTTGAATAATTATAAATAATATTTATATACACATGTGTTTCATGCCAAACCTTCAATCATCAGTATAGGAGGAGACAATCCCTGCCAGTCACACGGTTTGAACCCCAGTATATATATATATATATATATATATATATATATAGTGGTTCGAAACTTTGTAAAACAGGTTAAAACCGGTTATCATATTATAAATCCAAGAACCAAAGCAGATTTTAGTTTATGTTTGCAGTTTCATTTTTTTGAAGAAATATTGTAACTGCAGTCAGTCAGCCTTTAGCTAGCTGAGTGCTGTCTGTTTCATTGAAACAAATCACAACATATCAATTCCCTAGCTTGGTTGTACTGTTTTCACAAAAGAATATTTCTGTGGAGGTGATTGATATAAATATTTTGTGTACATTCATTCCTTTACAATTTAAATACCATAGATGCGATTGCTTCATGTTGAAAACGATGCAAAAATGAAAATAATTACCCAATTTAATTCTATTAACAAATAACAAATTAATTTTATAATAACATGTTCTTTCTTTCATTTCATTTTGTGAACTGTTTTTAACGTGGAATGGGCAAGAATATGAATATTTACAATCCGGATCAGATTTTAAAGTTTAACACCCTCATCCACTCGTTGTTAAAAGAAATGAAATGCGTGTTTAAACTCCTAAAGGTTACGACTGGTTCTATTTGGGGATCGTTGTACAATAAGCTAGAATGATGCAATGACTCCCCCCCCCCCCCACTCCGATCATCCTCAAAACCGATTTTAAGGATGATTAACACTTCAACCTAGTCTTAAAAATTATTGTATTTACAACGCCTAATATATATATATATATAATTGATTTATAAATTAATTAATTTAAGAAAATCTCTATACATACAATTGATGACCTGTCCTATTAACGGTGAATTAAAAAAGGAAAAGTGCATATTCTTAAATAATAAAAACAAAACGCTAAGTAATGCACCGTAAAAACACAAGTCGCTATAGCCAAAAACAAAAACAATAACAAATAATCTACGTAACATAGGCGATAAGAAGTCATGCATAAATGAGCAGGTCATTGTGGTCTAATAATCAGAGTGCTGATCTACGAATGTTGGCATTGAAGGTTCGATCTCTGCCCGGTGAGACATGCTGATGACGGCTTATAGCCAGAAACGTGCGTCCATGTCTAACTTTTGTGTACGCAAAAGCTTAATTTGTAAATCAATTATAAATATCTGTATGCAATAAATTAGTTTATAAATTAATTAATTAAAGAAAATATATATATATATATATATATATATATATATATATATATATATATATGTGTAAATGAATAAATACGAATTTTTTATTTTATTTATCACTCTTATATATTACCTTCAAAACGGTTTAGGGCTATTTAAATTAATAATACAACATATTTTAAAATAGTGTATATATATATATATATATATATATATATATATATATATTATATCGTAGAGGCGAAAGATCCAAAGAATTCTTTCCATGCCTAATTTGCATAAGTATATTTTAGACAGTTCATAATTAATTAATGTCATGTTATTCATTCGTAATTTTATCGTTTTGTTTTTTCTATATATATGCAATATTTTTGTCAATAAAACAGTAATTAATTGAAGTAATTTAATACAAAAAAGATAAATTATTAAACTTTTTTAAAAATATTTGCTGATTTTTGGGGGAAGTAATTTGAAGTAAACCAACTAGAAAGATATATGAGGCATACGAATTCTGAAAGGGGAAAGAATGACTGACTGACTTCGTAACTCCTCTCGCTCTTTCCTCGTTAGCGATGCTATATAGAGAAAGGGGAAAGAATGCCTGACTGCTCCCATTAGCGACCGACACAAAAAATTTTTGTTATTGCTTTTAATAATTCAAAATAAAGAACACACACACATGTATAAACAGCGAACTGATTTCCTCTTTCTGTTCAATTCAGGGTGACAGAATCAAGTTCATCTCAGAATTAAATTCATATCTCATCGAGAAATTAGACATCTCGTAAACGAAATCTCGTCTGATTTCTCGGCCATGTCTAAAACTAGAACTTGCGAAATGCCAGATTTGACAGAAAATCTCAATTCTATTTTTTGTATTAACTCTTCACTGGACGTGTTGCAATTTGAAATTCTTCATTTATTTCATCTTATTTTAACCGAAACTTATATTTCTAATTTTTAACTTAAAATATAATTTGTTTATGTATAAGAAATTTGCAACATGGTATATTTATCATATTTTTTAAAGAAATTTGTAAAGTATATTAATAATATTTTTTAACAAAATTTGTAAAGTAGTATATTTATCATATTTATTTCAGAAATTGAGTCCAATAAAATATAAAAAATGATATTACAATTTCTTTCTTTGTTTTCATTCATATTTTTCTGAATAACAAAATATTATCTTAAAAAATAGCTTGAAATTTCCGCACAAAAATAATAGCCGCAATATGAGTGACGGTAAGAAATAAAATGTCAATAATGAAGAAAAAATAAGATAAAACTTTTTTTAAAAATTTGTACAATATAATTGTGTAATTAAAAGGAAAAAATCAGATTTATTAGTTGAATAACAAATAAAATTGATAAATCTATTAATTCCGAGATGAATTTAATTCCGAACCCCTCATTTCAGTTTTATTAAAAACATCGAAATGACCAAAATGTTAATAGGTATTTATATGAACAAATGTGTTGTTACAACAATCGTATGAATGAAATGTTTATTATTTAATATTTTGCTTTCCAGTATTTAAAGTGAACTTTGCAAAGCGATAGCGAGCTGGCAAAGCTAGCTAGCTAGTATATATATATATATATATATATATATATATATATATATAAAAATCAATAGATGCAAAAAAAATTTCACCTATACGATTTTACCATCAAAGCAACTTATGTTTAATTCTATGATACTGGATAAGATTTTGAAATACTGTATATATAGTAATCTGCAAAGCAGTTTTAGATATTTTTAATTTGCATATTTACTTAAACAGTTTCGAATAAATTAATATTTTCTGTAATATACACTTGTAATTTGCATTGTCATATTTTCTTATATATACACAATAGTTCCATCACTAAAAAAGCGTCCGGTGATGCTGAGAACAGATACTATACTTTAATCTTAGTTAAAGAACTATAAAAAAATAATGTTTTTATGACTAGGCATTTAACCCCCCCCCCCCCCCAAAAAAAAAACTGATTTAATGTATTACTGTATTATCTTTTAATGGGGTGGGTAGTGTACTATCAGTTCTGTAGTCATAAGAACGTCCTCCTAAGAATTACCTTTTTTTTAAAGGGGGTAATCCTCCCATTTATTACTTCCTCCTTTGGGGGAGGGGATAATGTAGTATCTTATCTGTTACTATGATACCATATTCGCAAGCATAACCTTCTCCTTTCATGGAGCGATCCTCCCAGGTATTATCTTTATTTTAGAAGTTGTAATGGAGAATCTGTTCTGTTATGATACCTTCCGACCAGGCATTGCCTCCTCTTTTTTAATTGGGGGGGAGTAGTGTAGCATATGTTCGTTCATCATAATACCATCCTTCCAAGCATTATCACTACTCGTTTGGGGGTGAGGAGTGAATCCTCCTTGTCTTTCCTTCCTGCTTTGAGGGTAGTGTCATATATTTTCATTCATCATGAGACATTCTTCCCAAACATTTCCTCCTCCTTTAGGGGGCAGTATAGTATTTGTTCGTTTTTCACTATACTATCCTCCCAGTATTACCTTCTCTTTTTGGGGGAGGGTGGGGGTGGTAGTGTACTATCTATTCTATTGTCATGATATCATCCTCCCAGGTATTAACCCCTCCGTTTTGTCGGGGAGGCGGATAGTGTTAGTTAGTCATGATATCATCCTCTAAGTCATTACTTCCTCCTTTGGATGTCAGTGTATGATATATTCGTTAACCATCATATGATTCTCCAGCCTAGCAAAAATAGAATATTAGTCCCAAAATCGGTATTTATTTTTTCATCACAGTCGCTCCAGATAAGGCATGATGTCACTTGATGTAAGGAGCTGAAAAAAAACAAAAAACTGCTTTAAAGTCAAAAACTAGCCAACGATAAGTGTTATATGGATAGATTCTGACCCAGAAAATAGCAATTCTTCCCCCTTTGTCAGAAACATCGCTCATGGAATGTGAGGACTAAAGGACAAAACAAGGGAAGCAAGAGTTACAAGGCTGCCGATAGTAAACCCAAGGTCCACTTTCTACTCTCCTATTGTGCTAGGCTAAAGGAATAAATATGACGAGGCTGCCTAGGGAGCTTTTGTAGGCCAGAGTATGCTTATCCTGGTGCACTGGCTTCTCAAAACCACACCTGACCTTGTGTCTAATATAAATAGGTGAGTAATATCTTGTATCATAGAATTAGATAAGCATAAGCCGTTTTGATGTTAATATAATAGGGATAGGTAGAAAAAAGCGGGGCTCCTCGGGCTATTAACAATAAACTACCCTCTTCTCAGAGACAAGGTAAAGCCTGAGAGAGTAGACCTCCTAGGACTGAACAGAACAGCAGTCCAACAGCAGTAAAACCACTGTTTGATTAATATGTATCACAATTATATGATACAACATTTTGAAATATCCCATATATATACTAATCTACACACACTGACAAACCGTGATAGTATTCCTTATTTGCATATTTATTTTATAATCAGTTTTTAATAAATCAATATTCTATAATATCCATTTCTAATTTGCATTGTCATATTTTCTTATATATATGCAATTGTGTTGTTGATAGTAATATTGTTATAATTATTGATAATATTAATTAAAGCAATTTAATAAAAAATATATGATGACGTTTTGTTAACACTTGCTTGGAAATTCTATTTCATTATTTTGCAAGGGAGATAATTTACATGAAAACTTTTTTTACAGCGTTTGCAAAACGTCTGATGTTGCTGTGATGCAGAGAACAGATATTCCACTTTGATCTTACCCAAAAGTCTGCGGAATGATAAAAATAATGTGTTTATGACTAGGCATTTTTAAATGAATGAAAAAAAAATTGATTTAATTGGGAATCTTCTAAATAAGGGTGAGTAGTGTAGTATCGGTTCTGTTGTCATAAGAACGTCTTCACGGGTAGGGGTATAGGAATCCTCCCAGGTATTACATCCTCCTTTGAGGAAGGGGGTAATGTAGTATCGATTCTGTTGTTATGAGACTATATTCCCAGAGACTACCTTCTCCGTTTTTTTTGGGGGGGGAGGGGGAGGGGGGGAGGGGGGAGGGGGGGTATAGTATAGTATCTGCTCTGTTGTCATACCATACTTGCAAACATTATCTTATACTTTTATGGGAGGATCCTCATAGGTGAAGTATCTGTTGTCATGATACCATACTACCAGGTATTACCTCCTCCTTAGAGGGGAAGTATAGTATAGTCTCGTTTCTCATGATACCATCCTCCAAGGATTACCGTCTCTTTTTTTTGGGGGGGGGGAGAGGGGTAGGAGTGTCGTGAAATATATGTTCTCTAATCCTCTCAGTCATTGACTCCTCCTTTGGGGATCAGTGTAGTATATGTCTGTTCACCATGATACCATTCTCTCAGTCTGGCAAAAATATGCTTTTAATAAAATGAACTAAACAGAACAGTTCTGCACCACTTTTAGGAAGATGAACAAGTTATATATATATGCTACTAAACCTTATATCTAGAATCGTTAATCTAATTTTGATCAAAGTCTATTAAATGATATTGATTTTAGAAAATGTCTAAAAATTGGGGATTAAATTTACGGAGTTTTAAAAAGAAATTGAACTCAAGAAATCTTGCTTGATTGGTGTCTTATAAATATGGATTAATTTCATGCAAATCGGAAATATGTGAATTCTCAAATGGGGGTGCTCGGTGATCATATTATGCCCCCCCCCCCTCCAACAACAACCCTTTAAAATCCTCCAAAGAAACTGACATTTTTGGAATATGTATTAATTCAACTTTAATGTGATTGACAAACCAACGGACAGAATATCTTACAAAGATAATTGGGCACATCTCCGTGTTAAGCAATGAAAATGTTATTTCAAACTGAAGTGTGACAGACAGACCGACAGAACTTGTGTGGACGCATCTAGAATTAAAATCTATTCAATGATGAAAATGCTATTTCGAATTTAACAGAAGAACGAAAATTATATTTCAAACTCAAGCATGACAGACTGACCAACAGAAAGACTCTATTGTATTGGACACATCTAAAATAAGATGCATCCATTCAATCTGTGCGTTTAGCAATAAAAATGCGATTTTAAACATCGATTTGACAGACCAAAGAAAATACTACTTCAAACGTAATTGTGACAGACTGAAAAAATTGCTATTTTCAACATAAGCCTGACTGACCAAAGAAAATGCTACTTCATAAGCCTGACTGACCAAAGACAATTTTATTTCAAATATATGCATGACAGTCGGACTGAATTGATACTTCAAACTGATGTGTGACAGTGGGGCCAGCGGATAAAGTATTTTATAGAGATAATTTGACGCCTCTGTGCATTTAGCAATGAAAATTATATTTCAAACTGAAGTGTGATAGACCAACGAGCAGAGGCTCTTTTAAAGAGAAAAAAACAAGAAAGGTAATTTAGACCAAAGACGTTTAAGCAAATTCCATCCTTTCTTCTTTTTCTTGATGATGATCGATTTTATTAAACCTGTTGAGTGTTAAAAGCAAACATCAACATTAACCTCAACCTGCGCATGACAAGTAAACCTTTCAGACACGAGGCGGATATTGGTCACTTCCATTAGGATTTCTTTCCACTTCCTATGTCAAATGGTCAGAGCAGCTGGCCAGCCGACCATCTACGTGTTACCCTTGCCCTCTTCCCTACCTGTTTTGGTTGATCTTAGTTCTGATGGCAATCTTTGGGGTTGCTGAGAATTCATGTGTTTCTTAGTGATTAAATCAAATAAAAATACTGCTTAGGTTGCTGCGTTTTTTATGCTTGTAACTGTTCATAAGTCGCAAATCGAAATGGGGTTAAAACTAATACATTTTTTTATGAGCCTACTTTGCAGAATGGAAAAGGTTAGGATACTTTTTGACAAATAAAAGTGCTCTTAAAACAAGAACATTTCAAAGAGCCAATGGCTTGGTATTAAAATAAAAATGGAAGCAAGTACAGATGATATCAAGTCACAAAACAAAAAGACTTTATTTTTAGGCATTTTTATTTTCAGAAAAAAATTAAAAGCTTTGTAGATCCACCTTCTGAGCATCATTTGCTTTTAACCAAATGTTTTTCCTTTTCTTTTATATAAATTGGTTGCTTTTTGTTTCTTTATTTTATAGATGGTGTAGTTTGTTCTTTGTCTACAATTGTTGGTTCTCTCACTTCTTTAGTTTAGCAAATCTTTTACGGCTTTAAACTAATACATTTGATCTGTAAAATGGGACATTACAGCTCGAATGGAACTTGAATACGGCATCAGAAGCCCACAGATCACTCCTGTAACTGTTACACCGATGGAAAATTCATGAGCTGGTTTTAACCCGATAAAGACACTCAGAATGAAAATGCAAAAGTATCCTAAACTATATATGTAGACTAAAATGGCTTATATTATAGTCTCTGCATCAACAGCTGAATGTTATTCTTTTGACCAAGTGAGGTGTATCTGCGTCAAATGCCAAATGTTATTCTTCTGGCTTGGCTTATCTCTCAGCCTCCTGAATAAATTTCTGTCATTGATGTCATACCAGACACGGATATTCAGCATTTTCAACCAATCAAAGTTTTATGTTTTTCTACCCTTTTGCAATTATTTCCTGATGCTTTTATGTAATAGCGATACAGAATGAATATCTGATAAAGTCACTTTGAAATAACTATTTTGATTTCAATTTGTGTAAAAGTGTCAATGCAGTAACCAAAGTTTGAATTTCCTTCCTGCAGAGTTAACATTTGCTTCTAATTATTTCCAAAGGATACAATTGTTTTTATGCTTCCAGAGGTGAATAAAAGGTTAATTGGTTCCGTGACTTTCTGAAACACTTCAGAGAATTCAATTCCTGCATCGTATCAGGTCACTTTTATAACTTTCGTAACACATTAGGGATTAAATTAAAACTTATTTAGAAAATAAACTTTTAATTATATGAAAATCAGCTTCTTACTGTTGGGTTCTAAATGGTCAATGTATACAAGTGAAAAGAATGAAGATGATGTTGTAGTCTGCAGGAAAGCAGTCTCTTGATAATGTGTCCAACAGATAGAAGTTCTTGGAAAGAAACTCTGTCAATGGAAATTTCGTTTTATGGTAGGCACATGAAGAAACTTTCTTTACAGTTGTGGTAGAGAGATGGGTCCTAAATGACCAATAAAAGTCCATGAAATGAAGAATCATCTTGATTCATTCAATCTTAAATATTTAAATGAATCAATTATAAAATTATAAAAAAATTAAAATGGTTTCCTTGAAATCGATCAGAGATAATGTCAGATTCAAAATATTTGATTGGAAATTTTAAAGACAAGTGTTCTTCGTTTCTGTTTTATGAAGAATTCTCCAAGATAGAGAATTGTCAATCATCAAATACTTATCATGAGAGTTGACAACTTCTATAGATAACACTTATCAAGATTACCTTTTTTCTGCTCATGTCATTGCTTCATACACTAAAAGTACTTTATGTATATCAATCTTTTAACTCCTTGTTTCTGTCTGTACTCTATCACCTATAATCATTTAAGTGCCTTTTAAAATAATTGTTAGTGTCATATATTGAGGTGGCCTTGGGAAGGACGAAGCCAGGATATAAGTTGTCAAGTTCAAACTTGACATATACAAACCGAATAGACAAAATAGCATTATCAATTAGCATGATGGGAGCTATATAAAATTTGTCTAGAAGCAAGGCAAATGCACATGTTAAAATGTAAGTCTTAAAAATAATCAGTGGCAAACTCTCTCTCTCTCTCTCTCTCTCTCTCTCTCTCTGCCCGAATAATGTACTCAAAATAATAAAATGAACATGTATTTTATGTACCAACGTTTTCGGATTAACTATTGCTGATTAACAAAAACCCAACCAGCCATAGGACCCCTGAAAAATCGCCATCGCTCTGTATTGTGCAAAGCCAATGATTCGACCAATTAAGTCTTCATCCTTTATTTTCTTCATCTTATGATGATGATAATGATGGTCTCATAACAACTTCGACTAATTTAGAAGGGATGTAACATTAGAATCACCCCAGAGTAAGTCTGGAACGATTTTTAGCTCATGATTATCGATAGTTCCTATTGCTGTAGAAACAAGTGAAACATGGACTATACTGGCAGAGCATGAGAGGAAACTAAGTTTAAAAACTATCCTTCATATAACTCTGCGAGATAGATGAAGAAATATAGATATCAGAAAGAAACTTAATATTAACAGATCAATCAACAATGTGATCCCAAAAAAGATAATATGGTTGTTTGCATGGTTCAGGCTACCAGACTCCAGCTATGTAAAGAAATCATATAAAGAAGATTTCATTGAAAAAAGGTTAACAAGATGACCACGAAGAGATAATACTGGCATTACATTCCTGAAAGTTGAAAGACTGCTCCAATAAGTGGCAAAATTTTGTTTTTAAGCATGTGGAGAAGCTCTCTTGAATATGCACATAAGTCAATTATTTGACTTTTTTTCTCATTATTTCTAATACTAATTAAAAATAAAATATGTCACGCTTGCAAGAGAGGCAATTGCACAATCTTAAAATATTACGATTCCAATTGTGTCAGTTTCGCAACAAATACAACAGGAAAGACAACGTTTACTTATTTTATCTCTTTATTCAAATATATTCATCATTTATTTAGTTATTTCCACCAAGGAGGTTATATTTTCGGTCGAATTTATTTGTTGGTCACTATGTTTGTTTTTGTACAGCCTAACATTCTCATTGCTGGACTAATTGCCACCAAACTTAGTCAAAATATCGGTCATTGTCTAGCTTACTTTTAGGATATCTCGGTCAAATGTCATGGTCACAAAAAATGAAAGTCACACTTTTGTCAGCAACTTCGATTTTGTTTATCATAGGGACTCGCTACCTGCCCCATATTGTAGCCAATGAAGTCCCTCATCTTATATGACATTTAACCTTGGGCTTGAAAAGTTTGGTCATGAGTGAAATTTTGACGGAATTTCAACTTCCTATTTTTCAAAATTTAATGCATTGATCTGGTGCTTTTTAATAACAATGAGTTATCAATGTTTCTATGGCATAACTTCAAGAATAATATACGTCATACAATACGGAGAAATAAGACCCAGATATGATCTATTGTAGAGGTATGCAGTCTCACGACTGAATTATGTTTTAGTTTCTCTAATATTAAGTGAGAAATGTTTTAGCAAATTTTACTATTTCCCAAGTGAATATTCACTATGGTATATTCTTTTGGTTCTTATGACGGGCCGAAAAATAATGTTTTATCCTTAATTTTGAAGAGTCAAATAAGGGGTAGATAACTCTAGTTTTCAACCATGCTTTATCTTAAAATGGATTTTAATGCTCTCAACTTGCACGGTATTTTCTATTTAACCAGAGATAATGCCAAACTAATAGACTTCTTGCAATGGCACAGATTAATTTTCAAACAAATTGCTGAATTTTACCCAGTGTAAAATTTTCATTTATTTCAAAAACTTTATTTCCCTTGTTTTTTCCCCTTTCATTTACATATTTTTCTATTTTTTCCTTCTTCTTTTTCTCTGATAATTAATTTATTTTAATAAATCATTTTATTTTTCATTTGTGCCGAATACCATAAAGCGTTGTGATTGTTTTATTCCTAAATTATCTTTTTATGAATACATTTTTTTAACTTTATTTTACATTAATTACAATAGCAAAATCCATTTTAAGATAAAGTGTGGTTGAAAACTAGAGTTATCTCCGCTTTATTTGACTTTTCAAAATCAAAGATGAAAAAAGAATTTGTTTAGACCCTACGGTCCATAAGCACCATTTTTTTTTATATATTCGTCTAAAGATGAGTTTACAAAATATATAACGAGCTATATTTTAAAAGAGATAAAAGTGGTGAGATGAATATTTCCACCAGTCTTCTTGTTTCAAGCTGTACTCTATTACCCACAGTCATCCGAGTGCTTTTCAAAGGTAATCGCTCCTTCGAAAATTTTGTACAAACAACTGCAATGAGATCTATCTAAGTCTGGCCCAACGCCCCTGGCCCAGAGCACTCCACTATATACATGTAGACGTAAACGAATATATATTTGTTTTACAACTTTGGATTAAAAGGAGTATGCCAGTCACAGTGGGATATATGTTGGTGTTGTTGCATTGGCACAAAGCAGAAAGAAAAATAAATCCTTTGTGGATCTAACCAGACTACACAAGAATGACACTTACGCAATGATCGTTGGTCTGTCACGTTTAAGAATTTTGGTCAGTCTGTTACGCTTAAGTTTGAAATAGAATTTTTTTACACTTTAATTATATTCACACAATACTCCGGGTCATTTGAGGTCATATTCTAGGTAAAATGTTCAATTCGCACATTCTTGCTCTAAAATACCTAGCAAAACACCTCTGATAAACTATCAAATATTTCATTTTATCAATATGTATTATGTGATAACAAAATCTTCCTAATCTCTTCGTTCTTTCCTCACCGTAACAATAAAAAAATACATAATTATTATAACAACTGATAGAAAATGGTATCTAAAATCCTCAAAGTTTTATACTACTGAATCCAGAATTGTCCATCCAAGAGACTGTTTACTAACCAAGGCGAGAGAGACCGATCATACAAGCTATCGTACCCACACCTAGCTAGAAACACATTGTCCTTTTGACAAAAAAATGATGAAAAGTAAAAAACTACTTCATCCCTTCCTATCTCAACTATCGAAATATCTAGATATGAGTCATATTAAACCACTCTTATTTTCTCCTACTCTGTGACCCGTCACTGGCCTCCCTCTTTCACTCATATTCTCTCCTTCTACGAACTACTACACACATAAATTTTACCCAACCCTTTCTTCTTTCCTCCTCTACCACCATTATATCTATTACCCTTTCTATTCTCTCCTCCTGAAAGTTAGTTTCTTGTTATAAAAGGTATCTAAGATGCAATCGCATTTCACTGAAGAACTTTATGTCAATAAAAAATAATTAAATATTAGTATACTGATATTGTTTCGAACGTGATTTTTTAAAAATATTTTGCGATTTGTGCCTTTTCCATTTTATATTTTCTTTATATATGCATACCACAAAGTAAACTTGCTTAAAATTTTCCTGTAATCTTGATTCCTGTTATAAAAACTGATGTCAAAATCAAAATCTCTTGTTATGAAATTACTAAGAGAGCCTAATTCAGCTACTTCACTATACAAACAAAATGCTTTATATAAGCTTTTTTAGGACTTGTTATTTAAAGTCTATTCTTCTAGAAATACATAAACTAACCTCTCCACCCCTCAAAATAACAACACTTTGGTGTATGGTTGAGTATGTGTGTTTAGGCTTTTCAGTGTTTAATCTGTGTTTCAATTTCTACTAACGACTTTTGGGAGGACAGATGCTTTGCAAAGTGGCAGGCATCCTTTTGTTCATGCAATTATTATGGATGCGTAGAGTTTCACATGGTAAGAAACCAATCTTGATATTTGCACTGTCATTTAGTTAATGTCACCCGAGGGTGGCATTTGCAAAGAAACAGAAAATATTCTTACTTAGGAAATTGTGATTACTACAAAGTCCCTTGTTGATAGTGCAAGAAAGCCATTCAAATTATTTTACTGATCTACAGTAACAGAGAAAAAAATATATGTACATGCATGTCTATATGTTTATCTAAATAATACATATATCTAATATATAAAATAAAGTTAGTCGGATTTTCCATGTTACACGTTAATAGCATTATATGTGACGAATCGATATTTGATTCTGACTAGGCAGTCTTTATGTAAAATTTCAGTCTGTGGTTCTATAGACAAAAAGAAATTCCAATCGATTTCATTGATTGCATATTCTATCCAGTCTGATAATTCTTTCAGTTGAAAATAGTTAATTCAAAATAGTGTCTATTTACATTACGGCTATGTTTTAAAAATTAGATGCAAACACTTATTTTATATATGATTAGTTTGGCACAATATTTTGTTTATTTGGTCTTCTTTTAATTTCTTCAGATTTTGTTTTGTTTTGTTTCTTTACTACTTAAAATACTTAAGTAACTTCATGTATAAAAAGACCCACTTCTTTCCTGTTAAAATCGGGTATTTGAAGCGCTCCAGCAAATACACTAGTGTAGAATTTTAAATTGTCCCCTATTATATTGTAGTCTGTAAATAAATCTATTTTTTAATTATTATATGTACAAATTTAATACAGATGCACGTACATAAGTTGATAATTATCAACTTAAATTCCATATTTTTTTCTGCATCTTTCTTAAAAACAATTAGACAACTAAATAGGATTCACTTAAAAACAAAAGCTTATATAAAAATATCACCACGGCATTGTCTGGTAGTATTCACTTTATAAGTAAATACTGTTTGTTGTTATAATTATGAGTTAAAATTTTATTATTGTTTTTTCTATTGCTTGAATATTTCTAGAAATTAAAATAAGAAAAAACGTTGACGCTTTTTTTTCAATATACTATTGAAAAAATCATATTTTGAATTATTTTCCTATAATCCATCCACCGAGACAACACCAGGTACATACAGTTTTGATGTGTGTGTTCTAGGGTTTGATGCATGTGTCGTATATTTCACTGCTGATAATCCGACTGAATGTATAGGTAACAAACATGGAAGTTAGAGAATAAACAAAAAAAGGTTGACAAATTTGAACAAAAGCAGATAACATGATTATCATAATGTGTTTCAATATTATTTTGCCCTAAGAATGGGCTTTATCAAGAATAACATGATGAATTAACAGAGTCAATATTTATACATTTGTACCATGATGGGAGTTAAAATTTCAAAATGCGAAGTAACAGGGTAGGACAAAGAGGTAATGTATGGGAATTGTTCATGGACAGTAGTGACGTAGTGGGTGTTTCAACATGTAATTGTTGCTTAGTTAAAAACTTCTGCAGCGATTTTCTCATAATGTGGACGACGACTGAGTAGTTAAGTAAGTGGATAGTGCGGATAGTGGAAAAGAATCCGGGAAGCATGATAGTATCATAGAGTGTTAGGGTGGGAGAAGGTGTTTTTGGATAGCGGTGCGGCAGTTGGGAAATTGATGGTAGCTTCAGCCGAGAGTACTTAATAAGGTGGAGAGTTGAAGGGTTTAGGAAGAGGAGATGTAAGTATAATGTGTCAAGTATGAGGAAATTTAGGTTGGTTTAACAGAAGTTTGAATTTAAAAAAATGTTCAGATAAGATATTTTTAGCAATGGTAAAGAAAATCTGAAAGAAGCCAGATCGCTTTGCTGCTTGATGTGATGTTTTATTGTGAGATAAAGGTAAGTTCTATAAGACGTCTTGGATTATTGAAGCTTTATAGAAATTAAATTTGTGGTTAAAAATGAACATGTGTGAACACAAAACGTTTTTGATGTCATCTAATTCTATGAATCTGTTATTTTCGTATATTCTTTTGTTTAGGAAATGTTGAGTTTCGCCAACTTAGAAATTGTTACATTCGCTACATTAAATTGTGTATATGCTAGCTTGTGTTGTATTGGCAGTGCCAGTACTTTTCTGTTTGTTGAATATGTTTTCAATTATGAGCGAAATAGATTGTACGGTCCTGGTTAAGGGAGTGTAAGAGTGGTTGTTGTAAGTATTAATGGTGATGGGTCTAGAGGAAGAGGAACGAGTTTTTTTTGTTTTAAATATTGATAGCCCTGTTTTCATTTACTTTTATCTCAATAAACGATTTTAGTTTTCAATGTGTGTAGATTTACCATGAAATAAAAAAAATATTGCATGTAATTATCTCTATTGCATTCTGTGCTTTCTAGTTATCGTTCCGCAGGTAGTTATACACATTTAATGGTAGAACTTAATAGTTATCATTCTACCAATAAACATTTAATGTTGAGAAAAAATTAGTTTTTATGGCTTTCTTTTTTTCTCACGGCACCATTTTCTATGAACCAGTGCATGCTAATGACTTACATTAATGGTAACATAAGGAGTAGTGCATTAAAGTGATGAAAGACTAGAGAGAGAGAGAGAGTGGCAATAAAGACGTCCACTTAATGTAAAGCTATTGAATCGTTTCAGATATAAGTATCGTAAAAATATGTAAACTAACAACTGGTTTCATTTAAGTATGATATAATTTCTCCCATTTAACGTAGCAGGTATCGTGACTCAGTTTGCAGAGCACCAGACATCAACAAATAGCACTCCAGTTTCAAATATTGCTGCATTTAGCCACAATGTGTGACTTTTCAAACTACCGTATATATATATATATATATATATATATATATATACAATTACATAAATAACGTTTCAAAGTTCTCACATCTCTTCAAGGTCTTTGAAGAGATGTGAGAACATCGAAACGTTGGTTGATTGGTGTAGGCTATTATATTGTTTATGTAATTTTATAAATGCTCTACTTGTTATTGAGCACTTTTGAAAATATTGGTTTAATGTTCATTTTATTAACTTAATATATATATACATATATATATATAATTATGTTTTTTATAAATATAAGTTTTATATCAATATGCATTTACGTTTCATCTTCACCAAAAATTATCAATGAGCCTATATACAACTGTCAAGTTTAAATATGCCGTTGTGTGTAGCACGCGGTTATGTGAAAGTCACACATTGAAAACGTTGCCGGAATAGCAATAATAAGAAGAATATTTTTTCAGAATATTTTGAAAACCTGGACAACGCAAATTATTTGATTTTTAATATAAATATTCTCCTTATTATTGCTATTCCGGCAACGTTTTCAATGTGTGACTTTTCAAACTATATACATACATACATATATATATACATACATACATACATATAGGTAGCAAGTCATTATTTAAGCAAGCGTGGTTGAATAACACAAAATTTTCGCTTTTGTTGATTTTTTTTGTGATATTCTCAATGTGTAGAGCAAAAATTAAAAAAAACCTACCCCTGATTATGACCATGAAGGTCAAAAGCGCTTGAGTGATTGCCGAAATAAGAACAGCCGGAGCCATATTATACCGGCTACTACCGGAGATGAGAAAGATTGTTCGATACATCGAGAATATCATTAAAAAAAAATCAATAAACACGAACATTATGTTGTTCAACCACACTTACATTTTATATATATATATATATATATATATATATACATATACAGCTACATACCTCGGGAATTGGGCTATTAGACTTGACATAGTAATATGTGACAAGAGTGAAAAAGTAGCAACCCTAGTTGAAGTCAGTATCTCTAATGATGCTGGCTTAAACAGAGCTGAGAGAGAAAAGATAACAAAATATTAAGGGCTTATGTACGACATGAAAAAAAAACTGAAACCTAAGGAAGATCTCGCACATTCCAGTAATCATAGGAACAACTGGGCTCATGAAAAAGAATTTTTAAAACTACCTGGCGAATATACCCGGTGAACTGAGTGCAAGAGAGATGCACTTAAAGAAACGGTTAGAATCCTCAAAAAGATCTCTCGGTTGGAGTCTTTGAAATAGCAGGTGAATGTCTGGCATCTGGTTGGATGCCCCATCCCTAGCAATAACAAAAAGATAACAAAATTAGAATATATATATATATATATATATATATATATATATATGTATGAAAAGCTTGGCTTAAGGAAAGGAAAAAAATAAACATAATTTTTTTGAATACACCTTGCATTGAACAACTGAAGATTAAATGAATTTGTCATTTTTACATGTTTTATTACTTTTTTCATTTAACTATATTATTGCTGTATCCCGTATTTTGAGCATAAATCATTTCACAATAGGTTCAAACTTCTAAAAGTAGACATCCTACTTTTAGTTTCATATATATATATATATATATATATATATAGAGAGAGAGAGAGATAGAAGAAAAAAGAGTGATAAGTATGCGACGATTGTCCAAATTTATTTCAAATTTCAATTGTTCAATGCAAGGTGTATTCAGTAATAAACTAGTGTTTATTATTCTTTCCTTAAGCCAAGGCTTTTCAAAGATCGAGATCTTATCATCAGAGGAGAAATACAGATAGATAAGTTGGCTTTTCTTTTTTCTTTTTTTTTTCTTTCTTCCCAGCTCCTACAGCGGCTATTTAAACCAATCCGAACATTACTACCCCCCTCGCTCTTTAACTTCCCCTTCCCCCTAACCCCAAATTTAGCTTTTTTGTTTCATTTGGATTTAGATTTTCTTTGGACTAGATGTCATTTGCCTTTTATGGTCCAGGAAGTTATCAATAATGGCTTGCTTTTCTCTTTTCAATTCCTTTTAAGTACGTTTGGATTTATTTATATTTGAACACTTTCTCCACACAAAGGTTTTTTTTTCGCTTTCTACAATTCATCGGACATCTTTTCAATGGAAATTTACCACCCGGACAAACCACATACCTTTTTACAGAACTTTTCTTTCACTGCGTTTTTTTGTTTTTTTTTAATAATATTTTTCATATATTTTTCAAATATTTGAACTTTGTTTTTTTCGAAAGCCAACTTATCTATCTGTATTTCTCCTCTGATGATAAGATCTCGATCTTTGAAAAGCCTTGGCTTAAGGAAAGAATAATAAACACTAGTTTATTACTGAATACACCTTGCATTGAACAATTAAAATTTGAAATAAATTTGGACAATCGTCGCATATTTATCACTCTTTTTTCTTCTATCTCTACAATTGCTCTATCTCGTATATTGAGCTAAACCTCTTCACAATAGGTTCCATCTACTAAAAGTTTTACTTTTGGTTTATATTTGATCCTATATATATATATATATATATATATATATATATATATATATATATATATATATATAAACACGTGTGTGTGTGTGTGCATCATGCAACCTCTTTTAAGGACTTAAAATCTTCCTTAGATACAAAAAGTGTTTCAAAAAATTAAAAATATATAAAAACTATTTTATGACATTAAAAACGAAAGTAAATGTCTACACAATCCATATTTCAAATGGATGTTCTTGTGCTTTCAAAGGACAGATTTGATGGAAAAAAGAAGAGGTTGATAAAAGCGGACATCTTTTTATTTTTATCTTTATAATCTGTTACCACCAAAAGTCAAAGCTAACCTCTAAACATTTTTCTCACAAATCCTGATGTTTAAGAACTCAAGAAGAACGAAATTCGCCGCTTCTTCTTTTGGGTTTTCTGATTTTAATGAAACGTTACCAGAAAATAGTTTTCTTTGAATGCCATCATCTTTAAGCAGTGATCAAAGTCTTGTATCTTATTAATGTTTGGGACCTTATTATGAAAAAAAAACAGCATTTCCGCACTTACCTCCCTTGCATCAAAAGGAAACAGGCTTACAATATAGTTGTTCAAAATCAATATTTTTATATGAAGCCTATCATTCAATGATTAATACTTTGAACCAGAGATCAATTGGATAAAGTTGTTGACCTTGTTTAATTACACTTGATTCAATACATAAATTTATATATCATAATATATATATATATATATATATATATATATATATATATATATATATATACACACATGAAAGTGAGTGTTGGATAAGAGCCTTGGAATGGAATGGGAATGGATGTATCTGTTGGAAATCGGGTTCGACGTGCATAAATTAGCGCGGGTGCAGTCGAGTGTAGAATAGGGCCTGTTCTCACAGTCAGAGTTAACAGACGTGACAAGGTCACCGTGTGACGAGATCCCAGATCAAGGGTCAGTGTGCACCTGCGAGAGGCTGTGACGTCACAGGCCCTTGCGTGGGAAACAGAGGGATCCGTGACGTCACTCATTCTTCATGAGAAGCGAGTTTTGTGAGTCTGGGTTTTGGAGGCGAACCTATCAGACATTATTTTGATGTAGTCAGCAATTTGATTTAAGGGAAATATTTCCCTAAGAAAATACAGGCGAGAGATATCCTTTCCCCTCACTATGAATGGTTAAGAAAATAATTGTTAAGTAACTACGATAAAGTAGTGATTTGATCTCTCTCTCGACGTAGTGAATGCCCAGGCCGATAAATAACAACGCTTGTAATAAAAAGAATTGAAAGTTAAGAGGAGTGTTTGTCTTCGGAGTGCATCATGGGGCATTTGTTGCAGACAACGGACGGCGTGGTTCACGGCAGGAAGGAAAGATGAAAGAATTCATCCACTAGATGACATTGAGACGGCGACCCTCTACACGGCGAGGTAGAAAATTAAAGGGATGCAAACAATATATGAACTATGTGATTTATAAAACTATATATATATATTAATCCAGGTACGGTAAACATCTACAGGATAAAAATGCAAAGAATTTTAACTGAGCTTATAAAGAGTGCTCAATATCAAATAGAACTTATGTATATGTATACACACAAACATTGATTACAGTTTTAGTACAATGATATTCAGGTACTGGTATAGCTTTTGAAAAAGACAAAAACTGACCTTTGCCAACGCAGAATTACATAAACAGCCGGAAAAAGCTGAATAAAAAGAAACTGGCATAAAAATCAAAACAAGGTGGCGTTCCAACAAAATAAAATAATGAAACAACATTTAAAGCACGAAAAACACGCACCGTTTATTTTTATGAAAAATTATTGATTTTTCGATACAGAAAATTATGGAAACCACTTTTATAATTTCTTTTTATTACAAGAAAGTTAAATTAAAAAAAACTTTTTAAGTACTGGCCCAGCTTTTGAACCAGACAGAAACCGAACCGTTTTTGTTTTTTTTACGTTAAACTTAAACTAACCCTAATCTAACTTTATCCTGCTTTTATTAACAGTTATTGCCTTTGGTAACGGCTATTCGTTGTTACGATTTAATCAATTTACTATTTAACTTGTCATCTGCTTCTCTCGCGTTCTGATTGGATAAGTGCTTTGGCATCTTCCGGCTGTTTACATAGACAGTCGATTTTGTCTGGTTCAAAAGCTGTACAAGTACTAATATTTACATGTATATATATATATATCAAAATACTTTGAGTATTATCATCTGGAAGGATCTCATAATTTTACCCCAAAAATATGAAAATAAAATTATATTTGGCATTTAAGTTATTTAAATTATATTTTCCATTTACTTCAGTAGACTATTTAATTTATTTCTTAATGGAAATCGCTCTAGACAAGGCATGAAGCCCCTTGATATCAGGAGCTAAAAAAAAAAAGTACAACTTTAAGGTAAAAAACTAGCCAATGATAGGAGTTAGATGGATAGATTGCGACCCAAAAAACAGCAATTTTCTCCCTTTGTCAGAAACATCGTTCATGAAATGTGGGAGCTAAAAGGACAAAAACAAGGGAAGCAAGAGTTACAAGGCTGCCAAAAGTAAACCCAAGGTTCACTTACTACTCTCCTACTTTTTGGAGGGGGTATTTTTTAAGGCGTCCTTATTTGTGAGGGTATTTTTATTTTAAGTCCAGGGTGTCTCTTTTTGGGGAGCTGGATTTTTCACACATTAAACACCTAGCATGTGTCTAACTTTGCCCTCGTGAGGAGGAAAATAAGTAGGAGAGACTGTTAAATGATAAAATGAGACCTTTGTTTTTTTTACTTTAATTTATCACAAACAAGGCATATCATCACCTACATAAGGGGCTATTGTGGTTAGGGGCCAGATTTAAAGGGGGCGTCCTGAGTTAGAAGTTGTGCAGCAAGATGTTTGTTCACATTACATTTAAATTTCTGCATGTTGGTACAGCCGGGGAAAAACACCTTGTCCTACATTGTCATCCATACATAATTTCAGTTCACATCACAAAAAAGAACAAAACTACCTTTAAATCATTAGAAACACATTTTTCTCTGTTGATTCTCCTAAAAAGTTGAATTATGGTGAAACCTTCTTTTGCAATTAATTCTTTCATTTTTCAGACATCGGCTATTTTTCAGAATTTTAATGTAATTTGAATGTTGCCACTGTTCAAATGAAACTCATAATTCATAAATGAATTTTTTTAAATGTCTGTCTTTTATAAATGCCACAATCAGTAATAATTGCCTCTTTGAAAGAAACTGTCAAATTGTCAATGGGTCGCCTTTCACCAAAACGGCTCGTTTCTCTTAAAATCTATTCTTATGTTAAAGCAAAGTTAATCAACATTTGTTTCCCTAAGGTTTTGTCCTATATATATTTTATCACACAAAATGCACACTAAAATATTCACAATGTTCAGGATTGAGTTATGTTTAAAAAAAACAATTTTTTTTTAAATTTTAATTGGATCTAATTAGCCATAATTTGCAATTAACTGATAAAAGTGATTATCTGTCACTAAAGCTCTGTCTGTCACTTTTGAACTCTCTCTCTCTCTCTCTCTATATATATATATATATATATATATATATATATATATATATATATATATCCGTGTTGTTTTACCCCTCTCACTCTTAATTTATAATCTCTCATTCCACTCTCTCTCTCAACACTTGAAGGTAATAAAGCAAGGAAAGAATAAAAAGTTTCGAATAGTCTATTATAATCAAAAGGAAATATCACCATATAAGTAATACTATTTAGCCAGTAGCCTAGAAGGAAAGAGAGAAGAGACATAGAGAGTAAGAGATATAACAAGTAGAAACGACTAATTTGGGATTTTGTCTTTTTATTTTTTATATTTATACTAGCTTTTCAAATTGACATTTATCAAGCTAACCCGAGTTGAATGGTTGACCCAACGGCTCACATTTTTTCTAATATATATATATATATATATATACGGCATAATCACGTTGATACACCGGTTCCGGTTAGATCACCAAAGTTAAGCGACGTTGAGCCTGGTCAGTACTAGATGAGTGACCATTTTGGAATACTAGGCGTTGTATGTGGACACCTAGCTATGGGCAAATAGTGTCACCAACTCGCAGTGCCTAGCGTGGAAACTATAGCAAACCCTCTGAATAACAGTCACAAATTAGGTATCGGAAACCAGAGAGGGATAAAAGTTCAATGTAATTTTGTTTGCGGAAGGAATCATATTGATGACCTACAAAACCGGGTTGGAATTCTGATGCTTTTCAAAATAGCAATATGTCTGCCTTTTTCAGTGATAAATTTAATTAAATTTATATTGCCAGGTGATTTGTAATGGCTTCAAAAATTTGGTTATTATGGGTTTTTTTTCTTGTGTCAACATGCAGAGATGTTAGATTATCAAAACATGAAAACTTATCAGATTGCTAGAGAAACGCCTACAACATATCGATTGGGAACATCCTATATTTATTATTATACTAAAGCTAAGTTAATGTTTGTTTCCCTAAGGCCTTTTCCCTATGTATTTAATCACACAAAATACATGTTAAAATATTCCTCAGTTTTGGAATTGAGTGATGTTTGAAAAAATATCCATTTTAATTGTTTTAATTAGTGGTTATTTGCAAATAACTCATCAAGTGATTCATCTCTTACTTTCTATCACTGTTACCATCTCTCTCTTATTCAATACGTTGTCTATTACTTTCACACTTCTGTCTGTCGGTCGGTCGGTCGGTCTGTCTGTCTGTCTGTCTGTCTGTCTCTCTCTCTCTCTCTCTCTGTTTATTAACAGTCGAAAGTAATAAATGAAGGAAAGAATATAAAGAATGAATTAGTCAATTATAAACAAAAGAAAATATCACCAAAGATAGTAGGACTATTTAACTGTAGTTGGAGAGTGAGATAGCGAACAGAAAGAGGCTTATTTTGGATTTTTTAAATATTTAACTGGCTTTGCAAATTCACTATTTCCTGATTTAAAGAATTTAATCCGAGCTCAATGAGGGTCACATGTTTTTCTAGTATATATATATATATATATATATATATATATATATATATATATATATATATATATATATATATATATATATATATATATTAGTATGTGACAATATATAAAAAGAAAATTGTTTATAAAGTTCAGATCGATTCTTATGAGAATCAATTTCTAAAGCAAAATAAAGCTCAATATTCAAAACCTTAAAAAGGTATTTAAAAAATAATAATTTGCAATAGAGCTATAAATAAGTAGCTCTTAGCATGATGGATATAGAATGATCCTCATGGGGTCCTTTTCAGGACAAATTTGAGTCGAAAATTCAGAGCAATATTAATAAAAGCACATGGAAGAAAATCAACAATCTATGATAATAATTTATTTCAACCGCAGGTCAACTACAAACAATTACATCCAAGAAAATGTTTGAAAAAATTTGTGGACTTCAGAAATTATCACCAATTCAAGGTTTCTGTTTCATACTAGGTCACTTTAAGGGGAAAGTTTAATTCCTTCTTTCATTTATTCAGTGTCGCTTTTGATATATATCTGTACTCTTTTGCTCATTTTAAAACCCACACATAAATACCCACACATAAATACTCACATATAAAACCCACACATAAATACTCACGCATAAAACTCACACATAAAACCGCACATAAAACCACTATACAAAAAACGCTTCAATTCTATGATCTGTTAATAAGTGTAAATAATTTAAGGAAAACTAATAATAATGAAAAATATTTTGAAAGAGAGTCATTCTTGGTCAATTTTATGTAGATCCAGCACGTGAAAAGCTTTAATCAAAAGTGCAATCTATGTGTATAAGAAGAAATAAGAATAATAAGTAGAAAATTAATATTGAAATGTCAGCATAGAAATAAATTTAAAATAGTATAAAGTTAATGCAAACTAGACCCACTCCAAATAAAGTTTTTAAATTAAAAAAAAAAGAAGTTTTTGTTTACAAAAATAGTAGATAATGAGATTTAGGAATCAATAGACATTAATTATCATATCAACATCACTAATTTAAAAATTTAAATAGAAGGGTCGCACATCCTTAAGAAAACGTTTTTTGAATTGTATTATAGATTTTGAAAAACCAAGAAACGTTATTTTTTTAATATATATTTATTAAATGAATAAAATCATTATTTTCATAAATATATGTCTGAAAAAAAAAAGTTTTCCTATGAATGTGTGATTCTTCTTCTATTCAAATCTGCATAACCGTGCTCTTATACACATCTAGTTTTCACTTTCTACGAGTTCTTCAATAAAATCAGACGCTAAAAGCTCTTTTGGAACCATGAGGCGATTTTCTAACACCAGCAGAATGGAGGGGGGGGGAAGAAAGAACATTACTCTTTGATAAGGCTGTTTTATCAGCGAAAGTCTCAGACATATATTTATGAAAGAAAAATGATTTTACTCATTTAATCTATATAATACTAAAAGTCTATTGTTCTTGTATGTTTGCAATCAGCTTTCAGGTTTTCAACATCCGGTTGCGCATGCGTAAATAGCATCGTCTTCAATCTGTTATTCCAATTCCGTTATTCTCTATTATGATTAACGAACGCATGAAATTTTTCATTCTGGAAATTTTTAAACAATTTCATTTAATTTCATCAAATAGTTTATTTGTTTTCTTCACGGCTAAAAACATTCAACGGGAGGACTTCGTAAAGTCTGTCGCAGTTTCAAAAAAACTCCTCCCTTTTAAAAAACAAAAACAAACAAACAAAAAAACAACACTCATTATTGATATCAGCCATACTAGTGGTCGGTGAACGAAACCACCTCCCACTTTCCCTCTCATAGATTTCACCACTCCTACTCCCTCTGTTTTCGTTACGTACGCGAGAAAGCCTGCTGTACCCCCTTCCTTTCTCAAATCGCCCTAACCAACCACTTATAATTCAGTAACTGTAATTTAAAAAAAAAACAATTATAATAAACAGAACGACTCATAGAAATCTATCTATATTCTTTTTTCATTTTAATATACTTTCATAGAAATGCTTCTGTTATGTAAAAAAAACCTATTTTCTTTATGCCACAGGTGTCACGCTCATACATGAATTCCATAGCTAATATAACAAACTGACCCAACGGGTCACGGGTGGTCTAGTAAATATATATATAACAAATAACGTTTCTTGATTTTTCAAAATTTTATAATTCAAAATTTAAATTTTGAAATTATAATCTTATTTCCTTTTCGATTTAGATGCATACCTTTATTCCATCCTATCCCATCCTGCATGCCACTGAGTGACGTTGACGGATTGTTATTTTATGATTTTTGGAATATTTCTGCCAGTTAAATATTTATTTTGGATGAACCACACTATATTCAAAAACAAAAATCAGTGAAGAATGCAGATTTTTATATGCATTAAAGGATAAATAAAGATCTGACCAGAGCATAGAGAGGTGTGTGCAGAACAGGAGACTTTATTGAAAGAATGGACAAGAGTTCTTGAGTTAGTAGATGTAGAACAGTTGAGGAAGCAGGGGCGGTTGGCAAGGTAATGCCAAGGCAAACATGAGAGGAAGTGATAAGGATGGATTTGAGAGAGGGAGAGATAAATAAAGACTTCGCCAGAGATTGGTTAATTTGGAAGCCAATTTCTAAAAACCATCCAACACATGCTAGCATCTAAACCAGATGTTAAACCGAATATGATAATTATTATGATGATGAGATATACCGGTGATCCGTTGGGTTGCTACCACTATTTATTCTACTCTGACGCCATTAAAAAATACATAAACTCTGACATATCTGTAAAGATATTCCTCTTGCATAATCAAAATAAATAAGTCTTTATTTCTATATTATTATTATTATTATTATTATTATTATTTATTTATTATTCTTACATAGAAGTAAAGAGACAGACTTATTTTGATATCTAATTTACATACATATTTGTGGTGTGTACAGATACTATGTAAAATGTGATGGCAATGGTTAAAAAAGAGAGTCACTTGTTCTCTTAATGCTATCAGACATGGAAATATTAAATATGTGTATATATTTGCTAGTATATTTTATATGAATTTTAGTAAAGTTGATGCTCTATAAATACAATAAGCCTGCTATTTTAAGGTTTCATCTCATATATCTAGTAAAGGTTTACTCCAATAGATGATGACTTCTGTATAATCTTACTCCCAGCCCTGAACTTCATATTATGATATTTTTTTTCATTTTCATTTCTATAATTTTCTAGTTTTTAATGTCTAACACAAATGTAGACCTCATATCATTTTAAAAACCCTCATACAAAAATTAGAATCACTATTGGATTCCTCGTAAAATTTTACCTGGAAAAAAATGTGTTAGGGATTTTTAACAATACACAACAAAACAAAAAAGGGGTGAGAAAAAAAACAATATACAACAAATGTTACCAAAGGCAAAATAAGTTACTCTTCTACCTACGTGGATAAGTTTTTGTGTTTGTTTTAACTAATTTTAAAACGTTTTTTTACTGAAATACAAAAGTAGTGTAAAGTCTGTTAAGTTAGAACAAAAAAAAGAATGGCGACTTCATGACAGCCTCAATAATTGCTCAAAAGTCGAAAAGTAAACAAAATACTGGTAGAACATTACATTTTTGCATTATTGGTACTTACCTGGTATGGTATCTACTCTGTGCGGGTTGAATCGGCTTCCCCCAAAGGAGGAAGTTTCGTGGGAGTATCAAATTCACAAGCAGTCCCCAGTCACATGTATTGGTGACATTTGTTGAATGTGTTTCTACCAGTATTTTTTTTACTTTTCGATTTTTGAGCGATTATAAAGGGCTCTCGTGAAGGGCTCATGGTCGGCCATTTTGTTTTTCATTCTAACTGAACGGAGTGGACACCAGATGTGTTTTGAACAAAAAAAAAAACGCTTTAACGAAAGATTAAAACACAAATAAACTTATCCAGGTAAGTAGAAGAGTAATTTATCTTGCCTTTGGTAAAATTTATTTGTTGCCTATTTGTTTTTCACCCCTTTTTTTGTTGGCTCTTGTTGAAAATGCCCAGTTTGT
The DNA here is from genome assembly GCA_963556195.1 of Sepiola atlantica. Classification (NCBI taxonomy): domain Eukaryota; kingdom Metazoa; phylum Mollusca; class Cephalopoda; order Sepiida; family Sepiolidae; genus Sepiola; species Sepiola atlantica. The sequence goes on along the minus strand of OY744530.1, from coordinate 10,896,116 downwards.
TTTGTCTTGGTATAAGGCTTTTTTTTTCAAGTGTATCCTTAAACAGAGACATCATAAACATGGTATTTTAAACTTTGAATGGTATGCCCCTCTCTATCTGGCGATGCAATTAAAATAGTCCTATAACAAGAGGCTGTAGTGAAATAGGGTCATAAATAGATGGTAAATTTTAATGCCTAAAAGACAAAGCTCCTTTCCTTCAATAACTACAAGAAACGAGGTAACATGAATTGGAACAAAGCAAAGAATGTGGGCTCCCTCTACCGAGCTAGTAAACTTCTCACACCTGATAGTATCCTATATCTCTACAAAGCCACCATCCACCAATGCATGGAGTATTGTTGCCATATCTAGGCTGGGGCATCATCCACTAGTCTCTCCCTTTTATCAAGGCACAAAAAAAAAGTCGCCAACTTATCAAGTCCCTCACTATCCACTAAGCTCCAGCCCCATCACCACAATGTTGCATTCTTGTGTTTGTTTTTCAAGTACTTCAATGGAATGTGCTGATGAACTTACTGCTATAGTGCCCTCTGAACGTAAATACACTAAACCAACCTGACAATCAGCTAAATCCCATCTATTCATTGTGGAAGTCCTCAGATGGCTGAGAGCCTTCTACTCCAATAGCTTCTTTCCTCATGCTGCCAGCCGCTGGAACTCTCTCCTGCTCCCTTTTTCCCCGACTGTACCGACATGCAGAAATTTAAAACTAATGTAAACAGACATCTTGCTGCACACCTCCCAACCTAGGATGTCCTCCAAAACTTACATCCTAATTCTCAGTAGCCCCGTACGTCTACAGTGGCGGCCTGCCTTGTTTGGAGTGAACTATGATAAAAAAAAAATAGCGTTTATTGGATAGACACATCTTACTTTAGATGCTGCTAACTATTTCCATAAGAGACTCTTTTTGTTGGTTGGTCTGTCATGCTTGAACTTGAAATAGAATTGTCATTGGCCTCATCATCATCATCAATCGATTTAACGTCTGTTTTACATGCTAACATGTGCTGGATGGCTTTTAGAAATTAATTTCAAAACTAACCTATCCCTGACCAGGTCTTTATTTATCACACTTTCTTCCAAATTCATTCCTAAGATTTCCTCGGTCTTTCCCTGCCAACCGAACCTGATACCTTAACTCTTCTACATCTACTAACCCAATAAGTCTCATTCATTCTTTCAACGTGGCCATATCATCGAAGTCTTCTATTCTGTACACATCTCCCTTTGCTGTCCAGATTTAATTTTCATCTGAGATCATCAGCATTAATGAACACATCTTAAGAATTTTTGTTTATAGCTAAGTAACTACTTATATAATAAAGAGCTTCTATTTTTATCCTTACCCTTTTTTGAAAATCGTGATATGAAAAACTTCAGATTCTAAAGTTGTTATTCAAAAACGCTGATCTGTAAGAGTTCAGTCAAATAACCGTGGCTTCTTTTTGGTAAAAAAAATCTCAATCTTTTTCAGACATTGAAAAGCAAAGTCAATTAAACACTGTCATTTTCCATTTAAATTTGATGTTTTTCTAAAATAGAATTTTCTTCAAAGTGAACTTGTTTTGCTTTTAAATTCCTATCAACATTTAATGATTGGAATTAATGTTGTATTAATAGAGTTTGTCAAGAAACAGGTGAAGTTTCAAAAGACTATAAAAAAATACTAACAACTTGTTTTGAATATTTTTGGCATTACGTGAAACCCAATTTGTAAACCATATATTTTTGTCAAGAGATTTTAATTATTTTGACACATACTTTTTTTCTTATCCGTATGTTTCATCCAGTACTTTTAATAAAATCTTCTTTTTTGTCAACCATTACACAAACACTCACAAAATGAACCCAATTGGAAAATACATCATGAGAATGCACAAAGTCGTATTGTCTTAAATCTGAAATTATTGAATGTTTTTAGGTTTGTCTACAAAATAGCTCTTTTCTAAGGTGACCCAGTCGAAGCTGATTGGACTCGATCCCTAACTCCCTAACTCCCTATGCTACCAATGGAATCAACAGTCAACTCGGGTAGACTGCATCACTGTTGACTTTTGTCATCATTGAGGCCAAATGGATAAAAAAAAAACTATTAGCAAACTGACATAGTCTGTTCTCCTTTTCTTCATCAGCATATTACAAAAAAAGTTAATTTCACACTAACCCCCTTAGAAGTGATTTAAACAAAATGAATTAAAACTTAGTTATTACTGCACTGAAAACTTAGAAATAACTATTAAGGCATAAAACAACAAAAATACTAAATGAAAATAACAATATAAAAATAAAAACAGTAGAACAGATGGAAACTATGAATTATGAAAATAATGAAATGAAAAAAATAGAAATAAGATAAGTAAATTTAAAAACTGGCGCATGAAAGGAAAATCCAGTATCTCCCAATTTTATACAACATAATAACCACAAATCTTAGACTCCTTATACCTTATTATTATTATTATTATTGGCATATGTTATTATTATAATAATTACTATATAATATTATAATTATAATATTGTTTTGTTTTAACCGTTTAAATGTTTATTATTGTTAACTCCAGAAGAGACAGACTGAATGCTTAACTTTAATTACTGAAGAATGGAGACTTGATGTATTTTGAGTTATTTGCTGACTCAATTTAACTTTAGTAAACGTATGCAAAATTCATGTTTTTCTGAGGCTTTTCATTCCGAAATTTGCTTTAAATTATATTATAGACGAGTGTGCACTGTGTTAAGAATGACGAAAAATAAATTATCAATCACCAGTGTTTGCACTAATATTCATATTTATATAAAATAACATCTCAAACTGTAAAGTTAAAAAAAAAGAAAGAAAACGTCTCAAACTGTAAAGCTTAAAAAAATGGAACAAACATAAATTGGTATAGAAAGCAGAAAGAAAAACGTCCCATTAGGAAAATACATTAAAGACAGAGGATTGTCTGACTTGCTCTTTGCTTCCTTAATTCTCTTAAATACTTGAAATGGATTCATCCGGCAGTTTTTTTACTCACAAATTTTTGTGTGACAGGACATTATATATATATATATATATATATATATATATATATATATATATATATATATATATATATATATGTAAAAATAAAAATGGAATAAAGAATAAGCAATTCAACAACTAACAAAATACAGCTGGTATTTATACTATTCCCTGCGCCGACTGTGGAAAAATATATTTCGGCGAGACACAACGTCCGTTGAAGAAACGAATATATGAACATAATCGTGCCATAAAAAACGGCGACACCTCAAATGCACTATGCACTCATATGATTTCTTCCGGCCACCACTTCAATACCCATAAGGCAATCCCTATCAAAAATATTCATGACACCAAACTTCGACGTCTCACAGAATCCTGTCTGATCCTATGTCATAAAAACACCATTGCCCAAAGACAAGGCTTCTATAATATTTATTTTCCTACGGCTAGATCGATTTTATACGAGATGAATCTAAATGAATACGACTCTGGCTAACTTTTAACCCTTGTCTCCCTTCTTCCCCCCTTTCCCCTCCCCTGCCTCCTCCTCTTCCCTTGTTTCGTCCCTCGACGATAACTACTCCAATTACTACTAATCCTGTAGACTTCCGACGTTCTCAGCCCGAATTCAATCAGCAGGCGATATCCAAGCACTGATTTTTTCTCTCTCTCTTTTTATTTTTATTTTTATTCTTTAATAGGTTTCGACAAAAACATGTCGATTTACCCTTCCCCACGTTTTCTCTCGCTTTCTCTTCTTCTTCGTTTCGTCTTCTTCAACTGACGTTCCCAACTTTCTGGTTGATTGGTATCTCTTTCTTCTTCTTCTTCTTCTTCTTCTTCTTCATCTTCTTTTTCTTTCTCTTTTTATAACATTCCTCGCATTCCTTTTTCTCCCCGTTTTGTTGTTCTCTGCACGTGACAATTTCTTCCAATCGCATTCTCTGTATGAATTTGAAAACTTTTCCGTTTTGAAATAAAGTTTATTAACTGATCGAAAATGGCCGTATCCACGACCGAAATATCTCGGTGGAACTTTACAAGATGAGTTTTTGAGTTATTTTGTTAGTTGTTGAATTGCTTATTCTTTATTCCATTTTTATTTTTACATATTGTCTGAAACATTGTTTCTTTTTTCCCATATATATATATATATATATATATATATATGAGAGAGAGAGAGAGAGAGAGTGCACAGTATTACTGTAAAGAAATACAATGACCTTCACTACCCCAACAACCCAAACCCTGTGAGTGACCTCATGGCTTCCTAAAACCATTTGAGGGTCTCTGAGCTGAAAGCCTGATCCTCATGTTAAATACACCAGTGTGTATGAACTACTGATCTCTTTTCTCTTCTTTGCAGCCTTCATTGTTCACCTCAGCATTTTCAGCTAATCAATGATCGGAGATTCTTTACGCGTACAACCTCTCGCGAAATATGGGCAGTGGATATTATCACTGCAAGTGTTGGAGTGACTATCAATATCCTCCGTAGCATTTCAAACTAATCCACATTTTGTCACAGGCTTTCTCCAGATATTCTCTCTCTACAATTACCATATACTAGCAGGAAGACACGACATTGCTCGGGATTGAATGAGGATCACTATGTACTTTTTCATTATGCCCATAACACCATATCACTTTCTTTGTTTTTACTGCACAACCCTCCCGTTTCGCCCCCTAATATAGTCAGAGGAAGCTGAAATATTGGAAAACATCCTGAATTAATGTCTTATATGGCTTAAATTTCATTAAAATCGGATATACATATTTAAAGTTTAAAAGGGGTCTGCCCCCATGTGTCACTTAGAGGTGGGGGCACATAGAGGGGAACGTAGAGATTCGAGACCACTTCCATTGTCTTCCACGGTGAATTTTACATTAGAATACACTTTTAGATTTCATGTAGATTCTTTAACCTTTCTTTCTATAGGGAACAGACAAACGCACACATACAGACATTGAGTTTTATAAATAGAGATTAATGAGAGGTAACTGTGGTGAAGTGTGGACTGACAACCTGGGTTTGCTAAGTTCGAATCCAGTCGGTTCCATAGCACAACTTTCACTTATGGATGTTGGCAACGTTTACACCGTCCCTCATGTAAGTAACTGATACTAGAAAGGGTACTCTTATAGATGACACACCATGTTTCCATGAATTCACGTCGTCAACGTTCGGGCAGGTTACGGAAGCGTCCGAGAGTTGACAGGGTGAAAACTGACAAACGCTAAATTGAAGACTGGCAGCCGATAAATTACAACGAAGAAAACTAAACTAAAATATATCTATAAAAATAAAGAACGAAAAAACCATAGCTAAACAACTGTTATTAATTAGATGTTTATTTTTGTTTGTTTTTTTTTATCAAAGGAACCATTGTTAATCAAACATTTTTTAATAAAATGTTTTTGTTTGTGCACCGGAAAGTTTTAAACAATGATTTTGTTTGATTTGTTAGCAAATGTTTTTGTTTTGTTTAAATTTTTTTTCAATGTTTTTTTTTTTACATTAAAAGAAAAAACTTAATTAGTTGTTCGGGAGATTAAACAAGCTGACAGAGATTATTGAAATTCATTTTTAATTTTTATTGAACGCGATTCATTTCTTCCAAAAGTTACCAGCTGCTTGGTTAATAAAGTAGATGATTCATTACTATTTTACAAGAGTTGTACCCCTTTCTCGTAAGAAAAAGAAAAATTAAATTAAATTTAAATTTAAAAAAATCGTTAGTGAATTAAACTCTGAATTTTAATAACATTTTACTAAAATCATAACAGCATTAAATAGTTTCAGAGTAAGTGGACAATGATAATATTAAAGATAAATAAAACAAGAATTGAGGAATTTGTTCTGTTTACTACATTTACTGCGTGCTACACACAATCTGGCCGGGGTATAAATCAAAACATATTAAGCCGTTAATCATGAAAATGAATTTGAAAAAATAAAAAAATTTAAAAAATTCAGAAAAGCAAAGAAGTAAATATTGTTAGAATAAAATAAGATAACAATAGTATATATAAAAAAAATATTAAATAAATAATATTAGAAAAAAAAAATTAATTGAACACTGCTCTTGGCTGTTATCCCTACCCACCCTTCACAAATATATATATATATATATATATATATACATATACATATATTATATAAATATATAACACTTCATCAGTGGAGTTAAATATAAAATATTCAGAAAAAATTAAAAATAAAATAAATAATTAAAATAATAAAAACAAATAATAACAATCAGTTATAGTTTTAGTTTTATTACATTTGCTGCGGATATTAATATTTACTGCGTTATAAGCAATATTGCCATTCCGCACGGTTTTTGAGATTTGAAACACCCACCTTTTGACAAAGAGGTCTTCCTCGAAATATATTATGGAACACGGTCACACACATTACATCACAGTGTTGAAATCTTGCCTAATCAAGTAAGATTTGCTATATAGGAAAAAAATTATTAAAATGTTTTGAAAAAATATATAAATTAAAATCACTTGTTTTTGTCTTACTTCTCAAAGCCGACATATTTCCATTTCTTGCATTGTGATAGCCTTCTAATACTCCCCCCTCTCTCTCTCTTTCTATGTATATATATATACAGACATGAAAGAAGTTAATAGACGCCCTTATCATAACTAATAATGAAGACTGGTGCTTGGTACGGCTCCAAATGCTGGTCGTTGGCAAAGAAAGCAAAAAGTTAAACATGTATGAATTATTTTTCTGGACTGTCTATTTACTTCCTTCATGTCCATGTAGATGCGTATGCCACCGAGGGCAGTTTCATGTCAGACATAGAACACTCCAGGTCGTACAATGCCGATTCAGACGAATTTACTTTACTTTACTCAAAATCTCTGACTGAAACTGCAAATGATGAGTATCTTAAATGCAATAGATGCACAATAAAAACAAGTTTGATGAAAATTCCTCCATATATCACCAACTTATACATTTATTGCTCAATAATTGAGTTGTCTGTTAATAAAAATACGGACTGCCATTTTCTTTATTTACTGGTTTTCGGTTGCTATAGTGATGATGATGATGTTATAGTTTTAAGTAATTTTGTGCTTTCTTTGCATTTCTACCATTTAACATTTTTATGCTTAAATAATTTATTTTTGAAAAATAGGGAAATAATCTGATTTTAATTTATGATCATTATAAAACTGTTTACAGAATAACTCAAATAAAAATAATAACCAATCAAATAAGATAGTGTGCATGACCAAATTAGTTGCAGTTCGTTTAATTTCCTTTTCATTAATCAGTGTTATTACTTCAATTATTCTTCTCTGTATAAAAAGTACATTTTATGGTATATTAACAATTTTTTGTTCATTTAAGTCTGGAATACAATACTTTAGGTGTGGTTGGTTGATTTGTTTAATGGTGTATCAACTCTTTTGGGTTATTTAAGCTGGGATTTTACTCTGAACTCTGCAAAATGCAGTCATCTTCCTATCAGAACTTTGCCTATTGGCCCCATAGCCATCGGTTTTCAACCTCAACTACTCAACATCGTCACTAATACCAAAAGATCTTGGTACAGTTGTGGACAACTACTTCAAACCAACACGTCATTGTATTGAGATGGCAAGTGAAGCCAGGTGGGTTCTCTATCTGATCCAGAGATTCTTTCCAAGCCTGATCGCAGATGCTTTCCATCTCCTGTACATAACCCTGGTAACACCTATTTTTGAGTATGCCATCCCAAACAACAGATCCTATCTTCAAAAAGATATCATACACCTGGAGCATGATCAACGTTTGGCAACTAGGTTTCTAATGGAATTCTCCATGCTTACCTAGAAGGATACAAGGGGACCTGATTCTAGTATACAGCATCATCAACGGGAACGTAAATCTATCTATAGAGAAGTTTTTTCACCCAACACCTAGTTATGCTCTCTGCTGTCACCTGCAGCAGATGTACCATCGTCGCTTTCATCTCAATAATAGAAAGGCAGCATTCTCTGTCCGTGTTTTTGCTCCCTGCAACAGCCTGCCAGAGGAAACGGTGATGATGCCTATCATATCTACGTTTAAAGTCGCCTTGGACAAAAATTCAGACGGTATATAGATGCAATATCCTATCTTTTTACATAGCTTGCTGCATTTGGCTATTTTTGGGCCAATAAAATTGATTGATTGATTAAATGCTAAATGATGTACTTTTAGGAAATATCGTTTGCGACTTTAAGTGGTTAATATTTAAATATCTATAGATGTATACATCACCAGGTGCATTTTCATGTCTTACCTAGAACACTCCAGGTCGAAGTGGGAGTAATTTTTTTAAAATTTTCTTTTGAGTTACCACTTATTGAAGCCAAAAGCCACTTAAAGATAAAGGCTAATGAGATGGAATGACTTTAAGTCGAAAGATGAGGAAAACTATGGAAGTACTGGCATTAATCAATGGTATAAACTGCGTTTGATTACTTATAAGATGGTTTATGACAAGAATTTGTTGACATTGGATTTGAAGAGGACCCAGTTGTAACCACCAGGGGAGCAGTCCTGTGGTAATGTGTTCCACAGGTGGGAAGCTCATGCAAAGAAGCTGTGTTCATGGAAATTCTGCCTGACACTAGCCACATGAAAGAAGAAAAGGAAAGTCTTTTTTTGTTGTAATCGAAGACGAGTTCTTGCTGTGAATGTCTTGCTATGAAGGAACCATAGATTGAAGCTCAGTGAATGAGCTTCCATGGAAATAGCGATAGAGTAGAGAGAGACTAGCAACGTCTATTCTGTGAGAAATGGGAAGAGACGAAATCACCTCGCACTAGATTTTGAAGTCGATTTTGTACTTTTAAGTCAGGAAGGAGTGCTCTGTGCAGTACCTCCTCAGATGTGGGAGCAGTATTCCACCTTAGGATATATCTGACTCTTGTAACTAACAAGTAACTCCACACTCCTCAAAGCTCCAAAGTAGGGCTCCACCCCCCTGATGATGATAAGCCAATAGAATTGATCTGACTGATTGATGATTGTTTATTCGCAAACTTTTTTTAAAGATTTTTTAATTTCCTTGATTCAGGTATTTACACCAGTTTCCCCTGATTATGTTTTAGAATTAGATACTCATGAGGGGTATCACGCTATGGTTGCTAACATCTCAAGTGTAAGTGGTGCAATAGATCTAACAGAACTCGAACCCAGTATGCTGCTCCAACAATCTGTGAACGTACCTTCTGCACTATTGCCATCTGAAGCTATTAAGAAGACAGCATAAGAAATAGTATCTTTGAGATCATAAAATAATTAAGATTCAACTTGAATTTTTATCATGCTAGTCATAAAAGTGATCTCTTCTGTTGAAGTAACGATCTCATCCATTAGAAAAGGGAAAATAACTTTCTTACATCTTTGAATAAAAGAGAGAGAAAAAGACGCACACAGATTGCAATAAATAACTGATTTGATATAAGTAAAGTTAGAAAGAGACAGTGAGATTAAGAAACAGATTATATATATATATATATATATATATATATATATATATATGAGAGAGAGATGAGTGAAAGACTCACACGGATTACAATAAATAACTGCTTAGATATAAGTACATTTAGAAAATTAAAAAAATCAGAGAGAAAAAATAGTGCAGATAATTAAACCCTGCGACCATTTATTTCTCCAAATAAAAAAAGTTTATCGTTTTGACAAAACAAAACAAAAACATTAAAATTTAGAAAGTAAAACAAATCTGAGAAAAAAATAGTGCATAGAATTAAACCCTACAAATAATTTTATTTTTATCTTTACATCCATTTTATCTGATAAAGAAAGCAGTTAACATTTATGTTGCTCGCATGTCCAGAGTATCCTGACTGCGATGCATAATCAATAGGTAGGAATCTAGGATTCTCATAAAAAGTCAGTCAATTTAGTTCTTATTTAACCATTTCTCCGTGTGTCTTTATTACAGAAAAACATTTTGGCTGCTGCTGGTGGTAATTCATGGAAGACCAAATTTGCAGTAATTAAGTCAAAGTTGGCCTAATTATAATAAAACGCAAAATAGTAAAAAAAAATTCTTTTTTTTTTAGATATTCTTATCTTTCTTATCTGAACATCAAATGAATTCTTATAAATCACTGAAATTAAACACGGTCCAGACTAATGTCATTAGCCTATTTCATCCAAGCTTTTCTTTTTCCTTTTAGAGATAGCTTTCACAAGTATGGCACAAACTCCCAGACTGAGTGTATTGTTGATAATAGTTTGAAGATAAAGCAATTTCTATGGGAGCACAGAATATTTTTATCATGTCAAAGTTAAAGACTTGCATAAAAATAAATCAAACCGTATTCAGTTCAAGAAAACAGATATATTTCCCGAGCAATATCTGTCAACATATCAACATTTCTTAGTCTGAGAACAATTGAATTCATGCATGAATTTAGGTGAGGGGATGCCATTTTGAATAATGAAGATAGGGAATGTGATTGCCCCAGGAAATTTCTCTAGAGCATTGTCCAGAGAAATTCGAGAATCATCCTTGTGGCTGGATACTTATTTTTAAAAAAGAAAACAAAAATAACTGAAGGGAAAAAGAACAAAACAAAATTGATCTTTTTCTTTTATTCATTTGTTCTATTTCTTATTAGTTCTTATTTTTCTAACAGATACAATATTGTAAAGATCCTAAAAAGAAAAATTAAATATAAGTAAAATTAGATAAACATTGCAGACATTCTACGAAGATCAACCTATGTTTCAACGCTAACGCGTTTCGTTCAGTCCTGAATGAGATGCTACTGGCAGCTTAAAACAAGTGAAAGCTCGCCAATAATCGAATGGAAAATAGTACGACAGGTCAGTACATGTAGAAATTTAGACGACCCGTGTAGATTATGTCTGAATGAGAAATTTGAAATCCGCAACTTTAAAGGCCCCCAAAACATATTAAACTGTAGAAGTGAAATAGCAAATAACTGCTTACACAGAATAAAATTTACTTTAGGATAACAATGCATAATAAATAAAGAAATAAAGAAATTTAAAATTAAACTAAACTAACGCCTAAAAATAGAAATAAAAACATGCATGTGTTAAAATAAGGTCACCTATTAATTCGACACAACAAAGAAACAAGGAGGGTTACCCTTATACAAAACAGAACACAAGTATAGGAACTAAAATCAACCGAACCTTTGTTTGTGAGAAGCCCTACTATTGGCTAATAGAAACATTAATCTGTGAGGGAATAACAAAGAATCTGATTGGTTCACTAGCACGTGTATATATAAAACACCCGGCAACACTAACTCCATGCATTTTAGCGTGACGATTCCCTACGGGAATGAAACACGGAAGCTTAATTGCCATGAATATATTTTTATAACTTACTATATATATATATATATATATATATATAAATATATACACACACACACACACACACACACACATTTGTGTCCGCACCATCAATGATGAAGGAATATTTTTTACCTACAACTTTTATAACTAAAGTCACTCGGACTCAATAAAAACAGTTTTGCGAGAATGCAGTGTGATTTGCAATGGTGAGACTTGTTGTCACTCAGATTCCAGGGAACACCTCAAGCAATTGACTTGAATACTTTGTTGTTACTATTTTAATTATTCGTTTTTAATTTAAAGACACCATTCTTTTAAATTCATTTCATAAAAGTTTACTGGAAGAACAATACATCTCGAAAACAAGCTTCATCATAAAACACAGAGAAAAACAAAAAACAAAAGACAGATAATCAAGATGCAGACATAAATACTAATACATTTATATAGCGGAGTATTAGAAGGCTATCACAATGCAAGAAATGGAAATATGTCGGCATTGAGAAGAAAGACAAAAACAAGTGATTTTAATTTATATATTTAAAAAAAAACTTTTTTAATAAATAAATTACCAAAATATATATATATGTGTATATGTGCGCATTGTTGTTGTAATCTTTTCATACATAGTTAAAAATTTGACTACGCAATAAAAGATTTCTTGAAGCATTTCAATAAAGACAAACAATTTCGACTGCTAACAAGATAAGAAAAAAAAAACAATTTATCAGCCGCCCATTTGCTTTCAGAATCGGGAAGAATTGCCAAACTTTGGAACAAACCAATTTCTCTCATCAAATTACATTTCTAAGTGTGAAAAACATTTTATATTTGAGTTTAAATTAGTTAAAACACTGTTTTACAGCTTCTAAATTGAAATCAAAGTTAAAATCTGGTCGAGAAAAATGGAGGTCAATGTTTGATTTCTTTACTAAAAGGTTGAAGTTGATGAGCAGAGAAGGTTTCAAAGCGATTGTAGAAGTAACCAACACAAAGTCAGTTATGAATGGATGACTTTTCAAAAATACAATGGTTTGATTTGTTTTACAGCATCTCAACCATCTATAGGTTATTTAATGCTGAATAAAGTTGTCAAATGGAATCCGGTAGGTAAGATAATTATTTTTTATTTTTTGAACACATTACTCCAAGAAAACATTACTTTTAGAAGGAAATGTTATAGTCAGAGTGGGATCCAGGACCGGTGGGACAGTTATAAAAGTGTGGGCTCTCCTAAAAAGTGTGTGGGGGGAGGGTGGTTAAACATATGCATATATAACTTCATTATTGATGACCGTAAAGTGTGGGGGCGGGGGCTTGAGCCCCTGCCCCCTGGTGCCGCCGTCCATGATTACTCTTAGAAAACACTATATCCAGAAAACATTACTCTTAGAAAACATTACTCTTAGAATGGTTTGGTTTATTTTACAGCACAACAACCATCCATTACTCTCAGAAAATATTACCTTTCGCCAGTAGTAATCTTCTTTGTTCCTAACACAATTGACACTCTACTAGCACCTTCTAGTATTTATTTGGGAGAAAAATAAAAAGGAGAAGTAAGGTTTTGATTTTTAAAAGAACCAGATTGAATAATACGGTTGGGGATAAACTAGATACTAGGGAATGACATGACCAGACGATTGATTGGATCAGGCCTCTCCAACCTCCTGTCTTGCTGAAGTAAGGGCCAAAGTGTATTGTTGCTAGTCACCAGGCCACACACTGGTCAGCCATGAGGATCTTGTCCTTGCCACCTACAGCCTACAGGTGGAGGGCAGTCGGCGAATCTATGGTTTCACCAACAGGGTGGCAAAAATGCAGTGAAACTAAAATGCTCCACTTAATGATTAAAAAAATGTGTATTTATTTGTATATAAATAAATATATATACTTCCATCCTGTCATGCAAACGTTAGCAAGTGAAAACATGGCTTTTCCTAGCCCTCAAATGAAACCATTTTAAGTGGTAATGGGAAGCAAGACAGCAAATAGCAAGTCAGACAACCACCTCAGACTTACACTGCTACCGGAAATGAATTTGGAAAGAAATCCTCTACTCTACAATAAAAAGTCAACAGTGGTTTGTTTTTTTTGTTAAATCATTAGAAATGATAATAATAATTTACACGTGAAAAATTAAATTACTGATGTAATTCTATGATTTTATATGAATATTTTAGTAATATATCTAGATTAATAGAAAGTGTGAACACTGGCGAAGCATAATTTTTTTTCTGTCATTTTGACGGGGGGGGGGGGAGTTGCATATTACTTAGGCGTAATATGCTTTTAGAATTAAATATAGACTATTTTTCTTTGTGTATATTTGAAGCCTGTGGTCAACCGAAAGTTTCACACTTCTTTTCGTAATCTTTTGCATTATCGTTGAACTCTACAAGATCTTTCAAGCTGTGATAGTAGAAGGTAAGCAAGGACGTGCTGCATTGTATGGTCCTTCTCAAATGGTTGGGTCGGTTTTGTAAACCCATCTGGTCACAGCAGCTTTTGATCTCCCCCATTCTCATTCTCAGGCCCAGGTTGCTTCTGATCCAAGAGGGAAGACTTTAGAAAGGGTGGGACAGTCTGGTCTCTTGTTAAGATGTTGTTAGGTGCTGGACATGGCTAAAAAAGCTTTTCTTTCATGTCAGTCATTGAGCCACGTTAATGAAGATGGCGTTTATCACTAGTAGCCGTTGTAATTTCTACTCAGTTGACAACTTCCTATCTCATATGTAGATTGAGTTCACAGGATTGATTAATAGGGTTTTACACCAAGGTCAGTAATCACTTGATACGAGAGCAGATAGCAGATTGGTTGAGTTTTAGTCATGTGACTAGACATATGAGGATTTCAAGATATAAACAAATGCATTTTTGAACCTTGAAAATAAGGGTCTTCATGTGAAATCTGGGTAGATAAGAATGCTTAGACGGCTCTGAACATAGCCAGAATTAGAAAAGGTATAAGCCCTTATCCCAGTACTATGAGAGAAATAGCTGTTTGTCCCCAATTATGTACAGTAAATCTTTTATTGTGTTATTTGTATTATTAGAGATACGATTCTTATCTTGATTGTTATTTTCACGTTTTGGCCAACGTAACCTCCAACCTTCTTCAGATGCATTTTTTCAAACTTTTGAATTTTTGTCGAATTCGAGAACCTATACAGAATTTCGAACTTGACCCAATATCTAATCCATGGGGGTAGATTGTTCTCGTTCTTTCAGCCATGATCGGGTAGAATTGATATTATGTTATTCTTAGTTATCATCACCTGTAGTAAGGATTGAACCTTCAACCTCCAGAAGAGCACACCCCTTCCTATAGATATAAGCATATAACCAGCGAAGGAACTATCAGCCAATTCATTATCAAAATGACTGCAATGGAAAACCATAAATCATACGAGGATTAGAAACCGATCGTTCAGTATGGCCTGACTAAATGGGGACATGTGATCAATCCATATCCTAATGTTGGAATGTTCTTCAAACCATGGATCATACTCTTAATTATCCCTGCCTACCCATGCAACAGCACAGTTATGGCTGGTAGAAACGCATGGAAAAAACATAATTTGAAAATATCATCTGGAAACTATAATAGAATCATTTATAATAAGGTATTGTATTTCTGAATTAAATGACCTACAAAATTGTCAACATACCATAAAATGTACTTTTTATACAGAGAAGAAGAATTCAAGTAATAACACCAATAAATAATAGCAATTGGACTGTGACCAATTTGGTCTTTGTTTTGTCCTATAATGATCATAAAATAAAATTAGTTTTTTTGCTATATTTAAAAAAAAAAAAATGTAACCAATGCTCAAAAAAGATTCAATTGTGGAAATGTTTCCATGGCATAACTTCAGGAATACTTCATACAATATGGAGAAGTAAGGCCAAGATAAGATTTTGGCCCATTCTTATGTCGTCAGGTAGAGTTACGTAGTCTCACGACTGACTAGCATTCTTGTTTTATTATGTATCCATTGTATATAAGACACTTAGTAATAAAATAATTGTATATCATTCATAGTTTTAATTTCTGTTTTTTCAAAATTTGATGTATGGAGCTGATGCTCTTTGGTAACAGTACCCACCATACAAAATTTCAGCCTGATCAGATGAATAGTTTTTGAGTTATCAATGTTTCCATGGCATAACTTTGGGAATACTTCATACAATATGGGGAAGTAAAAAAATGTATATCATTTATAGTTACACTCACAGTGTTAAAGTATAGTAAAGTAAATTTGTATGAATCAGCATGGTATGAATTTTTTTGACCCACTTAATTCTGTTGTTGGCATCAAATACTTAGAGAAGGGACCACATGAAGGTTGCTAACACCCATAAGTAAAAGTGGTGCAATGGAACACACTGGATTCGAACTTGGTACATCCAGGTTGTCAGTCCATGTCGTTATCCATTTCACCACAGGCCCCTCCCAGTTCTAGTATTATACAGGTTAATAGAGAAAATTTGATATCTCCAGAAAGAAGTCAAGTTGCAAAGAAAAATCATAGAAAAACGCATCTGCTGGTTTTTTTTGCTATTGTTACATCTTGTAGCTACAACCATTTGTGTTGGTGCTGATAAATAAGCTTTAAAAATCAAAACAGAAATTAAAAAACAAAACAAATGATGATAAAAAGAACGAGCAAACATAATCCGAACTCAGGGTTTTATATTATCTCAAATTGTTTTTCTTCTCTTTCTCTGAGTTGACCTAAAACTATCATCTCACCAAAAGAAAAACTTACAGAAAAAATAGTGATGTGAAAAAATATCAGTCCACCGTTAAAGAAAAGTAAAGACAAATGTGTTGTAATGGTTAAAAAAAGAAAAAGAACTTTCTCTTTAGAGATATTTCAAAATCTTGATAGACCAAGCTTGCGATCACAGAAAATTAGCCACAGGCTGTAAGAGTATACTTTTAGACGGAATCACAATTTTGGTAAACTAAGAGATTATTAAAATCTCTATTCTTGTTATCGTCTCCAAACGAAAATGAGTTGATGGGAATTTCTAAATATATGTGTTAGTGATACAAACATCGGAAGAGAAAAAAATAAAAAATAAAATAAAAACACAGACATGCGTAATACAGGTGGAAAAAGAGATAAAACATATCTTCATACTCAACCAAGAGACGCCATTTTGTTTTTCTTCGCCTAATGCACATAAACCGAAAAAAAAAGAAGCTGAGCAAGATCTCAAAAAGAATAGATTGCATTAACAGTGTTGGCTCAGAATATTCAAGAGTTATTTCCCTGAAACATACTGAGCAATGATATAATGCACTCGTCTACTTTATGTATCGAAAAATATATAAAATTTCACCAACGTGCGAATTTATAAACTGGATATCTATTTCTTTCTTGGCTGACTTCAAAGCCGGCGAACCTGCCATCTTTGCATGGCCTTCACAACTCTTACACGATTCCTGTTAGATCCGTTTTCTGATCGCAGCATCCGGATCTCAGATATTATCAATAAAGTAAGTCATATTAGCTTGCATATCTCTTTGTATTCGTGTACCCTGGCAATATGTGTACCACATTGTGTTGGGACAATTAATGTAGCTTTTCATTTACTAATTATGAGACGTTGGGTCGTAACCATTACCACAATTTATTATATTATATTTATTATATTTCATTCGAAAATTTATAAACTATGGCATATCTGTTAAGACATTCTTCTTGCATAACTAAAGAACAATAACTCTCTTCACTTCTGTTTACACCTTATTATTATATAAAAGTATAAGTACTTTTTATTATTCTTATATAGAAGCAAAGAGAGTTATTATTTTGCAATCTAATTTACAAATGTGTATGTAACATGACAACGCTGACAATAGAGTTGCCGTTTCTCTAAATGCTTAGAGACATTAAGAAACATTAGAAAGCTGTTGAATCAATATAGAGTGAGAGGGCAAGAGAAATATATAGATAACTAAGCGATAGATAGGTGACTTGTTCAGTTTATTATAATTTATGGCTAATTAGAAGAGTTAAAATGGTATTTCTTTTAACATAACCCAATTCTACAACTAGTGCATATTTTAACATCTATTTTGTGTTATTCAAGTATATAAGAAAAAGTCTTAGAGAGAGAAACATTGACTCAGATGTAGTATAATAATAGAGAAATTGAAATAGAAACACAGACAGAGAGATAATGCAGAGCTTAATACTGAACCAAAACAATGGGGACACTATTTTTCTTTCTTCGTCTAATATACATAAACAGATAGAGATTTTAATAATTTATTGAATAGCTTGATGATTTTAAGTAGAATCGAAATAATCAATTTTCAAACAATTTTGCTTATTTTTATAAAAAAACTTTAATTATAATATAAAACATAGATATAAGAAAAATTGAAACCTTGAAGAATAAGGATTAATAGACAAAAGTGCACATAATTTAATTAAATATTTTTAATATATATATATATATATATATAAAACATATGAAGTTAAATTGCTGGATTTTCAGAGTCAGACCCAAATAGCAACCCGTCTATTTGATTTGGATTAGCCTATTTTTTCGTTTTTTTCTTTCACTATGTTGTTGGCACAGATATAATGTATTTTGCACCGTTTTTTTCTGAAAATACTTATTCTGCCCTGTCATTTATTTTAGCAGAGGAAAATTTCAGATATATACCATCATTTAGTGGCTACAAGATTATTTTCAGTTGTGAGAAAACACATTCCACTTTTACTAATATGTGACCAAATATTAGGGAATTACCTGCTCTTCTTATTCCTCCTCCTTCATCATCATCACTTTCAATTATACCATAATGGCATCCCCTTCCCTAGCTTTCACTTTGCTTTTTTTCTTTCAATTAACATAATTTTTTGATAGAATGATTTGATTTTTAATTATTAATCATAACAACACTAAACATCTACACATCGTTTTAGAGTTTTACTTTAATTTCTTGATATGAAATGAAGAACATTAGAATATTCACTTGTATGCTTTTCCGCAATTCGTTTATACAAGAAATAAAATTAAACAAAAATAATTAATCAAAATATGTAGGGTTTTTTCTTAGGTTTAACAAATAATAATACTTAATTGTGGACTATAAACTTTAATACGAGTCGGAAATCTATTTCTATTTCGATTTCACAGTTCAACGGCTTCACAATCACTTACGAATTTACAGTTTAAAAGCTTCTCAATTAACTTCGAAATATACATACAATTTTAGATGTTGCACTAAATATTTCCATACTTAATAAATCGCAAATTACTTTGCAATCTTTAAACTGCCATTTTCACATGTGTTTTGCTCTTATATTACAGTGTAACATTACGTCCCTTTGTCAACACAATTACAGACTTACCACCACAGGGCATTGACGCCAGGTTGTATGACTATTTGGTTATTATAAAAAGCACTGCATGGCAAAATTCATTCTCTATTTCTCTTCCTACCTTGACAACGACATATCCCGGTGTGAGGGTTGCTTTGATAAACATCTCGCCAACATGTGTTCACTCACATACAAGCACACTATTCTGGTATGTAAGACTTTTCTCTCCTTACACACATGCGCACACACGATTCTACTTACACTCCCTTTGGACACGTTCTCATGAACACTATTTCATAGTGAACCCAGTCGAGTTGGAAAACAATTAATGTCTTTTTTTGTACTCGTTGTCTCTAGAGTTGTTTCTTTGTTCTCATTGGCATACTTGCATATTGCACACAAAAAATATACTTGTATACTTGTACATTGCACACAAAAAATATACTTGTACATTGCACACAAAAAATATACTTGTATACTTGTATATTGCACACAAAAAATATACTTGTATATTGCACACAAAAATATACTTGTATATTGCACACAAAAAATATACTTGTATATTGCACACAAAAAATATACTTGTATACTGCACACAAAAATATACTTGTATACTTGTATATTGCACACAAAAAATATACTTGTATATTGCACACAAAAAATATATTTGTATACTTGTATATTGCACACAATAAAATATACAAGAAGTAACGGCGCTGCTAAAGCGTCGGCAAAACACGTAAAACAGTTTCTAAACAAAAGTCAAGTATTATGCTTTATTTTGTGAACATCAAATTTGTATAAAGAATTTCAAATATAGATGTCATTTTATTAATTTGGCTAAAAAAGTGTCTATATTAAAGAAATTGTGTAGACACTTCTTATGTGTTTGTGTATTTACCTCCTCTGCAGGAAGTTAGACACAAGGTCAGGTGGGGGTTTGAAAAGGTGAAGTGAACTTGGGCTCACAAAAAATACCTGATCAGCCTTGTCGGCATTCACCAGTAGCAATAAACTAACCCTTAATCAGAAGGAGTGTAAAATCTGGGAGGGTGGATATCCTAGGACTTAACAGAATCATACCTCAGCTCAACAACAACCAAGCCACTGTTAGACTGATTATCAATTACGTATCCTCAGCCGATACGAACAACACGTGTGTATGTTTCTTTAAAAATAGTACGTTTCGACGGCACCAATTATTGACATATTTTCTCATTATTAAGAAGGGGCCACTGTTTCTGAGTCTGCTTCGGAGAAATATTGCGATTTATGATAAAACTATTATTGTTTACATTGATAACTTTGTTCAATCGTTCGAGAGGAAAAAATCTGTAAACTCCCAGAGACAGATTGCCTTTCTTATTTTTAACATTATGCTAATCGCTTGCAATAATAATCTTGAACAAAAATTAATTTTACTTTTTATTTTTATTAAAAGCTAATTAAGTGTGTGCGTCGGAGGGGGTAATAACATTAAATTTGTTAAGATAAAAATATGAAATTGTAATTCAAATAATTTCCATAATGCACTAGTGTACTATACTAAAAAAAATTAACTTCCAATTAAAAATATTAATTTTTTGTGCCTTCCCCCAAGTTTTATGACTCGGCACACCTAACAAAACTAGATGTTTAATCTTTCTTTCGTCACTAGACCCAACCAATCAGATTTCATTATAGTGTCGCACCAAGAGCAGCTCACAAGAAAATATAAAAGGAGTGTGTTTTTTCATTTAACAGCTCATTCAAGGCCTTTGTCCCTGGCTTCGACACCTGATACTGTCTTCTCATCGCTGCTGACCGCACCTTACCCCATGGACCTTTATCAGATATTACGGCACCCTTTCTCCAGCTCCTGCAGCGTTTGTTTCAACTTCTTCCTGCAGCATCTACTCCAGCCTGCCTCTCCAATTCATGCTCTGGTTCTGCAGTGCCGAATACAGCTCCTTCATACAGCACCTGCTTCAGCCTGCCTCTCCAGTTCATGCAGCACATGTTCCAACTCTTTCCAGCAGCTCCTGCCTCTTCAGCTCCTGCTTCTTGTTCCAGCACCTGCTTCTCCGACTCCAGCAGCTGTTTTTCCAGTGCCTGTCGACGTCCTGCACCTGTCTGTTTCTGTCAACCTAGCTCTTGGCCACACCTACATGGACTTACCTGAGGCACGTAATTAAACCTCAGAGACGTCCACATCAAACTCTGTGTCATGTCATCCTATGCTATCCATATTCCAGAGACGTCCTTGTGATGTGGTAATTCCTGAAAGTAATAAGCAATACAAGCAAAAAGAAGGATCAGAGAGACACAGACACGTTGTTACTCATCGGCCGTTTTGTACGTACTCTGCCGAGTGACACGTAGCAAAACCCTTTTATTTACCTCAAATGGTTCAAGAGAAATAACTCGAATTCAAAGCGACAAACGCTACAGTCCTTTCTGTCCTTTCCAGTTTCTACTGCTGTCCAAGACCATCATTCCTGTTGATCCAGCCTTTCCTGCTATTCAGGTTCCAGAACGTCATTCTTGTTCTCCCAGCCTTTCCCTGCTGTCCAGGTTTTAGATACATCATTCCTATCTTTCTTGCCGGCTCCAGAGACGTCACCAAACCTTTCCTGCTATCCAGGTTCCAGGGACGTCATTCGTGTCCGTCCAACCTTCCGGTTTCCAGAGACATCACCCAATCTATTCCTCAAGTTCTTCTCCGTTATTCTCTTTTGTACCTTTGGTGCAACAAATACAATCTCGATCTGTTACACGGTTCATCTACGTTTGTCTTCTCTTCTTTGTAATTGCCATATTTTTGGCCTGTCTACTTTCTTAGGTGTAAGACCGATCATCCAAGACCGGCCCCTGCAACAAAGGATGACCCCAACGTGACAGACACAGACAACAGTTGGCAGAGAAGATGACATATCACCCAGACCTGACCCACCTTCATTTACGACATCTCAACAAACTCAGCCCAGAACGAGCGACAACACTACCGAGTTATTGACTTAAATATTTTTTGTTAAAAAAGCCACGCTCAGCAAAACATCAACATCACCCTTCGCCTACCTACACTTTCAAGCAAAACTTTCCATTCACCCAGCGCCAAAAATTCCTGGAAACTCAACTAACGACGTTATCACTGACAACATCATGGAAGAAGTTTAAAAACGAATACAGCTTTATATATACAACTAAATTACTGGACGTTCGTTTATCAACGCTGCAACAAGAGAACCCATAAACTCGAGCGACACACGTCAACACCAGTACACTACAAACACACTTGTACTTGATTCATCTTTGCCACTGTGTCTTTCGCTTGTGTCTCTTTTTTAGTTGTAAGGCCGATCACCCATCCGTGACCGACTCCTACAACAAATTTAATGACCAACCATTACCGTAATAATTAAACTTGATTTTCGTATTCTTATTAAAAACAAACAAAGCAAAACAACTACTACTAATAATAATAACAATACTCTCCCTCCTCAGAATGCCACCGGTTATTGTGGTTTGGTTTGGTAGTTTTGTTTTACGGCATATCAACCCTTTTTGGGTTATTTAATGCCGAATCTGGTCATTATAGTAAAAGTTTTTAGGCTTCAAGTTCTTTATATCTTCAAATGTTTAATCATCGTTTTTGGTTTGGTAGTTTTGTTTTACGGCATATCAACCCTTTTTGGGTTATTTAATGCCGAATCTGGTCATTATAGTAAAAGGTTTTATGCTTCAAGTTCTTTATATCTTCAAATGTTTAATCATCGTTTTTGGTTTGGTAGTTTTGTTTTACGGCATATCAACCCTTTTTGGGTTATTTAATGCCGAATCTGGTCATTATAGTAAAAGTTTTTATGCTTCAAGTTCTTTATATCTTCAAATGTTTAATCATCGTTTTTGGTTTGGTAGTTTTGTTTTACGGCATATCAACCCTTTTTGGGTTATTTAATGCCGAATCTGGTCATTATAGTAAAAGTTTTTATGCTTCAAGTTCTTTATATCTTCAAATGTTTAATCATCGTTTTTGGTTTGGTAGTTTTGTTTTACGGCATATCAACCCTTTTTGGGTTATTTAATGCCGAATCTGGTCATTATAGTAAAAGTTTTTATGCTTCAAGTTCTTTATATCTTCAAATGTTTAATCATCGTTTTTGGTTTGGTAGTTTTGTTTTACGGCATATCAACCCTTTTTGGGTTATTTAATGCCGAATCTGGTCATTATAGTAAAAGATTTATGATTCAAGTTCTAAAAATAAAATTAAAAAAGGAGAGGGGCTGTTGTTTTTGTTTTTGGTTTTGTAGAACATAATTAAGTTTTACAAAAAAACAAAAAAAAAAACAAAAAAAAACGTCAATGTAGGTGAATTTCGTCTCAGGGAGCCACAGGGCAGCCTGATCTGGTATCACCAGCCGGTTATTGTAAGTGAGCATTCACTGATGATGTTCTGGTTTTGAGAACTCTTAGTGAGTAAATAATAATAATACTAATAATAATACTTTTGGTAAACAAAAAAGAATGACAGGTAATGCCGGATATGTACGGCTAATATATATATATTTCGGGCACGTCTACTTCACTTATGTGTCACTATTTTGTTCATACAAGTGGAATTCTTGTTTTATACTTCACCAACAACATCTTGATAAGCAACTCACTGGTAATGTATGACATTTGTACATGCTTAAGTAGAAACGACATCAGCCCTAGTTAGATGGGAACGGTGGAGGTCTTGGACTGCCAAAAGTGTTCAAGTTGGTAAAGGATAGGCATCCAGCCGTAAAATTGCCTTAAATACAATGTCTAGTCGAAATACAGCAGGAAAAAAGAAAGGCAGTGCCAGTAGCACTAATGCTGCTGGTAATGTCTTGGGCTTCGTAGATCCCAGGATGCGTGGATCTTCAGGGCCTATGGATTCCATCAAGCCTTGCCAAAGACAGAAGTGGAGAGGAAGACTTAGATTTCGAGACTAGACAATCAGGCCCCACCCTCATCAGAGGATTAATTGTGGCCTGATTCAACAAATAAACCGGTTGATGATGATGATGATGATGATGATGATGATATATATATATAATTATTCATGGACATGTGTTGTGCCATTTTACAGCTCATCAGGATGGCGTATTCTAGCAAAATTCGAAACACTTTGCGAGTAGCAGATGGAAGATATACCACATAAATGTTGTCATTCTTGTTATTGTTGCGATATTGACACTTGAACACATTCAAATATCTTTTTACGGGAGAGCATTTCCCTAAATGCTAAGGAGAAATATATTATTGCATTTCACCAGTGTGATGTCCCCATATGTAGAGAGTCTATATTTATAAAATATAATTATCCACACGCATCTGTTTTGCGGTTTTAAATCTCATCAGTGTGGCTGATTATAGCAAGATTTGAAATTGCGACCCAGGCCTTTGTTTGAGAGAAGTTCGGCAATTAGCCAATAAAAACATTAACCCGTGAGATATAAATAACACCCAATCAAGTTAACATAACTAAACACTACTTAGATATAAAAACAATCGCTAACATAAATTCTGTGCATTTAGCCTGATGATTTTCTGATGGAATGAAAGATGGACGCTTCTGTGTGGCTTACTTGCCATAAATATATTTTCATACTACTACTATATGCACACATACATGACAGAAGTAAATAGACACAAACATAATTCAAACCTTGGGATCCCACTTTCCACTGTTAATCAAGTGATTGTCCAATTCAGCAGAAAGGGGAAATAATCAATATTATCTCGCCTAGGTCGTTCAGGACTCTCTAACAACAGTCTTCGTTATTAATGATAATAAGTATGTCTATTTACTTTTGTCATGTCTGCATGTGTATATAAGTATAAGTATTTGCATGTAAGCATAAAAATGAAAGATTTGTACAGACAGGACTTGGCATTTCTTCCCATGATGTAATTATATAGACTACCTATAATCTAATATTTACAAGTTAATTTGGACATGCTCAGACCAAAAAAATTATTTGTAATAGGAGATATTAGATAATAGAAAAAATATATATTTACAGAATATTTATGTATATCTCTATATCTATATATAAAGCAAACGTGTGTGTGTGCATCAGTTCTCAATAGTTGACTTCTGAGCAAAACCAATGGCAAATTTAGAATCAACAGGTTCATGCGGATGTTTTCGCCAGATTTTAAATGATCAAAAGTTTTTTTCTATTATAATTTTAGAAAAACTCTTTAATTTTTAAGTTACAGTGTAAAGAAACCAAAACTGTTAAATGGAAATAATCTCTGGCGTGCATGTAAGCGCTACAGAATAATGAATACTAAAGGTTGGATTATTTTGTTTTATATATCGCATAATCATCTTTGATACACTGGTTCTCATTAGATCACCAAAGTTAAGCAATATTGAGCCTGGTCAGTACCAGATGGGTGACCATTTAGGAATACCAGGCACTATATGTGGGAAAATGGTGACACTTCCCTGTAAAAACTACTGTCGTTAAAATTATTTCCTTGAACCAGGATATAGATATGACTGGAAACTGCTTGTGAATTGAATATTTCCTAGAAACTTCCTCCACTAGGATTATTTTGTTTAATAGCATATCAACGTTTATAATGATTTCATGCCAGGAAATATTTTTATGAAGATGCTTTTGTTTGTAATCCATAACTTGACAGAATGTGGGGGGGGGGGGGGGGGTGATACCTGTCCCAACAATTATTAATTATATTGAACATATGTGATACCCAGGCATCGTTTGATAAAGCTGCTAGTATTGTTACATTTTCACTTCGCATGTATAAACTATTATACACCTGTTGTCGGGCACCCAGGTTGCAGATCGTATGCTGATAAAATCAGTCGGACGATGATATTTATTTATTAAAAAGTTTATAACAAAAGAAGAACATAAAAAAACAGAGAGACAAGTTACTTATATGTGCATGAGATAAAGACAGACGGACAAATTAGATTAGAAAGACAGATTACTAAGCTACACTGTGCATGTCCTCTCCTTCCATCGGAGACGGACCTCTTTACGCATCTTCTCTGCTTGAAGTGTCACCAGAAAAAAGACAATTATTTCCGTCAGCAAGTCATGTAATTTCGTCAACTTCTGTTCTAGGGTCACCTCTGACCCTTAGGTGTCACTCACACTTTTCCATACAAACAATGGCTTTAGTTATGTCACAATATATATATATATATATATATATATATATATATATATATATATATATATATATATATATAAACTAGTAAGGTAGCATGTTTAAAACGAGACTTTTCCTCTTATTAGCATGACTTTAAACTCACACAAACGTCAGTCCAACTAGCTTTCTATTAGATCGAGTCTATCGATCCTCAGCCCTTGGTCAAAGAACTAAATGACTTTGTCATACATATGTTTGCATGTTGTGTGCTGCTATTGCACACATTCTCATTTCCTGCCTTGACGATGTGTGTGTTTTCTTATTATAATGAGAAGAATTGTACTCTTAGTTTAGTGCCAATTTTTAGTCATTTACATATTAATTATTTTGTTTTGTTTTTCTGCATATAGACCCTTTTGGGGTTACTTAATGCTGAATCCAGTTATTTTGATAAATAAAGATAGGCGAAGCTTAGGTGAAAACCTGTCACTCATACTTAAGAAATTTTTTGTATCTGCCAATCATTCTACACTTAGCTTCAAAAACATAACTAAGTAATATGTAACAATGATGATGATGATGATGTAGTAAATTTAAACTAATAACATTTCTCAAAAATAAAATTAAGAAAAAGAAAAGATACTTCTGTAATTCAATAAAATAATTGATTCAAATTATAGTAAATGTCCGCTGGGCATAAGTGGCTTAGTTTGTATCGATTCCCACATCAAAGATCGAGATTGGAGTCAATGCATTTGAGAAACGGCGCCAACTACGGGGTGACTGATGGAGAGGAAGTGCCAAGCCTGTCACGTTGCCATGACAACAGAGCCAGCATCCAAGATTCCAAAACTGAAGTCTGGTGGCGCATTTGCCTCCAGCGACTCGCAAAGAATCAAGCCAGACTCTTCAAATTAGAAAGGGAAGTTTTGAAGATCGACATTCGCAGATGCAATTAGCCATCAGAGTTATTTTCATATAGAAAATGCGGAGGCCGTGGACGTGCGGTTTTGTCCATCGACTTTTTATTAAACATAAATAAATAAAATGAAGATAAAAATTTAAATATGAAATGATCAAATGAAATTAAGAACTGATAAAAAAATCGGGTTTACTTCAGTAAATTGTCTTCTAAAACAGATCTTCTTTAACGGAAATTTATCAGAGGAGTGTCGTCAGTGGAATTCAATTTTATATACATTCTAACATTACTCTGTTTGATGAAAAATCTTCTTAGGAGAAAATTTATTTAATGATTTTTTTTTTAAATAAAATATTTATTTATTTGAAATTCAAATTTTCGATTCATAAAAGAATCTTCATCAGGAAAATACAGACAATATTTTTTCTTTCTTTTTATTTAAGCGACATGTTGTCACTTGTGGAAATATTTTACTTTTTTTTTTGAAGTAGCATTGCCTTTATCTGCTGGTAAGATTCACAAAGATGGTATTCCATTAAGGCCCATCTACCCTTATGGGACAAAGTAAGCATTATATATTATAGATAGAGAAGAACAGTGGAGAGTAAGACGACTCAAAGAAGCAGCAAATATTTTGGGCAATAATGACTTACTAAGCAGATCTAGTATAGAATTTAACACAATATAGGAACAATTAATTATAAATAATAGATAAGGTTATTATATATATATATATATATATATATATATATATACACACAGTGATATGTAGTAATAAAAGTACTGATATATAGTAATAAGTAGTAAGACTACACATAGAAAAAACAAGAATAGGTTTAAGACTGTCCGATAGGACCCTTGGTGCAGTGGATATAGTACCAAGTTAAATTCAGTTCTAAGTCATAGTCAACTGAAGGTTGAAGGTTCAATCTTCGGTGTGGGTAATATGAAGAATTGCGAATTACTGAAGACTTCTCCCACTCATGGCTGACGGAAGAACATGCTACCCCCTGTCGAAATTTCGTCCAGATTCCTGAGTTCGACAGAAATATTCCCGAGTTCGAAGAGATACACCTGAAGAAGGCTGGAGGTTATAGCGTCCAAAATGTTGTGATGATAACACTCAAGATGAGAAATGTAGTCCGAATAACCAAAATTATACAAATCTATATGTATATTTTTGCATTATGGCTAGAGATAAGTAGCCAGTGCAAACCAGTGTTTTTGCAAAGCATAATTTTTTGTAATTAGTATAGTTACCGACCAAAGAAATATTGTAAAATTTTTAAAATGAATTTTATACATAGAAAATAATGTGACTTATTTAGCGTTTTGAAATACTAATAATTTGATGGCCTATGGATTTGAGGGAGAGGGGCGGGGAGGGAGAAGATGAAAAGTAATTATTCAAGGAATCAATCAGTTCAGTCTGCTAGTCTCAGAAAATAACGCACAGGAAATTTGTTCTCATCATTTTTGTGATCAAAGAAAGTAATTAAAATGTTTTTACTGCCAAAAAAAAATGAATAAATAAATAAGTTAAGTATTGAATTTGGGTAAAGAAAACCATTTTCTTTTTCGTTCTTTTGTTGGGGAGGGGGGGGGGTCTGAAACATGAGAAGTTTATTGCATTAATGTCATATAGGTTCAAATGACTTACTTTTATTGTAAATACTGAAATATACATTACCTATTTCCAATTTTTCAAAATTGGAGAGGGGATCAGAGTAATAAAAGTGAGAATGGAATCAAAGATGGTGCTTTGGGGGTGCGAGTTAACAGAAATACACTCAGAAAGAAAAAGAAACAAGTCAAACACATCCCCTCATAAGGGCCGGAGATCAAAATTATACTATTACTACTAATAATATTACTACCTATAATACTATTAATAATATGAGGTACGTTCAAGAAACTTCTTTCATTACTAACCAGCAGAGCGTCACCACTGTCGACCAGGCGAAGTCTACCAGGCATGAGTACGCAGTATGATGATGTATGAAAGTGAAACCTGGCCATTGAGGATTGAGGACATGCGTCGCATGGAGGGAAATGATATGATAACTATACGATAGATGTGTAATGTGAGTCTTAAAGACAGGATCAGTTTTGATGATCTCAGAGGAAGACTAAATCTGGACACTATAGGGATATGTCTGCAGAAGAGTAGATTTCGATGGTATGGCTATTTGAAAGAATCAATGAGAGTTCTTGGGTTAGTAGATGTAGAACAGTTGAGGTAGTAGGTTCAGTTCACAGGGTAAGGCAAAAAAAAACATACAGCAAGTGATAAAAGTGTACCTGAGAGAAAGAGGTATAAATAAATACCTGGACAGAGATAGTGTACTTTGGAATTCAATTTATTAAAGTCGTCCTGTGCATTCCAGCATGTAAAACTGGCATTAAATTGAATATGACGATAATGTTAGATGTCTCTTAATCTGTTTGTATGTTTGTCCACAACAACCTGTTAATAAATTAAATGTTATTGTATCTGTTTCCTTTTTTAATGTTCTCTTTTGTCACATGAGTGGGGAAATCAGAAGGGGAAACAGATACAATCACCTAAAAGGGGGTTAAGAGATATTTATCAGTAATATTACTACTTCATATTATTTGGATTATTCGGACTACTGTTCTCATTTGGATGTTATTCTCACAACGTTTTGGCTGATTTAACCTCTCATTTTCTTTAAGCTGACAGAACAATCTATCCCCATACATTAAATAAAGGGTTCCATTCGAAATATCCTACAGATTCCCAAGTTCGACCAAATGCACCTTAAGGAAGTCGGAGATTACATCGGCCGAAACGTTGTGAGAATAACAACCAAGATGAGAACAGTAGTCCAAATAATACAAATTATCAATCCTCATCTCAAAGATACCGAAACATAATAAAATTACTACCTATAATACAATTAATAATATTAAACGTTTAGAGAAGTGATTCCCAACTAGTGTGCCGCACACTCCTCTTAAATTTGCTGTAAAATATTGTCACATCATCTATATATGTAGTAGTAGTAGTACAGCGCAGGTATTTGAATTAGTGTTAAAATTTAAATTTAAAAGCGATAAAGATTAGGCTGAACTAATTTGCACAGGTTTCATACTAAATTAACTGCATGATTATGGGGGGGGGGGGTCTTTTGTTATGTGAGGGCCAGAGTTGTCTCCCTTAGATACATATTTTCATTGCGAAAGTAAGAGGGCTCTTCTACACGTGAGAGTTTGTAATCTCGTACCACCCATGAGGTAGCAAATTCAAAACGAGACTCTTCCTTTTATTGGCACAACTTTTAAAGTACATGGACGTCTCTCCAACCAGCTAGTCATCTGATGAAGTCTATTGACTCTCAGACCGTTGTCAAAAAACTAAATGACTGTCATACATGCTCCTCTGCATGATGTGTTTCTCTTTCAATGTAAGTACAATTTATATATCCCATGCTATCGCACATATTCCCAATTCCTGCCTTGACAATACATGCGTTTTCTTATTATAATGAGAACCATTGAACTCCTTGTTTGGTAATTATTTTTTAGTTATGTCTTTGTGTATTATGTCTGTTAACTTCTTTTTATGTTCGTCACAACAACCTGCAAATAAATTAAATGTTTTTATATCTGTTTCCCCTTGGTGGGAACCATTGGTAAAATAAAAGTTGAGAAACACCGATTTAGAGGCTTCAAAAATAAAGGTCAGAATTCCACCAAATTTGGCATTAAGCACCCTTTAAATGCAGGATAAGGAATCAAAATTGAATCACTGTTATAGATCGTTGCTGTGCTTAAAACAATGGCGACCAATACTTATATATAGAAATATAATTGTATATGTTTATTTTTCGGTTGCAGCGAAAGAGTAGTCAGTGAGAGTTGAGGGGTGCAAACTTTTTCTCTCAAATTAGCTAGCCAACCGATTTCTCTCAATCTGAATTCAAGCTGGTTAATATATGGGAACATATTAGAAAGCCAGCGTTAACCGAAACACGTCATATAGTTCGAAGTGTATCAAGCAACACAATTCAGTTGACGGATCAATTAAATTACAATGTATCTTTTAAAGAAAAAACATTTTCTGGAACATGTTCTATGATAATTCTGATTTAAATTTGCTTGATTTAGACTGGATAGAGGAATTGAATCTTTTCGATATTGCTCTCAAGCATGGTTGTAACACTTTAAATCTTTCTTCTATTTCTTGAAATACTCAAGGCTAGATTTAAATGTTTTTCAGGTGAGTCTAGGATTTTGCACCAAATCAAAGGCGACTCTTAAATTAAAGTTCGATGCAAAACTGATTTCCATACCCAGAAAATATTTCAGCCATTAGAAAATTGCCATCACCAGCGAATATAAAAACTTTACGCTCTTTCCTTGGCATGGTTAACCACTACAGTACATATTTTACAGAACTGCATAGAGTTTGTGCACTTCTCAATGACCTTTTAAAAAAAGGATGTACCATGGAAATTGTTCATAGAGTCTGTCTTCAATAAGGTAAAATCATTACTTTCTTCAGATATGTTGCTCACACACTACAACCCATCCATAGATATTATTGTTGTTTCTGATGCATCTGATTATGGTGTTGGAGCTGTCATTTCACATAGCTTTCCTGAATTCAACCAAAAATGAATAGCTCATGCATCCAGGTCACTGATACCTGCTGAGCGAAACTATAGTCAGATAGATAAGGAAGCATTGGTGATAATTTTTGCCACAAAAAATTTCATAAAATGTTTACCTTCATCACAGATCATAAACCTCTTGTTAGCATTTTCGGATCCAAGAAAAGTTTCCCAGTCTACATCTAACCGTTTGTAAAGATGGGCCACTATGCTGTTGGATTATGATTTCTCCATCAGATATTGTTCAACTAATGCTTTAACCAGACTCATGGATAGGCAAACTAAAGTCTTCAGCATTATCTGTGGAACCAAAAATTATTTCAGTGCTCGCATCAATTGTCAGAATACTGTCAATTACTTCACAAATGATCAACGAGGCTACATCTTGCGACCCCTTACTCAATACAGTGTTGCACTTCTACTGTACAAAATGGCCTGAGGTGTGTAAAGACAAAAACCTTAAATGCTTTTCTCAGTGTCAATCATCATTGTCTGAGAATAATGGGTGTATTGTTTTTTTTGGAAAACGTGTGATTGTTCTATTAAAATTGTATATTGAAATAGTTTCATTTTGGACATCAACGTATTAGCAGGATGAAATATTTAGCACGTAGCTATGTCTACTGCCCAAACACAGACAAACAATTAGAGGTCTGAGCCATAACTGTTCAAAATGTCAGTTAGCAGCAAAAGCTCAGAGAAAAGCAAAACTTTTTTCTTAGCCTATTCCGGATTCCCTCTGGTCACGTCTTCATATTGACTTTGCAGGACCTATCGATGGAAAATGTTTTCTACTATTAGTAGATGCTTACAGTAAATGACCTGAAATTTTTCCAATTAGCCGAATTTTCTCTGAGGAAACAATCTCTGACAATGGTGCTGCTTTCATTTTAGCGAAATTTACAGATTTCTGCAAGCAGAATAATATCAACAATATATGCATACCACCATTTCACCCAACAGACAGGTTGATCGTTTTGTGGATACATTCAACATTATAGGTACTGCTGGATACATTTGATTTGCCCCATCAACGCACTTCAGTCAGGCAAAAAAGACAAATTGAGGACTCAACCGAAGCAGTTACCAAGGAGGTCGATTCACATCCCAAATCGTTCAAATCCAATGCAAGTCAGAACACAACAAAAACTCAGATAGAACAAAGCTAAAAGGGGATGTGTTCATCTATAAAAACATATTAAAAGGAAAGTAACACTTTACCAAAGAGTTATCTCTCTTGCCTGTCCCTGTCTTATGCCCCTTGCATTTTTCTAGACAGCAGACATTTTGGATTAGGATGTGTCACACAGCTCTCTTAAAGAAAGACGTCTAATCTAAGAAATAATTCTTTCTTTCAGTTGTAAATGGAGAATAAATGTTAATTGTTGACCTATATAAAAGAGTTTTATTTAATTCTTTCTTTATATTCCTTTAACATCTCATGAATATCACCACTTCACTTCAGATTCTTAAGTGTTCTATGAAGACTGGTAGGGTAAAATAGTGAAAATGGGTTGTCACACTGAGCGAGGTGTTTGAAGTGAGTTTCCATAAAATACGGAAATCGATTCTGATCTTGAACTCCTACTGGTTTTATTTTGTGATTTTGTCAATTTTTATCATTTTGTCAAAATCTCAAGTTGCTCACAAAACTCAACTTTTTATCTACAGCTGAGGCATCTTTGACTGGGCTAACATTTTTGCATTTACTGATTTTATCAGAAATGCTGCATGAAGCCACCTGCATATGGAACATTTTAAAACAATCTTTATTTGGACGTTACCCAAAGACGTCTATGGCAGTTTAGTGTTGCGTCTTTTTACCAATAATTCTAATGAGATTCAATACAAAGGGAAATGATATAAAAGTATACAGATTCTAAAAGTTTGCAAAATTTTCAGGAAGACGTAATCCACAATATTAAACTTTTTCAAGTTTAGTCATATAAGCTCTATTTTCACACAGTTTTCACCATTACAATATGATTTTGATTGCTTTGACATCTTTATGGCATATGATCCCCTTGCACTTATTAGAGTGCCTAAACTGCGTTATGATTTAACACATACCACAAATGAGTAAGACTGTCCGAACATCTATTACATCAAGGGCAGTTGTGTGTGTATCCAACTAAAACTGAAGAAATACAAAACAAACTCCTACAAAGTTGGCATTTTCTTGATTGGTGTTGCCCGAATAAATAATATCTTAAAACCTTTTTGAAATTATTCATTCTTTGGGGTGAACTGACCTAGGTTTTATGAAGATAGATTGGCTTTTCAGCTATTTAATTCAGCCATTTTATGTACTACAGGGAAGTAACTCTGATTTGTGTATCGAGGAGTTACTTCCTTTGTGCCAACTCATTCTCAAGGAATCTATATAAAGGAGAGTTGTGTGTGTGTGTGTGTGTGTGTGTGTGTGTGTCCAGAGAGAGGAATGGGCTGGGCAGAGGAAAAACAGGGGTGGGGATAGGGGGAAAGAGAGAAAGATATAGAGACGGATAGAGAGAGGTAAATAGATAAAAGTTTTAATAGAAATATGCTCAACTTTTGCCCCGAGCAACGCCGGGTATCCCTGCTAGTCTTATATAAGCAGCAACTATGAAATTAGTTGGAAAATGCTGCCGTATACAATATACAAACCGAAGAACTAGCACAGTAGAACTCACAACAGATGAGAATCGACCAGTAACGGATAGAAAGAAAACATTAAAATGGACATTTGGAATTTGCGAAACCACAAAACAAAAGGACTTTAATAGAAGTAAAGCATAATGCATAATATACTATCAGAAATAAATTCAACAGTTGAACATATAAGTTCACCAGATATAAATGTAAACAAAGAATTATCGTATAAAAATTAATTAATATGGTATTATTCGACGAATATATAATATATATAGATCCTTCCTATCTAAAAGAAAGATCCAGGTTGTCCTCAATGGCCATTCATCTAAGCAGCATAACATAAATGCTGGTGTACCCCAAGGATCGAGCCTTGGACCTTTATTGTTCCTGATTTTCATAAACGACCTCCCTGATGATATTGTGTCCGAGATGGATATATTAGCTGACGACTCTATCCTCGTCATGTGGGTAAAATGAGCACGCACATATCCGAGGCAATAGCTGAATCCTTAGAAAGTGACCTCCAGTCTGTAGTGGAATGGGTTCATTAATGGATGGTAACATTTAATGCTGCTAAGACAAAGCTCCTTTCCTTCAACAACTACAAGAAACCTCTTCAACCACCGATTGCTATGGTAAATAACACCCTACCTGAGAGTCAAACGTTCTAACTCCTCGGCCTAACATTCACAGGTAACATAAATTGGAACAAATACATAGAAGACATTGCCAAGGCTGCTGCAAAGAAGGTGGGCTCCCTCTACTGTGCTAGAAAACTTCTCACACCTGACAATATCCTATATCTTTACAAAGTAACCATTCGCCCATGCATGGAGTATTGTTGTCACATCTGGGCTGGTGCATTATTCACTAGTCTCTCCTTGTTAGACAAGCTCTAAAAAGAGTCTCTAATCCCTCACTATCGACCAAGCTCCAGCCCCTGTCCCATCGCCGCAATGTTGCATCCTAGTGCTTGTTTTACAATTACTTCAATGGAATGTGCTCCTATGAATGTGCTGTTATGGTGCCCCCTTCAACGTAAATACACTTGACCAACCCGACAATCAGCTAAATCGCATCCATTCACCATGGAGGTCCCCAAATGCCGTAGCGCTTTTTACTACAATAGCTTCTTTCCTCAAGCTGCTGGTCTTTGGAACTCCGTCCCTGCTCCCTGTTACTCCGACTGTACCGACATGCAGACATTTAAAATTAATGTGAACAATCATCTTGCTGCACAGCTTCCAATTTAAGATGACACCCCCCAAAAAAACTTTCACCCTAATTGTCAGTAGCCCCTTACGTCTACAGTCGCAACTTGCCTTGTTTGGGGTGAACTCAGTTTTTAAAAAAAAGCAAGGCTTGAAGGATGAATATTTGTACAATTCTCTAAGCATTCGGTTCGTTAGTCATGCAGTCTAAGACGACACTGGCATTAAGTGATCCCTCTTCTGTAAGAGCCTTATTTTTCACTGTAGTTTTCTTTGTTTATTCCCAGCTTCGTGGAATAAATTAATCGTTTATTTAATAATATTAGGAACATTAGTATCACCCCGAAAAGCAGTGTAGTACATGATATACTGTTGGAAATAAACCCAATATATAAAATATATAGAATTGAAGGAAAAAAAGACAACACTTACCAAAAAGTAAATAGCAAAACAAAGATAAAAATGTACAAACTGCAAAGTGAAACTAATAATGTCTCAGTATTTGTGATTTAGATTGTTTTGTTTGTTTTTACGCATATTGACCTTTTGGGAATTATTTAAGGTGAAAACACAATACCTATTGGAAACGATCTATTGAGTGACTTTGTTTTATGACATATCAACCCCTTTTGCATTATCTAATGGCAAGAGCACATTTATTTTAAACGATTCATTGGATACAATTAATGGAACTCAAGTTGTTATTTTCAAATCAAAACAAAATTTCTTAACAACCAAAGTGAAAAATGCATATGTAAAAAAGAGTTATATAGAAGAAGGAAAAGATAACTTATCTACAAATATATATATATATATCCTCGAAACAGTTGTCCAAGGCTTTTTATGCTGATAAAGTCTGTTCCATAAAGCACTGATGCAGAGAGAATAAGCGGTATTCTTTTTTTTTACACATAGCCATGGTGTAAATTGTAGGTAAATATCTTTCCGAATTTTATGTGAAGATAATTAAACACAGTGGCTCCAACAGGATTTGAACTTCACATAGTCGATTCCATAGTCTACAATCATATTCATTGCACCAAATCACGGATATTCTAGTTAATAAATTGTTTCAGCCATAGGATGAAAAACTAATATGTTTAGAAAGACCACATTTATATTTATACTATTCTCACTTTCTGGGTATGGTATAAAACTACATCCGATGGTATACACACATTTATATCATAAATAAATAATTTTTTATACAAGAATGTGAAGTACAAACAATTTTATCAAAAATGTATTATTTGGATTGTTCTCATTTTGGATATTATTCTCAAAATGTTTAGGCTGATGTCACCTCCGCACTTCTTTGGGTGCGTCTTGTCGAAACGCTGTGAGAATAACATCTAAGATGAGGTTTCGTTTTGTTTGGTTTACGGCATATCAAACATCTATGGGTTATTCAATACCAAATAAAGTTGTCAAATATAATTCTATAACTATCATATATTCCTAGAATACATTCCTCTAAGAATTCACTGCTCTCAAAATACATGGCATTGCTCCCCAAATACATTGCTCTTAAATACATTGCACTTAGAAAACATTACTCGTAGAAGGATATTTCACAGTGAGAGTGGGAACATTAATCTTAGAAAAAATTACTCCCATAAAACATTACTCTTTAGCATCTTTTTTTGTTCTGAAAATGATTGACCTTCAGCCATCGCCTTCTAGTATCTATTTAGGGAGAAAATAAAAAGGAGAAATAAGGTTTTGATTTTTTTGAACAATCAGATTGAATAATACGGTTTGCAATGAATTTATAGATAGTGCAGCATGACGTGACCAGCCAATTGATCGGATCAGACCTCTCCGACCTCCCGTCGAGCCAAAGTAAGAACCAAAGTGAAAGAAAGGCTCAGCTACCAAGAATCCCATCCTAAGGCATCATAAATAGCAACCTACAGCCTACAGGTGGCCCTGTTTTCGAGAGGGGGGATTACTCCTCTGCATAAGGTTACAGTCGGCAAATATGTGGCCCCACCGACAGGGCAATCCAAGATGAGAACAATAGTTTAAATAATATAAATTATCAATCCTCATCTAAAAAGTTCGGAAACAAAATGATTTGATTCAACATTAAATAAGCAAAAAAGTGTTGATATGCCATAAAACAAAACAACCAAACAAAACACCATGAATAAACATTTTAAGATATTAAGAACTTGAAGCATAACAACTTTTACAAAAATGATTGAATTCAGCATTAAATAATCTGAAAAGAGTGCAATATATAGAGAGATGTAAGTTACCTAGTTTTGTATGACTGTTTTAGTTTGGCTGTACTTTTAGAATTGTCATGAACGTACTGTCTGTAGGGGTCAGAGGCTAAACAGCTGATTGTGGGAATGGAAGGAAATAGCAAACAAAAATTGGTTGATAATTTACGTCATCAGAGACAAAGAAGAGATTTTATTAAATGAAAAGTTATTTAGTTGGGTAGGAGCAAAGCTGATGACACAAATTAATATGGCTCATAAATCAGAACAATTAGGGATATTTTTGTACTCCCCATGACGTGACTGTATTTGAGGACCGAAATATAAGACCATCAGAACAGAGTTGGGCATATTATTTTATTCAGCGAGAAAGAGTTTTGCTTGCTGAGTTTATTTTCAGCTTCCTCAGCAGTTCTGCCACACCCATCATAAATGAATGGCAATGATATCAATGATCACATCAGACAAAAAGAAATCGAGATATATGACCAGAAGTGATAAGAGTGACAAACGAAATCAGTGTACAACCGGAATTGATATACTTTAAAACAAACACATTACCTACCTACCTACCTACCTACCTACCAATGTTATTGTTTTGATTACTGAACCTTTTCCCATGGACACAAAATGATATTAAGATTAATTGCTTATATAAAAACTACAGCTTTCACTTATTTGTCGTGTTTTATCAATAACCAAATTACTATTGTTTGTTTAAAGAAACAGACAGATAATAGGAGAGGGTTATGGCGATAAGTAAGACTTAAGGTGAGGGTTGGCTGGGGGTCGCCATGATGACGGATTGGCCATGGGGTCGTTAATATTGTAATAGGGAAATTACCAAGAATGCAGGGAAGAGAAATGTTTGAATATATCAATGTCACATTTAAAAAAAAAATAGATGACAAATCATTGTACGCAGTTTGGAATGACAAACTCCATCTTGTTTTTTATTGCTTATTCAAATAAGTGATGAGATATCATCAATCAAAATATTTGGCATCCAATAAATAAATATATATATATATATATAGATATATATATATATTTAAAAAATATGATTTAATATTATAAGAAGCCCCTTTCAAGTAAAATTGAAAGTAGAGCACTTTCGCAGAGATTAAAAATAGGCATTCACCTGAAGCCTCAGTGCAATACTCCGACTCTGTCGTCGAGTTCTATCGTATGTCTAGATATTTTTACTCGCCACTTTCAGTGTAAATATCACTTAATTTCTCCATAATCATGTGATAATCTTTTGTGGCCCCAGAACTAAGTGAACGCTTACAGATTCAAGGTGTCTCTGTGAACTGGGTTCGCACCCTGTGACTGTCTGAGATTGTTATTTTCATGCGCTGATGAAAGCCGTAAGCTCGAACCGACGTCGTGCGTAGGTAAAATATTTAAAAAATATAATTTAATATTATATATACTAGCAAATATATGCTCCCTCCGGTCACCTATTTTTGATAGGCTACCGCGTCAGAAATAAATGCTCACGCATAAACCAATGGAGCCTCAGTCATATTTCTTGGGTGGTTAGACATTGATTTTCTTTGTTTATGACCAAGAATATTTTTAGTTGAAAATAAAGAAAAAAAAAATTTCGACTCCACTCCAATTTTTGTAAATAGAATATTTTTAGCTAAAAAAAAAAAAAAATTTTTTGGGCCCTCCCCTTTAAAATTTTTTATTTTACTCTCTCACATACATAGATATATTTTAGTTAAGAAAAGAGAAGAAAAAAAAAAAATTTTTTAGACCGCCCCCCCCCCAATTTTTTTTTATCCGCTTCCATACATATAAATATTTTTAATTAAAAAGAAAAAAAAGAAAAGAAAAACAGTAAAAAAATCAAATACAGCGAACACGATTAGTTATTTAAATGCTCCCGAGAAGAAGTTTACCTAAATTAAATTCCTTAGACTGTGTGTGTTTTTTTAAATAGTAATTTTTAAATCAATTATTATTTTAATTAAACAATTTGATTCAATAAAATTGTTAAAAGCAACAATTTAAAAAAAATAAATACAGCGAACAGTATTTTTCCAATTGGAAAAAAGGTGTACCTATAATAAAACAATTAAAAAATCGGTACTCTTTTATTGTAGGACCCGTGCTGACTTTGACCATGACCCTAACTCTAACTCTAAACCCTAACCCTCACTTTGACCCTAACAACGGGGTCAAAGTTTGTGCGGGTCCTACAGTGAAAAAGCACAAAAAAATCAAATACACTGAACACGATTAGTTAAGTAAATGCTCTCGGAAAGAAAGTTTACCTAAATTAAATTCATTAGAATGGGTGTGTGTGTGTGTTTGTTAAATGACCTTTTTTTAATTAAACAATTTGATTCTAAAATCAGTTATATAGTTTTCCAGTACAATGTGTTATTTTTTTATTTGACAGAAAAGAAAAAAAAATCACATCTTTTATTTTAATAAATAAAACACTGAATAATAAAAACAGTTTGTAAATAAAGCTTAACAGCGTATAAGGTAAAAACTAAATCTTAAACACAGTTAAGGTCGTGAAAAAATGATAATATTGGAAGTTTTTTCAAATCGGAAAAGAAGGTGTACCTAAAATAAAACTATTGAAAAATCAAATGCAGTAAACACGAATAATTTTGTTAATGCTATCAAAAAAGAAAGAAAAGTTTACCTAAACTAAATTCATTATGTGTATGTGTGTTTTTTTAAATAGTAATTTTTAAATCAATTATTATTTTAATTAAACAATTTGATTCAATAAATTTTTGTTTTAAAACATAATGGCTAATAAGATTAAGAAAATAAACAAACTCAGAACGTTTTAATAAAATAAATCAGAGTTTAAGTAACACGGTTAAATGCTAGCGTGTTGTTTACATTTGAAATAACGCGCCCGTTCAGAGGGAGGTAACTGTTTCAATGGATTAACGCACGCTGTTCAATCAGTTGGACAGAGATAAAATAACTACGTAACTCATTTCATAGATATATATATATATATATATATATATATATATATATATAATAAAAGAAATAATTATATTTATAAGTAAGATTATTAGCGATTAAAATAGCGTAAATACATGTGGAAATCTGAAGAAAACAATCATGAGTGTATATTTGCAAATACTAATTTATTAGAAGTTGAATAGCAATTGATTATGTAAATTGAGAAATGCGCATAGTCTTTACGGCGATTTTTGTAGTAGTATATAATGAAGCTGGTGGACTTAGTAAATACTCACTACTCTGATGGAGTTTCGGCTACAGACAGACAGACAGATACATAAACTCAATTATTAATATATATATATATATATATCATAAATATTTAAAAAGAATTTATCTTAGCACAAATAAATTCATTTATGAAAAAAATCTGCCGAATATACCGGCTGAACCAAGTGCGAGAGAGATACAAACAATTGCACTTAAAGGGACAGTTAGAATCTTAAAAGGATCTCTTGGCTGGAGTGTCTGAAATAGCCTGGGAATCTCTGGCATCTCCATCTTTCCAATAATTATCATGTTTGCATGCAAAAAGCAAAAACAATAAAATATATTCACGATGTTAAATAATGATGCTTGATCGAATCCAGTCTGATTCTACAATGCAATAACAACATGCCACAAAGGCCGGGTTTTTACAACATCTCTTACATCATAGCTACAATTATACTTTATGAATATAATTTTTAAAAATACAATAATGGATTATCTCTTAAAATTTTATTCTACCTCTACATGTTTATTTTCTTTTTCTTTCTACCACATGGTTTTATTTTGATGTTTCTTTTTATTTAGTCTTTATTATTTTTTTATTATTTTTATTTTATTTTAATTTCCTTCCAATCACATGTTCCTAATTTATTCTGCTCACCACATGCTTTTTATTTAATGTATTTCTCCACGTGCTTTAATTTATTTTCATTCTGCCTTAACCTTCTCTCTCCTTACTTACTACTCTTCCCACTCCCTCTTTTTCTCCTCTACTACACGTAGCATCTATCCCCCCCCCCCATCATCGTCTTTTTTCTTTTTACATCGTATACAGATGTTGAGTTTTGTCCAATAAAGCCAAATTACCAAACGAATATGGTCAAACCCATCGACCGCAATATCTTGGTCCAGCTTTAATGATGTGTTTGTGTCTTTATTTCTACTAGCGTGTTGCTTGCTTATCGACATTTCCATAAACGAATTTATATATATATATATAAATAAAAGAACTTTTATTTATATATATATATATATATATATATATATATATATATATACATATACATATATAAATAAAAGTTCTTTTTTTTGTTAAATACATTATTTTGCTAGTTCTTGTAAAAGTAAAAATAGTCACAAATATTTTTTGTCATCCTAAACACACACACACACATATATATATATATATATATATATATATATATATATATATATAGAGAGAGAGAGAGAGAGAGAGAGAGAGAGTGGGGATATAATTTTGTATTCATACATTCATGATCATAAATTATTTCAACAATTCTTTTAGTCATTCAAATATTTCAGGTAACGAAAAGCCAAGAAGTGATTCAAGCTGCATTTTTCTTTTTAACGTTTTTGGAAAAAAATCCTTATTTTATTTTATATCAGTCTTGCCGATAAGAAAATCTGACAAGCAGTAGTTTTTTTCTCCCATCATTCAAAGGCCATGAAGCATATGAAAAATGTAACATCAAGATGGGAATATTTCTTATTTTTCTTATTCACATGATTTAATATGCTGTGACTGTATGTGAAAGATATTGAATGCACCTGAATCGAAACAATTATTACAGCAACTATTAAAGGTTGACGAGGGGAAAAAATTACTTTCAGGGTGCATGCTGTAAGATAACATAATGCAGAAGAGTTCAGAATTTCGTTTCCATATTAATACCTATTGTGTGAAGATCAGCGTAGCTGTATTAGTGATTAAAGAGGTTTCAGCAAGTGTTTCACACTATAAGTGAGCTCAACTGAGCCAAAGTACTCAATGCAAATGAACTTAACTGAGTGAAGTG
The DNA here is from genome assembly GCA_963556195.1 of Sepiola atlantica. Taxonomy (NCBI): domain Eukaryota; kingdom Metazoa; phylum Mollusca; class Cephalopoda; order Sepiida; family Sepiolidae; genus Sepiola; species Sepiola atlantica. The sequence continues at coordinate 10,853,592 of OY744530.1, read as the reverse complement.
TTCCTCAGTGCAATTGAAAATTCAGCCAAGTCTTTCTCAGAGCAAATGAATTCAACTGAGCCAAGTTCAACCGTGCTAGTAAAGTCATTCCTCAGTGCAAGTGAAAGCTGAATCACTTGTTATCCAGTGCAAGTGAACGCAGCTGAGTTATTACTCAGTGCAAGTCAATTCAATTGAACCAAGTGTTCCTGTAAAGTGAAAACTGAGGCAATTATTCAGTTGAATTCAGTGAAATAAGTTCAACAGGTAAAGTGAACTCAACTGTGCCAAGTGTTCCTCAATGCAAGTGAACTCAACTGAGTCAAGTTCCTCATTGCCACCGAAATTAACACAAAGCCAATTGTTCCTCAGTGCAAGTGAGAACTGAGTCAAGTTTTCTTTGGTGCAAGTAAACTCAACTAAGCCAAGTTAAACAGTACAAGTGAACCACTGAGCTGTTCTGCAGTGCAAGTGAACAACTGAGCCATGTGTTCCTCAAGGCAACTAAACCGAGACAAGTTCCTAAGTGGAAGTGAATTCAAATGAGCCAAGTGTCCTTTAGTGAAACTGTTACTCAGTTTAACTGGGCTCAACTGAGCCAAGTTTTACACAAGTGAATCCAACTGTGTTCACATTCTTGGGAGCACATTTGAGTTCACTTGCACTAAACTTTAGAATATCTTATTATTATTATCATCAGCCAATAGATAAAAGCATGTTATGATTTTTAGTATTTTTAAAACATCTTGAATTATCTGTGCTTCTTTTTCAAGTTTTCTTGCGATTCAAAAGCCTCTCTTTAGCCACGAGAAATGTAATTATAGCTGTGAATGGTTTCATCATTTATACGCCTATTCATTTTTGCATTATTGAGAAAGACAAAAGGATCGCTTATTATGTGCACCATCAAAAGAGTCGTTCATTGATAGGGACAATGCCAGAGGAAAGTAATTCTGAAAGCTTTCACATGTTTGCTAGATGCATAGGAGGTCTTGTAGTTACCAGTATTGACTGACGACTCAGCATATGTTGAAATACTGTCAGGATTGTTTAGTCACTTTCATAGAAATGTGAGTGGCTGATAGAAAAACAAAGTTGAAATCAATTTGATCTTATGCCCCACAGTGAACCCAGTTGAGGTGCTCAAAATTCTACAGATGATTTTAGCTGTTAGCGTTAAGTTGTAAAACTAAATTTTCTATGAAATATTTAAAATATTTGAGAAAAACATTTATTAGTTAAATATCAATTAAGTAATTTATGCAAGAGGTTGGTCTGTCATTAACCCATTAGTGCCCATTTTTTTATCTTCCTCTAATCTATCTGTCCCATCGTCGCAATATTGCATCCTTGTACTTATTTTACAAGTACTTCGATAGAATGTGTTCCTTCAATGTAAATACCCCCGACTACTCCTGACAATCAGCTGTAGAGGTACCCAGATGCCGGAAAGCTTTCTACTCTGATAGCTTCTTTCCTTGAACTGCTTGCCTTTGAAATTTCTTCTTTGCTTCCTGTTTCCAAGATGCAAAAATTTAAACGTAATGTCAACAAAACATCTCGCTGCACAACTCCCGACTTAGGGTTCTCCTGTAGGTATGACCTCTAATTCACAGTAGCCTCTTACATGTCAGTGGCAATATGCCTTGTTTGGCAAAGTAAAAACAAACTATTAGAGAGTTTTAAAAGAAACTTACTATAATTACAAAACAGAGAACTTATTGTACATAACATCAAAAATAGTGCCTTCGTTATAAGAGGGTATTGATTGTACACTTAAGAGAATATACATTGCACATACCGTAACATCTTAGTATTCATTGTAAAAACATTATCTTTGAAAGCTATAAGCCTGAAAACATGTCTGAGAAGCCGGGTAAAAAAACGTGTCTCAATAATTAACTCATTGTCTGTCTCTCTTGAAGAATAAAAAACAAACATTTGCTTTTCTACAGTTCTTTTTACATCAAACAATTTTTCCCCGACTTTTTGCAACAATTGAAAAAAGAAAAATCGTTTCATATTCTTTTTTCATTCTTTAGCAGCCTTTTTTTCCTGTGTACATTTTTATTTATTTTTTCAATTTTTGTATTATTTTTGTACTAATGAGTTACCGCTTATCAAGGCCCAAAGGTCACCTGAGGATAAGGGTTAATGAGTTTCTTTGTATTTATCGCTCCCCCACAGTGGTAAGATACGACACAAGGTCGGAAAGTGGGATTGAAAAGTAAGCGCTCTAGAGGAAGAGCATTTTGGCCTACAAAAAATGCCTGGGCAGCCCCGTCGGCATTCCCCGGTAGGAACGCCTCAGGCGATTATTAATAAACTAACTTCTTCTCAAAGGGTGAGAAGGCAAAGCCTGGGAGAGTGTATTTTTTAAAACTGCACAGGAAAAAAAACTTCAGACTGGCAGAATCAAGGCCCGAAGGCCAAGACGGCACTGGTCTATGGGGTGTAGCATTCATCGGAACAGATACTACACTTTAATTTCGGCCAAAAGGCTGATGAGGGTTAATGAGTTTACCAGGTGGATGGTGAGATACCATCTTGAGGATTGGATACGATAGTTGAAACTGAGCAGAATTTGATTATTTAAGAGAATGGCTTGACAAAAATTTGTTAACATTAGACTTGAAAATGGCAATGTTATAGTCAGCTGTGAAGCAGCCCCATTGTATTGTGTTCTACAGACGAGTATTTCTTGGAAAGAAACTTTACTTATTCTTCCTTTGGCATCCATTCTATTTTCTACAGCCCCTTTCTCACAGAAGAGAAGTTGTTAGTCTTTCTCTATTGCTATTACTATAGATTACTGTGAGAGAGAAAGAGAGAGAATTAAGTTGGTGGCTCAATCGGTTGGCACGTTATACTTAGAGGCAGATGTTATGAGTTCAAACCTCACCAGGGTATAAATATTTTTACTCTGATTTTGTCCTAGAACGACTTTAAACATTTCAAATTATAATATTACGCTGATTGTTTCCTTTCATGTTTATTTTTTCTGTAATCCGCATAATTTATTGAAATTTGGACACTGGGTGATGCCAAGTAATCCTGCTAGCATTAAATAAAATAAATCTAATTGCTGTTGAATAATTAGTTTGCATAATTTAGATTATTCTGACTACGGTTCACATCTTAAATCAGAATAATCCAAATTATGCAAATTATCAATCCTCATCTAAAAAATCAGAAACATAATAATTAGTTTATTTTGAAAAAAAAAAAACAAAAAAAAAAACCCCTGAAATTCCCGGTCGTTAATATTAATAGGTTTGTTTTTAATAAATCTTCTTCAAATTATCCAGACGAGTATTTCGGCTGCCATGTTTGGAATTTATTTTCTAATAAAGAAAACATTTCTAATCATATGTTTCTGATATATTTACGGCCTCCGATAAATTTTTTTTTATTTGTTTGTTTACTTCTATATTTATTAATTTCGATCTTCAGAAGGGAATGGTTCACATAAATAAACATCTTTTAAAAACATCTGCGATGGCAATCATTTAGAAGCGGTTTTTTACAATTACTTCAGCACGCCTGCAGCCGAAAAAAAAAAACGAGACATTAAAAAATATACAAGATTTTAAATATACGAAAATCTACAGATATTTATGGACATATATCAAAGGTGCGTTTTCAATTTATGTCTGACAATACGAAACATCGAGATATTATCACCAACCACTGAAAAAAGAAAATGATGTAAATATTAGAAAATAAATTCCCAACGTGGGGGCCAAGACCAACATCTGGAGAATTTGAAACTGATTTATTAGGAGCAAAATTTTCTTAAACAATTAATATTACCGACCCTGAAATTCAGTCTTTGCAAAATAAATGAATTATTCAGCAACAATTTAATTTGTATTATTCACACTACTGTTCCTAGCTATTCCTTTGCATGTAACAATAAGGGAGATAATTGAGTATATATATTCAAGCAAATGCAAGCATCAGTAAAAAAAACTCTTTTTTGTAATGAAAACGACTGTTTTTTTTAAAGTGAATTCAATTATGAAACTGTAAAGAAATTGGAAACCAAAATTTGTAGAAATGGGAGTTTTGTTATGCTTTATTTTCCAATATTTACAAAAAATGTTTTTGTGTAAGTAGAGTAAATTCTCTATTTTAAATATATGTAATTTGTAGTAGCAAAATATGTTTTATTTGTGCTATATATGTAGTGTTGTCGCTTTAAATTTGGGAGTTGTTCCCCTTGAACCATTTTGTATGTAAATAAATACTCGTGTGCAACGTGTCTTTCTCAGTACGCACCAGACGAGCGACAAAGTAACATCGTGTTTGTGTCCTTTTGATCTTTCCTTTTGTTTGTGTATTGTTTCTTACGTTTCAGGAATAATCACTCCAAAACAACTGGTGACAGAGTATTCAAACACACGAGCTCACGTTTTTATTAAAAAAAAAAAAACGAAGAAACATTCACAAAACAAAAACAAAACAGAATGTCTTACAATGGTCTACCCAATTTTCCAAGTTTTAGCGTCCACGAAAATCCGCGCACTAATGGAAATCGCTGGCAAAAGTGGTTGGACAAACTTGAGAATCTATTCGTAGCTTTAGATATTCAAGATGACGGTAAGAAGAAAGCGTGTCTGCTTTATTTTGCTGGAGACAAAGTTTTCGATATCTTCCACAACTTTACGGAGATACAAAAAGGCGTCGGTGCAACCAGCGAATCGGATGGATCAAAAATACCAAACACCTAGGAAATAGCAAAAAGGTCACTGACCGACTATTTCACACCGCAAAGAAATATGTCTTATGAGATCTTCAAATTTCGACGCGCATCGAAGAATGTTGACGAAACTCTAGACTCGTTCCATGCAAGAGAGGACTCTAGCGTCCACGTGCGATTTCACAGACACGGATTGTGAAATACTCGCACAGATCGTACAGGACTGTTCATCCTTTAAGGTCAGACGAAGGGCACTACGAGACAACTCCACACTCAAACAAGTGTTAGAGTGGTGTCACCAGACCCAGACAAAATTGCTAACTGCAAATCGCCCACCAACGTTGGAGAAGTGTGCTCATTCCTGGGCATGGTCCAATACGTGGCCAGGTTCATCCTGCACTATGCCACTGTCATCGAACCACTCTGACAACTCATAAGAAAAGACAGAGAATGGAGGTGGTCAGAGACAGAAGAGAGGGCAGTGATAAAATTAAAAAAGGCCCTGACTGGAGCTGGAGTTATGGTCTACTTCGATTGGAACAAGGAGACAAATATCCTGGTAGATGCGAGCCCCGTTGGACATGGGGCAATGCTTACACAAGACGGGAAAGTCTTGTGTTATGCCAGCCTTGCTCTCACAGATGTGGAACAGCGATACTCGCAGACGGAGAGAGAAATACTAGCCATCACCACTGTCCACAAACTACTTCTCGGTATTGTAAAAAGTCTCAAACCAGCCATATCCAGAAGTGAATGCTGGCGCCTACGCCTAATGCCATATGAGTATAGCTTGGTATACCAGCCGGGAAAAGATGACCGGAACCCTGCCGACTACCTCAGCCGACATCCTCACCACAAACCCAAGACAGACAATTCGGCTGAGGCATATAGAAGATATGTGGCTCACCATGCCATACCTAAGTCCATCACCCTCGAAGAGGTGAAGCTAGCCACAGAAAAAGACCCCCTGCTACAGAAAGTGATGATTGCACTTTCAGATGGAAAATGGAATGACCCGTAGATATCCAGTCTCACACGTGTCAAAGATGAACTATCTGCACATGATGATCTCATCCTTTGAGGTCACCACCTGGTGGTCCCGTCCACCTTGCAGAAGAGAACCATAGACATAGCCCACCGCACACACCAGGGCATTGTTAAGACGAAGCAGCTAATGAGGGAAAAGGTCTGGTTCCATGGAATCAACAAGATGGTGGAGGAGACAGTGCGCAACTGCATCCCTTGCTAAGCTTCCAACTCGACATCGTCACACTATGAGCCCATACGCACCACACTACTCCCTGCTGCCCCATGGACTGAAATCTCCCTGGACTTCGCAGGTCCTTTCCAATCTGGAGATTATGTGCTAGTCGCCATCGACGACTACAGCAGATTCCGGGAAGTAGAGATACTCCCCTTGACATCAGCAAGAGTGGTCATTCCCCGCCTCGATGCAATCTTTGCCAGACGAAGATACCCCGATATTGTCAAGTCTGACAATGGTCCCCCCCTTGCAAGGGCAGGAATTCAAGGATTTTGCCACCCAAGCAGGATTCTGCCACAGAAGAATTACGCCTGCGTGGCCAGAGGCAGATGGAGAGGTTGAATGGTTTATGAGAACTGTAAACAAGTATGATCGCGCCACCACTGTGGAGGGCCTGAACTGGAAAACATAACTAATCCATTTTCTAAGGCAATACAGGGCCACCCCCCACAGTACAACCAAAACATCTCCATTCGAAGCCCTCACTGGAAGGAAGATGAAAATCGGCATACCTGTCGTTCTGAAAGAACCCATGCCAAAGTCAATTCACACCCACATAGCGGAGAATGATGCACAAGGGAAGAGGAAAATGAAGACCTATACCGACACAAAAAGAAAAACAAAGGTCTCTCTTCTTTGCCTAGGTGACAAAGTACTTGTTAGGCAGAAACGTCTCAGCAAGCTATCCCCACCGTTCGACCCCAAACAACTAACGATTATCAGTATAAAGGGTAGCATGGTAGCAGAAAGAGGAGATTACCGAATCACTCGAAATTCCTCTCTCTTTAAGCGAATAAATCCAGATAGCTCTCCCGGAGAAGGTGTAGAATCAGACTCTGAAGATGAGTTATACTCACATCCACAACAGGAAAACCCAGACTCCAGACACGAGTGCCAGACGTGAGTGCCACCCACACCGACAACACCAAAACATAACCCACCAGTGGTAAGACGCAATCCAATGCGGAAGCGACTTCCACCAATATGGCTCGAGGATTATATCAGATAAATAGATAAGTGAATAAAGTTTCTATTCTGTCTTAGAAAAAAAAGAAGTCCTTTTCGACTGAGATAACAAGTCGAATCAACTATTTAATTCACTGAAATGTACTTTAAGGGGTCCCCCCTTGAAATCAGAGTGGATCCACAGAGACCTTCCACGCACATTGTACATATCGAACTATGAACATATGGACGGTAATCCTACACACACGCACAAACATGGACTATATATATATATATATGTATATAACAAAATCTGACTGTTTGCTAGGTGAGGAGGATGGAGTGTTGTCGCTTTAAATTTGGGAGTTGTTCCCCTTGAACCATTTGGTAGGTAAATAAATACTCGTGTGCAACGTGTCATTCTCAGTACGCACCAGACGAGCGACAAAGTAACATCGTGTTTGTGTCCTTTTGATCTTTCCCTTTGTTTGTGTATTGTTTCTTACATTTCAGGAATAATCACTCCAAAACACTATATGTTTCTCAAGAAATGTTGTAATAAGCATCAGTAGCACATACCTTGAAGTATTATATCTTATAAACAAGACGTCAATTGTTTTTTTTGACAACACCGGCACACTAGTACACTATAATGACAACTTATATGTGTGTGTGTGTGTGTATTTATCTAGATGTCCAACCATATTTTATTACACTGTGTCACACGTCAGAAAGATAAAAATACATTTTTCATTTTTTAAAAACTTTTTATTTTAACCAAATACACGCAAAGAATGTTATATTCTGAGAGACTCGTGAAAGTGAAAAAGAATATTTCCTTCTTTTTTTCTGCCTCTTTCTTCTTTGTTTATTTACCCTTCATTTCTTTTTCCCAAATTTCTCTTTCGGCATTTCGGGCATACAACAATATAAACACATTCTGAATTGAATGACAGCACATAATGGGCTTTGCATTATTGATATACATTGTACAGTCGACTATACTCAATTTAAACACATATATTCAAGTATTGTGCATTATGTCATCATGGCGATTGTGTTCAGTTATATCAGATAGCTTAATTAAAATGAGTGGGAGGGTCTTATTTAGCCACCCCTACAACCAGACAACATGGGTGGTATTTAGAGAAATTAATAATAATCACAAAATCCTCCGGAATATGGAGGTACTAACATCTAAACTCATCGAAGCAAGGATGTCATAATAGTCAGCACTAAGGAAAAGAACTGCCAAATCGTAGATTTTGTCATCCCAGCAGAACACAGGGTGAAGATAAAGAAGACAGAAAATACATGGAACTTGACTAAGAACTGAAAGCGATATGGAACATGAAGAAACTCAATATAATATCAATAATCTCGTAGGAGCACTAGGAAGAGTTCCGAAAAACCTGGAAAAAGACTGGGAGAAATTAGAATCAAATAGAAAACTGAGACTATACAATGGATAGCAATGATGAAAATAACTGAAATCTTAAGGGAAATCCTTGAATGCAGAAACAAAACTACATAAACTATGAATGCTAACTAGCCACATGAAAGTTGCAATAGAAATAAAACAAAAACATAGAAATAACACCACCACATGAACCCAAAGGCACTGAAACTGCAAGAAATTTTATAAACTGATCCCTCCCCCCCCCTCCATAATCATAATGTGATGGAACCAGCCTCGGCAGATACTAAACAATATAGTCGTGAAGGGTCAAGGAGGATGGAAAAACCTTGGAAAGAGAGGACTAACCAGACCTCCACTGGAAGGGTGCAGAGAGTACGGGGACTTTGGGGAGGCTTATTGGTTATTGTCAGCAAGAAATCAATGGTAAGCAGCTGTTGTAACAACACAAAATCATTTGCAATAGTTATCGAAAACGATAAAAAGTACTGGAAATCTGGGGCAAACTGTTGTCACTCAGACTCCAGGGAATACTGCCGGTTATTTTCAATGAACAGTCACTGATGATAACCTGTGTGAGAACTCCTAATGAATAAATAATAAAGTTGATAGAATAATGATGCTAATGTGATCACCAGGAATGGAGATGATGATGATATGATGATGATGATAGCTGTCTTTGTTATGAAAGTGAGTTATAAAATTATAGGTTAGCGATTGGAATGTGTTGGGAGAGATTTTGGTTGCATCTGAAATTCAAAACAAGGTGATTGTGACAATTTGTAACTTAGGAAAGTCAGTAGATAAATTTGAAAAATAAATATTAGTGTTCGCTGTTTAGAAAAAAATGTGTCAAAATACGAACAGATTTTGATAATTATGGTGAACTGATCTGAGAATAAACTTAAATTTGAGAAACGACAAGGTCCTGTGCTTTGCTCCCCCAGCAGTGCACACAGAGGTCCGGTGATGCTAACTCCTTGATTGTATGCCCCAGAGACTCCAGTATAAGTCACAGTACGGAGAAATATTATGAGAAAGGGCGATAGTTTGAATGAGATAAGATTCCCCCCCCTTCACAATTTGGATTTTCAGGGCCACCACGCCATTGACCCCTCCTCTCTGCATGCCACTGCCCCACACCCCCAGTGAAGCATCCGGTAGGAAGTTTATAGTATATAAAATAAAAAAAAGTTAAGCCATGCAAAATTCATTTTGTTTGAATCTTTATTGTGGTTTACCCTGCTGGAAAAAAATACTAGATGATCAATTGCTGAAAGATACCAAGTAAGTTCGGATTTACAATCTTTTTTTATATGTGGCATCTTGACCAGTTAAAATCACATTTTATTATGATGTGTCAATGACTACATGACACATAACAAGAAGAATCAATGACATGCATAACCATTTGACATACTTACATATTTAAAACCACCTAAAGAAGAAATTATTTCAGTATGTTGTGAGTCGTGGACTCTGACTGTGAACATGGAGAGAAGGATGTAGGCCACAGAATTGAGATGCTTCCAAAAGATCCTTAACACCTTATACAGGGAACACACTACAAATGAGGAAGTGAAGAACAGACTCAGACGAGCAGTCGCACAATATGTAGACCTACTGATTACTTTGAAGAAGAGGAAAATAAAGTGGTACGCCAACATCAGGTCTCACAAAGACAATTCTACAAGAAAATGTACAAGGAGGAAGAAAAATGGAGCAGACAAAGAAGGGTGTTGGAGGACAACATCCGAGAGTGGGCAGGGCTGACGCTGAATAACACCCTCTAGAGGGCTGGAGAAAGCTGGTTGATAGGTCATCTCTGAAGCCTCAGCAATCACCCAGACAACGAGAATGATAAGATGATAGAGAGTAATTAAAGTTCCCATATGACTACTACCATTTGTGAAACTTAGTTGCATGGCTGACAGGCTTTTTATATGTATCACCTTGATAACAACGCATAATACAATAAATAAATAAATAAGTAAATAAATCAATCAGTAATAATAATAATGAGATTTATGAGTGTTTTCTGTATATTAGATATGAAGATAAATAAATTAATAAAATGAAATTAGTTAAAATTAAATAAATATTAATATTAAAAATTAAATATTAAATAAACAGTAGAAAACACTAAAGCCCAAAAGGTTTTCTTGTTGTCCACAACTCTAACCCATAACACACAATAGTTTCTCATGAAGACAGAAAGAAAATCTTCTGCACCTTTGTGTTATCTCCTGTTTATTTAATATTAATATTTATTTAATTTAAAGTAATTTAATTTAATTACTTTATCTATATATTACTTAACCCTTGAATGCTTTTGTTCAAATATGACACATTCTACAAATTTAATATAATATTCAACGAAAAATGTGTCAAACTGCAACTTGTTTCACATCTGCAACAAGCCTGATGGCAAGTGTGAGTAGGTATTCATATGATGTAGCACACCCACTAAATAGGTAATAAGTATCTTTTTAAAACCAATATGAAAAATAAAGCATTTAAGGGTTAAACTCTGTGCATCTTCTATGTTTGTGTGTTATCTTGTTACTTTGTTGCATGCAGAATGGATGAAATCATTGTTTTGTGATGTTGTTAACTAAAACAAAAGTGGAGATAGCTGTGCACAGTGGATGATATCACTAAGGATCACGTCATTCATCAAACCGGAAATATTTTATGATGTTTTATCTAGACGAACCGTGACCCAAAAAGTCACGGGTCATCTACTAGATGAACTTTCTAGATCCCTGGGGAACTAGTATTCTGCTAAAACTCTGATTATGTTGTTATCTTGCCTGTCACCATGCACATTTTTCATCTGTACATGAATGTTTTAGATGATGAGAGGAATAGAATTATATAATTAAAAGAGTAACAGAACTATGAGAGAGAGGAGGAAATAAAAGAGCGAAACCAAGAAATAGACAGAGAAAAGGAAAGAGAGAGAGAGGGGGAAGAAAGAGGGTCTATTATCACATCAGAAGAGAGAGAGAGAGAGAGAGAGAGAGAGAGAGAGAGAGAGAGAGAGATTATGACATCACAATGCAAACCTCTGTTTCAACACGGTCAGTTATATGTAGAACCAAACGGAAAGAGAATGTTAAAGCATTTGTAGAACAGGATAAATGTACAAAAAATAATGTAAAAAAAATGTTTTGAATTAATAATAGTTGTCTATTCTTATAAAACATTTATTATATATATATATATATATATATATATATATATATATATATATAGTGGGACCTGTGTCCCGACATTACCCAGAAAATTGAGAAACCCAAGAAACTTCTGCTTCCAACCCTGAACCTATATTACTATTTATAATTTTTCTTTTTTCTTTCTATAATCATATATTCTCAAGTCATAAATGGAACCAAATAAAACGTTTTCTTTACTGTTTATGGATGTGCAACACAATATTACTGAAAACAAGTAATCACTTTGTATTTCAATTTTATACACGCATTGGTAAGTGAAAAATATAACACAAGTGAGAGTGTTTTTCATAACTCCGAAAAAAGTTATTTTGTTTTGTGTAGGAAAAATATAAACATTACCTGCACTTTTGTGTCTTGTTATATGTATTAAACAGCAATAATAACATTCAGATCAAAAAGCCCCACCAAAAAAACACAAGTCTTTCTCTGTTGTGGTATGATTAAGGTAAACATCAAGTGAAGAACTATTAAAGAAAGATAGAATAAATGATAGATAGAATAAATATTGAAATAATAACGGTGCTACAGAAATGTGTGTCTTACAAAATGTATTCCCGACATATACGGTGGCAGTAGTAGTAGGTCTGAGCGTGAGTGTAAAACCTTCGTTACTCATGCAAATTAGGACCCAAGCTAAAATTGACTTGGTGTCGGTTAGGTTTTATGCTAGGTTGGGTCCTACTCTGCGTAAGTACCAAACCTTCTTTTATGTAAGCCTATTTTAATGAATAAATAGCGAACAGGACTAAATATTAAAATCGAGGAAAACGATCAAAACTAAAATGTTGTTTTCTAACAACATGGACCAATATTTGGCAGAAAACACGAACTGAACAGATTTATGTATGTGCCTTTTGTTACCGAAGCTATCTAGCACCAATAGAATGAGGAAAAACTGATTTTGCTTTATATATTAGATATGTCAACCTGCTACTACTTTACCTACCAAATTTATTTCTTTTCCAGAAAGTTTTTATTTAAAAAAGATAAAGAAAATATTCATTTCTTTTTTTGGGGAGGGGGGGGGGTAATTCAAAGCAATTGTTTCTTCTTTCTTCTAACACGATTTTAAATGTCAAACAAAAGGACAGAAAAAATGGTCCCCTTCTGGAGAGAAAGAAATTGGCCGTTTCATAAATTAAGAGAGGTTAATTAAATCAGTTTACTGAAAAGCTAAATTTCTTCAGCCCCAACAAACAAATATACGAAAATGAAATTTAATTACAAGCACCAACTATGAAGACAATGTAATTATCTTTTTGGTCTCAGAGCCTGAAATTCTAGCGTGAATTCTTCCTAGGAAATTCTGATGAAAATAATTTTGTTAAAAACTAAGATAAAAAAAACGAGCACTTTCACTCTTCCCCCTCCTCCCATTTCTTTTTTTGAAGAGCTGAATTAGTGTATTCGTCAAACTCGAAATAACTCCATTCTCCTTCATTTTGGTTTCTATTTGAAGAAACACTTTCCTTCTGAATCAGTCAAGCACAATAAATAGACCACACCGTATCTGTTTCACACAAATAGTATTCTCAATTATTACTGCTTAATTCACATCAGTTTTTTTCCCATTTCAAAACCTGTTGTTGCCTCATTTCAAAACACAGACATTTATTTGATGAAATATTAATAATATTACAGGCATTCGTTTAGGTAAAATATACACATATGCAGGGATGAAACACGGACACTTCTATATAGCTTTATTTCCATACTTTAATATATATATAATCATTTATAACTAACTATTATTTCCAAAATAAACCCCATATATACATGTGTTTCATGCCAAACATGCAATCGTCAATATAGGAGGAGATGATCCCTGCTGATCCCATGGTTCGAACCTTGATACGAAAATAATGTTTGACTCATTAGCTGAGGTGCATACCAATGCTCCACCACGCATTGTCTAGAAATGGGAAGTAGTCGAGAGAACTCAATAGGTGGGGCCCAGAGTTATGCATTACGCAGAATGACGGCTTGTTGTCAACTAAACTTAAAGTGCTCTATCTTGCTAGAGCTTATATATATATATATATATATATATTAGCTGGAGCTACTCGGGAGTAAAAAAAATGACTGACGTGCTTACGAATAAACTGAAATTAATTTGGTTGACTTTAATTTTGTAATCAGATTATTTTGTGAAAGCGGTATTTTTACAAAGTTTGTTTTCGTACTTGACGCTAATTTATTAACAGTAAAGAACAAATGATAATTTGTGATTAATGTGGAAATCTCTCTTTAATGTTTAAAAATATAACGTGTCGCTAGACAATTATGTTTTACAATTAAATGGAAATAACACATTATCTGATTACCTCCCTTTTAATGTTTAAGAATAGTTGATGAGTAAGGGAAAATGTCTCCACTCTAACAGTTTTCTAAACCGGAATAAGAATTTTCAGAAAAGAAAAACTAAAGCAAAATAAAATATTTTCGTGCCAATAACGTTGTACAGCAGAGGAGGGCCTAGGAGGGACGCAGAGAGTAGGAGGAGGAAGGTGGGGAGAGCTAAGAGCAGAAGTGAAAATGACGTCACTTCCGTTGAAGAGTTCCTTGGTTGTTTTGTTGCTAAGATTTAAACGACTGAGACGTGAATTGCACGCTGTCTGCAGACAGCAGGGGGCTGTGAGGCGAATAGCCCAAAATGGCTTCATGAACTGTCTCTTCCCCCACACACATGCCATGGGTCCTGTCGAAGTATATGCATTTCTGAAATAAAGAGATCTAGAAGCCAAATCCAGAGTCCAGTTTTCTCTTGTGCAACGTGTGTAAATTAACAGCTCAACACGAAGAACGGTACAGCCCACAGCCAACCCGACGAACAGTACAGCCCACAGCCAACCCGACGAACAGTACAGCCCACAGCCAACTCGACGAACGGTCGAATAATCAACACAACACAACAAAATCAACCATCACAACCGTCCTAAGTATTGACGAGAACAGGTGAATAGGTATGTAATATATACTTATTTTTATTCAAATGGTCATCAGATAATCATCTTAACTTGTAAGAATCGCCAGGTGCATCTCTTTTTGTTTACATAATTTTTTCGTCACCGACTTGGATATTTAACAACAATATAGTAGAAGGGAAAAAAACCCCGAAAAAATATGCTTGTCTAAATAAAATGCATTGCTATTTGGGTTTAACTTTGAAAATCTGGCAAGATAACTTTATTTGTGAGATATATTTCAATTTTTCATAAAAAGTTGAAATGAGATTATTTATTAAAATGAGAGATTTCCCCCCCCCCCATCAATCAATAAGTGATATCTGTCACTTGCTTAAATTTATGTACAGTTTCTTTTCAATATTCATTAAATGTAATCTTTCACCAGCAGATGGTTTGCGATACATTGAAAACATATTGATAGACATTCAATAGACTCTAAGCAATAACAAATTATCCTGTGGGACATGTAATTCTTCATTTAGAAACCAATATACAATTTTGCCATACATCAACATTTGATATATTTCCTACTAAGCAGGTATATGACATCTTTTTCAATTGCAAAAAAAAAAAATTATGATAAAAAAATAAAAATAAGAACAAATTAGTTGCAAGAAATTGATAGTGATTATATATATATATATATATATATATATATATATATATATATATATGAGTGATGAAACTCATTAGGTTGTTCTACCTACTGCCTCAGTAACAGCCGGTACGGATAGCTAATCAGCACATAATTGTATGATAGTACAACTAAAAACATATATTATGCTCAACCTAAGTATTCTGTCATTATTTCTTCACATACATTATACTATATTTAAATATGTATATGTAACAATAATAAGTAATAAATTTTGCTTATTTTAACACTATATTGCAGTTTTATCGTACAGGCGAAAGTCAGAAGTGTATTCATAAACTCTTTAATGTCTTCATATATTTGAATACGAATTAAAACTGTTTAAATCTTTATTTAAATAAAAAGTAAGGTTAAGGGTTTTAATACAGTTCTGAGAAAATTATTGCTATAAAGCTTTACCTGAAAGAACATCTAACCCTTCATGAGTACAAGGTCTACTGTCTTGAATCGGCTTTGTTTCGATCTTGGGAGGCTGATTTTCATGTCATTATATATATAATAGAGAAATGGAAAAAGTTTTTTTGAAAGCATCTTTTAAGAAATTTTAATTTTAAATTAGACAAAATGCCTTTAGAACGACATATGAGGAAAATACTTTTTTATTAAAAATCCTTCAATTTTTTTTTTTTACTTTTATCTTAAAATTTTCGGATAACATATCCTTCATCAGAGATCGAAAGTGTTTCACAACAAATGTAAAGGTATTACTTTTTTTTATATAATCAGTAGGGTCCTTTCTTCATGATGTCATCGAAGTGTTCATTCATTCTTATTGGTACGATTTTAGAAACAGCTCCTTTTATATAGAACTTTAATATATATATATATATATAATTATTTTAATAACAAAACAAATATTTTTAATTATTATCCACAAACATATATGTTTCATCCTTACAGATTTCTCAGTGTAGAGATAACTGTTCCACCGGTTGCACAATTCCCCCCCCCCCCACACACACGTGTCACCTTTCAACTCAAATCCGAACATCTTAATCGTCACGGCCGTCATAACAGCTATGTTAAGAGAAATAACGTCTATTACGTTTTATCAAGGAAACATGTAGTAAGCCGCCATTTAGTGTTCGACAAATCCAATTTGATGAAACTCGCATTAATGAATAATAACTTTGATTGTTGAAATACTTGCTCTTCTAGCAACACTGAAGAGCTGTGGTACAGCAAAACAATTTGCCTGCAGGTGACTTCATATGCTACCTACCTCTTTGTGGGTTGAGCACTCTAGTAAGGAATATAGCAGGCTGTTATTAGCAGTAATTCATAGCTCTTTTTAAAAGAATAAAGCACTTAAGGCATCTGATAATGAATTAAGCATCAAAATTTTCCTTCCTTTCGCAGCTTGTGCTGATGACGTGGGAGTCACTACCTCCTACGTCATCAGCAAAACGGTCTGATTTCGATCTCAGCTTTAAGCACCTACTCGTCTAGCCACATAGAAGATCTGTGATACAGTGAAACAGTGTCTGTAGATGACATTATATATATATATATATATATATATAAGTATGTATATAAAAAAAATATATATATATATATATATATATATATATATATATATATAGAGAGAGAGAGAGAGAGAGAGTATTTTATCGACATCATTTTTTTGCAGATTTTTTTCCCAGAGAGGTGTTGCCATCTCCCCACATACAGCACCTGGTATACTGACCAGACTCAATGTAGCCCAATTTCGATGATCTAACATGAACTGGTGTGTCACCACGATAATGCTGTACGTATACATATATCTAATGTTTAAATTTTAATTACACATTTTATAGAAATTATGAAAATAAAATAACAAACATAACAAAGCAAAATCATTTAAATAAAAAATAAAACTTTTATTTAAAACAAAAAAGTATCATGGAATTTTTACTATAGACAAGTTGTCAAGAAAATATAGTTTTCTGTTCAATTCTTAGACTAACCGAAATTCTTTAATATAAAACAATAGAAAGAGAACAGAAATGGAAACCTATTTCAAATTTAAATTCCACCATTCGAAAACCATCCTTAAAAATGTCCATTTGGGAACACTAATGTCTTCTTATCAGGTGTCATTGTAAGAAAGAGTAAAAAGCTGAAATCACATTCCAGAGAAATACGAAACGAAATGTGAGATTAATTTATTTCAGAGCTAGCCGGCTTGCTATCTTCGAAGAGTTCGCTACTTGAAATACTTGCAACATTAATTTAAAATAATAAATATTTCATTCATAAATTTGTTGTAAACACAAAACAAAATCTTTCTTATTTATTTATTTAAATAAATATAAACATTTGGGTAATTTTCGATACAAATTAAAATGTGACCGTAAAGAAAAGAAATCAATTTGTCTTTTTATTTGCAATTTAGAAATAGATCGGAACTTGCTGAAAATGAAGTTGGGCCTCGTAAAGAAAGAACATTTGAACAGAAATGCGAAATATTTGTCCAGAAAATAAAACAATATTGCGAAGCAGAACTATTTGTTATATTAAAATCAAAACAATCATTGAGTAAAAAAACAATAACAATAATTAATTAATAAAATGTCCTTTTTCAAAACCAATATGTAAATTAGTTAACTTTGCGACTGATATCACATACACATGAGCAGAATATGAAAAAAATGGCGCGTCTGTTGGGTAAAGTTGAATTAATTTGAAATAATGTGTTTTAACTTTAGTGTTAATGTGAGAAATTGGTCCAACTTTCACATTTGTTCATTTTGATAAAAACAAACTATTTTGTATTTAAGTGTAGCATTATAGTAAATGTGAGGTTTGTATTCTTCTGTGCCGCCATTTTTCACGGCTGAATAAATATACGGCCTGCTAAAACCTGTACACTTTTACAGCTTTCTGCTCACGAGAGCCGCACATCTTGTCAAGAATTATTTCTCATTAAGCTAAGATGTTCTTTGTGCCAAATCATCTGTTTGTTGATGGTCGCCATGGTTGTTATAACTATCCATGAAAAATAGTGATTGTTGTTCAAGCTTCGGTTCGGTTTATTTTATGGCATATCAACCATCTATGCATTAATTAATGCCGAATAAAGTCGTTAAATATACAGGGTGATTCATAAGTCACTTCCCGTAACTATTTAAAATGATTACCATATGAAGCACAAACATACTATGAACTTTTGATAATTGTTATCTTACTCTCTAATTACTGCTATTTGTTATTTTAAATGTGTTCGTTTATATATTTGTTTCTCTATATATATTTATTTCATAATCAATCAAATATGCTACAAAGAGTCGTAAATTCCTTGCAAAAAAGAATGGAGCTATGCATGCAGAACAAAGGTGGAAATTTTGAAAATTTGCTGTAATTTTAAACTCCCATAAATGAATTTGTTGAATAAACTTTGTTTTGTATTACCGTATTTTTTAACTTTAGAATTTCAAAAATAAATAGCTAAGTGACTCATGAATCACCCTGCAATTCTATAGGTAGGATAATTATTTATTTTCCTAAAATACATTGCCCTTAGAATACATTACTCCCCGAGAATACTCACATTCAAGCTGGGAAAAGACTCCAACGATCTCCTGAACCAGTAAAAAGATTTTTATGTGGTTTGGTTTGTTTTACAGCATATCAACCATCTATGAGTGATTTAATATTAGTGCCGAATATAGTTATTAAATATAATTCTATAAGTTAGATTATTAATTGTAATCCTAGAATACATTGCTGTTAGATAATCAGAACACATTGCTGTTAGATAATCAGAACACATTGCTCTAAGATAATCAGAACACATTGCTCTTAGATATGTTGATGGTTTACACCTCTATAACAGACGGTCATTCATTATGGAGAGACTGTGTTTTGCACATTCCACAATACTAAGATGCCACTAATAGGCTATTTCGGTAAGGTACTTTCCTCTACGAACCCATGAAACACTACATGTATATTACAAATTATGTTAAAGAAACATTTATAATGCAAACTTTAAACAACACAACTCCGATAGCTTACTCTTTCCAATATTTCAAGAATAAAATCTGTTTTTTAGGGAGAATTAAAAATGAACTTTTTTGTATCAAATTTTTTTCTTTTTTAGTAACTATTGCGGTATGTCAAGGTTGTCTCTTATCTCCTGCCCTTTTCAATGTTTTCTTGGAATTGGTGATGAAAGAACTGGAAAGTCTGCAATCAACACTCATGCTTAGCAATGAACTTTCTACTAATGTTCGTTATGCTGATGACACCACTCATGTCTGTTGTCTTTGATAAGTTGAAGCTCTTTACGTCTGAGTTTGAAGCCTCTTTAGAAAAATGGAGGATGAAAATGAACCCCGGCAAATGCAAAATAATTTCCTCCTTTGGAGATAACATCTCAATAAACATAATAACGGTTCAAAAAATAATGAAGATTCTGTGTTCTCAGGATCATCATCTGAAATTAACTGAAGAATAGGAATGGCAACTTCTGCATTTGGATGCCTAAAATAAAAGATATGATGCAGGAAAGACATATCAACACTTCTGAAATCAAGACTTTACAATGCATCGATACTTCCTATTGCTGTATATGCAAGTGAAACATGGACGATATAATAGCAGAGCATCTGAGGGAGCTTAATGTCTTTGAAATTAAGTATTTAAGAACGATCCTTGGAGTAACTTTTCGAGATAGACAAAGACATGCAAACATCAGAAAGGAGCTTAACATTAACAGATCCATCAATAACTTTATTTTGAAAAAAGAGATCAATGTGGTTTAGACATGTTTCCCAGCTACCAGACTCAAGCTATGTAAAGAAATCATATAAAGAAGATATCAGTCAAGAATGATCAAGAGGATGACTACCAAAGAGATGGGCCGATTAAATAAGGGTTGAGATTAGTATACCACTCCTGGCAGCTGAAAAACTCACCCAAGCTTGTGATGAGTGGCAGAATTTTGTTCTCAAGCATGTGGCGAAGCTCTCTGGAGTATGCAGATAAATCAAATTAGTATGCTACACATACTAATATATACATACATGTAATTTTATATCATAATATATATATATATATATATATATATATATATATATAATCTCTACAAAACCACCATCCGCCTATGCATGGAGTATTGTTGCCACATCTGGGCTGGTGCATCATCCACTAGTCTCTCCCTCTTAGACAAAGTCCAAAATAGAGTCGTCAACTTAATAGGTCCCTCACTATCCACCAAACCCCAGCCCATGTCCCATCGCTGCAATGTTCCTTCCTTGTGCTTGTTTTACAAATACTTCAATGGAATGTGCTCCTATAAAGTTGCTGCTCTAATGCCACCTCAACGTAAATACACTAGACCAACCCGACAATCAGCTAAATCCCATCCATTCACTGTGGAAGTTCCCAGATTCCGGAGAGCCTTCTACTTCAGTAGCTTCTTTCCTCATGCTGCCGGCCTTTGGAACTCCCTCTTTGCTCCCTGTTTTCCCGACTATACCGACATGCAAAAATTTAAAACTAATGTAAACAGACATCTTACAGCACAGCTCCCAACTTAGGATGTCACCCAAAACTTCCACCCTAATTCTCAGTATCCTCTAATGTCTACAGTGGCGGCCTGCCTTGTTTGAGGTGAACTATGTTCAAAAAAATTTTTTTTTTTAAACAGTATAAATTTTTATTTATACAAACATTGTTGAATTTCTCGTTTTGGTCTGAAGAGGTTTACTCTTTATGAAGAGTACAACCGAAACATGTATGCACATATGTAACCAACAATGTTTGTATTAATAAAAATTTATACTAAAGAACAGCTCTACTTGTTATTGAGCACTTTTTATAAACACTGAAGTTTCAACAGATTAACATCTACTGAAACTAATATAATACATATATATATATATATATATATATATATATATATGAAAATAAATTTATGTTTAACATATTTAACACCCCGGCAACACAGAGTAAGTTGACTAATATATATATTTTGAAAAACCATAGCTTAAGGAAAATAAATATTGTTTAATTAGATATACCTTGTTTTGCATAAATGAAGATATAATAGATTTTGTATTTTCACAACTTTTATTTCTCTTCTTTCATTTGTCTATATAATTGCTCTATCTCGTATATCAAGCATTAATTATTTCATGATAGGTTCTAATTTAAAGGTATACATTATATCTTTATTTTCATATCTTTTGTATATATATATATATATATATATATATATATATATATATATTAAGAAATTTTTTTTTAAGATAATAACTATCCGACAGAATGTGTAGGTATAGATAAGAAAAAGCTAATAAGCAAAGAATAGACGAAATAGACCCATAAACACAGGGTTATGCTTCTTTAGATTTAATATATGGGTTCAGTTATGAAACTTTGTCAAGAATAGCATTTATTGAACAGATTCAGACCAAACATACAAACAATTTTGGAGCTGCAGTGAAAGGCAGACATAAAAGGCAGAGTAAAAGAATGTTTTAGAGAGGGAGCGAAGTATGGTTAGTTGGATGTTGGATGTGTGATTCAAAATGATTAGTGGAAGAGATTATATATATATATATATATGTATGCTGAGATGTAACATTTACCAAGATCTTCACATGACAATCCTTCAAACATTTGTTACCTTGGCAACGTTTCCACTCATCACTTACAACTAATACCAAATAAATTTGAAAAAAATAATGTCTTCCAAAACCAGATAGATTAAGATATAAGACAGAATAAACTGTCAGGCATATATTGCTTGACACCTCAGTGATAAATCTTCTTGAAAATTTATTTGAAAATTCCTCAAACGCTTCACTCAATTAGATTAACGTTAGGCAAAACTTTCCTGCAAGAAAAATTAATAGATTTTTTCGTAACAAATTCAATCATTTTATGATGATATTTCTATTTGTTAAAATTTACACTGAATAAACATTCAGCAAAATGAAGAATTCACATATAATCAGCTTCGAAGGCGGTACATTACAGTTGGGTAAGAGCATCGCATTATGACTCATATGTGAACACTACATTATATCAACTAGCAAATATATGCTCCCTCCGGTCGCATATTTTTGCTAGGCTGCCGCGTCAGAAATGAACGCTCATGTGTAAACCGATGGAGCCTCAGTCATATTTCTTGGGTTGTTAGACATTGATTTTCTTTGTTTTTGACTAATAATTTTTTAGTTGAAAATAAAGAAAAAAAGAAATTCGACCCTACCTCGATTTTTGTTTTACTCTCCCCCATAAATAGAAATATTTTTACTTTAAAAAGAAAGAAAATTTGTTGCACCTCCTTTCTAAATTTTTTTTATTTTACCCTCCCCCATACATAGAAATAATTTTAGTTAAGAAAAGAAAAAATAAATTTTTTGGACTGCCTTCCCCCAATTTTTTTTATTCTCCCCCCATACATATAAATATTTTTAATTAAAAAGGAAAAAAAAGAAAACCTAACCCTAACTCTAACCTCCACGTTGACCTTGACCCTAACCCTAACGACGGGGTCAAAGTTAGCGTGGGTCCTAAAATGAAAAAGCACCAAAAAATCAAATACAATGAACACTGTGTTTGTGGTTTGTTTGTTTAATGACCTTTTTTTTAATTAAACAATTTGATTCTAAAATCAGTTGTATAGTTTTCCAGTACAATGTGTTATTTTTTTGTTGACAGTAAAGAAAGAAAATCACATTTTTTTTTTTTAATAAATAAAACATGGAATCATAAATTCAGGTAAGATCGTGAAAAAAATGATAATATTGGATATGAAGTATTAAGAAATCAAATATGGAGGGAGGGCGTTTCAATGGATTAACGCTGTTTAATCAGTTGGGTGTTAGATGAAATAACTACGTAACTCATTAATTTTTAAATCAATTAAACAATTTGATTCAATAAATTTGTGTTTTAAAACATAATGGCTAATAAGATTAAGAAAATAAACAAACTCAGAACGTTTTAAAGTAACATGGTTAAATGCCAATGTTTTGTTGACATTTGAAAATACGCGCCATCTTGCGTCCGTATTAATTTGACGGAGGGAGGTCGTTAAATGGATTAACGCTGTTTAATCAGTTAGGCGTACATGAAATAACTACGTAACTCATTAATTTTTAAATCAATTATTATTTTAATTAAACAATTTGATTCGATAATTATAATTTATAAGTAAGATTATTAGCGAGCTAAATTGCGTAAATACATGTTAAAATTTGAAGAAAACAATCATTAGTGTATATTTGCGAATACTAATTTATTAGAAGTTCAAATGCAATTGATTATGTAAATTGAGAAACGCGCATAGTGTTTGCGGCGGTTTTTTTCATAGTATATAATGAAGCTGGCGGACTCAGGAGATAGTCATACTACTCTGATGGAGTTTCGGCTTCAGACAGACAGATACATAAACTCCATTATTAATAGACATAATTTTCTCATTAACCCTTAAATGCTTTTTGTTTTAAATATGACACATTCCAACAAAATGTCTATTTAATATTCAATGAAAATGTGTCAAACTGAAATTTTTGTCACATCTGCAACGAGCCTGTTGGCAAGTATGAGTAGGTATTAGTATAATGTTGCATCAGCACACCCGCTAAATATGTAATCAGTATCTTCGATGTCACGGGCGAGTGAGAGTATGCTATTATAGATATAATAAGGTGTGTTCTGTTCATGCATGTATAATATGCATTTTGTTTTGATTATGCTGCTGCGGTATTACGGCCAAAGGCAATTGATATCTTTCTGTTCTATATCTTATATAATATTATTTTTTGGTGCAAATTATACGATTTGTTGCACATTTGCGACATCATTTATTTTTGTTCAATAATTTTTTTTTCCACAAATCATTTATACTACTTTATATTACCCCTATGAAACGTTTTTCACTTGATAAAAATTTTTTAAAACCAATATAAAAAATAAATCATTTAAGGGTTAATTTAAAAATGTAAAATCTGGAACTACTAAATTTCATGTTCTGTAGCCTTTGATGCATGTGTTCGAGTTCATTCTTCAAAAGAGTACCACCATATTGAATATGCGTTTCTTGATAACACACATGGGTCGGAAATAAATGTGGAAAATAAAAATGATGAAGAAACGGGAAGAATAAGAGACAGTTGCATTTATATATATACATCCATTTGTTTCTCACAGACATTAAACATTAAACGGGTAAAATTACCAAAAGAGTTCACTTAAAAAGTCCCAACATACAATCGAAATAAATATGAATTGCCAGGGTAAACTCATTAAAGAGAAGTAAATACTACTTTGTATTCTCTGGGAACTATTCTTGACACTATCTTCCATGTCGGGGAAGTTAAGAAAAAGTATGCACAGACAGTCTTCAAACACACCGTCTAGCAACATGACGCCCGTCGTGATAAAGAATGAAGATGTTGTTGCCTATATGGAAAATGAAACGGACTCTAACGAGATATATTACGGTCGCTCTTCACACTGACAAGATTCGAATTTCAACAATCGACGAGGAAAAACAAACATGGTGGAAGACGACATATCAACAATACCAGAAAACGCTCCACTGACACAAAAAAAATAAACCCGTTCGGTCCTGAAGGGAACACCACTGTATGTTTTAAATGGGGTTGCAAGTTTCACTGGTCTTACAACTGCCCTTACGTTAACGATAGCAGAGGTAAACGTGAGGACAACGAAGACGAGAGTTATATTTCCCTGGCGAACATCGTGCTTATTAGTCTTTTGCTGACTCATAATCACGATGTTGGCCAGGGAAAGATAACTCTCGTCTTCGTTGTCCTCACGTTTACCTCTGCTATCGTTAAGGAGGAAAACGGCAACACTTTTCTAGGTGAGACACTTGGTTCGGCTGTCCTAGATAGTGGTGCATCTGGTACCGTTTGCTGGACAAAATGGTATGAATGTTTTTTTGAGACGTTAACAGATGCACAGAAAAAAAGATAATCACTAAAGAAGGGGTGAGAACTTTTAAATTTGGCGATGGAAATAAGTTGAACTCTCTTTACAATGTTACTCTACCGTGTGCCATCGCAGATCTGAAAGTCAGTATCGTCACTGATGTTGTGAACTCTGACATTCCATTTTTGTTGAGCAAACACGCTATGAAAAAGGCCGGGACTTGTCTCAACTTTGAATATGATAGCGTTACGATGTTTAAAAAGAAAATTTCATTGAGATGCACATCGTCTGGTCATTATCACATCCCTATCAACAAACCTCTACCAGACAGGGGTAAGTTCAAACATATACTTTTCGTTAAAGAAATTTCCTCGAAAAACAAGTCAGAAAAATTAAAAATTGCAACCAAATTACATAGACAATTTAGTCATCCTAGTAGTAAGAAGTTATGTGATTTAGTTAGGAATGCAGGTATAAAAGATCCCGAATTCATAAAAATTTTGCAAGCACTTCCAAGTTCCTGTGAAGTATGTATTCGCTATAACAGGACTGAACCTAGACCTATTGTTGGATTCACTTTAGGATCATATTTTAATGAAACTGTTGCCATGGATATTAAAGAAATCAATGGTAACAATGTCCTGCACCTGATTGACTATGCTACCGGATACAATGTCGGCGTCAGGATTCCTAGCAAGGAAAGATCTGACACAATCAGGGCTATATTTAAGCACTGGATAGCATATTTTGGGACTCCAGGATCTATCTTAACCGATAATGGCAGGGAATTTGATAACCATAATGGCATTTAACCATTGGGTGTGCAGGTCAATGGACATAAAAACAGCATTCCTACAGAGCAAAGAGTTAGACTGATTAGTCTATTTGGATCCTCCTAAGGAAGCCAATGTACCTCCAGGATATATTTGGAAACTCTCCAAATGCGTATATGGTTTAACTGATGCATCAAGATCCTGGTACCTGACACTCAAGGAGGAATTATTGAAGTCAGGAGCAGTCGTTTCAAAATATGATCAAGCCATATTTACATGGAACTTTGGCAACAAACTGCACGGTATAATCGCCACTCATGTCGATGATTTTTGCTTAGCAGGTTATGAGATCTTTCAGACCAGAGTTATGAACAGGATTCGTCACTTGTTTCAGGTTAAGTCTGAAGAAGTTGAGGAGTTCCAGTATATAGGATTGAGCATAAGGAAAAACAGGAATGATGTTAAGCTTGGACAAGATGAATATGTCAAGAAGTTGAAGTGTATCCCACTGGAGAGAGGCAGAAATTCGAAGGATGCAATATCTACAACAGAAGTTACCGAAACCAGGCAATTGATCGGCCAACTTAATTGGTTAGCCACCCAAACCAGACCTGATCTTAGTTATGATGTTAGTGAGTTAAGTTCAATGCTAAAACAGGAAAACGTAGAATGTTTAAAACAGGCTAACAGGGTGGTAAAGAAAGCAAAAAAAGAAAAATCTCATATAGATATTCCTTATTTAGGGAATCTTGAGGACCTAAAGATTATTGCATATAGTGATGCCTCTTTTAGTAATTTAACCGATGGAGGTTCACAAGGAGGCTATATACTCTTTGTGGTTGGAGGAAATGACAAGTATATGCCCATTACTTGACAATCCAAGCAGATTAGAAGAGTCGTCAAAAGTACCTTAGCTGCTGAAACTTTAGCCATGGTTGACATGGCAGAAGCCTGCATTTTTTATAGAAAACTGTTGTTAGAAGTATTGCAATTGAAGGACAGTATTAATAACATCAAGATCTTCTGCAAAACAGACAATTCCTGTCTCTATGATTCTGTACATTCCTCAACCCAAACTTTGGATAAGAGGCTTCGTATAGAGATGGATATTCTGAGAGAAATGATTGACAGAAAAGAAATTGCAGAGGTCTCTTGGATACCAACTGATGTACAAATTGCTGATTCTCTGACAAAGAAATAAGTACCATCATTTAAGATCCTTGGTTTCATATCTGAGCCAAAGGAATCATCTGTATAATGTAAATACACCTTTTTTTCCTCTTTTGCAGAATATATGATGCTTAACTGAAAAGAAGAGAAAAGAGGGGAAGAACTGTTAATCTATGCGAGTGATCTCCCCCTGAACACTCTCCCAGGCTGGAGGCGGCTTCCGTCCGGAAGTGATGAGACCGTCATTATTGGTTTACCTATAATCTGTAATGGAGTGCGAATAAACTATTCTCTCCATATACGTTATCGAAGTCCGTGTTTACATTCTTTTTGTTACATAGTAACACTTCTTAATTTTCATATTAACACTCACTACAGTTGATAATAACTAAGAATAAAATAAAAATTATTTTACACTTCTGTACAGATTCCAGAGTTCATAAAGATGCCCCGAAGCAGGTCGGAGGGTACATCGGCTGAAACGCTGTGAAAAGAAAAACTAAGAGAATAATAGTCGAAATAAAACAAATTAATAATCCTCATCTAAAAAAATTTCATATTAGTATATATAAATATATATTACATGTAATCAACAGATACATCTTATTTCTAAATTGTCTGTCCAATAATTTCCATTATTGAAAGTTTACAATAAAATAAAAAGGATTTATAAACAAAGACTAGAAAGCATCCATCTTGAAAGTAAATGCAAGTTAATTGAACTCCTGACTTATCAAATTAAATGTTATCTACGCAATTGCTTGTATCCTATATGAATGATCTATTCAATAAATAACATTTGTTTGTAAATTAAAACTTAAATATCAATTTAATGTCTGCCTATTTCAGTAAATATGAAATCATCCATCTTGTTTGGCATGCTGTATATAATGATAGGAAGAGATTAAAAAACCAGAATGCAGTTTCAGAATAATAGATGTCATATCGATTTTTTACTTTGTTTTGGACATTTTGAAAATAATATCATTAATTTTATTATTATTATTATTATTATTATTATTATTATTATTATTATTATTATTATTATTATTATTATTATTATTATTATTATTATTATTATCATCATCAGAACCCATGGAAAATTAAACGTTTGTTTTCTTCATTGAAATCAATTTTTTTGGAAAGTTCCAAATGCTATGAAATGTGAGAGAAAAGCTTAGAGGATAGGTTCCTTTTATAGTAAAAATCTTTCCTTTTAGCACCAGTAATGGAATCTAGTGTAGCAATGGGTCTCCATTTGGTTTTAAGAAACAGTCAGGATTAACAATGGCAGCACAAAGTGAAGCTTTGCTTTGGTCTAGATCGTGTGATGCCAAATCAATCGATCCAGAACTAAATGCATGCTGCAGAATCGCTGGGACACTAAGCCTCACCCCACTATCAGCTGTATACAGATTGGCTGGCATGGCACCTCCCCATATTTGAATCCAAAAACACAAACAAAAAAAACGACAAAAGACACCCCCTATCTGGCCATGGACAACTAAGAGGTAGATTGAAATCAAGAAGAAGTTTTATGACTAAAGAGAGCCTTGACCCTACATCCTCACGGAACTATCACATTGGCAGATGTAATGATTGGAATGACTACTTGAATAAAGCTATCCAAGAACCCAGAGAAAATCTCCCAAAGAAGGACTGGGTAACCCTGAAGCGAGCAAGAACGAAGGTTGGAAGAAGAACCAGCAACCTCCAGCAACTCCCCTTGTGGAATACCAGACAGACAATGGAACACATCCTCAGTGACTGCAGTGATGGGCCAACTTGTACTGACCAACATTTGATGGACTAACCTTGATTCCAAACGATGGATCCAGTATTGACATAAGATATGATGATAGTAAAACATTCACTTTTAGCCTTATTTTTAATAAAGTTATTTGTAAGTGTATTTTTCAATCAAAATGTGTCTGCAGGGCTTGTTTTTTTCTGCATATTTTTCCTCTAGAAATTTCACTTTTAATAAGTGAAATTATTTCTATCCAATCATGGTTGACGGAATGAGAAAAATTTACCCCATGGCATTAAATGAAAGTTGAGTTTAAAATTCCATATATTTTTCTGAGTTCAAATTTCTGAGCTGAAACTTTTGTAATAAAATTAACTCGACAAAACTAGTTGCTGTCTGTTTCTTGTTGATATTTACAAAGAAAGCTCTATTAATACAACTACTGTTTCGAGTTTGGATACATTGCATCTCTTTCATTTAGCGCATGCATATTGGCAACGTTAGGGTAGTGCTAACTCAGGGAGGGACAGGTAGAACTATTATATATATTTGTTTGTTCTGTCTCAATTTGGGAATCTTCCTTTTGAATCACCTTCCTAACTAAACCCATAAAATATACAAAGATTGCTCAGAACATTTACACTATTAATATACAGATTAAATTCTGTTTAATATTTCATCTGATAGGTCACAAAAAATGAGCTCCTAATTATTTTTCTTACCATTATTTCTGAATTCATCCAATTCCATCATAATTTTTTTTTTACTCTATTTCACTTCTAAATTTGATCTGGCAAATTGTTCCAAAAATATATTGCTCTATTAGTAAAAAAACAATCAATATGTTGATAGATCTAGTTTTCTTTTTTAATTTGTCTTCCAGATTGAGGAGATGTATTGAAAAAATATATGTCCATTATAGTTAGAAATGGAAATAAATTATTATAAAAGTTTCAATTAAATCGCCTTCCGTTTTCTGTCTCTCATATAATGCCCTGTAATCTGTAATTTTGTCTTAAAATGTTCTAAAATATTTTTGTTCTTAATCTAATCTGTAAAATTGTTTAAAAATATATATGACTATTAGCAAATAAATTCAATTGATTAATCGATTTAGTTTTTAGAATTTGCCTTCACTATAAATTTCCATATTGAGGACAAATATATGTTAAAATATTTCCTCCAGAGTTAAAACTTCCATTAATTATTTTGAAGGATTTAATTGAATCATTTTTCATTCTTCTTTCTAGTAAAGTAGTTAATCCTAACTTTTCCAATCTCTTTCTGTAACTGTAATAGTTTACTCTTTCCATTAGTTCTCTTACTCTTCTTTGTATGCCATCCTATCTTAATATCACATTCCATTTTCCATGTCTTGACATTTGAACAGTGATCAGACATTTTTAACGTGATTATCTTAAGATGTTCTCTTTTTCTTTTTTCTATTTTTGAAGGGGGGTTCAGTTTGCTATTATAGATCCGTTATATATATGGATACCTATTTCTAAGTCGTTCGATATTTATTTTCAAACTATTCCACTGGTTAACTCCTCCCCCGCCCCAATCAATATATCATAACATTCATTATATATCTCAATGCTTGTTGGGCAGACTTTCAGAGAAAACCCAACTAAGACAGATAATCATAAAAATAAGACTTAAAAAGGAGTTCATTATGACCATTGGTGGCAAATTGATAATAGTTCAATCTTCATAGAAAATGTATTAGGCCAGTATTTATGAGAAATTTTCTTGTGCTTTGATGCAATCATGACAAAATCATATGGTCGAGTGAAGTAGTTATTACATGAAAGCATTACAGAGATTTGATTGGCTAGTGTTAATTTGAAGCCAATTGATTGGCTAATAGTTTAACTGAGCAGAAAAAGTTATTATGGCACAGGAATCGACTTTAAAGGCATTTGGCAAATCAATTAATATTGGTCTAATATAATAGAAAAGGCATGGTCAGGTTTTATAGGTAAGGCTTTTAACACTTAATAATTGATCAAAGCTGGAATAAATTCTGTTTGATGATGCATCAAAATTGTTAGCCACTCAACTACTGATAGCAATATTTGCACAGTAAATATAATATATATATATATATATATATATATATATATATATATATATATATATATATATATATATATATATTATAAAGCAAAGATGTCTGTGCATGTCTGTCTACCCATGTATCATCTGTCAATAGTTGATCTCTGAGCTAAACCAATGGCAGGATCAAATGATTAAATGCTTTTTTGCCTATTATAATAATCTAACAACATTATCTTGTCAGATTTGAAAAGTCAGACCCAAATATTGTTTAAGCTGACAAGTCAAACTTTGTTACTGACTAGCCAATTTTGATTTTTTATTGGTGTACCGTGTTATTGGCAATATAATAATGTACTTAGCTCAAATTTATATTTAAATTACTTAATCCGGCCCAGGCGACTGCTAATATGAAACATTTTTAAATGATTGTTTAAAAATCAAAAAAATATCAACGGGTAATTCATTTTAAATTGAAGAATATAATAGGAGTTGTCTACCTTAAGTTAAAAAATGAGCAAACAAATAAAAATTAAAAACTAAAATGACTTCACTGCATCCAAGACAATGAAAGGGTTAGGTACAGCTAGCATATAATGATAAGTCATTTTCTTTAATGGCATATCAACCTCTATGGTCATTTCTAAATAAGTTATTTTTGTAAACTAATTATTAAAAGAACAGTAGTTGTTCTAGTTAGAGTGAAATGGGGAGATTCATACCTTTCTCAAGTATAATTAGTTTTGTTTAACATATTTCATACCCAAGAAATGTTTGGTAAATCTGCTACTATATAGCAAAAATGGCAACATAATTAAAGTATGATCGGTTGTTGTAATGTTGGAAATCCCACAGAAAAAGAAAAGTTCCTTTGCTCAGGTTGTGGAAAAGGGAATTACGAGCAACTCTTCATACCATTGTAAATTGTTACAAGGGTAAAAACGTTGTTGGTTTGATCACATTGAAAGAATGGGTGCGAGTTATTGGGTTAATAGATGTAAAACAGTTGAAGTAAGAGGATAGGTTGGCAGGGAAAAGCCAATAAAAACATGGGAAGAAGTTATAAGGATATATTTGAGAGAAAAGGGGATAAATACAAACCTGGCCAGAGATAAGTTAGTTTGGAATTCAATTTCTAAAATCCGTCAACACATGCCAGCAGTTAAAATGGACATTAAACCGAATATTATGATGATGATGATGATGATGATGATGATGATTAAGATATGAATAAATGATAAGAATTGTAATAAATTATGAATGAAGCTTTATTTCACCAAGGAAATGTGGCTTTAGTACATGGTACAGTGTTAACTCTTAACCCTTCGGGGTTAGTTTCAGAAGAAGGAATAGTAATATAAAGTGATTTAAAGTGATGTTTTTTTTTGGGGGGGGGGGGGGGGGTAGTATCTGTATTGCGTGGTTCGTTAGTGGGGATGTACGCAGTAGCCTTGATCTGGGGGTCCTCGCACCAAGAAAAGACGACCCCAATGTAATATTTCATATTGCACAACTTAACATTTAAGTCTTAGTGAAAATGTGATTTCAGATTCAACGAAGCATTTCTGTTAAATATGTAAACCAAAAAAAAAATAATGATGAAAAAGAAACAGTCCAGGTCAACTAACCTTCCAATTTCTTCCAGAACGTAATAGTAATTCTTCAATTTGGCCTTGCGGAAAAGCAAATAGCTTGGTCAGTATTTATGATGATAGAAATCAGGAGTGGACCAGCATATTTGCATACAACATTCTCGCCCACATTTTATTCTTATAGAACAACATTTCTCGATCGATTCGATGGTCTTTTGGTCCATTCAACAACGTGGGTTGGATAACATCCGACATAAGGTCCTTTCCATGTCTTGGAGATAAGTTTGATTCGCTTCACTTATTAGAATTAGAACATATTCTTCTGCGCCTGCATGCAGGTTGTTTAGAGTCTGACGATGGGCTTAGGGTTAAGGTTAGGATACGCTGTCTCAATCAGAAAATGAGCAAGCACATTTCTGGTATATTGATTGGTTGAACACCAAAATCACTTTGGAAAGTGCAAGGCAGATCTTCCTGACATTGTAGGTCTGCTGATATAGAACCTTTACTTACAATGTACACCTCCACCCCACAAAAAAAAGAAAATTTATCCTAGATTAATGCGGGGTTATCTAAACTAACAATCATAGTGACTGTATTCAAATACTAGTATATAAATGATAATCTGAATGCTTGGTATACAAAGGCCGTAATTTATTCCTGGAAAATGCCACGTGTGCCCTGAGGCCTTTCCTCTAAGTACACAATGTCTTTCTACCAAAACGATTCTGATTAGAAAAATATCGGGAGAACCAATGCCAACAATATAATAATCCGATTCATACGAAATGATGAATGAGGAGGTTAGACACAAGGTAAGGTGTGGTTTTGAACAGCCATCACACGGGGATAAGCTAACTCTATTCTACAAAATGTCTGAGCTGCCACGTCAGCACTACATTGTAGGTTTGCCTCAGGCGATTAGCAATAAACTAACCCATTCTTAGAGAGAAGATAAAGGTGGACTTCCTCGGAATGAACCGAACCATACCTCAGACTGAAGGTAAGAAAGTGACTTTTTAACATCATGTATGGCCGATTCTTATCCTACTTAATACTACACATTGTCTTCGATCGGGTAATATTTCGAGCGTTCCTTTACTAACTCTAGGTAAAACTTTTTATAATGTATTGTTTTAGAACGTATAAATTCACCGAAATTTATTACACTCACCTAATTAATACTACATATATTCCCACCCTAAAAATTGCATATTAGAAAATGTAAAAAATAAGAATAAAAATAGTAAGTCATCCAAACTTTTTCTGTGCCATTGTTATAGTTTTCAGACTCTCTCCCATATTTATGTTACAAAGAGCCAGCTGTTAGTCTAAATCATTTGAAACGTTAAGCATTATAATTCATATGCTTAACATTAGTACATCTGTCATCTCACGGGCTCTTAACTCTTATCTTCGAGTGACCCCCGGCCCTTGATAAGAGGTGACACATAAGTTAAAGAAAAAATTATCTGATAAATCAATCATTAAGAAAAAAAAGATGCCACGTTTTTCAGCTCGTTAATTTAACGCTTTAGATTGGTGTCAGTAAAGTAAATGATGAGAGACTATTTAGCGAAATATTAATAGGGATTCAGAGTTGACTGTAATGAAGTGGATAAGGACGTGGACTGACGACCTGGGTGTGCCAAGTTCGAATCCAGTCGGTTCCATAAAACATCTTTCACTTATGGATGTTGGAAACTTTCAAGTGGTCCCTCCTGTAAGTAGTTGATTCTAGAACGAATATGGAAATTAATGCCGTCAACAGTGCTCTGCCATGCTGATTCATGCGAATGTACTAATTACTATGACTGTTATCTTCTCAAACTCTAACAGAGCTTACCAGTAGAGAATTCTAGCTTGCAAAATTATTTTACACACCAATGATTTTCAGGGTGGAAGATATTTGTAATATTGTTTATTTTTTTTAACCTGCTACAACTTAGAGTTCAATGACGGACATTTGTTTCAGACCCAGGACACAGCCAATGGCATCAAAATGTCTGTCAGTTTAGCTAATCTATTCACATTCTTGAATAAGAATTGATATACAAATTATTCAAGTTGAAGTAGCTGAGATGTTTACAATAAATATCATAATAGACTTGAATAACATCATTAGACAAAAGAAAGACATAAGTCAACGTAAAGAAAATAATAAAATGTTACCAATAACTCGATGGCACAAAAATAGTCTCGTTTTAAATTCCAACAATGGTAACAAATCCAGATAAGTAGTGTCTGTGAACCTCGGTAGGTATATCCAAAGAAATTTCTGTCCTGGCTTATAACAGATAGGGAAATAAAAAAGTAATTTTAGCTATGTTTAGATTTTCTTTGATAACAAAATATTAACACACACTGCAAACATATATACATTGGGAGGAAATGATGGTTTTAACTTATCATAAAATCAATTTAAAAATAAGTGAGTACTTTCATTTATCAGTATCGTAAAAAAACAATGTAAGCAAATGAATAATTTAATTTAAATACTATATAATTTCTCCCGCTTCTGATAATGTATGGAAGTGAAACCTGACCAGTGAGAGTTAAGGACATGTGTTGCATGGAGGAAAATGATATCAGAATGATATGATGGATGTTGTGTAATGCGAGTCTTAAAAACAGGCTTAGATCTGACAGCCTCAGAGAAATATTAAATCTGGACAGTATTGTGAGATGTGTGCAGAAGAGTAGACTTCGATGGTCACATTGAAAGAATGAATAAAAGTTCTTGAGTTAGTATATGTAGAACAGTTAAGGCAGCAGGTTCAGCTCACCGGGTAATGCCAAGGAATACATGGGAGAAAATGATAAAAATGGACCTGAGGGAAAAAGGGATAAATAAAGACCTGGTCAGAGATAGTTTATTTTGGATGTCAATTTCTTAAAGCCGTCCAATGCATGCCAGCATTTAAAACAGACGTTAAACAGAATATGAAGATTCTAGTAGTGGATTTGGTAGCTCAGTCCATAAAGCAGTGGACACCGACCACAGATGTACCAGTTAATAATTGCTCTGCATCTAGCTACACTGATTAATTGTAGACGACGAAACATCTCTCTGTGGATGACTATATGTATATATAACCTATATATACCTTTATAAAAATATATAGTTTGGGACCTTCATTATTCCATATTTTCATAAACGACCTCCCTGATGACATTGTGTCTGAGATGGGTATATTTGTTGACGCCACAACACTCTACTCTCGTAATGTGGGTAAAACGGATGCGCACATGTCCGAGGAAATGGCTGGACCCTTAGAAAGTGACATTCAGTCTGTAGTGGAATGGGGTCATAAATGGATGGTAACATTTAATGCTGCTAAGACAAAGCTCCTTTCCTTCAATGATTACAAGAAACCTCTTCAACCATCGATTGCTATGGTAAATAAACTCTTCCTGAGAGTTTAATGTTCAAACTCCTCGGCCTAACATTCACAAGTAGCATGAATTGAAACAAATACATAGAAGACATTGCCAAAACTGCTGCAAAGAAGGTGGTCTCCCTCTACCGTGCTAGAAAACTTCTCACACCTGACAGAATCCTATATCTCAACAAAGCCACCATCCGCTCATGCATGGAGTATTTTTGTCACATCTGGGCTAGTTCACCATCCACCAGTCTTTCCCTCTTAGACAAGGTCCAAAAAAGAGTTGTTAATCTAATAGGTCCCTCACTATCCACCAAGCTCCAGCCTTGTCCCATCGCCGCAATATTGCATCCTTGTGCTTGTTTTACAAGTACTTCAATGGATTTCTGCTCCGGTAGTTCCTCGATGTAAATACACTCGGCCAACCCGACAATCAGTTAAATCCCATCCATTAACTGTGGAGATCCCCAGATGCCAGAGAGCCTTCTACTCTAATAGCTTCTTTTCTTGTGCTGCTGGCCTTTGGAACTCTCTCCCTGCTCTCTGTTTCCCTGACTGTACTGACATGCAGAAATTTAAAACTAACTTGAACTAGAATCTTGCTGTATAGCTCCCAATTTAGGATGACTCCCTTAACTTTCATCCTAATTCTCAGTAGTTTACTATGTCTACAGTGGCAACTTGCCTTGTTAGGGGTGAATTAAGTTAAAAAAAAAAATGTTACAAAATTTATATGGATTTTGGAATTAGGAAATAGCCTTAGGAAAACATCGGATTTGCATACGTTTCTCAGGACCGTAGAGTAAACAGTTGTAATTCAGCTTAAGACACTTTGAGCAATCCAGAAAAATCAAGCTTTTTATTTTGTAATCAAAAGCAGATTCAGATACGAATCGATCTGAACTATATAAAATTCGTTTTATGTTATCATTATATAGAGAGAAAGAGGGAGAGGGAGAAAGAATTATGTCTCGGTATTTATATTCTGAAATAACCGGAAATAAGTGAATCTGACAGGCTCTTTACTGTATCTCTGAAATAAACAGATAATTGTTCATATATGAATGATTATTTGTTGTTTTATATGTTTATATATATATATATATGGGAAAATGAAAAAGGAAAACCAAAAAATGGATGTTTTTTATGTGTACATCAACGTTTCGTCTTTATTTATAAGACTTCATCAGGATGATAAAATAGAGAAAAAAATGTCATGCAAGCACAGATACATGTAGGGTAGACATATTGGGAAAAATAGAATGAAAATGTGGCCAACTGCTGGGTGGACGTCCGTATTTGTTGGAGAAATAGAAATGAATGTAGAAAAGAATGAGTGGGGAAAAAATGGAAGGATGGGGTGAGCCAGGACTACTGTGGCTGGTGGTAAGAGAAAGAGGTGGGGGATGAGCAGGGGTAAAGTGGATGGCAGAGAGGTAGGTGAGGAAGAGGGGGGGGGTGTTTGACCAGATGGCTGCGGTTCAAGATTGAAGGGGAAAAAGTAAGTTGGAATGTTTGTGTATGCAGGGAAAGGAGGATGGGTAGAGAGGAAGGGGGGGCTGTGATTTTGGTGGATGGGCGAAAGTTATGGTTTTAGAGAGCGTTTTGAGAAAATGAGGGAATTTAAGAAGGGGTATGAGAGAAAATAGTTGAGTGGGGGAGAGGGAGGATTTGTTGTGATAGGGTGTGAAATATTTGAAATATTTGGAAAATGATAGCAATGAGTGAGGGATTGGGGGGGGGGGTGGAGGAGGGCGGTGATTGAAAGGGTGGGTATGGAATATTTGAGATATTTGGAACATGAGAAAGTTTATTTGGACTGCAGTATTACTTCTCTTCCCATATATATATATATATATATATATATATATATATATATTTTGAATGTGAGATGATATATATAATTATTTCCACAATCAGACAACGCCGCAATACACAACCCATGAAAGCCACGAAA
Source organism: Sepiola atlantica (assembly GCA_963556195.1). Lineage (NCBI taxonomy): Eukaryota > Metazoa > Mollusca > Cephalopoda > Sepiida > Sepiolidae > Sepiola > Sepiola atlantica. Next base: position 10,815,842 of record OY744530.1, on the reverse strand, counting down.
CTCGAGTCTAGGACTTCCCGTGTGTGGCTTTCATGGGTTGTGGGCTGCGGCATTGTCTGATTGTGGAATATATATATATATATATATATATATATATATATATATATATACATAATGACTATATAAAGACCATATTTATTTTTAAACATGATGAATTAAAAAATAAAAATACTGCAAGGACTAGCTAACCGGTTTTGAACATCGCTCAACAGAGCTAAATCGAGGTTAAGATTATAAGGAGAAAAAAAATAATGCTATGGAGATTATAGCGAGGGAAAGGGAGAAAAAAAATAGAAACTACATTAAGTCCGAGAAGATTTTCTCTTTGCTTACAAAGAGAAGGTCGCAAAGACTTAATGTAAATGATTTCTAGAATTTCCAGATGAAAGGAAGAGTGTGACTTACTGACAATGGAGAATAAGTGAACACTAAAATTGGTGGCACAGAAACGGTTATTTATAAAATGTTCATTGATGGATGACCCAAACATTCAGAAGATCCGATGGTAAATAATTTGTGTGAAGATTTTTGTGGGCATGTGTTGTTTGATCTGAATGTCTAATCTTTGTGACGTTTTCCCAACATAGCGCAAACTGAAATTACATTTACATAATAAATAATAGAATAGGATTATTATGGGGAGAAGGGGGGAACATCTTTTTAAATCGACGTCAAGATGGGCCAAGTGTAAAAAACAATTCATGTATTCGAGGCAAAGTAACATTGTTGTACTGACAAAGAGATTTGTTTGGCAAATCTATTACTTATGTTAGCCAAGGTAGGCAAAGGTAAATAAGACATCTGTTAATGGAAGCTGTTTTAGTTTTATAGAAATTCAAAATTTTATTTTTGATAGCAGAGTCAACAATGTCTAATGGATAGCCATTCTTGCAAAGGGCTTAGTGATAATTTCAATTTCATCATACAACTTGGAACAAATCATTAAGACTCTATGGGTAAAGCTCTTAATTAAATTGAACTCTTGTTTTGTGGGACAAAATGAGTCCCAATGAGTGTAGAGACCAGTAAAAGTTGATTTCCGATACACTGTAGTTAGAAAACAGGAGGAAGTTTTACAAACTAACACATCAAAAAATGGAAGTGAAGAATTGGGTTCCTTATCTAAAGTAAACTTGAGAGGTGAATTAACATTGTTAAGGGATGTAAAAAAAAAAAGAACTCTGCTTCTGTTTGATTGTTGAACAAACAAAAGGTGTCATCAACATAACGTAAATAAACGTCTGGTCTTTTAAAATCAAATAGATCTTCTTCATGAAAACCTACAGAGAGGTTGGCCAATGCCGGCCCCAAAGGAGAATCCATAGACCCCATCAATCTGTCTGTACATAATGTTGTTTAAACTGAATTCAGCCAACATAGTGGCGACTTTCATTAATTCCACGAAAATACTTTCGGAAATGGAAGGAGTTGATAGCTGATTACGATATAAAGCATCTGTACATACATTAATTGTCTCAAGAAAGGACCACAGGTAAAAAGACTTGATATATCAAAGGAACACTAAAAAATAATTATTCATCTCTCTCTCTCTCTCTCTCTCTCATATATATATATATATATATATATATATATATATATATATATATATATATATATATATATATTATTCATTTGCAGACAGCTGTTTTACAAGTTGTTACTCCACTCATAATAGAGGATGATCGGGTTAGGGTAGGTTTATATATTTATTAAAGAATCATAATTTATAATTTACTGAACAAGTCACCCATCTCTCTCTTAGCTATCTATTTATTCCTTTCACCCCGCTCGCTCTAAGTTGATTTAACCAATCTCTAATATTTCTTAATGTCTCTCTGAGCATTTGAAGAAAGAGTGAGTCGCTTTTTTCAGCAGTGTCATCTAATTTTCATGTGTGTCTGTACACACTACAAACACATATGTAAATTAGATGGCAAAATAATATGTCTCTGTATTTCTATACGATAATAATAATAGTAATGACTAGCAGGACCTATGTAAATTACACAAAATGATGTTTTAAATACTAATTATCTTGTTCCTAACCTATACATGTCTGAATAAAATATGATAAAATTTGACTTGTATATTTATTTTCAAAAATTAATATGTGTCTTCCCGGTCGTCCCCTCCCTACCCCCCCCCCCTTCGATGTAGAAAAAAATAATCTTAGAGGTTGGTTGGGATCGAACTATAAACCAGTCGAGCCAACATAAAAACCGTTGCACCAAAGGGAAATACTTGAAAATATTAAGAAAATTAGGGGACTTGAATGCTTTTCCAAATCGAGATGTGGCACGCATGCGCAGAGCTTTCGCTGTAAGCGTGACACACGAACATATACGCTATCGTATTAATAATAATAATAACAACAATAATAATCATAATAATAAAAGACTCATTACTTTTTAGTTATACAAGCGGACTCTCTTAAAAGATATGCCAAAGTAAAAGAAATTTGAATGAAATCAAATCAGAAATCAGTGCTTGTGACCCTACAGATCACAGGCATGTCTCGAGTATATCTTTATTTATATAAAGTTAGGTGTATATGTTTATATATTTGTAGGTGCAGGATTCACTCCTAAACTAATAAACTGAACATTATGAATTTTAGAACACAGCTGATAGGCCTAAAGGGTCGTAATGTAGGCTATATTTATTTTCATGCAAAAGGGGGTAAAAAGGAAGTTGAAGCCCTTTGTGTAAGTTCAGATACCTACGATTTTTCTTAAATTTTAACGATAGGTATTAGACATCAATTAATAAATATTCCCCGAATTTCACTTTCATTTGAGTATTTTAAAGGGTTTCAGAAGGCATGATATGAGCACAACCTCCCATTTTAAAATTCAAATATTTCAGATTTGCATTGAATTTGACCAATATTCAATAGACACCAATTAAGCAAGATTCCCAGCATTTCAAGTTTTTCTTAAGACCTCTTAAGATTAAGCTTTAAATTTAAAACATTTTCTAGAATCAAAATCATGTAATGTATTTTGATCGAAATTGAAATAAGGGTTCTAGACATAAGTATTTGTATCATTATATCTTGATAATAATCTTCGTAAAGAGACATAAGAGTGGAACAAAACTGTTCTGTTTGAGGAATTTAAAATATATCTTTAAGAAAGAGGAAAGAACAGTGTGTGTGTGTGTGTGTATATATATATATATATATATATAGTCTCGGAAGTTTCTCAACCATTAAAACTATATTAAAAAAAACAATAAAAACAAAAAAAAAACTTTTAGTCCCAAGTCTTTCAGTGGAAAATCACTCATGTAAGTTTACAGTTATTATATTAGTTTGTTTCTAACACTATTTTAAGGGATCATCAGTTGTTTACCATGAAAAACTGTTTCGGGAATTTAATATATATATATGATCATTTTATTTACACAAACATGTACAAAATCTGCGACACTGGCATGTCGATGTTATCGATCAACAGTTACTATAAACTGAGATCTCATCAGCCAGAGTTAGAATCCGATCTTAACCTCAGATCATATTTGGAGAGAATCTCTCCAAATATGATCTGAGGTTCTCTCCAAATATGATCTGAGGTTATGATCGGATTCTAACTCTGCCTGATGAGATCTCAGTTTATAGTAAGTGTTGATCGATAACATCGACATGCCAGTGTCGCAGATTTTGTACATGTCTGGGTAAATAAAATTATCATATATAAAGCTCTATTTTGATATTGAGCACTTTTTATAAACCCGGTTCAAATTCTCTGGATTACCACCCTGTGGATATTTTTTACCTGGATTATCACCATTATTATATATATATATATATATATATATATATATATATATAATATTTATAAATAAATATTAATTATTTATTACCTCCAGACATCGATATTTCATGCTAACGCAATCTTCAGTGCAGGAAGTTAATTCTCTACGGTCAGCGGGCTCGAACTCCGAGCACAAATCGCCACTGATTTGTAGTCAAGAGCGTTCCCCCGTCGGCCACAACGAATTAGCTAATAATTAAGGAGGAATTTAACTTTGTAAATACCGAGTCGGCGGGTTCAACCAGGGGTTTTTACCCCGCCTAATAAACCGGTATCATCCGGGCCTGGATTTACGCCGGTCTATTGGTCGTCGGTCCTGTGCAGTTCTAGGAGGTCCACCCTCCCAGGCTTTGCCTCCCCTCTTTGGGAAGGAGTAAGTTTATTGCTTACTGCCTGAGGATCCCCTACCGGGGAATGCCGACGAGGCAGCCCAGGCAATTTTTAAACAGCCAGAGTGCTCAAATTCTCGAGCGCTGGTTCTTTCCCACTTTCCCGACCTTGTGTCACATCTTACCTTGTGGGAGGAAGATAAATAGAACCGAATCGGCAGGTATTTTACACGAGCAGTTGAAAGTGATCAACAAACTGTGTTTGGATCTTGCATGAAGCTATTTGTACTGCTTGTTATTAAACTCGCTCAGAGTGCCCGGCTTTTCGTAAAGGGGCTTATAATAATATTTATAAATAAATATTAATTATTTATTACCTACAGACATCGATGTTTCATGCTAACGCAATCTTCAGTGCAAGAAGTTAATTCTCTACGGTCAGCGGGCTTGAACTCCAATCACAAATCGCCACTGATTTGTAGTCAAGACCGTTCCCCCGTCAGCCATATATATATGAAAAAGACAAAAATAGAAACCATATGCATTAGCTTCTAAAAGTCTACAAAACCTTGGGTTTACTTTGAAGAGTTCAAAGACTGGAATCTCTCATATGAAGCAAAATTCTTGCTCTATCGAAGCCATCAGATCTGAAATAATCTCAGCTTCAAATTATTCAAAGCTGAAAAATTGTAAAATGAAGAAAATTAAACTTGAAGAGAAGAGGAAAACGTGAATAACTTTTCGCCCTCTCTTTTTAGGCGACATTAGACAAATAAAGCAAAGAGGAAAAGAACAAATCCATTCTTAAGATTTTTCCATTCAATCTGTGCGCTTAGTGATGAAAAGAATATTTCAAAGTTATGTGTGATCAGACGGACAGGGCCTCTTACAGAGATGCTTGGATGCATCTTATTTAATATCTCTATAAAGCCACTATTTTGGACTGGTGAACCAACCACTAGCTTCTCTCTCTTGGACAGGGTGAAAAAAAGAATTTCTAACTTAATAGGTTCCATACGGTCTGCTAAGCTCTAGCTCCTGTTGCATTCCTGTGTTTTTTTTGTTTTTTTTTTACTTTCATTTACTTCAAACAAAGCAATTGTCACTGAGACATAAGGTGCTACTATGAATTAGGGCCATACCCACAGGGGTATCTTAAGTGGGGAGTTGTGCAACGAGATGTTTGTTCATTTATTTTACAAGTACTTCCATGGAATGCGCTCTGTTGAACTTGATGCCCTTGTACCCTCTTAACGAAAATACCCCTGACCCATCTGACTTACAACAAAATCCCATCCCTTCACTATAGATGCCCGTTGATGCCGGATAATTTCTACTTTTCCTTCGACTACTTGCCTTTGGAATTTCCTCCCTGTTTCCATCGAGTGTACCAAAATGCTGAAATTTAAATCTAATGTGAACAAACATCTTGCTGCTCAATTCCCCATTCAGATTACCACCTATAAATCTGGCCCCTATCACAATAGTCCCTTATACTTCAGTGGCAATGTGCCTTGTTTGGGGGCAAACAAAAATGGGATATATATATATATATATATATATATATATATATGTATTCAGTATTTTATGTAGTTCAATACCACAGAGGACAGATTCACGTCATTTTTTACAACTTATTTTTTTATTTCGCAGACAATTGTTTCGGCTAACATCAAAATATTTGCAAAATGCTCATATGCATTTATTTATTTCTTGGTGTGGCTATCTTCAGTGCAGATTGTACAAAACAAATTCAATAAACTTAAGAAACATGCAAAAACTTGGTGATTATAGTCTGAATTATAGTCAGTACTCATTATCAAGTTATATATATATACACACACACACATATGTATATATATATATACACACACACATTTTGTTTTCAAATATATTGATGTTAGCCAAAACAATCGTCTGTGAAACAAAAAATAAGTTGTAAAAAATGACGTGAATCTGTCCTCTGTGATATTTATGTGGTTATTGAACTACATAAAATACTGAATATAGCATAGCTCTAGCTTTAAACTATTAAAATATTGTTAAAAATAACAAAATTCGTCTGTTTAATTATACCTTTATTATTTTTTAAACTTTTTCTTATGGTCTTTTTTGTATTAAAATCAAAAAAACTATAAATGTCTCATAGATATCACAAACGTTTGCGATTCTTCGTCGGATCATTCTCAGGTGTCAAAAGCAAATGAACAAAAAAGTTGGAGAAAAAAGAGAATTAAAAAAAAAACGGTGGAGAAATGCTCAGAGAACGTTTTTCGCATTGTTCTGGAAAAAAACGTTGACAATTTAAATTCAGAGACGCCAACATCTATAAAAACATAACTACCCTGCCTCTGATTTAAGACAAATTCTAGTGAATAACACTAAAATAATACATTCTGAAACCAATTTTTAAAAATACAAAAAATACTGGAAGTCACTCCTTATTACTTCCTCCCATGTTTTCTTTTGCCTTCCCCGCCACTTGACCCTGCTACCTCAACTGTCTATCTACTAACTCAAGCACTCTCATCTATTCTTTCAATGTAATCAGATCTATCGAATCATTCTCTCCATGCCACGCATGTCTTCAACCCTCACTGGCCAGGTTTCACTTCCATACTTTATCACACTTTAGAGATGAAAATGCTACTTCATACTTAAGCATGACAGACCACGAAATGCTATTCAAACTTAAGTGTGACAGACAATCCATCCTTTTATAGAAATGTGTGTTCGCATTTGAAAATGCTATTTCAAACTTTAGCATGATATATCAAAAGGAATAAATGACAGACTAAAACCATTGCTATTTAAAACTTAGGCATGACAGACTGACCAACTAACAGGGCCTCTTTGATGTATCAAAAATAAGATATATCTATTCAGCAATGAAAATCCTATTTCAAACTTAAACATGACAGACAACGGACAATCAATGAATTTTATAGAAGCGTACTAACAACTGAAAATAATGTTTCAAAATTAAGCATGACAGACCAACGGACAATTAGAATCTTTTATAGAAGTGCACGAACACAACTAAAAATGCTGTTCCAAACTCAATTATGACACAGACAGCTTCTTATAGAGAGGCTTAGACGCATCTTAAATAAGATGCATCCATTCAATCAATCAAGGCGTTTAGTGGTGAAAATGTTATTTCACACTGAAGTGTTACCAACTGATCGACAAAGCCTCTCAAACATGCAAGGATGTACCAAAAAAGGGAGGGGAAAAAAAGAAACACTTATTTCTATTTTGTAATCATAATTGTAATAGAAACTGATGACACTATCAATGGGAATCATCTTAGTTCAGAACATAGGTTCAATATCTTCAGTCAAGTTTCGACTTTGAGGTTTACACGAAAGTTATTCAAAGAACTGGTTGACACCCTCCTAATAAAATATGTTTGACGCTGACAATACCACAAAGACGCCATAACCCAAATATTGCAAATTAACTCGAAATCGAACACCATCTACAACGAAAAAAAAGAGTAATTATTTCTTTAAAACACTTTTAAACAAAATAATGACTTGGATATGTCTTATATTTTTCATACTTTTCAATTTAAATATTAATTTTTTTAAAAAATGACTGTCTTGAAAATAATTATCGACTCAAGATGTTGGTGAAATATTGTAGATTAGTTTATTTTTTTAAAAGATTTATAGAAAACACATTTTCTGAATAGGAGCATTGTTACAATTTGGGGGATAGCAGTAGCCATAGTGGTAGGCAGTGAGCCACGAAGACGAGGAAGAAAAGATAAGAAACAATGAGGTAAAACTTAATATGCGTGCGTGCTGCACGGAACTTTATTGGGAACTGAACACATAACGTTTGAATACAATTCGGCGCCTAATTTCGCACTATTTACATGTCACGTGTTAGCAGAGCGTAGTTATTCCATCACGTGATATTAAGTCACTGACCTCGTCACTACTCGACCAGGCGGGATTACTTTCAGTTGATAAAGTTCAACACACCTCCTCATCAACTGAAATATATTCAAATGTTCATTTGTTGTCTTATATTTCAACAGGGGTCATTGTCCATCCCTTTTTGCTAGACAAAATCTTGTCACTTTATTAAACTTTTTTTTGTTTTTTGTTTTGTTTTGAAAGAAAAAAAAAACTTGTTCACATTTACAGACCTTAAAAAAAACTTTCTTTTTTTTTTTTTGTTAATTATTATCATTTATCATTTTAAAGAATGTCCTTCAGAGTCCCATCAGTAAATGTCTGAATTTTTAATTTCTAGATCTATTTGCTGGTTTAGTAAATATATCAGCTATGTTTTCTTCACTTGCAACGTGAATTAACTTTAGGGTATTATTCTGTATCTCGTCTCTAACGAAATGGAATCTTATGTCTATGTGTTTTGATCTTTGGTGATTTACGGGATTTTTTGCCAGAGTGATGGCACTCTGATTGTCACAATACAATGTATCAATTTTCTCGTTTAATAAATCTTTCATGAGTGTTTTTAAATATTTTCCCTCTTGCGTTGCATTGCTCAATGCCATGTATTCGGCTTCGCAAGTTGACAATGCTACCGTTGGTTGCTTTCGCTTCTCCACGAAATCAGTGGTCCATCGTCTGAGATTTTAAATCCATATCACGTTAAACTTTTCCTATCTTGCGAGTTCGCCTAATCAGCGTCGCAAAAACCTACGATGTTCAAACTATTTGTAGTGGGTTTAAATATTAACTGTTGATTAATTGTGGCCTTAATATACCTAAGTGCATGTTTAGCTAATAGCATGTGATTTTCATACGGTTTATTTATAGGTGCATTTAAATATGCTGATTTTACGTCTAATTGGTGTATTTTAAAATCATATTGTGTTGCAATTTGCATTAACATTCTAATTGAATTTAATTTCGCTGTTGGAGAAAAAGTTTCATCATAATCTTCGTATGGTTTTTGAGCGTAACCTCTCGCTACTAAACGAGCTTTAAAGATTTATCCCTTATTTTCGTCATTTTTCATGGTATACACCCATTGCGCTGGAATTAAAGTTTTATTCTGGGGTAATTCCGTTAATTCAAACGTTTTATTTTCTCTCAAAATATCCATCTCAATTTTCATGGCCGTTTGCCAGTTTTCAGAATTTTCTGAATTTATAGCTTCTTCGTATGTTTTCGGTATATTTTTTATGTGACAGCAATAGTCTATTGTGTAACTTATTGCGTCATTATTTTCATTTCCCACATAATAATCGCTGAGGTATTTTGGGCAGGATCTTGTTCTCCTTATATTTTCACTTATTATTTCTGTTTCTGTTTCTGGTTCAGTTAATTTACCATCATTAGCAGTACCATTTTTGTCTTTTTCTTTCCCTATAGATTCTGTTAATTTATCAGTAAATTTTACAATTCTTACATTTTTTATTTCTCCTGTGTCGGGAAAATATATTACGTAAGCTGGGCTTCCTCTATCATAGCCTAAAAATATGCTTTCTCGACTCCTATCATCCAATTTTTGGGTTTTTTGGATATATGCATAACAGATGCTTCAAAATAAGTGCATATTTGAAATATTCGGCTTCATTCCCGTAAAACATTCGTATGGTGTTCTGGTATTACGGTTGTTGTAGCATCTATTTCGGATATATGCCGATGTCAAAATAGCGTGTGTCCACATATATTTTGGAAGATTTGCATGTTTCAGCATACATCTCACCATCTCAAAAATTGTGCGCCACATGCGCTCAATCGTGCCATTTTGATGTGGTGAGTATGGCGCCGATCTTTGATGACGTATTTTATTTTTAATTAATAGTGATTCGAAGGTTTTGGAAGTAAATTCCGTGCCTTGATCACTTCTTACTGTTTTTATATTCCCATACGGGGCAATATCAGCTAAAAACTTTTCAAAGGCTTCTACTGTGTCGCTTTTACTTTTTAACATATATGTGACTATGAGGCCTGAATAGTCATCTACGCACCCTAATACGTATTTAAAATCGTCTTTAGCTGTAGGTTCGACTGGACCAGCTAAGTCAATATGTACAAGTTCAGTACTTTTTGTTGCTCGTTTGTCGGGCAATCTATTTCTGAATTGGGCATTTTCGCCTGTGGCCATATTTTACAATTAAATTGATTTTTATCACTTATTTCCACGCCAGAAACGGTTTTTTCTAATGTTATTATATCTGCTGTGTTACAATGTCCCATTATATTGTGCCATTTTTCTAGTGGATATTTTATTTTCTTAGGCGAAGTTACAATATTTAAATAATATAATTTTCCTTTCTTATAAATGTTAAATTTTATCCCCTTAGAGTTAAATGTTGCCGAGTTAGGTCTAAATTCTACCTGAGCACCCCTTTCTGTTGCCGCTTGCACTGAAAAAATATTATTACTAAAGGAAGGTATATACAACGCGTCTTTTAAAATGTTTTTATGTACTTTTCCATTTGTATCAGTCATTTTGATATAAGCATCTCCTCTTTTTAACGCCAAATTATTATAACGGCTACCGTCAGCTAATTCTACGATATGGCGGGAAGAATCAAACTTATCATCGAAGTTTATAAACTTAGATTCGTCATTTAAGATATGTGTTGTGGCCCCACAATCCACCAATAAGTCATTACATGAAGAATCATTATCATTATTGACTGAAAAAATATAAGTCTCCTTGTCTGATACACGGTTTATCGCGTTTCCGTTTTGAGTGTGTCCCACGTGCGTTTTTCGACAAAAGTTTGTGTCGTGGGATTTTGTCTTGCAATTTTTGCACCAGCGTGAAGATTTTTGGCAATTTTCCGATTTATGTCCGTATTTTCCACATGAGAAACATGATCCATTGAATTTTTTTGTAATCCTTTTGTTTGAATATGCTTGCTGGTTCTTTATTGTGTCGCTTTTCTTTTACACTCATTATCGCGTTTGCGTCTTTGTCTCCCTGTTTTTTTTCAGTTTCCTCATAATTTCAAAGTGCGGTCTTAAAGCTTTGAAATGTCATTGGTGCTTCTTTTTGTGTTATTACCGTAGTGAAAGTTTTATATTCATTTGGCAATCCTTTTAAAATCATTGCGATTAACAGACCATCGCTAATCGTCTCGCCGGCATTTTTTAAAAAAGTTGCGGCAGTTTCCGCTCTCATTACGTAATCAGTAATATTTTCCTCCGGCTTATTTTGTAACAACGTTAATTCTGTGTATAACAAGATTATCCTTGGCTTCCCTCGTGGCAGATAATGTTCCCTTAAAATATTTAAGGCTTTCCTGCCGTCATTCTTCGCATCTCGGATGATCAACGAAAGGCTTCGGTCATCGAGGTACTGTACCAATTCACCAAAGGCATCAGCGTTTTTGGTCTGACTTATTTCAGTATTCTCTTCCGCTGTAATGGTGTTGTACAATTTTTGAGTTCTCATGTAGCCAAGAAACTTCACTTCCCATAGTTCATATTTTCTTTCGTCTCCCTGAAACATAAGCCTATGCTGTCCATAACTGGACTCATAACCTGTTACAATTTGGGGGATAGCAGTAGCCATAGTGGTAGGCAGTGAGCCACGAAGACGAGGAAGAAAAGATAGGAAACAATGAGGTAAAACTTAATACGCGTGCGTGCTGAACGGAACTTTATTGGGAACTGAACACATAACGTTTGAATACAATTCGGCGCCTAATTTCAGCACTATTTACATGTCACGTGTTAGCAGAGCGTAGTTATTCCATCACGTGATATTAAGTCACTGACCTCGTCACTACTCGACCAGGCGGGATTACTTTCAGTTGATAAAGTTCAATAAGCATTTTTTTGTTTTGTTTAGGTGACATGTATTAACGTCTTAAATTATCTCTCCAGTATATTGTATATTGGATTTGAAATAGACGAAAATATATTAATTTCGTACAGAGAATTGGTTAGAGACAACAAAATATTAAGAGTTCATAAATGAATGTTCAAAAAGTCCAAGAACGTTCTGGCGAAAGAAAGGTATCTATTTTTAAAGAGAAATTGAGTACACATTTGTTTCGGCTGATGCTTTGTGTGTTTACGCAGGTGTAAATTGGATAGACATGAAGATATGTCTGTGTATATTAGCATACCTGTTTTGTTAGTGAGAGAGTGTGTGCATATGAACTTGTGTGTATGCATTTGTTTACCAGTGGGTATATGCTGCAATTGCGTTTAGTAGTTCGTAAAAGTGTCTTGTTGCGTCTGTTAAGGCCACTGCTCTAAAGTGTCCTGAGCAATATTGTGTCGTATGCACGTTGGTTGTCTGTAAAAAAGGAGGAAAGACAAAGAAAGCTGTGTGTTTGGATTTTATAGTACAGGCTGGAATTCGGAATAAATATCCTTGCTTCTTTGATTGGCTGAAAGAAACTGTGGATTGGAGATTTTGTCCAATCCAGAGTTTATGCATTAAAACATGTACTGCCGTAGCTAATTCTAACAACATAATGAAGTTTGTCAAAAAGAAATGTAAATCGTTTTTAAAACTTTTAAATTAAAAGTTGACTGAGCATAATTGAAGATTTTAAAGCAGTCATTTTATTAGCGATTATGTTGACAGAAAGAATTTAGTCTCTAAATCTTTTATGAGCATTATTAGGATTTCAAAGAATGTTTAATCTAATATATAAAATTCTTTTGTTGGACTCTCGAGGTTTGTCATCGATTTTGCCTACAAACTCGATACTTAAATCTCTTTTGCTAAAAAGATAGGATCTCCTTTCACATCTGTTCTTAAAAACAAGCAAACCTTTATTCTAATCCCTTTCACTGGTTTCCATATCGAGACGGATCGCTATATCATTTTGCAAGAGACAGTTTTTCTATGCGCCAGTAACAATAACCAATGCGTTCTCTGATTAGCTTGTTGACAACAATATTTGGCATTTTGCTGCCATTTAAACCAACACACACTCCGATTGGCTAAAATTATCCGTCGCTGAAGATGCTGATGAATCAAATGCAATTGATTCTGTTTCTTTAGAACAATTACTCTTTCTTTCAAAATTATTTCGTTTTTTTATAATTGTTTCCTACTTGAAAATAAATACTTAAAAAAAAAATTTCAGTTACATAAATTGAGATAAATGGGGTTCTGTATTAATTGCATAGCATTATTTTTCACCTGTTACATGTAACATATTTCTTCCTACTTACCCCTTACCCCCACCACACTAAAAAACAACTTCCAGGCAACACTTGGTAGGGTATGCGATCATTTTGGGTCATTTACATCATATCTTTTTGTTGTGACCTTATCGATATTGCAAAAATATCGATATGTATATTACTACTCATCTCTCTTCGAACGATCTCAACTTCAACTCGGCTTTTAAACATTTTAAAACCGGAATGACATCCATAAATCAAACACCTACGACTATTAAAACAACGATCATTGAAAGGAAACCGTTTTTACAGGATTTCTTTACTTGGCAACACTGAGCGGGCAAGACATTTTTTTTTCTTACATGCTTTTAGTCTATATGTCTGTTAATGGTGAACGAAGACAACCGATTAGAATTATCTCAAAGACGTTAAGAATCCTACAATGACTATTTTTATTTTGTTTACATCCCGCCGTTATGTTCCAAATGCAACTTCGTTTCCCAATATTTACCCATATCTGTTTGTATCAATTCGTATCCACAAAGAAAAAAATCACACAAATATAGACGCATGGATGCAAATATTTCATTGTTTTGCAAGGTTAACATTTCTGATCTTCAATTGATTCGTGAGTTTCTATCCCCCCCCCCCCCCCCATCGTGCTGAATTGATCACGTTCTTAACAAGATACATACAAAGATAGCTTAGGGGTCTCTGAGGATTAAACAAAAGGTTATTTTATTTGTAAATGCAAAATCGAAGTATAAATATTCGAAATTATATATTTCACAATAGTTAAAAATAGTTTAGATATTTTAAGCCCAACCGAAAACCTCGTAAACGTTTTCTGGTGATTGATTTTAAATAATGTTAAAAAAATGATAGCAAACTAATATTTTGGGATTCTGTGGGGTGTTCTTTCAAGCTACCTTAAAGCATGCCAAACATCTTCCACTTTAAACACTTTCATGAACAATTTATTGAATTCAGGTATAAACATAAAACATTGCCAGCTTACGATGTTTACACATTTTTATTAAATAATAGTTATATTTGTTTTATGGCATATCTACCCTATTTGGTTATTTAATGACAAAAAAAGTACTTATTGTAAACGATTAATTCATTGGCTCCGTTTGTATGTTTCATGGCATATGAATACGTTTTGGGGAGTTATAACATAATATAATATATAGATATGTTATATTACGTACAAAATTAAGTAAATGCAAGTTGTTATTTCACCCATTACAGGGGAAGTGTGCTCATATATATGCCAACGGTATTATAGGGAGTGTTCATATATTTCCCAATTATATTACAGAGGAGAGTATTTATACATTCGCCAACGGTATTACAGGGGAAAAGTGTTCATACATTTGACAATTGTATTATAGGGGAAGAGTGTTCGTACATTTGCCAATTGTATTATCGGGGAAAGGTGTTCATACATTTGCCAATTGTATTACAACGGAAGAGTGTTCATACATTTTCCAATTGTAATACAGGGGAAGAGTGTTCATACATTTGCCAATTGTAATACAGGGGAAGAGTGTTCATACATTTGCCAATTGTAATACAGGGGAAGAGTGTTCATACATTTGCCAATTGTAATACAGGGGAAGAGTGTTCATACATTTGCCAATTGTATTTCGGGAAGAGTGTTCATACATTTGCCAATTGTAATACAGGGGAAGAGTGTTCATACATTTGCCAATTGTAATACAGGGGAAGAGTGTTCATACATTTGCCAATTGTATTACAGGGGAAGAGTGTTCATACATTTGCCAATTGTATTACAACGGAAGAGTGTTCATACATTTGCCAATTGTAATACAGGGGAAGAGTGTTCATACATTTGCCAATTGTACTACAGGGGAAGAGTGTTCATACATTTGCCAATTGTAATACAGGGGAAGAATGTTCATACAGTTGCCAATTGTAATACAGGGGAAGAGTGTTCATACATTTGCCAATTGTAATACAGGGGAAGAGTGTTCATACATTTGCCAATTGTAATACAGGGGAAGAGTGTTCATACATTTGCCAATTGTATTTCGGGAAGAGTGTTCATACATTTGCCAATTGTAATACAGGGGAAGAGTGTTCATACATTTGCCAATTGTAATACAGGGGAAGAGTGTCCATACATTTGCCAATTGTATTACAGGGGAAGAGTGTTCATACATTTGCCAATTGTATTACAACGGAAGAGTGTTCATACATTTGCCAATTGTAATACAACAGAAGAGTGTTCATACATTTGCCAATTGTAATACAGGGGAAGAGTGTTCATACATTTGCCAATTGTAATACAGGGGAAGAGTGTTCATACATTTCCCAATTGTAATACAGGGGAAGAGTGTTCATACATTTGCCAATTGTATTACAACGGAAGAGTGTTCATACATTTGCCAATTGTAATACAGGGGAAGAGTGTTCATACATTTGCCAATTGTATTTCGGGGATGAGTGTTCATACATTTGCCAATTGTATTTCGGAGAAGAGTGTTCATACATTTGCCAATTGTATTTCGGGGAAGAGTGTTCATACATTTGCCAATTGTATTACAGAGGAAGAGTGTCCATATATTTTTCAATTTTATTACAGGGGAAGAGTGTTCATACATTTGCCAATTGTATTACAGGGGAAGAGTGTTCATACATTTGCCAATTGTAATACAGGGGAAGAGTGTTCATACATTTGCCAATTGTATTACAGGGAAAGAGTGTCATACATTTGCCAATTGTATTACAGGGGAAGAGTGTTCATACATTTGCCAATTGTATTACAGCGGAAGAGTGTTCATACATTTGCCAATTGTATTACAGCGGAAGAGTGTACATACATTTGCCAATTGTAATACAGGGGAAGAGTGTTCATACATTTGCCAATTGTATTTCAGGAAGAGTGTTCATACATTTGCCAATTGTATTATAGGAGAATAGTGTTCATACATTTCCCAATTGTAATACAGGGGAAGAGTGTTCATACATCTTCCAATTGTATTATAGAGGAAGAGTGTTCATATATTTTCCAATTGTATTTCGGGGAAGAGTGTTCATAGATTTGCCAATTGTATTTCGGGGAAGAGTGTTTATACATTTGCCAATTGTATTTCGGGGAAGAGTGTTTATACATTTGCCAATTGTATTACAGGGGTAAAGTGTTCATACATTTGCCAATTGTATTTCGGGGAAGAGTGTTCATACATTTGCCAATTGTATTTCGGGGAAGAGTGTTTATACATTTGCCAATTGTATTTCGGGGAAGAGTGTTTATACATTTGCCAATTGTATTACAGGGGAAAAGTGTTCATACATTTGCCAATTGTATTTCGGGGAAGAGTGTTCATACATTTGCCAATTGTATTTCGGGGAAGAGTGTTCATACATTTGCCAATTGTATTATAGGAGAATAGTGTTCATACATTTCCCAATTGTAATACAGGGGAAGAGTGTTCATACATCTTCCAATTGTATTATAGAGGAAGAGTGTTCATATATTTTCCAATTGTATTTCGGGGAAGAGTGTTTATACATTTGCCAATTGTATTTCGGGGAAGAGTGTTTATACATTTGCCAATTGTATTTCGGGGAAGAGTGTTTATACATTTGCCAATTGTATTACAGGGGTAAAGTGTTCATACATTTGCCAATTGTATTTCGGGGAAGAGTGTTCATACATTTGCCAATTGTATTTCGGGGAAGAGTGTTTATACATTTGCCAATTGTATTTCGGGGAAGAGTGTTTATACATTTGCCAATTGTATTACAGGGGAAAAGTGTTCATACATTTGCCAATTGTATTTCGGGGAAGAGTGTTCATACATTTGCCAATTGTATTTCGAGGAAGAGTGTTTATACATTTGCCAATTGTATTACAGGGGTAAAGTGTTCATACATTTCCCAATTGTATTATAGGAGAATAGTGTTCATACATTTGCCAATTGTAATACAAGGGAAGAGTGTTCATATATTTTCCAATTGTATTACAGGAAAATAGTGTTCGTACATTTGCCAATTGTATTACAGGGGAAGAATGTTCATACATTTGCCAATTGTATTACAGGGGAAGAGTGTTCATACATTTTCCAATTGTATAACAGGAGAAGCGTGCTCATACATTTGTCAATTGCAATACAGGGGAAGAGTTTTTATACATTTGCTAATCATATTACAGGAGAATAGTGTTCATACATTTGCCAATAGTATTACAGGAGAATAGTGTTCATACATTTACCAATAGTATTACAGGAGAAAAGTGTTTATACATTTTCCAATGATATGGTATAATAGTGTAAATGCATATGATAGATCATACTAGATTTGTCATAACAAATACAATATGTTTATATATTCAAATGATTGAATGGTGAAGTTAAAAGCTTTAACCGTGTCTAGTTCAAATTCTCTGAAAGTTACTGCTAAACCCGCAGTCTGCAGAAGTTAGAGAAGTATAACAGCTTAAGTGTATTGATTTGTGCTTGCCCAACATGAGGAAACTTCTCTGAAAATAAGTATTGCAAATTTCAATTCATCAACTCAGAAATTCAAAGATAAATAAAGACGACATAGGTCAATAGAGAGACGATGGACTAATCATACTGAGAAATGTCAATGGACCAAAAAGAGATCAAACTAAGAAAAGAAACTATAAAGATCTTCAAACAAATAGGATTCGATGTAGACATAACAGCAAACCAAAAAGAAGTAGATTTCTTAGACATAACATTTAATCTAGAAAAATGTACATTCAAACCATTTATGTAACAAGATGATAACCCACTATACATACACACGTCCTTAAACGACTCGCACACCGTAATCAAACAAATCCTACAATACAACAGCTATAGAGTATCTGACACTAGCAGGCACGCTCGGCGTTGCCCTGGAGTAAATTGCACTCCTGTTCTTAGTCCTGAACTCCATATTACCATTTTTATTCTTATCTTTATAAAGTTAGGTATGTTTATGTATTACTATCTACAGGATTCACTCCCAAACTAATTAACCAATCATTATGAATTTTTAAACACAGCTGGTATACATAAGGGGTCTAAATGTGGGCTATATTTAGTTTAATGAAGCTTTATACAAAGGTGAAATAAAAGGGGGTGGAGCTCTTTGTAAAAATTCAGATACCTTTTGATATTTTTGAAATTTTAACAATAAGTATTAGACATCATTTAATAAATATTTCCCAAATTTCAGTTTCTTTGGAGTATTTTAAAGAGTTTTTAGGGTTCATAATATGGGTATAATCTCCCATTTGAAAATTCAAATATTTCAGATTGGCATTGAATTTGATCCATAGTCATTAGACACCAATTAAGCTAGATTTCCTGAATTAAAATGTTCTTCTTAAACCCTTTTGAATTTGAAACATTTTATAGAATCAAAATCATGTAATTGATTTGGACTAAAATTAGAATACGGATTCAAGACATAAGATTTAGTATCTTGATGTTACCTTTCATGAAATTTATTTTACCCATCCTGGGACGAGTATTCTTCTAGACATAAATAAAATAAAGCATTGTCAACGCAAACGTAAACCCCCTAATACAAAATCAATACCACCACTGGATTTCTCATGAAATTTCAGTTAAGAAAAACTATGCTTGATCTTAGAGTAGGGCTTTGTTTTCAATTGCATCTTGGAGAGAGTGACCAAAAATATAATGTAGATTACTCTGAATAAAACCATTTTCAACAAAGTTAAAAGTGGATTAACAGCAAAATTAACATCCACATAGAGAAGGACAAGAAAATAAATATTCTTTGCATGATGCGTCTTAGTGGTTTTATTTCGATTACACACATGTGGACAGTGTCATTCGCTGTCATATAGTTGTTTTCTTCTTTACAGAATTGAGATGAACTGATTGTTACGAATGATGTAGAATATTTAAATTATTAAATCAACAACAATCATCGTCAGCTGGTTGGTTGCATCATACATTCCTAGAATCTATAATTAGCATTTCCTGTTCCAGGTGGCCATGAAGAAGAGTGTCCCACGTCAATAGAAATTGCAAGATAAAAAATGTTGTGGTCGATTCCTCCTTTACTCCCACTACCATATCCATTCAGGCAGCAAATAAGGCTGACAGTGTGATCTTTCTCATCTACTATGGCTCCTTTGCCACCATGATAGCCAACATCTTCCTACCACTGTACATATGTCTGGAATATGGAATCGAAGCTTCATGGCCCTATTTCGTTCGGGATATCAAACACCTGGGGTGAGTTCAGAAGCTTGTGATGTGGATAGTCCATGGACTCCACACAAAGTCCTATGAGCAATAATTAGAGACCCTCAGCCTGTACTTGCTGGAGTATAGATTGCTGCATGCTGACCTCATCTTTACCATCTTCATCATCATGGGCAGCAACTACAATGTGCCTCATGACAGCTTCTTTACATCAGTTCTATAGAGAGAGAGCTTCATGGAAACTCAGAGAAGCTGTATATGAGACGATTTCAGCTTAATTTTCAGATGGCTTCTTTTTCGGTTTGGGTCACTACACCATGGAACAAATTGCCCAAAGCTGTGGTCAGCTTTCAAGTTCAAGATGACGCTGGATGTATCATGGCCACTGATCATTAGATCATTATCACTCGCTTGAGTAGTGGAGGATAGGAGACATGATTCTAGTGTAAAACATCATCAATGATAATTTAAATCTTACTTTCGAGGAGTTTTTCACCCAAGTGCCAAGTCGTTGTCTCCATGCCACCAAGAAAAAATGTTTCATAGGCACTTTTGTCTCAATAAAAGAAAGACAGCATTCTCTGTCCGTGTTTCTGCTCCATGAAACAGCCTACCAGAGGAGGTAGTGAAGTTGCCTACCAAATCTAGGTGTAAAACTAACATGACAAATATTTAGATGGTATATAGACGTACATATTGTCTGTCTTTTTACATGGCTTGTGGCACTTTGCTATTGTTACACTTTTTCAAGGAGTTTGTAATGAATGAGAGTTCAGAGTGCCCCAAGAACGTTCTAGGTGAAAGGAAAAGTTGTTTTCTCTGTAAGAAAAATTCGAGTAGACCTATACATTTCGCCTGGTGCAATGTGATTTTGCGTGTGACAGTGTGTATAAATGGAATAGTCATTGTAGATATATGTGCATATAAGCTTGCCACTGTTTTGTCAATAATAGAGTGTGTGTACAGACTTATATATATGTGAGTTTGGTGAGCATATTTAGTGAGTATATTTGCTTACCTCTGTTTTCTAAGTGAGAGTGTGTGTGTGTATTACTTTCTTACATGCATCAGGTCTGATAGAAAATAACAGAAAAAATAGTTGTGTTTTGGTTTTTATAGTATGCACAAATATTCGGAAGTCAATATTCTTGCATCTGTGATTAATTAAAAGAAACTGCCGATTTTTGTCCCATCAAAATTAAATACTAAAAAAAACATTCGGTGCTGCTGCAGCTTCCCATAAGCATAGCAGTTTCCATGTAAGGAAAACTAAGATCAACTTTGATGATGTCAATTGTTTGATGTCTGGAATGACCATGAACCTTTGAAACATTACAGCCCAATCTCTGTTTCATCTTTTACGATTCAAATACAACCCTATGACTGGTTATTTACCCAGCACTGTTTTTATTTATTTTGACCTAGAACCTATTTTTAGCGAGGTTCAAATTTCTGAATATCTGATTTTCAATCTATTCATGAGCATCGCTCCTTCCCAATATTGAATTAAGCATTATCTTTTGAAGATACAAACCAAAGGCGGTTAGGCTTTCTTATCTTGGGGATCTCTGAAGATTAAACAAAAGGTGTGTAAATGCAGTATAAATATCATAATTATATCTTCATAAAAAAGTTCACAATACTTTAAAATCTTTATGGTATTTTTCAGCTTGAATAAAAAAAGGGTAAGAGTTTTTCTGAAATTAATTGTAAATGATGTTTAAATAGGATTCAGTGGTAATGAAATCTGTTGTATCGTAGTCCAACAGTTAATACACTCAGATACAATATTGGAAATCAATTATGTGTCTTTTACATTTTTCTATAACAATTAACAAATATTTCCAATTTATAATCCTTTTTGAACTTAGTTCATTCTGTGAGTGAGGAATGTTTATCATGCAATAACTGATTTGGAATGTGCAGACTTTTGATAGAATGTAGGGGTTTGATAAAAATCTATGCCAGTCGTTAAAATAGGGGAAAATCTTACTTTACTTTATATATAAGAGGTGGGGCAACCTGTATTCTCCATGCAGATGTATTAAGTGTTCCTGTAGTTTTGTTGATGCTAGTTTGGAGTTGATCAACCACTGCCCTAAAGCATATGTTATTTAGTGCAGTGGTTCTTAACCTGTGTTCGATCAAACTTCAAATGAACCAATTTACAAATAGTTTTTTGTTTGCAAACAGTCTGTCAAGCAAAAAAAGAATGGTCAGAAAATTATGTGTCTGACAGACTGTGATGCGAGTCGCTCATGCATGCTAGCACCAACAAAACTACGCTAACACTTCATAAATCTACACGGCAAATACAGACGCCGCCCCCAAAAAACAAAAACAAATGCGAACCATGAAATATTATATACAAATTAAAGTGAGATTCTCCTTTACTTCAATACCGGTATAGCTTTCTATTAAAAATATGCATATATAAATCTGCTTCAGCATCAATTTAGGCCAATGATTGATGCATGTTTTTAGAAACAACTTTTTGTTTCGTTCACTTTCATCGATTTTAATATTTAGTTCTGCTCGACATTTTCTCTTAAAATAATCATCCATTGAGGAAGTTGGAGGAATGTTCACTTGCACACTCCGATCTACTTCTTCTGCCACTCCTGTTCACCAGGAAGCCTTCTTCATTAAACACAGAGAACCAAAAGCAAAATGTTTGCAAAACAGAATACATAGGAAAATGATAACATTAAAGATTATTATTATTCAAACATTTTCCTTTTCCTTAAAGGAAGGGTTCAGCTCTGAATTAAATTATACAAATGAATATAGTATTAACGAAACTATTCAGATCATTTAATTAACCCCCACATGCCCAGCGGGTCAGGATGGAAATCAAAAGAATTGAGTTTTTGATTTGAAACTCGATTATTTTTGACCTTTGAAACAAGTGTTAAGAAAAAGAACTGATAAAACTTAACCTTTCTAGAATTCAAATTGAATTCCCAGGTTAGGCATTTTTTTAAAAGCTGAATTCCTTTCATAAGTTTTGTCTTTTTTGGTTTCAAATAACCAATTCCTAATAAATTTAGTTCAAGGCAAATGAATTGACAATGTCTTAAAATCATAAGGGTGAATCATTATTAGGTTAATGTCTTTTAGAAAAATTTAAGAAAGAAAATTTTTACTGGTTTGAAAATGTTAAAAACGTTTTCATAAATTAAAGAATCAAAGAATTAGAGACAGAAGTTTGCGACTTCGATTCACAGAAATACGTTTGATTTTGTTTATGCATATGAATAGTTAATTATTGTTTTTACACCTATACCGCTATTGTCAGTTCAAGCATTATTAGACTGGGTTAAGGTTCAAGAGATATGGAGGAAAATTATGAGTTATTGAGTTATCTATAGGGTGACCCCTTCCTCCAAAAAAAGAAATGGCAGCCATGGAATAAATAATAAATTTCATAATTCTTTCTGTAATCCAACAATATTTAGTACAAATAAACTTCAGTCAATGTCTGACTTGTCCACCAAATTTCAATCATGAATGACCAACAGTCTCTGTTTTATGTCGATTTAATGATATTTGGGGACACTTAGGTTATCAATAGGAGAGGTGTGATTTTGAATGGGTTTCACACTCATTTGACTGTAAGCCCCAAATTTCTAGGGTTATGTAGGGTTATCTCAAAGATAATGTCGTTGATCAAAACAATCACCACATTATTTCTGAACTGAAGAGGCTATCACAGCCGAAATCTGGGCAGTGCCAAGAGAGAAGTGTGTCAGAGTTTTTGACAATTTTGAACGTCTTATTCATGTGTGTTTATCATTGAACAGGGATAAAACAAAGACTGTCGGACTTTCATGACATAAACTTTGGTGGACAAGTCAGGAATAAACTGAAGTTGATTTGTATTAAATCTGTAGAAAGGATTGTGAACTTTATTAAAGATTCCATGAATGCCATTTTTTAGAGAGAGAGAGGGTAAACCTGTATGAACCTGTCCAGTTATAATATAAATAATAACCAATTATAGCACATGTCGTATTTGACCCAATATGCCACATGTTGTTACTGATTTCTATTCTACTTATGTTTTTATCTCTCTATATATAACCCAATGTCTGTGTCTGTGTGATTTTTGTGTGTTCCCTAAAAAAAAATTAGAGAATTTACATAAAATCTCAAAGTGTATTCTTATGTAAAATTGACTGGGAAGACAATGAAAGTGTTCTAGAATCTCTATATGCACCCCTAAGGAGGCTATGAACGCATAACTCCTTCAAAACTTCAAATATATCCTACTTTTTTTATTTAAATCATATGCATAAAATTTTCTGAGGAAGACAATGGAAGTCATCCCAAATTCTAAGTGCCCTCTTAACCTAAGGTAGCTATGGGACCCCCTTTAAAACTTCAAATATATCTTATTTTGATGAAATTTATATCATAAAATTCACTGGGGAAGACAATGGAAGTTGTCCCAAATCTCTGTGTTACTCTCTGCATATGGAATATTTTCGTGCACATACCTCTAAGAGACCCATATGGGTAGAACCGTCTTTAAACTTGAACTCTGTATATCCAATTCTAATTAAATTAAATTATTTGTATAAGACACTAATTCAGGGAGTTTTCTAACATTTCAGCAGCTTCCAACTATATAAGGGGGCGAAACGGCAGGAGGGGAGCAGTACAAACAAAGAAATTAATATAGTGTTATGAGCATAGTTTAAAAGGACATAGTAGTGATCCTCATTCAATCCGAGCAACGTTAGGTCTTCCTGCTAGTCTTTCTGTAATGTAACAATCTGAAACAGACATTAAGCATCAACTTTCTTCATCTATGTATTAATACTTTCTTGTCTTCATCCTCCAAACGTACTTTCTAACTAAAATAGATTGGTTTGGTTTGTTTTGTTTCACGGCATATAAACATCTTATGGCTCATTTAATGCCGAAACATTAGCTTTTAATGTTTATGTATTTTAATAACATTTTTAAAAAAATGTTTATGTATTTTAATATCATTTTTTTTTAATGTTTATGTATTTTAATATCATTTTTAAAAAATGTTTATGTATTTTAATATCATTTTTTTAATGTTTATATATTTTAATATCATTTTAAAAAAATGTTTATGTATTTTAATATCATTTTTCTTAATGTTTATGTATTTTAACATCATTTAAAATAAATGTTTATGTATTTTAATATCATTTTTTTTAATGTTTATGTATTTTAATATCATTTTTTTAATGTTTATATATTTTAATATCATTTTTTAAAAATGTTTATGTATTCTAATATCATTTTTTAAAATGTTTATGTATTTTAATATCATTTTTTTTAATGTTTATGTATTTTAATATCATTTAAAAAAAATGTTTATGTATTTTAATATCATTTTTCTTAATGTTTATGTATTTTAACATCATTTAAAATAAATGTTTATGTATTTTAATATCATTTTTTTCATGTTTATGTATTTTAATATCATTTTTTTTAATGTTTATATATTTTAATATCATTTTTTAAAAATGTTTATGTATTCTAATATCATTTTTTAAAATGTTTATGTATTTTAATATCATTTTTCTTAATGTTTATGTATTTTAACATCATTTAAAATAAATGTTTATGTATTTTAATATCATTTTTTTCATGTTTATGTATTTTAATATCATTTTTTTCATGTTTATGTATTTTAATATCGTGTTTGGTTTGGGTTTTTTGTTGCATATCAACCCTTTTCTGGGTTATTAAATGCCTAATCTAAAAGTTGTAATGCTTCAAGGTCATATATGTTTAAGTATTTATGGTGTTTGGGTTGGTTGTTTTGTAGGAGAAAATTGTTGTTTTTATTTTTGGTTTTGCAGAACATGATTGAGTTTTGCAAAACGAATTGAAAAAACACAATGACAATGTTTGATGAATTTTTGGGCAGGAAGCCGGTAAATCACAATAGAAGAGCAGCTTTTGAATATACTCAGTTATGTTTATACGATCGACATCAGAAGCTTTACAAACTTGCATATTTCTTTGCAAAAAGACATCTCATTAATTAACTATTCATTTCTATTTTTTAAATTTTTTATTTGATAGATATTTTCATTTTACTATAACCTAGAGTTGTTTTTACGTATATTTTCTACCTTGTAAATAAATGCAAGTCAATTTAATTCTGAGGGTGGCGATTATGGGTTTCCTCAATTTTCCTAAGGAACGCTAGTTTGTTATAATCTCTCTCTATGTGAATTTAGCTATATGAATATGAATATATATATATATATATATGTATATATATATATATGTATGTATATATATATATATATATATATATATATGTATGTGTATATATATATATATATATATATATATGTAGAAAGATGAAAAGGAATTAGAAAAGCAAAAGTCAAATCTTTTTTCAATTAAGTTGCTCATAGCAAGGTATATTCCGCAAAAAGGCAATTTATTCAAGTTAAATTTTTCCTTAAGCCAGGCTTTTCAAAGATCAAAATCTTATCATCAGAGGAAGTCGCTGGGATAGATAAGTTGACAAAGGCCAAAATTCAAAATTTGAGAAAGTAAAATAAAAATTGTAGGGAAAGAAACACAAGGCAAAACTCTGCCCGAGTGCAAGCAAATGTCCGATTGCAAAAAAGTCCGGTATCAAAAAGTCCAGCGGAGAAAGTGAAATGTAGATAGGTAGGTCGTTAAAAGGCACGAGAAGTGACAAGAGAGGATTCAAAGTTAAATTCCAAAAAACCACATCTTCAGGTGCGGCGAAGATAGGAAGAATCCAGAGGGTAAAAGGTCCAATAAAAGGTATGTTCGTGGATGCAACAAGGTTCATCCTGGATATTGAGCTGTATACTTTTCACAATAGGTTTTACCTTTCCTAAAAGTTCGCTTTTAGTTCACCACTTTATATATATGCATACATATATATATACAGGGTCGGGCAGATAAATTGGAACTAATTTAAAATGCTAATATCTTTTTTTATTTTTGATCATATGATTACTGTTTTTTTTACTAAGGATCCTTAAACATTTTATTGCAAGATAGCATAATTATATTTACTCAAATTTGTTTTAATATGGCGGAATTAGCATGAAGAATAACTATATGCGAAATGAGACGCGGCGGGAGTTCTCCTTCGGACATTGTTAAGAGTACTGGCTATGCAACAACGACTGTCTATCTGGTTGTGGCTAATTTCGATGCCGAGTGAAAGGTTGAGAGAGGTCGGCACAGTACTCGTAGTGATCGAAAGCGCAAAAAAACTTTCCTGGTGAGACTAAAAAGGTCGATAAAGGCAGACCCAAGTCAGTCGATGTCGAAACTGGCAAAAAAGCGCAATGTGAGTCGCAGAACTATCAGCAGATATTTGGATGAAGTCCTACGTTAGG
Organism: Sepiola atlantica; assembly: GCA_963556195.1. Taxonomy (NCBI): domain Eukaryota; kingdom Metazoa; phylum Mollusca; class Cephalopoda; order Sepiida; family Sepiolidae; genus Sepiola; species Sepiola atlantica. The sequence goes on along the minus strand of OY744530.1, from coordinate 10,789,009 downwards.
AGACGCCGTAATCTCCTCACTGCCCGTTCAAAAGCTATCAGAGTTGAAAGATGCCCGAAGCTTATCAACCATCTGAAACACAAAGGAGGACGTGCACATTTTTGTTGATGAGAAAAAGTTCATCGTGGATGAGGTTACAAATCGCCAGAACATTCGAGTTATTGCCTGTGACCCTTCGGAAGTTCCTCCTGTGATGCAGAGCAAAAATCCTGCTTCTGTGATGGTTTTTGCAGTCGTGGCGAGTGATGGAAAGGTGATGCCTCCTCATTTCATCGAAGCGGGTCTTAAAATCAACACAGCAGAGTATTTGAACATTCTTAATAATGTTTTATTGCCTTGGATCCGTAGAAACTACAACCCTACGAAAGTCATGCTCATCCAAGACTCGGCCTCAGTGCATGGATCAAAGAAAGTCCAAGATTTCATTAAGGAGAATCTTCCCTTGTTTGTTCCGAAGGATATTTGGCCCAGAAGCTCTCCAGATCTAAATGTTTGCGACTATTATCTATTCGGTGTCGTCGAGGGACAGACTAAGGTCAATCCACACCCAAATATAAACTCATTGAAGACAGCCATTCAACGAGCATTTCGCAATCTCGATCCCAATAAAATAAAGAGGAGCTGTTCACGGTTTCGTCAAAGAATCTCCAAAATAATTGATGCAAAGAGTGTTCATATTGAATAATTTTGTTCAATAGACTGTAATAATTAAATAAATAAATGTTAAAATGATATCTTTCCATATTTAATTTTTTAAATTATGAATTTTGTAAAAATAAAAAAGTACCAATTTAGCTACCCGACCCTGTATATATATGTATGTATATATATATATATATATATATATATATATATATATATATATATTATATCGTTGTACAAGATAAACTTCACAACTTATAAACCAATCATTATGAATTTAGGAATATATATTCTCAGCAGCATGGTGAGTAACATGGGCACATTATTTTTGTTTGTAAATTTTATAACCTCATAATTTAGGTTATAATAAATAATAACTTGTAAATAAAATGGATGAACTATCAAGATAAACGTTTAACAGATTTATTAAAACTGAACACAGAATGAATTAATGAATTAATTTGCCGCTAGACGCGATTGACATATTAACTGTCTGAAGCCGTGATCTGTGTTTACATTCTCTCAGGGCATACCCCAATTTCCAAGGGCAATAACTCTTAACTTCCGAAATGGTTCAAGGGAGATAATTCCTTTTTGTTAGGTGTCCTAACATCTCCCTGTTTTAGTCTTTAACTGTATTGAGCACACCTGGGGTCAACTTGGAGGTGCTTTACCCTAGTGCAACTGCGCTTTGGCCAACTCCTGTGAGGTCTTTGATAATTCTCATTTGTATTTGTCTGCATGGGAGGTGATGGAGATGGCAGTTCAAATGTGTCCATTAACAAATCAAACGGAATGGTTGTTCTGTTGTCCACTAAGTTGTCTACAGAGTATCTGAGACGCAACTGGTTTTTGTGCCGTGCCGAGAATTGACTCCCGACTTGAACATCATACAGGAATTGTCCATTTATTTTGTGGATGATGCCTGGTACCCAGTTTGGCCGGCCAGGTCTGTAATTCTGAGCGAACACTGGTGTGCCAACTGAAAAAGCTTTTGTTTTGTTAGGGCTTGGTTGTTGCCTTTGTGGCTGGGGACGGAAAGGAGTTTTCGTCCCATGAGTGCCTCTGCTGGTGATAGACCATTCTTCACAGCCCCATTTGGTGTTATTCTATATGAAAGGAGGAACGCATGTAGTATCTCCTCTGTTGTTCCGTCTCCTCTTGATTTTAGTAGTGTCCTTTTGAATGTATCTACAAATCTTTCGGCTTGCCCGTTGGATTGAGGATGATACGGTGGCGACCGAATGTGTGTTAGGCAACACGATTTGCAGAATAGTTGGAATGCCTCAGACGTAAATTGTGTTCCGTTGTCTGAGACTAAAGTCTCGGGTAAGCCATGTTGACTGAATAGCCGCCTAAGTACTGTTATTGTAGACTGAGTGTCAGTCTGTTGCATTGGAAAAACTTCTGGCAATTTGGAATGGGCATCCACAACCACCAGAAAACTAAGGCCATTGATAGGGCCAGCAAAGTCTATGTGTATTCCGGACCATAGTCGCTCTGGGTATGTCCAGTGAGAATCAACAATCTGAGGTGTATTCTTCTGCGCTTCCATACACTGGATACAACGTTTAACAGTATGCTCAATGTCTGTGTCTATGTTAGGCCAATAGACACACTGCGGGCTAGTGATTTCATTCGGTTAATGCCTGGATGACCCGAATGTAGTTGCTTAAGGACTGCTTGTCTGAGTTTAGTGGGAATAGCAACACGATCTGCAAACATCAAACAACCATCAATGACAGAAAGAGAGTCACTGCGCCGTTTGAACTGTTGGAGGTCTCCCGTGAGGTTAGGAGGCCATGTATGTTGAAGAAATCTACACACTTTTTGTATCGTTGGATCTTGTTGTGATTCTCGCTTTATATCATTCCTTGTCACTGGAATTGTCCGGATACAATCTGTGAGCATGCGTTGAAAATCGTCCTCGATGTTGATGGCAGCGATGACAGTGTCGTCATCTGGAGCTGATTGTGCACTAATGAGTCGTGACAAGGCATCAGCTTGGCCGAATTCTGTTGTCCGGCGGAACTGTATAGCGAAATCGTACCCCAGTAGAATGATTGCCCACCGTTGTAATCGGCTGGCTGAATACCGGAATACCCTTTTTTTAGCCAAATATTGACAGTAGTGGCTTATGGTCTGTCAGAAGTGTAAAGTGATGCCCGAACAACATCTTATAGAATTTCTTCACCGCAAAAATCAGTGCCGGTGCTTCTTTTTCCACTTGACTGTAATTGCGTTCAGCAGGTGTCAGGGATCTGGCTGCATGCATGATGGCTTTCTCAGTTCCATCTTTAAATATATGCGAGATTATGTCTCCAACGTCATGATTTGATGCATCTGCTGCTACCACTATTTTCTTATTTGGATCAAAATGTGTGAGCAGTAGTCCGAGTTAATGAGTGCTTTGATTTTGTCAAATGATTTTTGACAGTCCTCGGGCCAGGACTATTTTGTGTTTTTATCAACAATTTGTTGAGCGGTGATTTGATTTGATGGAGTGAAAGCGAGAAACTACCGTAGTAGCTCACCAGTCCCAGAAATGCGCGTAGACCGCTAACGTCCGATGGAGGTGGCATCTGTTGAATGACTGCCACATTAGCAAGATCGGGATGACGACCCTGACAATCAAACATAAATCCCAAGTATTTTATGGATGATAAATAAAAATGGCACTGTTAAGGTCGGAGATGGAGACCAAAGTATTGGATGCAGGTCAGGACATTGCTGATCCGTTTTGTCAACTCCTGGTTGGATTGCCCAACAACAATGATGTCATCCAAGTATGCAGCTGTACCTTCCATGCCAGTGAGCATTGTGTCCATAATCTGTTGAAATATGGCAGGGGCTGTTTTTACCCCAAAAGGTAAACGAGTGAATGGGAATAATCCACGGTGTGTGTTTATAGTAAGCAGCTCCCTGGAGGTTTCTGCCACTTTGACTTGCAAATAAGCCTCTGCAAGGTCTAATTTTGCAAAGCAGATGCTACCATTAAGTACGGTGAAGAGATCATCATGTATTGGCAATGGGTATTGATGATCCTCTAGTGCTGCATTGAGCCCCGTTGAAAAATCAGCACACAACCGAACTGAACCATCGGCTTTCTTTACAACCACGATGGGTGCTGCCCACCGTGAATATGTTACTGGTATGATGACCTTCATTTCCTCAAGTCGTTTTAGTTCCTGGTCCACCAGTGGCAATGCAGCATATGGCACTGGGTGTTTGGGTCGAAAAACAGGCTTAGAAAATGGTTAAAGAAACAGTGTGGCCTCTGCCTGAGTGGAACGTCCCAATTTTTTTGTGAAGACTAGAGAAAATTGTTTCATGATGTCTTTGGTGTGGTCGATACTGCTCTGAGGTGACGATCCGGACACCACCTCACATATCTGGTTGAGTGGAATGTCGAGAAGACCTAGTAACTCGATAAAATCAAGTCCCAGCAAATTATGGCATGAGTTGGCTATGTATACGGTACCTGACACCGTTTTCTCTTTCATTATGATGGTAGCGGGTAATTGACCCGTGATGTGAACACAATCTCCAGAAGCACTCTGTGCCACCTGACTTGTTGATTTCAATGAAGGCTGGCCTATGGCTTCCCATAGTTTTTGTGATATAATAGTTATATCTGATGCTGTATCGATTTGCAGTTGAATAGGATGGCCATTCAATTGTACTGCAACATATTTTCGTTTGGATTTTTGGTTTGAGAGAAAAGTTGCTATCAGACTGTTTGTTTTTGTTCTGTGCTGCTGTCGTTGTCTGTTATGTGAGGTTTGCCTATTATGGGTTGGTTTTCGCCCTGGAGGTGTGCAAAATTCCTCTTTATGTCCGAGTCGATTGCAGCTGCGACAGTGGTGTGTCTTGAAGGTGCAGTTTCATACAAAATGCCAGTTGCCACAATTCCAACAAGCTGTTGGGGGCTGGACAGATTTTGAAGTCAGTGAGGTAGGTCGACGTTGTTTTGGGACTGTGTTTACCATAGATGCTGATGCTTGTTGTACCATAGTTGAATCATGTTTTAGATTCACTAGATGCTAGCATTCCACGGGAACTTGTTGTAATTTTATTTCTGGATTTTGTTCTATTTTTGACAAAATCCGTGTGCGAATATCTGCCTCCTCCGCCGATCTCAAACCACACACAAAAATTAAACATTTGAACTGAGCGTCTGTGATGGAAGAGATTTTAAAACGTTCACATTCTTTGTTTACAAGGCCTGAATACGTTGAAAAATCGGTCGAGGAAGATTTCGGTATGCTAAGACAATTGAAATGCATATTGAATAATGAAATATGCTCACCAAAAATCTGACTGAGGGTTTCAACTGTGCTGTGGAAACTGTAGTCACGAGAATGTTTTGGCAATATATAATTTGTATACCGATCATGTTCCGACGTCCCAAGCTTCCGTAGCAGAAGTCTTACCTTCCAGTTATCAGATTGATCCTTTAAAATCCACTCGAAAAATGTCCTCGAAACGCGCAAACCATGTTTCGAACGTCGAAACAAAATTTGGTTATTGTCTGCGAAAGTGAATCTGTAGCCGTCCTAAGATTTGTTTCTGAAATCGACGATGTAGGCGTGAAAAATCTCTCTGAAAATAACTCCATCAAACGTAATTGCTGTTGTAGTAACTGTTGGATTGTACATTCCATTTTTTTCTCTGTTTTTTTTTTTTTTGAAAAATGTAAATGGATCTCGTCCTCGTCGCCACTTTTATAACCTCGTAATTTAGGTTATGATAAATAATAACTTGTAAATAAAATGGATGAACTATCAAAATAAACGTTTAACAGATTTATTAAAACTGAACACAGAATGAATTAATGAATTTATTTGCCGCTAGACGCGATTGACATATTAACAGTCTGAAGCCGTGATCTGTGTTTACTTTCTCTCAGGACATACCCCAATTTCCAAGGGCGATAAATCTTAACTCCCGAAATGGTTCAAGGGCGATAATTCCTTTTTGTTAGGTGTCCTAACAGTAAACTTTATCATTTAGGGAGTGCGCCCACCCAAACTCGCACCCTGCCCCCCAAAAACAACTTTAAAAATAAGTTCGATACGAAAAATTCAATAGAGAAAAGAATTGCTCTACATCAAATTTTGAGTTATATTAAGTAACACACTTTTAAAAGGATCGTCAATAATATGTGCTTGGGAAAAATCTAACGTATTGAACTTCTCATTATGAATTATGGAATATGTATTCTAAACAAAAGGGTGAGTAACGTGGGCACATTATTTTATTTTTTTAAACTTTACTATATAGGGGGGAGTGCCACTGAAATCGTACCAAGATAAATCATTAAACTAATGCTATATTATGGCTTATATCCGTCCTGAGATGTGTATTCTACTAGTTTGTTATACTTAAATGTAATAAAAATATATAATAACTTAAATGCTAAAATTAAAACTTACTTTCTTTAATCAACAATGTAATTCCCTCTGGCCTTACCTGTGACAATGAATATCTATTAAGCAATAAATTCTAATTTTCCACCTGTTGTTATGTGAACGACTCAGGTAATCAGCCATTAACGAGTTTATTGCCATCAATACACACAATGTGAATATCTTAATAATTAAGGTGATAATAACCATTAAGATGTGATTGATTCAACATTAACGTGTCTTGGTTTACAGCCAGGAGATATTTGTTCACAAATGGTCAGCGTTGACCAGAGAGAAAGCCAAATAAATTTATGGCCATATTAAAGCAAACTTATTTACATGAACACTTTTAGATTATATCGTTGCCAGGAATGGTGATGATTGGCATCTCATTTTCTCAAGATATACATTTTTAAAAGTATGTACAGTATAGATTACCAATGATCACACATAGTATAAGCCCCACCAACCTCTCCATATGTTATAGGAGCTGGTTAGCAAAACCGAATTTATAAAAAGACTGCAACAGAATGTAACCCGTTGGGTCACCCATTGAGATCGGATTACATTGTTTGAATAAGGAAAAAGTGAGTTTGTAAAGCCAGTCAAGTATTAAAAAAAGAAAAAGAAACATTCAATAGTACTACTGCCTGTGGTTGTATTCTTTTTTGTTTATAATGAACTATTTCAATCGTTTAATATTTTTCTATTCTTTATTACTTTTGAATCTTAATAGAGAGGAGTGGAAGCGAGAGTAATAAACGACATATAGAATAAAAGTGGAGAGTAATACAACATGCAGTGAGAGAGGGTGAAAGCGATAGATAGAAAGTAAGAGATGGGTCACTTGATGAGTTATTTGCAGATTACAATTAATAAAGAACAATTAAGATGTTATTATATATTTTTTTTTTTTTTCAAATATAACTCAATCCCAAAACTGACGAATATGTTAGCATGTATTTTGAGTGATTAAAATATATATAAAAGAAAAAGACTTAGGGAAACAAACGTTAATTAAGTCAGCTTTAGTATAATAATAGGTGATGGATGGTTCGTCGGTAGAAAACCTGTTATGGTTATTTAATGATGAAACAGTACCTATTGTAAACAAGTTATTTATGTGCGTCTGATTTTGTGACATCAATCCTCTTGGGTTTATTTAATGGTGAAACACAACACCTCTTGTAAACTATTTATTGATGTGTTGGGTTCGTCCCCTTTTTTAAGGTTGTGTTCACTGAAGTTTATCACTACAATTAACTTCAACGTTGGATGATTGGCTCAGGGAAAGGAACACACTTCAGTAAAAACTCCAAGTCAAAATTTGCTGAAAACTAGCTTATTTACACTGCGTTTGTGTTTTGGGGGAAGGTAAGTGAAGAAATACTAAGGAGCAACCTTTTTTAACTAATTTTTGTCAGTTGAATGATAAAGAATATTATGAGAGGATTGAAAATAAATAGAATGAACAAAATGTTATTATTTATGAGGACGAATATTTGTTGATATTGGATTTAAAGACGACTATGTTGTGACTCATAGGGAAGCAATTCCATGGTAACATACTTCACAGATGGGACATTCTTGGAAAGAAACTCTACTTATGAAAATGCCGTTTGATGTTGAGTCCACGCTGGAAGAAAAGAAAATTGCCTAGCAATTGTGGTAGAGAGACGAAGTTTTTCTTTGTATGCTTTAAATATGACTGCTGTTTTTATTAATTTTAACTTATCTAATTTAATTTAATTTTATTTTTGTGTTTTATTTTATTTTTTGTTTCATTCCATGTGCTTTTTATTTATAAATAGTAAATTATTTCCTCTTCCATCAGTCTCTCCCTACTGGCCGAAGAAATGCCTGTTTCGATGTTCTTGAGGTTAAATGATGAAAAAAATTTAAAAGAATCCTCAATCTCATCTCATCACTTTGACATAACTGATTACCTCCCATTTTACCATAAAGACTCTGACAAACATGTGCACAGGCGAAGAGTTTATGTTCAGAACACCCTCCCCTTGACTAGAGAACATAGGTTAGAATCAGATGACTAAGCCTGCATGTGCTTTAGATAGACCTTACATCACAGAGTAACTTATATTTTTTATACCATTCTCTTTCGACCCAAGACTGTACCCTGCTTAACTCTATCTCTGAAAGCATAGATAGAGCACTCTCACTTGACTCAAATGACGAAATACATGTATTTCAGGATTTTGATGTACAGCACCGAGACTGGCTTGAATTCTCCAGCTTCACTGATGCAGCTGCTAACTCTACTTTTAATTTCTCCTTAGCTCACTCCCTCTCACAGACTATCACTTTCCCGACCCACCTCCCTGACCATGCAGACTAGCAAGCCTCACTTCTCAACCTGTTCTTAACCTCACTACCTTAGGCTCGTGTGGTGAATACCCATAGCCTGCTCAGAAACTCTGATCACATTGTTGTAATGATACTTATCACCTTAAAAACTCGTCCAAAAGCTGATGAGCCGTTGCTCAAAACGACGAGAAACTATGAGCAGGCTGATTTTGAATTCCTCAGAGATCACATCAGCAACGCCCCATGGATTGAAACCTTCTCACTCTCTGCTGATCAGTGTGCAAATGAGTTAACCGAATAGGTCAAAGCAGGCATTGAGGTTCACCTCAGAATGTGCAGCTGCTATTGCTATTAGGCAGCAAGCATTCCGAAAATTTGGCCGCCATAAGTCAGCTGCTAATAGACAGAAATTTATAGAGTCAAGAAATAATTGCAAGGCTGTGATAGATAAAGCAAAGAGAAGATATACAGAGATAACCAAAAAACGCATTCAGTCACAGAAACTAGGTACTCGCGATTTCTGAAAAGTCTACAATAGTGAGGTGAACAATAGACAATCAACAATTCCCCCGCTATCAAACAACAACGATGTCGTTTGCACGGTAACTGGTAAGGCTGAACTATTTGCCCAGCATTTTGCCATAAACTCCACTATGGACTCAGCAAACAACTCCCTCCCTAAATCCCCATTGCGGACTGAAGCCACACTTGAAAACCTGGTCATGACCCCATCTCATGTCAGGGACATCATAAAAAAACCCTGACACCTCCAAAGAATGTGGGTCTGATCTTATACTAGTAATAGTTAGAAAGAAATTCTCTGTTGAATTTGCCCGTGTCCTCTATAAACTCTAAAACAAATGCCTTGCCTAATCTGGCTTCCCTGATAGCTGGAAAATTACTTCTGTGTACAGTCTTCAAGAATTCTGGAGATAGAACTGATCATCAAAACTACCGCCCAATCAGTCTACACCTGATCTTTGCTAAAATCTTTGAATCCTTAATCAATGAAGCGATAGTCTGGCACCTAGCTAATGCTAAACTTCCTTCTGATCATCAGTACAAATTTAGGCAAGCACGGTCTACTGCGGATATACTAACCGTCATCTCTGAACACATATATCATACACTGGACAAGGCAGGTGAAGCTAGAGCAGTAGCGCTTGATATATCCAAGGCCTTTAACAAGGTCTGGCATAAAGGGTTTCTTCTAAAAATTCACTCATATGGTATTCCTGGACAAATATTTAATATAGTTAGATATTTCCTAATCAAAAGAAAGATCCAGGTTGTCCTTTGACCGCTCATCTAAGCAACATGACAAATGCTGATGAACCCGAGGGATCAATCCTTGAACCTCTGTTCCTGATTTTAATAAATGACCTCCCTGATGTCATTGAGACTGAGATAGGTATATTTTCTAACGACACTACAGTCTACTCTCATCATGTGGGCAAAATGGATGCGCACATATCCAAGGCAATGGCTGAATCCTTAGAAAATAACCTCCAGGCTGTAGTGGATTGGGGTCATAAATGGATGGTAACTTTCAATGACGCAAAAACAAAGCTCCTTTCCTTCAATAACTACAAAAAACCTTCCCAATGGTTCAATATTCAAACTCCTTCGCCTATTATTCACAGGTAACATGAATTGGAACAAATACATTGAAGACATTGCAAAGGCTGCTACTAAGAAGGTGGGCTTCCTCTACCGTGCCAGTAAACTTCTCACACCTGACATTATCCTGTATCTCTACAAAGCCACCAACCACCTATGCATGGAGTATCGTTGTCATATCTGGGATTTGTGCATCATCCACTAGTCTGTCCCTCTTAAAGAAAGTCAAGAAAAAGAATCGCCAACTTAATAGGTCCCTCACTATCCACCAAGCTCCAGCCCCTATCTCATTGCTGCAACATTGCATCCTTGTGCTTGTTTTACAAATACTTCAATGGCATGTGCTCTGATGAACTTGCTGCACTAGTGCCCCCCTCGACATACATTCACTAGACCAACTGGACAATCAGCCAAATCTCATCCATTTACTGTGGAGGTCCCCAGATGCTGAAGAGCCTTCTACTCCAATAGCTTTTTTCCTCGTGATGCCGACCTTCAAAACTCCTTCCCTGCTCCCTGTTTTCCTGATGGTACTGGCATGCAGAAATTTAAAACTAATGTAAACAGACATCTTGCTGCACAGCTCCCAACTTAGAATGACCCCCAAAACTTACACCCTATTTCTCACTAGCCTCTTACATCTACAGTGGCACTATGTAAAAAAAAAGATAGACAAAGACCAGCAACATCTCTTTTCTGATGAAGACGTTCTAGTGAACTAAAAGAAAGATGTGGCAGCAGTACTCCATCTTCGGACATATCTTATGCTTATATAAGTAGAGGATTGCATAAGAAATCATGCACTTTCTGGAGCGATAGAATGATTCAACCATTCTTCCAGCAACCTTAGCAACAGATTAGATGTAAGTCTCCAACTTTAGATCTGGAGTGAAAGTCAGTCCTAGGAGCTTGTCAAAACAATGGGCTCTATTAAAGAGAGAGCCATTCTTGCTCCTGTCTGTTTCTGAAGATCTAAAAGGTCACTGGTTTGTACCCGGTTTTGTGTAACCCAAACCTTAAAATATCCTAACCGGAAGACCATGATTCCGTTTCAGAATTTAAAATCTCTTTAAGAATATAACATAAGATCTTTGTGAAAAGTGACATATTTTATATTACCAAATCTCTTTTCTAATAATAATTTAATTAATCACTTAAATTTTTTTTTAATTTCAACCTTCAACATTAAGGAACAAATCCATAATTCTTCTGGTTGATTAGCACGATCAAATTCGATTATATTTCAACATTGACATGTGTGAACATTGCAATGACAATAAACTTAATAATAAAAGGAATATAAAATCTTTCTGGAATCTGGAATGATTTGGTAATTTTTTTAGTAGAATTCTTTAAAAGACATTGGTTCGGTTTTATTAAACATACTAGCTGACATAAAAAAATGGTGTTCTTCATAGCTTTACTAACTCAACATTTGAGAAGAAGAGAAGAATCCACCATATTTTTATATATTTTTCCATCTTACAAACGTTTCACAACCGGTTTTCAAACTTGAAAATCGGCCCGCATTATGTCCGATGTATGGGGAGGGGGGATTTCCTCCGATTCTTTAATGTGAGTCTTGCATGTTTTTGCCTTGCTGTTTTCTCATCTTTCTTCGTTTTTACTTTAAACAAGTGTGCTTATTTTCTATTCTTAAATAAATGTCTCTGATGAGCAACCTGTGAAAACTAAAGACTATATTTTTGCTTACAGGTTGTGAAAAATATATAAGCATTCGCCAAAATAAAACAATAAATAAAAAATTATGATTGTGGACTGAGGTTTTGTCTTTGGTCAATGGAATGCAACCAATCTATATATATATATATATATATATTAGATGTAAAAGATGAGAATAAAGAATTGTAAAGATACAATATTTATTAAAAACATCAAAAGTTCAGAGCAAGGAGCCTTCTGATGAGAAGAAATTTTTATTTGAAAATCCATGGATTAAGGATATGAGGCTCTTTGCTCTGAACTTTTGATGTTTTTAATAAATATTGTATCTTTACAATTCTTTATTCTCATCTTTACCTCTAAAATAAATTGCTCTATTAAATATATTGAGCTTTACACTATTATTAAACGATAATTCAATTATCATTATAATTCAACACTTAAATATTATTATATATATATATATATATATGAATGATGGAAATCCTTTGTATGACTATTGCTTAGACAAACGGATATGTTGTTGCCAAAGTCTTTGCAACTGACAAATGTTGGTGACCTTGGTGTCATAATCTGGTCTGTGAAGCCATGTAGCAACTCTATCAAATGCTTGATTATTGAGGATCTGATAGCAAAGCCCAACTCTCAAATCAAGACGGACATTTTCTAGTCAACCTGATTAGAAGAGCAACTATGTCCACTTTATAATGTTCAAGTTGGTTGCTCAGGGCAATTTGATTCTGGTAAATCCAATAAAGTTCACAAATTTCACTATTGTTAGAAATGTCTGAGATGGTGTAGTTATTATTTGTCTGTTCATAGGTCGAAGAAATTCTTGGGCATATATTTTGACTACAGTAAATGAGGCTTGCACAAAATCACGGCACCTTTTCAGAAAAAAACAAAACAAAATTTTTTTTAACACCAACATGACCCAAAGTACGTTTATTGGAACTGATTATTCTTCAAGCTTTACATTATTGTTTCCCTCTCCAAGAAGAATGTTTTGACAAAAACTAGTAGTTGCCCTTCCTCAATATATATATATATATATAGTAGTATCGAAATATACTTATGCAAACGAGTTATGCAGAAACTCTGTGTTTCATTCCCAAATAAATTTGTCAGCCTAAATGCATGGATTTACATTGATTGTGTTGCCTTAAGTTTCACAAGTCCCTCCCTATTCATCTACATCAACCAATAAATTTTACCAACTTTAAAAAAAAGTTTTTGGCACTCTTAATTTTTAAGTCGGTCAAACAAACAAAATATGACCTTAGTTAAAATAGGTTTAGCCGTACTGAATCATCAGTGTAAAAACATGATCCATTTTTTAACTATAACCTCGTCTACTTTAATATATGAGATTTAAAATTTTCATTAGTATTTTTTTTTTATTTACTTTCTTTAAACAAGTTTTGCATACACGGGTACGAATGTGGCATTGTCAAAATGAACACCATGCAAGAAGTGGCTGATAGAGTTTTTTTTTATAAGTTATGCCATTCACTTTCTCTTCTCTTATCATTCACCCTTTCTCTCACAATCTAAAACAGACGAAAAGTGTGCACGGTGACAAGAAAGAAACATCAACAGAGTTCTAGTAGATTAGACACTTTTCTTTAATGAGGATTTATCATTTAAATGTCTCAGAAGTTTATCAATATTTTCAAAATGTCACCAAATTTTATCTTGTTTCTGTCTTACTCTTAAATATTGAATGGTAACACTGGGCTAATTTGAATGCTAGATGTTCTTGAGGACATCAAGTGCGTTGAGAAACACATGGTTTGTTTTAAAGATGAGTAAAATGTCAGGAGCCATATCCTAAAATATTTGGAAGAGTAAAACATCCAATATCAAACAATGCATTTAGCATTTGACATTAATTTCCTCCTCACATTTTTACACAACCTTAAATTGAAGACATCTGGTTACAAAACTGTAAAAAGTAAAAGAACTTTGTAAATGTTTAAAGACAGCTAATAAAGAATGACTTATATATTTGATGAAGGTGTCTTGTGTTTGTTCTTCATTACCGACTATCTCGTTATACAATATCACACAAAGGAGAAGACTGTGCACCTCAATTTCTACAAACATTGTATTCATGAGTGTCACTGAAAAAGAGCTTTTCCATTTCGTAATATTATTTCTAGATAAAATCTCATTACATCTCACTACAGGCAAACATGATCAGAGATAGACTTATTTCGTTCGGTGTCGGCACACTCCATTTCCTTCGTATGAATACAATTTCGCAACTAATACAAAAGAGGGGAAAAAAATGAGCCTCAAGCAATTGGAACTGCATCTGCATCTGACCGACATCTGCCATTCCCGACATTTCCTGGGATTCTTTTTCTGTTTTGCAAGTTGTCAGTCTTGTACATTCTGAAATGTCTATCTGCAATGTGAGATACTTACTGACTAAATTTATGATGTTCAATTGTGGAAACCTCTTGCTATTATAGATGGTATGTTTTATAATAATCTACTAGATCACTCATTCCCCGTTGGGTTAGTATTTGTTATGTATATTATTAAATATATATTTTTTAACTTTGAAATGGATTGATAATCATGTTTCTACAAGTAAATATTAACTTGAAAATGGATGACGGCATTAAGAATGAATGGTAGTTTTTGGAAACTTTTTAAGAAATAAAGCTAATTTTTCACATCATTCGCCTCCACCCTCGACTTCTTTTATTATCTGGCCTTTAATTACATTATTTGCTTTTCTGACACCATCCAGTGTGCATGGAAACAAGTAAGCAAGATAACAAGCAAGGTTCCCAGGAGTCTAGACGTTTGTCATGCGCTTTGAGTCAACGGTCGTATGGATGATGTTATCACAAAAAGATGACATTTACATTTTATGATGTGCCCGGTTAACCCCCATCTGTTTTAATGGATGGTATTATCCTTTCGTGAAGCCATTATTTTAACATACAAGATAACAAGATCCACAGAGTTTTAGTAGTAGTATATATATATATATATATATATATATATATATATATATTATTTGTGTAATTAGGCATCATTCCTTCTCTTATGCATGTTTGGTTAAACAGTAGCGACAGCTTCTGTTTATTTATTATTTTATTTGTTTTTTCGATTCGTCGCACGATCGATTTGATATTGTCGTCCATGTTGTATAAAAAATCGCCATATTTCCGTGAACGTTTTCGACCGACGTCGGTCATCTTCAGGCAGATGAGTATTCAAAATAAAAGATTGGTGAATTTATTAAGAAGACGTTTTTAAAAAACATTTCAATATTATGTCTCCCCATAATGGAAGCGTTGTATATTCAAGTAAATAAACCTAGTATCAACCATGCTTGTTATGAGGGGGGTGGGCGAAGGTATGTTGAAGTGTTGTTGAAGTGGTATTGAAATGTTTTTTAAAAACGTCTTCTTAATAAATTCACCAATCTTTTATTTTGCATACTCATTCATCTGCCTGAAGATGACCGACTTCGGTCGAAAAATATGGCGATTTTTTATACAACATGGCCAGCAATACCAAATCGGTCATGCGACGAATCGAAACAATGAATCAAAAAATAAATAAACAGAAGCTGTCGCTACTGTTTAACCAAACATGCATGCATATATGGGAAATGAAAAAGGAAAAAAAACCATGAGATATTTTTTATATATTCATCAACGTCTCGTCTTTATTGTAAGACTTCCTCAAGATTACAATTTGAAGGAAAGATGTTATGCAAGTTGTTAGGACAACGAACAAACACGAGTTACACCCGTTTGAACCATTTCAGAGTTATCGCCCTTGGGACAGCAAGAGATGCTTGGAGAGAAAAGTAAACACAGACCACGGATTTAGACTGTAAATATCAAATCACGTACCACAGCCAATTAACTCATTATTTCATTCTGTGTTCAGTTGTAATAAATCTGTTATAAGTTTCTGTTGAAAGTTCATCCATTTTGTTCACGATTTATTAATTATTATAACCTAAGTTAGCAAGGTTACAAAACAAGTACATCTAAATTTTGGGTAGACATGATGGAGAAATAAATTAAAGTAGTAGCCGTGGCTACTGTGAGCGCTGGAAGAGAGTCCAGGCTGACTTCTCACAGTCTGGACTCTGCTCACAGCAGTTTTTTTTTCTTTTTCATTTCCCATTACGTCGGATTACTATCATCCTTCCTTTCTCATATATATATATATATATATATATATATAAATAGATACTAATACTCTATGCTGTGTTTCTTAAATATTCTTCCTCATCAATTAAAAAACTGTTTTTACTTTAAAATATAAAACAATGAAAAATTTAATTTTAAACAGAAAACGTTTTATTAGATCACTAATAAATAACTTCTTTTCATTAAATAAATAAATTTAGCAATGATTAAAGTTTTTGTTGAATTAAAAATGTAAAACAATATTTTATGGATGCTAGACTTGGACACTCTGTACTTCAGCCCCCGCCCCCTAATTCCAACACTTTTTCACCGTGGTAGGGGTGGTGGCAACGTGGTAGTGTCATCATGAGGATCTGCCATCCTCTAGTCATCTCTGCCTTTGCGTGCGGCATGCAAGGACGTGTCAGACGTGTTGCTTCTGCACATGCACAATTCCCATTGTTTTACGTATCTGGGCCAAACTGCCCCAGACTTTGTATTAAAATGCTGGGCTTTGCTCCTTTGGGTATTGGGGCTGAAAACCTGCAATCCTTGGAGGTATAACAAATAGCTATAGCCAATGAGAACGAGTCTATGCAGACCAGATAATCCTGAGGCAAGATTTACGTAGACGCTGTGCAGAAGTCTGATTTGCTCAACAACAACAATAACAGCAGGAGTGATGTATGTGTATTCGGTAGGTTTAGTTCTTTTGCTTAAATATTTCCATATCAAATTGGACGATAAAGCAAATTTCTAAATTTTATACAGAAAATCAATAAAGCATTTTCTAAATAAACAAAAAAAAAGAAACTTTCTTTCTTGTGTATTTTAAAAGAGAGAATCGTCTCTTCTACTTTTGTTTAGCCCTAAAATCAAGGTCTGGTGCTTAGCTTGAAAATCGATCAATGCCACAGTATAGAACGTGTCAGTCAAAATGTTGTTTCGCAATAAACAATTACCGGAGTATTTTGATTTATAAATGGTATGCGTTTTAGGTCGACATTGAATAAGGAAATTATGAAAAGCAGACAGATAGACAGACAATTTTCCTCATATATATATATATATATATATATATATATATATATATATATATATATATATTATATGACAGATGTCAGTCGGTTAGTGTGTCTACTAGCTATCTTTAACTTACACTCGAAATTTGGTGGAAATGATCCCCTGCTTATGCACATTGTCATAAGGGTGTCATATTTATATTGTTCTCATAGCAGAGGCCCTGAAATTGTTATCTCAGATTCTAATTATTTTAAGTCAGAGTTCAATTGAATGAAACAAAATTCTCACAATTTTACAAAATATTGATCATCTCAATTCAATGGGGACTTAACACCACAAAATTACCATTTTTCTAGGTCCATTACTGAAGTCATGGAAGCTCTAATTTTAAAATAAGTTTTAATATACCAGTATTTAATAATTTATTCAATTTGAAATCTGACTATTTTCACTTTTTAAAAAAGTGCTTGAGAGAACTTGACTTTCCTCCGATCGAATGTGTTTGACCCCTGATTTTAAGGATATTTAAGCCATTTAATGTTATAGAGACAAAATTATGTATTCTAACTGAGCAAATTCTGATTATTGTAAAACCCTTTAATGAAAGTTTGACTTGAGAAAATTGAAACTGTTTTTATCCCATAACTTCAGTTCTGTAATCTCTATTTTTATATAATTGTTACCATAGAAATATATCTTTGAATGATTTGAAGTACCTTTTAGGTCTGATCCCTTGAATTGGAGACTCTAAGTGATTATTATTATTAGTAGTAAAATAATATTATTATTATCATTAATAATAATAATAATAATTATTATTAATAATAGTATTATTATTATTATTATTATTAGTAGTAGTAGTAGTAGTAGTAGTAGTAGTAGTAATAGTAGAGGAGGTTACAGCAGTATAATGTTAACTCTCACATCCTAACAATACTTTGTACCAAATTTGGTGCAATTCTGTTAAATACTTTTGGTATCTATAATTTTTGTTTGTTTTTAGTTGTAATAATAGTAGTAGTAGTAGTAGTATCAGTAGTGACATGTTTAACCCTATGAAACACTTAGCCTCTCAAGGGGGTTTGTGCCAAATTATGTGCAATTATATTGAGTAGTTTTGGAGCTTATAAGTGATCAAGGCATACACAAATATGGATATAATCAGATAGAACATCTATCTGAACTTTGTGCTGAGTGCACTGTTCCTGTCATTTTAGTTAATCTTAAGTCTTGTAAGCACTGCTCTGGTGTAGTCAATCCCAAGGACACATTTACACATTATGTCAAATTATTATTTTTTAAATCCTATAACATCTCGCTACAGGCAAAAAGGATCAATAAAAGACTTATTTCTTTGTGTCTTTCCAAACGCCATTTTCTTCAAAAGATTACCACTTTTTGACTGAAACAGAATAATCAAAGAATCAAGCCTGAAGCAGTTTTCAATATTAATGAAAAATAACGAAGAAAGAAAGTTGTAAAAATATCTAAATTCTATAAATAATGACAATGTTTGAGTTGGAAGTTTAGACTTGCGAATTTGTGTTACATCGGATTGTGATATTCATTTTCTCTTTTTGGTTACAAAAAATGTTCCCAGCAAAAATTCATTTATACTTCTGTACATGTTTTGAAAGGGTACACCTTTTGGATATACCGACTCAAGTTTACCGGAACTATTTATAGATCTATTACCATTTGTTACTACTTACATGGATTTATTTATCATTACCGTTTCTCCTATAACATATTCGATTATTGTTAATACATTTTTGTGTGCATTGATTCATGTTTTTGCTTTGGTTTGTATAATTAGAATGGTATTGTCTTGACTAGCCCGGGAGGACGGTATCATGACAAACGAACAGATACTACACTACCCCCCCCCCCTCCGAAAAAAGGCGGAAGTAATGTCTGGTGGGTAGTTTCATGACAACAGAACAGATACTGCACTACCCTAACCTTAAAAAAGGAGATGGTAATGCCTGGGAGGATAATATCATGCCCACATAACATACACTACAATACCCCTCTTAATTGAGAATTGAAATATAGTACATTAGTCTGAAATAGACAGAATTAAGCATTAAAAGATAGTACAATTAATAGAATAATTTCGACTAGAGACAGACAGATACCAAATCCCATTAGATTGCAACTATACCTATTTGTTCAACTTTCACAAAAGTAACTTAACCTCATTTATAAAATATCTGAATTTACAGAACGAAACATAAAAAGTACTCAACACCCTAGCGGAAATAAGTGTCCCCAATGATGTCGGCCTAAACAGAGTTGAAAGGGAGAAGATAACTAAATACCAAGGTCTTATGTACGTCATGAAAAAAAAATTCAATCATTCCAGTAATCATAGGAGTTATTGAGCTTATGAAAAAGAACTTATAAATCTTCCTAGCAAACATACCCAGTGAACCAAATGCAAGATAGATCCAAACTATCGCACTTAAAGGGACGGCTAAAATCGCAAATCTCTGCAATAACCGGTGAATGTCTTGCATCTGTGAATATGCTCCATTCCCAACAAATACAAAGAGAAAAAAAAAGGGGAAAAAAGACTGAAAATATTTTTGCGGTCATTCTTTTCTTTGTGCGTTTCTTTGTGTTGATTAACAATTGTGGAGCCTAACTGCAGATGAAGAGAGATGAATGTGGGCCACAGGTATGCATCGCATTTGTAAACACCTCAGAATCTCCCTCAGAGATTAGATCGCTGGCTATATAATTTCTTTTTTAATATAGTTTAATGCAGACTTAACATCTGTCATATCCAAGAGTATTGGATTTCGTAGCCAGTGCTTAGCTATCTGACTAGTTGGACTAGAACTAAATAGATAAAGATCAGAAGCCAGAGAGTTGGTATATAAATAGGCTGGGATCTTCTATTGTATTTAAATGGGCAAGTCACGTTTACTCAAAGAACAGAACTTTTTTATTATTACTTTTCTTGGGATTAAACGAATATTTCCATATGTAACTAAGTTGACCAAACAGAGGATTGTAGATAGAACATGCCATAACTCAAAATAAGCTGGCGTTGCAGATAGAACTTTTTTAATCTTAGATGATGAATTACTATTCATTGTAGCAAAAGGAGAAGTATTTAAACATTCCTTGATGTAGTCTGTTCTAAATGCCATAAACAAGGCAAAGCTAACCAAATCTTTAACTTTATTCACAATGTTCTTGTTATGAATGTTAATGACTTACAACCTTAATGGTCTCTGCAATGTTAAGTCTGGAAAAGACACATGTATTGAATTTAGTAGTAAATGCTCACTAATCTGACCAGTTGAGCTCGAACTTAATAGAGATCAGAAGCCAGAGAGTTGGTATATGAGCAGGCTGGGATGTTCACTGATACTGGCTAGAACATCATATACAGGTTCAATGCAAAAAGATAAAGAAATGTTCTGTGAAGGCTAGATTAAGTTGTGTGGAGGCAGTGAAGAGAATTAATTAAAAGGGAGAAGGTTACTTAAAGTTGGCAAAAAACATAGAAATGCATAAAAATGCATTGAGACAAAAGGACGGAATTCCGTTATTAATGACACACTCATAGCTAAAACTGTCCATGTATTATATTTCAGTTTTTTAAGTATTAAAATCCATGACGAAGCTATATCGACCCTGTGAAGTCATTTAATGCCATGAAAGGTTATTTGCAGAATTAGGTCCTATGTTTGTTTTTTGTTTTTTTGAACGTATAGTGATAGGAATATTTGGGAGATGGGTAAAGAGATTCTTGAAAGAGACTCCAGATCATTGGGTTCTTCATGTTGATGGCCGACGAACATTTTTACCCATCAATCTGTAGTTTTTTTTTGAAGAAGGTTAGTTATGGAGTCTGTGTATCATTCGATGGAATCTTAATTGCATAGTATGTAAATAAAATACACACACATATATGTATGTATGTATAAAAATTGTGAAAAATATATAAATGTTTATATCATTTGTTGACCAATTGTTTATTTAAAAAAATGTCTTTAAAAAAAAATTGAATTTTCCAGCGCTTAGACCATTTTGAAGTATATTGAGAGGTATGTGTGGGGTGGTAGCAGAGAAAAAAGACTATAGACAATGAGATGAAGAAATGTTTACATGTGACTGTGTGTGACCATCCCCATATCTCTGACCTCCTCCTGAATCTTAACACCTAAAGTGGTCAGTGGGTGGTTTTGTGGACATTTTCTAAAACTTAAGTGGATAAAGGGCCGTAAAATGTTCCGGGTGGGAGACAAGAAAAAAGGGAGTTATTTTTAATGTAACACATTTTCAGCCTGCATTGATTTTCGGGAGAGTGGGGGGGGGAGTTTATGGCAGAATTTTCCATATGCCAGTGTTATTTGAGAACATATATATATACACACACACACATTATATATTCAAGTTGTATCGATGATTAAGTGAAATTACCTAGAATCAAATGCAGTATAAACAACTGGATGATAAATGTCTATAAAGAGAATGGTAAAATGTAATATATATTATCTAGGAAAATGAGAACATGAAGAAAATGAAAATATAAAAAAATTGGAACAAAATGCTGATGAGGAAAAATAAGTAATTTTCCCACATTTCCTCTCCTGTAGGAAAATGTTGGTCCGTTTGTATGTTTGTAGAATGAATAAACATTGCAAGGTCCCAAATCTTTATTCACTTCTGAGATTTGGGTGTTGAGTCTCAGAATGAGTTTAGTTTCGTACTTTCGTCAGTGTAGTAGTGTCTTAAAATTGGAGGCCATGAAAATGCTTTTGATGTTGTCTACGGTGTGGTTTAGGAGACTATAATGCATGGCTACTGGGTAGTGTGTGGATTTTTCTCTAATGTTAAGATGTTAACAGAACTCAAAACCCATTTCACCAAAGTGATTTGGCTGGGTTTCTTTTACGGCATATTAACCATCTATGGGTTATTTAATGCCGAATAAAGTTTTCAAATGTAATTTTATAGGTAGGATAATTACTTTGCTCCCAGAATACATTGCATTACTCTCAGAAAACATTTCTCCCAGAAAACATTACCCATTGAAAATATTACTGTCTGAAAACATTACTCTTGGAAAATATTACTCCTCGGCAGTGGTAATCTTCTTTGTTCTCAAGACGATTGCCCCTCGGCCACCTGCCTTCTAGTATGTATTTGCAAAGAAAATAAAAAAGAGAGAAGAAAGGTTTTGATTTTTAGAAAAATATGATTGAACAATACGGTTGGAGATGAACTTATAGACACTAGGGCTTGACGTGACCAGACAATTGATCAGATCGAGTCTCTCTGATCTTCCATCTAGCTAAAGTAAGAGCCAAAGTGGAGTGTTGCAAGTCACCAAACCACGGACTGCTCAGCCATCAGGATCCCGTCCTAAGGAATCAAATTTGTGACCACGCTGGCAGAGCGATTCCCCAACATAGTTACCTTTTGTGCATCTGAGACACTATATTAAGTATAAAGGTGAAAGGAGGGAGTTTAAGTTGGATGTTTGTGCCCGAAGGTGTAATGTGTCGTTGGTGGTGATGTGTTGGCATATAGTGTATTTAGGCTTGTTGCATGTTTTGTTTCCTTTTTTGTTGAATGTGAGAGAATGTAGGTTCGGGTGTTGTCGTTATGCACTGATGGGTGGTTTGTTGTATATTGTGTTGATGGTCATTTTGTAGCTGTTAAAATATCTTTTTGAGAGGGCCTTATACTTTGTTAGTGTTGAAGTCAAATACCATTATTATTTGTGAGGATGATTTTTTTCTTGTATTTGTATGTTAGGAGATTTTGTCTACTTATAATTGAAGCTTTTCTCTTGGATTGCTTCATTATTTTGAAGGGGGTAGTTTCTACGGAGAAAGTTGTTAGCTAAAATTCCTACCTGTGCGTCATACTTGATTGAATCTGAGCAGATCCTTTTAAGGTGAAGACATTGACTGTCGATGATGAATATTTTTATGGTGATAGAGTAGCAGCTGTCAAAATTAAGGTAACCATGTCCATCAGTTGGTTTGGTGTAGAGTGATGTGGTGATATCTATATATTAATACGCGAGCATCTACCTACCTACCTACCTACCTACCTACCTACCTGTGTCACGCTCTGACATCCCTTTTTAAGAAGATGGAATCGATACATCAAAAGGGGGAGAGGAGGAGGAAGATAGAGTTAGTACTTACTATTTCCCCAGGCAACGGGGGAGCGGGAGTGAGGGGAGGGGGAGGGAAGGGAGATGAGAGCAAGAAGACAGTATGATGAGTGAGAGGGAGGGGGTGATCACGGTGAGATGGTGACCGTGTAAGACACAGCTTTTGCCCAAGGCAACCAGGTAATATAAATATATACTTCCATCCCATCATGCAAAAGTTAGCGAGTAAAATATGTGCATATTCCTAGCCACCGGAATATTATTAACAGTAAATTATACAGATTGATATAGAAAACACTGTGGAATTTCCACGGGGTCCCACTAGTATATATAAATATATTTATTTATATATAGATTTTGTTATTGTTTTTTACTGGCGATAGAAAGATAGCTGTTTGCTTAGTATTTTTCCACTTCCTAAGCGGTAAAAAACATTTTTTTTTAATAGGACGTGTAATTTAAAAAATTTTTTAATATATTTATTAATTAATTAATTTTTACGTACATATATATGTGTGTATATATATATATATATATATATATATATATATATATATATATACAGGGTGTTGAGAAAATCGATGGCATTACTTCGGGATTATGTTCTGTACAACTTTCATGTCCCCTTATAAAGATTAAAATCAAGATATAATTCTACAAAACGATACATTTAAAATCTTTATACCAATTTTGATTAAAATCCATTACATGATTTTGATTCTAGAAAATGTCTAAAATTTAAGGCTTAGGATTAAGGGGTCTTAAGAAATTCAGGGAATCTTGCTTAATTGTGTCTAAATACTATGGATCAAATTTAATGCAAATCCGAAATATTTAAATTTTCAAATAAGAGGTTGTTCCTATATTATGCTTTTTAAGAATCCTTTAAAATACTTTAAAGTAACTGAAATTTGGGGAATATTTATTAATTGATTTGGAACTATCTAAATTTTCACAAAGGGCTTTCATCTTCCCTCTTACCCCTTTGTATAAAACTAAATTTAACTAAATATAACTTACATTATTCACCCTGACGTGAGTAACGCGAGATGTGTTTCAAAAGTCATAATGATTGGTTACTTAGTTTAGGAATGAATCCTGTACATACAAATATATAAACATATACACATACCTAACTTCATGTAGATAGAGATATATCAAAGATTCATAAATAAAGCGATATTAAACCCATAAAAATATAATTGAACACTGAGACGTAAACAAGATTCAATCTCAATAATTTGATATTGAACATAAAAACTTCGACAAATACTTAGGAAATATTTTTTGAAATGGCTTTACCAAATAAAAGCGGTTAAATCTTTTACTCGCTTCCAGTTCAAGGTAAAATTTATCTTTTTTTGCGAAAACCACATTTTTATTCGACACAATATGTAAATAATCGTTTCACTATAAAATGATTAAGTTTCTTCTGGAGAAAGCTTATTTGAAAAGTAAATTCTCACAGACCGAGGGTGTTGTGTAATCACTGTACCTGTCCTGATGTGGTATGCACTCTGGGCATGTTCA
Organism: Sepiola atlantica; assembly: GCA_963556195.1. Lineage (NCBI taxonomy): Eukaryota > Metazoa > Mollusca > Cephalopoda > Sepiida > Sepiolidae > Sepiola > Sepiola atlantica. The sequence goes on along the minus strand of OY744530.1, from coordinate 10,764,467 downwards.
GACCGCTTTCTTTAAAGAAGGAAGTTTCTAGGGAATACCATTCGTATCACACCCAGAAGAGATTTTTGAAAACATGAATTTTTTGCAGGAAGTTCTTGCAATCCAACGCCTGGTATTCCCAAATAGTCACTCATCTGGTATTAACCTGACTGAACATCACTTAACTTGAGTAATTTAACGAAAATGTTAACTAAAATGTTATCATTGTATGGAGAGTAGTAGTATCAGTCTGCATTCGTTTATTATCCATGAAAAAATGAGTTATCCCAATGCAGAGCGAGCCCTTAAATATCTTCTTTGTCACATGCTTATGCTAATGCTTTTAACCATATTCAAATATTATCTAACTAAGATTATTTTCAATTCGTATATATTTTTGTCACCTAACCGTGTGAGAAAATAATTTAAAACGTTTTAACGGCAATCCAACCGATTTTCTATACCACCAGTTTCTCTCTGCCTTTCTCACTGAGCAATGAAAATCGCTCCCTACTTCCCAGCTGTCCTCTTCATTTACATCAGTTGATCTCCACATACGCAAATCAAACTCAACTATAAAAGCTCGCATTTATGAAGCGAACCCCTTTTTTTTATTCTGCAGACACAACATGCGAAGCACCTTATTTTTTTTCCTGCTGGTGAGTGTTCCTCCTTATTGTCGCAATTTTTATGACAAACATTGTTTTGTAATGTAATCTGAAGGTATTTATGAATAACTTGAACGGCCAACATACAAACAACAAACCATCTTGCAAAAAATGCAGCTCTGAAGATACTTTTAACAAGTGCTTTCGTGTAACCTGGTAATTCATACGTGTTGACATAATGGAAAAACTGGTAAAAAAAACATTTTTAATAAACAGTTTGATTTTATTATTTGTTTCTCCATTAAACCTACCGGTAATCCTTCAAGTGGTAAAACGAAACCTCCGAACGAACCGAAAAAAAAAAGAGAGCAGATGCCACCAGGACTTAAAGTTAGTGAAACTGCTAAAAGAGGTTTAGTTTTCACTGACAAACACTAATAATTCCGGATATTTGCACAATAAAAAAAACAAACAAACAATTATTTGCCAAATAATCTGCATTAATATACAATTTTATCCATAAATTTCATAAAACAAATTAATTTTACTGAAATCATTTTTTTAAGGAAATACACTTGGGATATTAGTAAAATAATCTTTTTAACTATCCATTTGAGACCTATTTGCGTTAAAACAATTACTATTTGATAGAAGCTATGAGCCTTTTAAATTCGTATAAATATTGATTCTGAGCAAAATAGCAGTCTTGGTTTGCGTTACTGACTAAAAAAAAGCTTATAACTTCTATTAAATATTAATTTTTAATGCTAATATGTCACAAATGAGTAGGTAAAGAAAAATAAATGTTTTTTAAAATAATTTCACAAATGTATTTCCTTTAAAATAATTTATGTCGGTAATATTAATGATTACCTGTAGTAGTAGTAGTATTTGTGGTAATAGTAGTATTTTTGCTATTATTATTATAAGAAGTTAGTAGTATTGATTTACTCCTCTCCAGGAGTTAGGCACAAGGCCAGTTTTTATCTTACTCCCACAAGTAAGATGTGACCCAAGATCGGGTCGGGAAAGTGAGGTTTGAAAAGCCAGCGCCCGAGAGGTGAGCACTCTGGCCATTAAAAATTGCCTGGGCAGCTCAGTCGGCATTCCCCGATAAGGGCGCCTCAGGCAGTAAGCAATAAAATTACTCCTCCCCAAAGAGGGGAGGCAAAGCCTGGGAGGGTGGACCTCCTAGAACTGCACAGGACAGACCCATAGACCGGCGTAAATCAAGCCCCAAAGGCCAAGACAATACCAGTCTATGGAGTGCAGTATCCATCAGAACAGATACTACACTTTGATCTTAGCCAAAAGGCCAAACCAAAGAAGTTAGTAGTAGTAGTAATAATAATTTCTAAAACAATTTCTTTTTTTTCGCCCAAAGTTTATCAGTGTTCACATGTAATTAACTAAAAAAATAGCATCTCTTTTATGGAGAGGGAGGGGGAGTTATCTTGCTGAAGGGTTTCCTCTACAATAATAACAAGACTTCTTTTTATCCATCGTTCAATCTGTCACACTTCAGTGTTTTCCTAAATACCTTAATATATATACCACCTCATTTTTTCAAATCTTTTCCAATACCATGACATTACCCACTCATAAAAATAATAGAGCCTCCCCCCTTCTCTTCCCCAACCTCTCCACTTCTCTGAATACACATTCACACACAACCCACATCACCACACACACACATCTTTTTTCACCACGAATCCTAACTTTCCAACTCACTCATTCCTCACATTCTTGACATAGCCACCTGGTGAAACATTCCCACTTTTCAAATATTTCACACCTACTACAACAAAATCTCCCCTCTTCCCCCTCACCCATTTAATCCTCTCGACCACTTCTTTCACACTCTTACCCACCCATCCCTCCCACTCTCAAACCACCTCATTTTTTCAAATTTTCTCTTAAACCATGACATTACCCAATCACCAAAATCACAGAGCCTCCCCCTCCTCTTTCCCCATCTCTCCACCTCTTCACTCACTGCCATCCACATTATTCCCGCTCACCCCCACCCCTCTACTTTTTTTTCACTCAGAACCATCCACATTTATTTCATTCCATGCTACTGACTTCACTAAGCCCGGACCCCGGTCCTACTGCTCCCAGTAGTGGCTACTACTTCTTCCCATCAACCCATCATGTAAACCCAATATTTTCACATATTTGCATAACATTTTTCTTAATATTATCATCCTGAAGAAGTCTTAAAAATAAAGACGAAACGTTGATGAATATATAAAAAAAACACCCTTTTTGGTTTTTCCTTTTATATATATATATATATATATATATATATATATATATATATATATATGTGTGTGTGTGTGTGTGTGTTATGATGAAAAAATTCCAGGAAGAAATCCGGGTATGAGAGCTCAATGTGATAAACAGAGCAAGAATAAAATATAATAACACAATACCTAACACAAATACCTAAAACGATTAACACTAGAATTAATAAACTATCGGCTAACAAGAAAATCTTTGAAACAAATAAACATTTATACAATAGAGCGCTAGATAACAGTGGCTACACTGAAAAACTCGAATATACCGAGAAGAAAAATAATAACAAATCCAGGAATAGAGGCCGGAAAATAACATGGTTCCATCCTCCTTACTGCCAACTATCTAACATCAACATCGGTAAAGTATTCTTGAACCTGGTAAACAAGCATTTTAACATGAACAATCCACTAAGTAAGATATTTAACAGAAAAATCATTAAAATTAGTTACTTTTGCACCAAGAACATGGATAGAATAATCAGCACCCATAATCGTAAATTACTAAACAATTCTAATAACAATAAAGCTATACTAAATAAATGTAATTGTCAGGTGAAAAATAAATGGACACTGGACGGTAAATGTAAAGTAGAGTGCGTGGTTTATAAGGCCACAATGTCCGGAAGATAACAACAGGGATAAGAAAGTTTACATCAGCATTTCTGCGGGAAACTGGAAACAGCGTTTCTATGACCACAAACACTCTTCCAATAACCCAGAACTTAAGAACAAAACAGAGTTAGCGAAACAATGGTGGCTATTGAAAAATGATAACCGGTCCCCAGTGGTCTCTTGGTCAATCCTATGTTATTCTGATGCTCCAAATGGATTTAGGCAAAGATGCAATTTGTGTTTGGAGGTAAAAATAAGAATCCTGAAATACGAACACAGTAATCTTCTAAATAAACGAGATGAACTAATGGCCAAATGCAGACATAAACGTAAATTTAAAATAACCAATAACTCGCAATCCGAGAGACCTTTAGATCTGTAATGGTGGAGGTACCAAATTGAATATGACTAGATTGTTCTTTCTCTTTAATCCCCTTCAGAATCCTTTATATAAGTATCTCGTTATTATCGACTTGTATATATGTGTTATTGGTGTAGTAGTGTGTTTGCGTATATATATGTATATGTATGTGTTCATTTGTGGGGTGTTTTTATTATGGTCATATAATCAGATAATTTACTTAAAATAAGATAGCTTTAAGAGTTTTTCTGCAGATAACACGTTCGTAAAACGAGAATTAAATTGACTTATTTGTGAATATATATATATGTGTGTATGTGTGTATATATGGGTGTATGGGTATGTTTATATGAATAATTATGTATATATATATATATATTATGGTCATATAATCAGATAATTTACTTAAAATAAGATAGCTTTAAGAGTTTTTCTGCAGATAACACGTTCGTAAAACGAGAATTAAATTGACTTATTTGTGAATATATATATATATGTGTATGTGTGTATATATGGGTGTATGGGTATGTTTATATGAATAATTATGTATATATATATATATACGCGTGTGTGTGTATATATGTATGTGTATGTGTGTTTAGGTATGTATACATTTAGGTATGGTTGTATATGTATGTATATGTGTATATGGGTATGTATATGTATGTGGGTGTATTAATTAATTGGTTCAGTTCAAATATTTTTTTTAAAATGACCAAAGCCAACATTCTGCAAAAGTGCTCAATATATTGTAGCTATTTGTGTTGGGATAGGCATGGTTTTGGGAGCCCGATGATTGTTTTGGTTTTTTTTTTCGTTTTTTTTCGCTTTTCCAACTGGCGTGATAATTTGATATGGCCCTGGATGATACATAATTGTAAATAAATTGGATAAAAGTAGCTAATAGATGATATTTAAAATAATAAGTTTAATTTCCCCAAATTAACAAATAAAAGTGTACAAGATAAACGTTATTACTAGATATTGTTAGACATAAATTAAGTGATAATAAAAGATTTTTCATATATATAAAATTACTCGAAAATAGGAGAGAAAATATCATTTAAACACGGTTTTATTTAATAAATTATAATAGAAATGAATCGACGTAAATAATCTAAATTCCCCTCTTAAAATATAATTTTATATTTTATTAATACTTGATAATAAGAATATATAGTGATTATATGTATCTGTGTGGGTGTAAGTGTGTATTCTGGTAGGCATGTATGGGTGCGTATATATATATATATATATATATATATATGCATGCATGTGTATAATAGAATGTGTGTGTGTGTGTGTTAGATAATAGTTATGTATGAGATTACAATAGTAAAATAAAAAGATTTCCCTTTTCCCACCTTGAGGATGACTTAGGGTTTTGACACGCGTACAGCCGGTGAAGTTTGGCCGTGTCTGTGATTTTTCTTTCTTATATCTTTCTCTCTTTTTCTCTTTCATTTTTGAATTTTCTTTTTTTTTTTCGCTTTTCCAACTGGCTTGATAATTTAGTATTTCCTTGAGGTAAGCTGACCGGGTTTTGAAGCAGTGGTTGGTCATACAAATTATGTGTTTTTGAGATATATATATATATATATATATATGTATATTTGTGTATAATTGTATGTGTGTGGGTTTGTGGGTATGTATGTACATATGATGTGTACATGTTTATGCATGCCTGTGTACGTGAGTGAGATTGTCTCAGAATTTAGTCGGTATCTACTTTCAAATAACCTTTGTTTTCTTTCTTTAGGTCCCCCCCTCCACTCACAATATACATTGATCGCTAGACAGTAGGTGTCATCAACCAATGAGATGAGGGTTAATCCTGTTAATTTTTGACACAACCCGATTCTTTTGAAAAACATGACCTCCCCCTCCTCCATCATCATCTATGCCCAATTTTACAATTTCTAATTATACATATGCTCCCCCCCCTCATGGTCTGTAATAAATTATGCAATTCCCCCTCTCAATTTATACTTATAGATTAGATATTCTTCAAATTTTCCCCTCTCTCTAAATATGTATTTAATAGGTTGTTACCCCCTCTCTCTCAAATTATATTTGAATTGTTGAGTGTGAATTTAATTCTTTTTTTCAGTTTAAAAAATGTAATCGTCTTGATTGGATGCTTGAAAAAACCACAAGGTTGAAATAAATTATTGCATCGATGATTATGTCATTTTGTGTTATTATACTTTACTTTATATATGTATATATATATGTGTATGTACATATATATATATATATATATATATATATATATATATATATATATATAGAGAGAGAGAGAGAGAGAGAGAGAGAGAGATTAGCTTACTGGAAACTGTTTGTTATGTCAAAGAATGATTGAATTGCAGAGGATTAAAGAATTATACATGAGAAAAAACTGATCAAAGACGATTAAAACTCAAAAATATGTTTTCTTAATCAGATAATAGATTTAATAAAGCCCATAGGCCTAAACTGTGGTGAAGCAAAGCGACTGGATGGAATTACCATTTTCCCTTTTAAAAGAGGGAAAGTCATTGATTTTGGAGGCTACCTATGGTGACACATTGTCGACTAGAGATTTGGTTAGATCCAAAAGACAGTTATTTAAAAAATAAATTTTTCTCTGGCAGACAAATTCAATTTCAGTGCCAGTGCTAATTGCGATTTTTTTGATTTGTTGGTCCTTGTTCAAACGCTTTACTCCGGAAGACTAGTACGATTGCCTTTCAGTTAAAAAACGAATGACACAAAATGAAGTGGATGTTTTTTACAGTCTATCGGACTTATAGAGTCGATGCTTAAGGCTCAACTGTACGACCAGTTGAGCAGCAAGATAATGTCTGTTTATAACAAGGCTAGAATGTTCCATTATGCTCAGAAGGGAAAGTCCATTCTCTGTGTTCTGATTGGCTGAGATTCACAAGTTGCCATTTTAGTGTATAAATGTTCATTCATTCGAACAAGCACTCCTCCATGAGATGGATGCCAGTTGAGGCCCTTATGCCGGTAAGTGTTAGTTTAATTCTATATCCCCCCCTCCCCTCAGTACGCGAACGCAATGGTGTTTGGGGAAGAATGAGTTCCTTCTGGCCTGGTTGATTGTGGGGGAGTAACCTAGACAATGCCCGGGCAGATTTCACTGGCATTGGTTTAGCAGTGCCGGGTGATATTGGGTGCCTCGGCGATGTCATTACATCTCCTCTGTTATGCGGCAATGGTGTACCAGGTGTATGGGAATCACAAGGCATTGGATTGGGAGATTCAGTCGAAGCACTGGGAATAGGGACTGGAATTACAGGTGTTGTAAGTTTTCTGAGGAATCTGCGGTTTCGCAAAGTGATTCTGCCTGACCCATCAATCCTGATCAGATACTGATGGTTAGGGAGAGTTTCGACAACACGACCTGTTGTGTCCCATCGACGATCGTTTGCACGTTGTATTGATACTCTTTCTCCTTCTTGGAGTGGGCATAAAGTATGCGTTGTGCGATTGTACTGCTTGGTGAGGTGAGCATTGCGCTGAGATAAGCTTATCTCACACTTCCTAGGTGCAGCTATCCATTTTGCATGTGGTTTATATAGTGAGGGTTGAGATGGTATGAAATCATGAAGTCGGCGATGGAGCAAGAGTTGTGCTGGGGATAGACCAATGCCTTGGATAGGGGTGTTGCGATATTGCAGGATGGCTCTGGCAACACTTTCATTATTCATGAATTATCCTCTTCGCTGTTTTTACAGCTAACTCTGCTCGGCCATTAGATTGAGGATATGCCACTGAGGACTGTCTGTGCTTCACACACCATGTTTTGAGGAACTGCTGAAACATGTTGGAATTAAAAGATGGGCCACCATCGCTACTAAGTTCTTCTGGAGTGCCATATGTGTGGAATAGTTTCCGACAAATAGATATTAGTTTTGAGGTGATGGCATGACCTGGTTTAAGATGATACAAAATAATCCAGCCAGTGAGTCTGTCTGCACAGACAAGGTATGCAATATGTCCGACGTAAAAAAGGTCCATCACTATCTGCTGGAAGGGCCAATCTGGAGCTTGGGTCAATACGAGTGGTTCAGGTGGCTGACTTGGGGCAATGCTTGTTCAGATGAGGCAATTGGCTCGAAAGTTGCATATTGATGCATTCATACCGGGCCAATACACCGATTCATTGGCACAGGCTTTCATGCCAACCACGCCCTGGTGGGCTGAGTTTAGATAACGTAGTACTTTTCCTCTGAGAGATTTGGGTACCACGATTCTCGCATCCATCAGTGCTAAGCTCCTGTCAGTACTTAGTCGATGGCGTACAACCCAGAAGTTACAGATTTCCGGTTTAGTAAGTGAACGTTTGGATGGAAAACCTAGCTGTATTGTGTTGATCAGAGTCATGTAAGATGGATCATTTCGGCCTGATGCACGTACGTGATCAGCTGACAGGATTGTATCGTTGTCTTTAAAATCGTTCATGGCCTGTTGGGTTGCTACCTCCACCATAGCATCTATTTTATCCGAGAGATGGATGTCTTCAGAGGAAGGGTGTGTGGAAGATAGGGATTAAAGGGCACTCATTGTAGGGACTGGGTTGCGAGAGACGGCATCGGAACTCTGATGCAACTTTCCTGGGCAGTGTTGGATGGTAAAAAAATATCTGAGTGATTTCTCTTTAAGCTTAAAGAGGCGCGGGTTATGTATCTTGCTCAGGTCCCTGTCGCCAAATACTCCTAGTGAGGGCTGGTGGTCTGTTACTACTATTACGTTAGGGCAGCCCATAATAAATATACGGCATTTGTCTAATGCCCAGGCGATTATTGCTGCTTCGCTTTCAATGGGTGCATATCGGCGCTCTGCATCTGTGCAAAATCTGCTGCCTGCAAATACGATGTGCCAGCCCTCAGGACAACATACCGGTGCTTTCTCAGTGGAGCATATACAGTGTTTTTGTAATAGCAGGAAACCCATACCTTCTTTACTCCAGTCTGGAGCAAGGCAGGTTGCTCTGTTAATATCAAAGGTCATTACACCCTTTTTTACCAAATTCACAATGATTTGCCTGGATGTGAAAAATGCATTCTCAAGATCCTGATTCCAAATGAAGCATGAATTTTGTTTGACAAGGTCTCGAAAGGGAGACATTATGGTGCTTAGGGAATGTGCCCATGCTACTTGGTTAACTAATCCAAACCAAGACCTTGCATCAGTTATATTCTTTGGGATAGGAAAGTTGGCAATTGCATTAAGTAAATTCTCGGAAGGGGCTACTCCTGATGATGTTATTTGAAGGCCTCCAAACTGAACCACATCTTTGCAAAATTGGAATTTATTTTTGTTAAGGACAATTCCGTTTTTTTGCGCAAAGCGATAGGTAGTCAAATGTATGATAGAAGGCATCTTCTATACTGTTGTCAAAAAGTAGCATATCATCAACGACCTTCACTTTGCGAGGAATGTTCTTAATGATCTCATCATATCTACGCGTATAGGCATCACCGGAGACTAAGTATCCCTGAGGCATGCGGAGATACATGAAACGACCCCACTCCATGATGAAAGTTGTAAGTGGCTGAGATTCCTCATCTAGAGGGATTGAATGATAACCATCCATTGCATCTAAGACGGTTTTTTTTTTGTTGGGTGGCACCTGTAATGCCAATTGGAATGGCGAGCTAGTGTGATGTGTTTCTCGTTTGCACTGCGAGTTTAAATGCTGATAGTCCACCGTTCTTCTTGGTTTTCCATCTTTTTTTGCAGTGATTACCATAGTGCTGCACCAAACGGTAGGGGTACCAACGGGCACTGGAGTAAGGATGCCTCTTTTAACATCATCCCAAAGTGCGAGTCGTACTTGCTCCTTGAAATGATAAGGCACAGGAATTGGGTTGTGTCTGGCTTTTGGGACCGCTCCCTCTTTAAGGTGAATATGGGCGGTGGGGCCGGACATAGATGGGAACACCCCATTGTTTTTGAACGTTGTCTTGGCAAAATGCTCTAGGAGCCAATCCTTAAGTCTACTAATGTTTTCTTCCGTTGAAGGGAAGGCTTTTGGGGCGACTTGGCAATTGATTCACATACTCAATGTGTTGTATGGCGATATTTGCCTGGGATTAAAATGTTGCCGCAGGGTTTGGGAAATCTTCAGGCAGTATTCCCACATCAATGCATGCTGCCTTGCTGAAATAAAGTCGCTGGATCCCATCACATATGTAAAGGGCTTGCTTGGTTTTTCTTCCACGAACTTCGAATTTCACAGGTAACCATCCCTGTCACACAAGTGTGAAATCTCCCACAGTCCGAACGATTTTTCTTGATGGTACTAAGTTATTCATTGTGATCCCCATGTTAAACAGATGCTTTGATCCCCCTAGACATATAGTGGCCCCACTATCAGGGAAAATCTTCAGCTTTGTTCGGTAGTCACCAGGGATGTTCTTCGCTTGTCTGGGATCTGGATTTGGTGAAAATGGGATAATATACGCATCTATTTCTGCTATTTGATTTTCACTTGCGGTCGTATATGTATCCCTTGTCTGGTTAAATGTGATGTGAGCGATAAGAGAATCCATGGGAGCCTCGTCAATTCCAATACAGGATTTCTTTGCTCGGCACACTCTTGAAAGGTGGTTAAGTTTCCCACAAGTGCTGCATGTTTGACCCCACGCTGGACATTTTAACTGGTGGTGAAGAATTTAGGTGAGTGTTGACTATAGCATTCTGGACGAACTCATCAGCAGAACTGTATAGCTGTATATTGGCCTGAGATGTTGGCATACCCGTCATCTTGGTGAATACTTCCCAATCAATCCTGAATTTTCTGAATTGTTGGGGGGTCATTTAAAGATGAAGCTGGGGCAGTTTAGCGGCTGGTGCTTTAGCATATGTTACCTCAGCAGAAAGTTCATTAGCTTCTTTAAGGATTGAGAGAGCTTCTCCCATTGTCGCGATCCCTAGCTCTTTTAACATGGCCCGATCCATCATTTGCAGGTTCCTTTTTGTCAGCTTTTCACTTGCAAATGTGGCAGCATAAGTTCGAGCTGAGCTAGCAGAGATCCCTGCTTTGAGGAGGTACTGCTCCCAATCTTCAGGATCCATATATCCTGTTCGTAGCGCCATATAGAGTCGATGCTTAAGGCTCAACTGTACGACCAGTTAAGCAGCAAGTCAGACTGTTGAGCAGCAAGATAAGTCAGACTGTTGAGCAGCAAGATAAGTCAGACTGTTGAGCAGCAAGATAATGCCTGTTTATAACAAGGCTAGAATGTTCCATTATGCTCAGAAGGGAAAGTCCATTCTCTGTGTTCTGATTGGCTGAGATTCACAAGTGGCCATTTTAGTGTATAAATGTTCATTCATTCGAACAAGCACTCCTCCATGAGATGGATACCAGTTGAGGCCCTTATGCCGGTAAGTGTTAGTTTAATTCGGTGGTACACCGTAATATTTTCGTTATCACTGCAGCTGTAAGTGGCATAAAAATATCTTTCTCTATTTAAGATTTAGGAATAAATATATTTATTATTTAACTGTGAAAGCATTGCTTTTCTTCTTTAATCTGATACGTTCTGCAAAAGAAACGATGCCATTTTGAATATGACCAGTGAAAAATGAAGATGGCTGTCAAAATCTCTTTCACGTGCAAAAAAGACACTTAAGATCTGATTTAAAATAACAAATTTTTAATACGACTGTTTTCTTTGCGTCAGAATTTTCAAATAAATTGGAAAAAGGCTTCTTAAATAAAGATAACACATTAAAGTACTAAGTGAGAGAAACGCAACTTTGAGGCAAAGCTTTTAAAGAAATGTTCCAATACTAATTGATAGTTATCTCCCCTTAGCTCATCCTTTTAAATGATTAAAAAGCGACATTTCTTTTTGTGTTTATTGTCTGGGGGAAATCAAATTCTTTATTTCAAGTAGGTGTGTAAATTTGCAGATTCTTAAATCGACACGAATACATCGATACTTTCTATTTTATTTGCTTCATCAGAAGAAGAAACACCTTCTGATACGATGCTAAAATGATCTAGATTTCTGCATTTCTCAGGAAATCAGAGAGAGAAAAATTATGAAAATAATTCAGGTTTTTAAAACAGTAGATGTTACAGGTGTGCATAGACATAAGACAGGAAATGGCTATTTAGAACAATTAAAATGAACTTTAAAAACATCTAACTGAATCCTAAATCAAGGAATATTTGAATATGAATTTTGTGTGATTAACATATATAACAGAATTAGCTTTAGTGAAGAAAACGTTGTTAATTCAACTTATGTGTGTGTGTATGAAAAAGACAAACAGAACTAACAAATTTAAGTAAGCAGCCTAGATTACCTGTGTTTAATTCCGGCTCATATAGAAGCACATGTAATATTTATTTTGCTCTAAAATTGTTATCATATCATAGAAATTTTGAATTTAATATTTAATATATATATTTCATAATATATATATATATATATATATATATATATATATATATATATATATATATATATATATATATATGAGGATAAAATGCACAATATATCATAAAATGAAATGCTGTGAAAGACAAGATGTATGAAAAACACAAACAGAAAAAAAAACAAATTTAAATACAGGAAAAAAATCATCAAGAAACGAGAGATTTTACCGGTGAACGTCTTCAGAAAGAGTTTTGGCTTTATGCCATAAACTTTTTTTGAAGACGTTCGTTGATCCAAACGAAACCGGTAAAATCTCGTTTCTTGATGATTTTTTTCCTGTATTTAAATTTGTTTTTTTTTCGTTTGTGTTTTTCATACATCTTGTCTTTCACAGCATTTCATTTCATCATATATCGTGCATTTTATCCTCATATATATATATATATATATATATATATATATATATATATATATATTAAATATTAAATATTAAATTCAAAATTTCTATGATTTGATAACAATTTTAGAGCAAAATAAATATTACACATGCTTCTATATGAGCCGAAATTAAACACAGGTAATCTAGGCTGCTTACTCGATGACTCCCTTCATGAGAAACTCGAAGACACATCCAAAGGTAATTTCGGAGAAAAATTAAGAGAGATGTCACATGGACAATCATAGATTTCAAATAGTCAGACACAAAGTCCACCAACAAACAGTCAACTCAGTTAAAAGAAACAATAGAACTTTTCAATTTCATTTTTTTCTTTTCACCAGTTATCGAGGCTGTCATCTGGTATTTCAGTGGTTTTACTTGATTTTCGGACTATTAACTTCATAAAATCTTTTGTTTTTATGCCTTTGTGAATTTGTGGGGAGGTGGCATGTAGAGATGTTGTGAAAGTTTTTTTAAACATTTTAAACCAATCTTTCATTATAAATTCACCAATTTTAATTTGTTGTACCGCCATCGTCACGTGCCTGAAGACAATTCTAGTGAGTTGGAAGTGCTAGCAAGTATGGCCAGTTTTATACAGAGTTGAGCAGAGCGTTAGACCACTAGTAGGGGAAAAAAATGAAAAAATGAACAAACAAAGCTTGTCACTTTTCTTTATCAAACATATATATACATCATTTTTTTCCCCCCAAAGGCTGACAGCTCAAGGAAAGAAACTATCAGAGTAGGAGGCTCTCCAGCATCTGGGGACCTCCACAGTGAATGGGTGGGATTTAGCTGATTGTCGGGTTGGTCGATTGTGTTTACATCGAAGTGGCACAAGCGCAGCAAGTTCATCAGAGCACATGTAATTGAAGTACTTGTAAAACGAACAAAGGGATGCAATATTGCTGCGATAGGACAGGGGCTTGAGCTTGGTAAATAGTGAGGGACCTATTAGATTAGAGACTCTTTTTAGAACCTTGTCTAAGCGGGAGAGACTAGTGGATGGTGCACCAGCCCAGATGTGGCAACAATACATGCATGGGCGAATGGTGGCTTTGTAGAGATATAGGATACTGTCATATGTGAGAAGTTTTCTAACAAGGTAGAGGAAGCCCACTTTCTTTGAAGCAGCTTTGGCAATGTCTTCAATGTATTGGTTCCAATTCATGCTACCTGTGAATGTTAGGCCAAGGAGCTTGACAATCAATGGTTGAAGAGATTTCTTGTAGTTGTTGAAGGAAAGGAGCTTTGTTTTAGCAGCATTAAATGTTACCATCTATTTATGACCCCAATCCACTACAGATTAGAGGTCACTTTCTGGTATCGTCAGCAAATATACCCATCTCAGACACAATGTCATCAGTGAGGTCGTTTATGAAAATCAGGAACAATAAAGGTCCAAGGATCGATTCCTGGGGTACACCTGCATTGATGTCATGTTGTTTGGATGAACAGCCATCAAGGACAACCTGGATCTTTCTTTTGGTTAGGAAGGATCTAATTATATTAAATATTTGTCCAGTAATACAATATGAATTAATTTTTGAGAAGACCCTTATGCCAGACGTTGTGAAAGGCTTTGGATATATAAAGCGCTACTGCCCTAGCTTCATCCATCTTGTCCAGTGTATGGTATATGCGTTCAGAGATAACCGTTAGGATATCCGCAGTAGACTGTGCTTGCCTGAATCCATAGTGATGTTCAAAATGAAGTTTAGCATTTACAAGATGACAGACTATCGCTAGATTGATTAAGGATTCAAAGATTATAGTGAAGTGCGAGAGTAGACTAGTTGCACAATAGTTCTATCTCCAAAATTCTTGAAGACTGGTACTACAGAGGCAATTTTCCAGCTATCAGGAAAGCAAGATTCGGCAAGGCATTTGTTGTAGAGTTTGGAGAGGACAGGAGTCAGTTCAACAGATAATTTCTTTATTACTATTACAGGCTTTGGAGGTGTCAAGGTTTTTATTATGTTCCTGACATGAGATGGGGGTGATGACCAGGTCATTAAGTGTAGCTTCAGTGCACAATGAGAATTTTGCTTCACCTATTACAGCCTTACAATTATTTCTTAACTCTATAAATTTCTGTCTATTTGTAGTAGACTTATGGCGGCCGAATTGTCGGAATGCTTTCTGCACATTTCGAGGTTAAACTATAAGTGGAATTACCAGCTGCATCTGTATGGCTGAAGAATCTAAGCCAGTCACAGTGATGTGCATTAAAATCCCTAAATACATGTATTTGGCCACTCAAGTCAAGTGAGAGGGCTGTATTTATGCTGTCAGAGTCAAAGCTAAACAGGGTACAGTCCTGGGTAGAAGGAGAACGGTATAAGAATTATAAGTAATTAGTGTTGTAAGGTTAATCTAAAGCAAATGTAGGCTTGATCATTTGATTCTAGCCTATGTTCTCTAGTCAAGGGGAGGGTGTTCTGAATATAAACACCTAGCCATGCATATGTTTGTCAGAGTCTTTACAATAGAGTGGGAAGTATTCAGTCATGTCAAAATGGTGTGAGGAGATTTAGGATTGTAGGTTTGGTTCACTTACTGCTAAGATATCCGGGGAGTTTTCTATATCATTGATGTTGGTTCTAAGCCCCCGGATATTTGTAAATGCTAGCGTCATGGGTGGAGGCAAAGATGTTTTTGGTGGGTGTCTGGTTCAGGTTTGTTTCTTTTTCTTTGCATTGTCATTTTGGTTTTAGATAGAGTGGGCAGGGCAAAGTGGGTGCTTGTTTGGTGCCAATAAGCTCACACATCCAGACCATTAGTCGAGACTTGATCCATGGGAGTTGTGGCCTTGGAAAAAACCAACACGGATAACTGTAGAGTCCCTTTCCATGTGTGACATGGTACATACAGTTACCCATGATATTATATAATTGTTGATGGAGCAGCCGTTCTTAGCACGACCTAAGAGTTAGGGCTCCTGTACTACCAGTTGGAAACAGCAGCCAGACAAGCTGTCTAACCTGTACTCTCAACCTTTCGACACATTAGTTTTAAAAGGGCAATAAAAATCTTAAATTGACAGCCTATATATATATATATATATATATATATATATATATATATATATATATATGGGGTAAGGTACACGATAATTAATGAAAATGAAATCCCATGTGTGTGCCTTCAAAATAAAATTATTTCCAAATCTTAATTTTTTCTGAAGACGTTCGCCAACACAAACGAAACCGGTCAAATCTCTTGTTTTTGTTTTTCTCCTGCACTTTAACCTGTTTTCTGTCTGTCATTTTTTCACACACACACACACATATATATATATATATACTCTTTAATTTGAATATATATGATAAATAATCTTTGAAAGAAAAAGTATTTTGTGGTGATGATTGGTCTCCTGAACAGAATGCTTTGGTAAGCCTTCAAAAAAGCACATATAAATGCTTTGTACCCTGTAATCGAGTATCATCGAGCTTGTTTTTATTGGCCTAATCCCGGTCGTCATTGAATAATCTATCTTCTAAGTGAAAAATCTAAATCCATATATATATATATATATATATATATATTAGTCTTGTTTTTGTTTTTACACATCCCGTCTCCACAGCACTTAATTTTATGATATATCATGTATATATATATATATATATATATATATATAGAAAATAGACTAGTGTTTATTATTCTTTCCTTAAGCCAAGGCTTTTTTCAAAGATCGAAATCTTATCATCAGAGGAGAAATATAGATAGATAAGTTGGTTGTGGAAAAGCCAAAGTTCAAGCATTTGAAAAATATTATTAAAAATGGAGTGAAAAAAAGTTTGTGTAAAAAAGATATGCGGTTTGTCCAGATGGTAATTGTCCGTTGAAAAGGTGTCCAATGAAAAGGAGATTTTGAAGAGGACGAAAAAGTTTTTCGTAGGGACAGTATGGAGAAAGTGTTCAAAATGAAGTAAATCCAAAAGTAAAATGTTGAAATCAAATCGTAGATGGAGCGCACTTTTTTCACTCCATTTTTAATAATATTAAAAAATATTATTAAAAATGGAGTGAAAAAAGTGCGCTTGAACTTTGGCTTTTCCACAGCCAACTTATCTATCTATATTTCTCCTCTGATGATAAAATTTCGATCTTTGAAAAGCCTTGGCTTAAGGAAAGAATAATAAACACTAGTCTATTACAGAATACACCTTGCATTGAACAATCGAAATTTGAAATAAATTTGGACATTCGTACATGTTTATCACTCTTATATCTTCTATCTTTATAATTGCTCTATCTCGTATATTGAGCTCAACCTTTTCACTATAGGTTCTATCTACTAAAAGTTCACTTTTGGCTTATATTTGATTCTATATATATATATATATATATATATAATATTTATAAATAAATATTAATTATTTATTACCTACAGACATCGATGTTTACGCAATCTTCAGTGCATGAAGCTAATTCCCGACAGTTGACGGGCGCAAACTCCGAAAAGAAGACGAAAAAAGAAGAATGTAAGAAAGATTTTGTTGTTTTTAAATGATACTTTTTACATCCAGGTGGAAAGGTGCAATATTTTGCCAAAGGCTAAATCATCTTGACAATTTTTGGATGTATGTTCAGCCATCAGCAGAAGCTTACAATGTAAGAAAACTTATTCAACAAGAAGAAAAACTTGTCATATCAACCATTTTTAATAAGATTTATATTAAATGAAATTTGCTGCGCAAATACACGCACATATATTTTTTTAATTTTGGTTTAGATCGAGGACCTTCCTTCTACGGCTAACACTTAATTTCGTCATGAGTTACATTTCTATCCGAGGGTTCTTCTAAGGGTTGTTGTACGTTGTCCCTTTTAGAGATTGCAACAGCTTGGTTTATCAAAAATTGTGTTTCGGTATTTTTTTAAAGTATGTTTCAGGAGATAGGTATATTTGCTGACAGCACCATACTTTACTCTTGTCATGTGGGCAAAACAGACACGATCATATCCGGGGCAATGGCTAATTCCTTAAAAAATGACCTCCAGGCTGTAGTGGATTGGGGTCATAAATGGGTGTTAACTTTTAATGCCGCAAAGACAAAGCTCCTTTCCTTCAATAACTACAAGAAACCTCTCCAACCACCGATTGCCATGGCAAATAACACCCTACCTGAATCCAACGTTCAAACTTCTCGGCCTAACCTTCACAGGTAACATGAATTGGAACTAATACATTGAAGACATTGCCAAGGCTGTAGCAAAGAAGGTGGGCTCTATCTACCGTGTTACTAAACTCCTCACACCTGACATTATCCTGTATCTCTACAAAGCCACAATTCGCCCATGCATGGAGTATTGTTGCCACATCTGGGCTGGTTCATCGTCCACTAGTCTCTCCCTGTTAGACAAGGTCCAAAAAAAGAGTCGCCAACTTAATAGGTCTCTCACTATCCACCAAGCTCCAGCCCCTGTTACATTGCTGCAATGTTGCATACTTGTGCTTATTTTACAAACACTTCAATGGATTGTGTTCTGATGAACTGGCTGTTCTGGTGCCTCCTCGACGTAAATATACTAGACCAACCCGACAATTAACTAAATCCCATCCATTCACTGTGGAGATCCCCAGATGCCTGAGAGCCTTCTAATCCAATAGCTTCTTTCCCTGTGCTGCCGGCCTCTGGAACTACCTCCTTGTTTCCCCGACTGTACCGACATGCAGAGGTATAAACTAATGTAAATATCTCGCTACACAGCTCCCAACATAGGATGACACCCCCAACTTTCACCCTAATTCTGAGTAGCTCCTTACGTCTACAGTGGTGGCCTGCCTTTTTTGGGGTGAAATACGTTAAAAAATAAAAAAATTTTTTTTAAATTCACTACAAACTAGGTTATCTTCTAAAGATTCAGCCACGTTTGTGTTCGATTTGTCTGCATGTCTAGAATAGAATAGAGGATGGTGTCGTAAGAACATATACCCATCTCAGACACAATTTATCTCAGGGATGCCATTTATGAAAATCAGGAATAATAATGGTTCAGGTATCGACCCCTGGGGAACTCCCACATAAACGTGGAATTGTTTATATGTACGACCAGGATCTTTCTTTTAGCTAAGAAGGATCCAATAAAATTAAATATTTGTCCAGTAATATCGTATGCATTAATTTTATTGAGACGACCTTCATGCCAGACTTAGTCAAGCACTATCACCCTAGCTTCACCTGTTATTCAGAGATGACCCTTATGATATTTGCAGTAGAACGTGATTGCCAAAATCCATGCTATTTGTCAGATAGAATTTTAGTAGTGGACTATTGCTAGATTAATTAATGCTTCAAATATTTTAGAGAAAATAATTTTGTCCGTCAGTTCTTTCACCAGAATTCTTTGAAAACTGGTACCATAGTTATAAGAAAAGAAAAGAAATTAATGAATGGAGGAAAAGGGAGGGGGGGGTCTACCGAGACGTCTTTCGGTCAACTCTTCTTCAAAACAATCGTCGACTAAATGATGGGGGTGAAAATACAAATGAGACCATGGTAAAAAAAAACCATAAAAGTCATTGGCGAATAAGGGTAAAAAAAAAAAATTATGAGGTAGGTATTTCAACGTACACCCATCAGTTTTTCGTCGACGATTGCCTTGAAGAAGAGTCGACCGAAAGACGTCTTGGAAGAAAAAAAAACCAACCTTTTTCTCTATCTATTAATTTCTCTTTTTTTGACTATGTTGCTTGAGAAGGTAGGAAAAAGAAAAAAAATCCAATTTTTTTTAAAAAACAGATTCCTGATCCCCTCTACCGTTAAAATTTTTTTTTTGTTGATATTGCTTTGGTAATTAATGTCTCCCTGTTCTCAGCAAATATGGCTACTTTGCCAAGCTTATTAAAGGTTATATATATATATATATATATATATATATTTTATTTTTATATTTATATATATATATATATATATTTTATTTTTATATTTATATATATATATATATTTTATTTTTATATTTATATATATATATATATATTTTATTTTTATATTTATATATATATATATTTTATTTTTATATTCATATATATATATATATTTTATTTTTATATTTATATATATATATATATATATATATTTTATTTTTTTATTTATATATATATATATATATTATTTTTTTATTTATATATATATATATACATTAGGGTAGGTCGATTTTACACTTTTTTTTTAATATTAAAAAAAGGCACGTACCGAAAGTTGTATATAGACTTATTAAATACTCATGCAAAAAATTAGATCAAAAACTTCAGCGGTTTTTTGAGCGTTTGGTATCAAAGATCGTAGACAAGAATATACTGAAAATTCCTCGTTTTTGCAAGATTTGCTTGAATACTGGTGTGAAAACCAAATAATTTGTGCATTTAAAATCAGCGAATGTTCTTTTATTTTATAAAAATGATATTAATTAAAGAAATCTTCAAATTGAAAATTTGCCCCCCCCCCCTCATTTTCAGTATCTGCTTTTTTAAACTACCTTTTAACGTTATGAATTAAACAGTAATATTTGAATACCTAAAAAAATGATTTTTTTCTGTTATAAGTGAAAATATAACAAGCAAAGAAATAAGGAAAAACCTAACACTATTTTAATGGAGCTTAATATTGAGAGTCAAATTGCTCCATATAAGACCCCTTAGACAAAAATGCTGGTCTCAATTTCTGACTCAAAACTTTGGCTGTAATGTGTTGATGCCTTGCTTCAAAACCATATACAGTTTGTGAAGCTTCTGTTATTAACTTAACTGCCCGTTCCACGCCCTGAGAATGCCAAAAATGCAGCATAATTTTAAATCTATTAATTGTGTCCAATGTGTGGCATTAAAATTAATAGGTGGTATTCTTTTTAATCTTTTTCTGGTTGACTCCTCACTCCTGAAAGAACAACTTAATTAATTGAATTATTAAAAAATTCCAATCTGTACTGCTTTAATAATTATGGTGAAATTAGATAAAATCTTTAAAAATCATTCTATAAATTGGAATAAATAATTGAGTCAGAAATATATGAATAAATATTACTTACCTAATGGCCAAAATTCTTTTTAAAGCTTCTCTTACTTCAATCTCTTCAGATTTAACCATGGAATATAGAAAGTTTTCAGGCAGTAAACAAAATGTATTACCTTGTATATTTCTAAATGTGATATCTTGGATTTCCTGAGGCTGCTCCTTAATCCTCTGGGTCATATTAAAAATGTGCACTTGCTGATTGTGGAATTTACTATTTCTTTTAATTTCAAACCAAGAAGTGGCATACACATTTACAATAAAATTTACTACATAGTGTAGTTTTGTTGTGTGCCTTTGTGGGTATGCACCACGAGTCCATAAACACATGAGCCTGATGGCCAAAGTTAACCATCTTGCTTGGTTTAAAGGACCAATTTTCCAGGAGGTATATCTAGAGTCAACCTAACTTCTAGAAATACCTACTGTGTATTCATAAAGGAGTCTTTGGTCAGAACTAAGATCATGTATTTCATCAATTTTAAAAATTGACTCTAGAGGATTGCTAATAGTGGAAAATGATATTTGGGGTAAATCATGGCAATCATTTGAGCATAATTTCCCCAGAGGGCCACTGAATGTTGTAGGGCTCTTTGCGCAACCATCTATGTTTTTAAAAAGGGCTCTGAAAGGTAGTTCATTATGATGCAAAGAGCAACCAATTGTGTGAAGATTTTTTAAAAGTTTTTTTTCTAAAATTGCAACCATTCCACCTTCGCAACCTGTGTTGGTATTAGTGTTATCAACAAGTATAGCCTTGATACTGTTCTCACTGTGGAATTCATGCAAAACATCCACCACTTGATCTGCATGAACAGCACCTGTTGCACCACTATTAGGAAGAACTCTGTGTCAGATATTTACTTTCACATGGTGTTTCTTTTGTAAAAGTTCAATGGTGTTCTGGTCCCTTAGTTTTTTGATAATTCTCTGTCTATTTTCATCCACAATTTCCTTATACATCAATGTGTCCTTATCCATTCTCCCATCAACTCCAATACATATAATATTTTAGGTGGGGTAAAAACCCCTGGCTGAAATATTTTTATTTGTCTACCTCCAACAAGGTAAGATGTGACACAAGGTCATGAAAGTGGGATTAGATAAGCCTGCGCTATAGAGGTGAGCACTCTGGCCATTAAAAAATTGACTGGGCAGCCCCGTCGGCATTCCCCTGTAGGGGCGTCTCAGACGGTTAGCAATAAACTTACTCCTTCCCAAAGAGGGAAGGCAAAACCTGGGAGGTGCACCTCCTAGAACTGCACAGGACGGACAAGCCCCAATAGACGGGCGTGAATCCAGACCCAAAGACCCGGACGATACCGGTTTATTTGGTGGGGTAAAAAACCCTGGCTGAACTAGTTTTTATTTATCTAACTCCCACAAGGTAAGGTGTGACAAAAGGTCGGGAAAGTGGGATTAGATAAGCCAGCGCTCGACAATTCAATATATATTTGTGATAATTAAATTTGTAAACACAATCAACACGTGAATTCAAATTCGCTCGTTGAATTTTCAACCGGTGAATACCATAAAAAATATCCAATAAATAAAACGCCTATGTAAATAAATAATTATTTATATATAAAATTAAATATTATAGTGTTTTATTCCTTTTTAATTTGAATATGTACATTTAATTTCTTAAGAAAAGGAATAATAAACTTTAACATATTTATTATTAAGTAATGTATTACTTTTTTTTGTTAAAACCCGGGTTTAATTTAAGGCGACACTTCTACCGGTGAAATCTAGGCTGTGAGAAAAAATCTCGATTTATTTGATCTTAAAGTTGCAATGCTCAAATAAATACAAAGTTTTGAAGAAAAATATTTCTTGTGGTAACTTTTGACATTATTTGGCAACTTTCTTCGAGTGCGATAATTTACAGTTTCAAAATCGACCTCCCCTAATATACATATATATTTTATTTATTTATTTATATATATATATATATACATATATTTTATTTTTTTATTTATATATATATATATATATATATATATATACATATATTTTATTTTTTTATTTATATATATATATATATATTTTTTTTATTTATATATATATATATATATATATATATATATATATATATATAAGTCACACTTTCAGAACATTATCAATAAATGATCTGGAATGTAAGCAAAGCACAGACTGTTTTCAATTAGTTCTTCCATTATGATCTCAGTTCGACTATCCAATCTACATAATAGCATTTGTTAGATTAAATTGGTGCCAAGGCAGCAATGAGTGAGTTCTGCTCTGACAGCAGATCATGAAGAGGAGATCGGCATGTCATATCGAATGGCCTCTCAATCAAGCAAGAACATTTCAGTTATGTATTCTATTACACGACACAACGAAGTACAGCAATACAATCAGATGATTTCTTTTAGATTAAAAAAAGAATAAAACAGAAACAAACATATATAGATCTATAATAAAGTAACGTCTTTTTCCCACCCGCCGCTTTGGCTATTTTAGATTTTGAACCAAAAGCTTCATTTCTAATATGTTCCACTATTCAATTAGAATACTTCCTAGTGTTTTCAGAAAATATATTTACATTGTCTTCTTTCATATTTTCATACACTTATTCCGGAATAGCTGCTTCTCTAAACTACATATTGCACAAAGAAGGTGGCAGAGAGTTTCTCCCTCCTACAATTACCTACTCCACGTCCCTTACATTCACTGGGAAATTTCCTTAACGTGCAGGGTGATTGGAAAGTAACTCCCTTTTATTAAGTGCTCGTAATTTATTACTGAAATATAATATTTACAAGAAATTAATATGATAAGAAAGTGACATGGTGTTTTATTCAAAATTCGATATGTGTGTCAGAAATCGCCACCAGCTTCTAAAGAGGCCTGGAAACTGCATAAACCGATTTCACACAGATTTTTTTTTTCTTTTTTTACTAATGAGTCGACACTTATCAAGGCTTAAAAAACACAAAGATTAGGGTCAACAAGTTGGATAGATTGACAGATGAATTGTTATATATACTATGAGAGTATGGAAAACAAGGTGAGGATCAGAATAAGGCATTTAAGGAGTTAAATAAGGCAACAACTCGCCACCCTTAAAAATTTTTAAGCTTGATGCAATTAATCAACGTAGATTAACAGAGCACTAATTAAGCAAACCCAAAATTATATGAGAAATTTAGTATAAAATGTATAGGTTACCTAAATAGAGAATAAAAATAAAAATTAAAAAATAATAAATAAATAGAATAACCAAGCGAGGTTGATTAATGGCATAAATAATAAAAAGGCTTCATCTAAACACTATTAAATAAAATAGTTTTGAAGATAATTAATACATACTAGCGGGACCTGTGTAAATTACACAAAATGATGTTTTCAATACTAACTATCTTGTTCATAACCTATACATTACTTTGTAAATGCTTTAGATTAAATTAAATTTGGCTCCAATTCATGAGTAGCATACAAAGATTCGGAAGGTCGTTGCTTTTGATGTAAGTGTGACACACAAAATAACACACACACTATCGTATTAATATGTCTTCCCGGTCGTTCCCCCCCTACCCCCCCCCCCCCTCGATGTAAAAAAAAAAATCTTAGAGGTTGGTTGGGATCGAACTATAAACCAGTTGAGCTGACGTCAAAATCCTACGTCGCTAACCGTTATGCGAAAGGGAAATACTTGTAAATATGAAAATTAGGTGACTTGAATGCTTTTCCAAATCTAGGTGCAGCATGTGTGCACAGAGCTTTTGATGTAAGCGTGACACACGAACACACACACTATCGTATTAATATATAGATTCTTATAGCATAGAGCAAGAATGGACAAAATATTTGTCAATATATAAATATGAAAGGTAACTATTGTTTCTAAGCAGGAATTAGATCTTGTATCTGAACTGCTGATGTTAAATTTGAGGTAGATGGTGTCTGAGCAACAATGCTGGGGAATCAAGAAAAAAATAACTGTTTTGTTTTTAAATCCCTAAAACAGTTATGATGTTCCTTACAAGAATATTATTATTAATAATAGTATTATCCTTAGTATTATTATTATTATTATTTAGACTTTATTTTATATTATAAAGTATTATGTCTCATCTCACAACTTGGCCGGTGAGAGATGTCAGTTGGAGATGCCACCTGTTCATAACGATTGAACTAAGGTGACGCCATTCAACTTCAGAGAATAGTTCTATGTAGCATAGCTGTTTCAACTAATGCCGATTTCTGGAATGGCTAAGAAGTGTAAGAAAATACTAGAAAGTTCAAAGGTCTCAGTTCACAGGTTGTCAATGATTAGTGTCATTGTTATATCCAGCTGCACCACATGACATAATAAGAAAGGAAAAATTGTTATTATAGATTATTATTATTATTATTGTTTTTATTATTATTATTTTTATTATTTCATAGTAGTCTCAACTTTGAATGTTTTTAGTTTGAGTTTTCTTTTTTGAACATCAAATCAATTCCCTTGACCTTAGACATTTAAGCTGTACCTTAACACTTTCGCTGTTCCCAACAGGCAAGCCTTTTGCAGAATTGGAAAAGAAATTGTCTCGTCAATCTGTTTAAGCCATTTATGGTGGCTTTTCGTTATGGTTCGAAGTGTTCCAATTTGAATGGGAATCACCTTTAATTCCCATTTTAGATCTTGATATTTATTTATTTTCCGTGTTTTTTCTCTTGCACTCTGGTATCAAAGGGGCAGGCTATATCCATGATTAAGCAAGTTCTCTTGTTTTTGTTTAGAAAGATTAAGTCGGGTTTTGAATGTTTAAGAACCTTATCAGTCTGTATGCACATGCCCCAAAGAAGTTTGACATTGTCGTTCTCCTTTACCACTTCTGACCTATGCTCATAACATTTCTTATTGTGGTCCAATTCATAAAGTTTGCATATATTCCAGTGTAGTACCTGAGCGACTTTGTCGTGTCTCCATTTTTTATACTGGTGTTGTGCTGGCATTGGGCATTCAGATACAAGATGCGATAAGGTTTCTTCCCTTTCATTATACAATCGGCCCATCAGTGATTCTGCAGTTTTATCAATGTAATGTTTGATGGATCTAGTGTAGGTGGCTTGTTCCTGGGCTCTCAGTAGATCTTTTGTGATCACACCTGACCAACCAATTTCAGCTGTCATTATCTCTAAATGCAGTATTCTTAAAGAATACACTGTGTAGTTTCTTTCTAAATAATTTTAACTCTCTCTCTTGTAACCTGTTTTTTTTACCCCAGTTTTTAGTATTTCCTCTCCTTTCACTTTACAAAGAAGAATCTCATTAC
This sequence comes from Sepiola atlantica, assembly GCA_963556195.1. NCBI lineage: Eukaryota > Metazoa > Mollusca > Cephalopoda > Sepiida > Sepiolidae > Sepiola > Sepiola atlantica. Next base: position 10,738,451 of record OY744530.1, on the reverse strand, counting down.
TTTCATAAATATATTTATATAGACAACCTTCTTCTATATTCACAACATCTTCAACACTAAGTAGATCTCAACCACCTTCCTTTCTTGGTAGATACAATCGATCTGCATCTCCTTTCTTTGCAAAACCTATATAAATTGTAAGCATTTTCTATGTTTTGCTATCAAATAATAGCTACTGCTCAGGCATTGATAGCATAGATTGTATTTCGACTGTTGAGGTGTGATTTAAGAATACTCCTTACTCGTCTATTGTACTCAGCTGTGATCTGGTTTTTCATTTTCTTTGTTTTTAATCTTATCCGCCTCCAGAATTCCCAAGTATTTGTAGACCCTCTCGCTCTTTACATTCTCTATCAGATCTGTTGTTGGGAGTTCAAGGCCATCTGAATGGACTACTTTATCCCTTTTTATAACAAGAATGGCACATTTAGCGATGCCAAATTCTATTCGTATGTCGTCACTAATTAATTTAACCGTGTTCATTAGGGTATCAAGTTGAGTTTCATTCTTTCCAAAAACCTTAAGGTCATCCATGAATAGTTAGTGGTTGACTGCAGGAAATCCTTTCCCAAGTCAATATCCTGCCTTCAGTAAGAGAGTTGTCATTGGGATCAAACTAATGACAAAAAGCAAAGGGGAAAGACTATTGCTCTGGAAAATCCCTCTCCTGATTTTCACTTTACCTAATGTAACACCCCCTGAAGTTAAATTGGTTTCCCAATTCTTCATGCTATTCTTTAAAGCTGTTTGAATGTTTGGGGCTATTCCAAAAATCTCCAGACATTTGTGTATCCATAAATGCGGGACCATGTCAGATGCTTTCTTATAATCCAGCTACCCCATGACATGGTTAGTAGTTCTTCGTTTGCAGTTTCTCATGTCATTTTATCGATCAGAAGCTGATTTTTAGTGCCATGTGATGTTTTTCAGCAGACTTTTTGTTCCTGAGCCAGCAAATTGTTTTGGTCCAAATGACCATAAATAGTTTCAGACAATATGCTAGTGAAAAGTTTCCACATAGCTGTCTACAGTTTGTGACTTCACCCTCTTTTGTTTTATCTTTTATGATCAAGAATGTGGTGCCCTTTGTCAGCCATTTAGGGAAGCTACCTGTTGTCAAACAGCCATTTATCATTTCTGCAAGACGTGAGTGAAGATTCGGAAGGTTTTTAAACCAGTATCACTGGACTCCATCAGGTCCAGGTGCTTTGTAATTTGAAAGTTTTTTAACCCTCTCCTTCAGCATCTCAACAGTGACTGTTATATTTGTTTGTCCTTCTACTCTAGATGACACCTCTTTTTCAATATCTTTGATCCATTCTGCATCATCTTGATGCTTTACTTCCTTTTCCCAAATGCCTTTCCAGAATGCACTAGATTGGTCAGCATCAGATATAACGTCATCCCTCTTTCAATTCCTTCTAGTTGTTCAAAAAGGAGTTTCTGGTTGTTCTCAAACAGTCTGCTTTGTCGATATTGCTCAATTCTGTCGCTGTAACGTTTAACTTTGGCAGTCTTAGCTACGACCCACTGTTTCAATTACACACTTGAAACCTTTTCGGTGTATGTATTATTATTAGTAGTATTATTATAAGTGTAATTATTATTACTATTATTATTACTATTACTATCATTACTATTATTATAGTACTAGTAAGACGGAAATGCTGTGTTACACTATTTAAACATCGACTAAATTGGTCACATGAGGTTTCAGTGTTTCTATGAAACCGAGGGTATCGACAGAAGATCTAACTAAGGTACAGTGTCAATTGATTTTATATATATATATATATATATATATATATATATATATATATATGTATGTATGTGTGTGTGTGTGTGTGTGTGTGTGTGTGTGTAAGAACTAATAGAGAAAAAGTGTTTTCACACCTGAAACAGCATAACATATGAATAAGCAAATATTATTGACAGGGAAAGAAAATGAAAAGAAAGAAAAAGATAAATGGAGAGAAAATTGTGTACATGTGTGTGTGTATATAAATATATAATTATATATATATATATATATATATATACACACACACACACACAAAGAATAGCGTTCAGATGCAAGGATTATATGGAATGCTCGAAAATATATAAATTTGATATTTTATGCTGGTGCTAATTTTTCCGATTATTTGTTATATATTTTGATTTGAATTTTTACAATTTCATATACATCTGGAAAGCGTGTTACTCTTGTTTCCAATTGCCGTCTGCTACTCAGATATATACATCCAACCTACAATGAATCAAAATATCGCAAGCTTTGTCTAAAGTAATTACATTCCCAAAATAAATCCCTAAACAAACTATGAAACTCATATGTAAATGCAAACGTGAAAATAAATATCTACTAAGCCGCATACAAACCAATGCTTTAAAAGACTAAAATAAAAAGTAAATAAATTAAAAATATTTTTTCCACTGAATTATTCCCTTTAATTGATTAACAAGAGAACTCAAATATATGAAAAATATTTTTGTAATATGATTCTTTAAACTTTGCTGAAACAAAAGTTGTTTTTTTCTCTGCAAAGAAAATTTATATATAAAAAAAATCAAAATGTCAATTAAAACAAAACATGCAGTAATAAAAACTATAAAAGTTCACTTACATTCATCCCTGAAGCGAGGTTCAGCATTCGGTCCAACGCGGGCAAATGTCCGAATAACTTCAATTTGTAATAGGTGTTGATCCTTGTAGATGGGGTCATCAAGAAATGTTTGTAGTTGCATGTAAACCCTGTCCAACATCTGAAAGAACAAATATTTTAAGTTATATTAAAAAACCAAAAAAAAAATTTTGTAATAAGACATTTTATATAAGTTTGAGGTGAACTAAGTTAAAAAAAAAAAAGATTTTAATTTTTGAATATGATATTAACCCTGCAGGTGATGCCTTTTTTTTCATATTGTAATTACAAAAATCTTCTATATAAATGATAAGTTGTTTTTTTTGTCCGCTAGTGTGTTTACTTGCAATTCGTTTTTGTTTTTTAAACTATGCCGTTTTTTTCTCAAAATATTAAAATATTTTTTTGTACTAAATCAAGGGAAGTAAATCTGTATTGATGCATACAGAGTTATGCCCCTATTTTAACATGGCGTCCACATGTAAACAATTCTGACCTGATAAAACTATTTGCCAGAAGGGATTAAATCAAATTACAACCTGCTGCAACGATCCATCAAAAGAACTGACAAACAATAATCAAATATTGATTTTGTAAAAAGAAAGCTATTGATGCCAAAAATCGAGAAAGCAGCTAACTTTACTTTATATATTAGATGATAATAGCACTTGAACTATTGATGATGGACACTTTTAGAACATGAATATTGTTGCATATACGATATATTTTCAAAATATGCAAATCAGTACAGTCAAATTTGCATACATAAAACTTAATACATTATGTGATTATCTATGTTCTAGATTCTGTATGTTGCCAGCCCCATGGATAATTTAACCGTTTCATTTAATAATGTTACTACATACACAGATATGTGTTGCCTTCTCCACCCTCTCTACACTATATTCCCATCTTACACTGCTAGTAAACACTGCTTTTTCTTTGCACCCCCTGCCTTCATGCAGTAACTACTTAGATTTGAACATCCCCACCATTTATAATCAGACCCAATGTTCACTACAAGCTAATACATTCCATTTCTTTCTTTTCTCTTCTTACCCCTCCTACAACTAACCCAACCCTAACCCCACTACCTCTTCCAATCTTTGTATATGAAAACTGGTTTCAGCAAAATAAATATATCATTCCATGAAGAAGTTTCATAACTGAAACGAAATATCGAATCAATCTAAGTATGTTTTTGTGTTAATTTTTTTCTTTCTCTAACTAGTGTTGTTCCTTGCTTATTACCTTAATTAGTGGTGTGGTGGTATAATTAGTAGTGGTTTGCCACAGGTCTGTGTGATGTGTAAAGTGATGTTGCTGCATGTAGATGTGATTGCATATGCCACTTTTAGCCTCATCCGCCAGCTAGTCCTTGGACGAAAAGGAAGCCGAATGAGTAAGTCTTCCCTGCTGGAATATAACCTCTCCACCGACAAGACTCTGGCCAAACCTCCCCGTGGTACACCATGGATACTGGGCTCTTTGCATTTCCAGGCTAATTGGCTAGGGATCTCGGAGTAGATTTAAGCCCTAGAGGGGCAATGTGCATGCCCCACTGGTATGTGGACATGTCCTGACACTCATCAATCCGATCCCCAGCTACAGGACATGTGGCAAATTCTATCTTTGAATGGCCTGTCACAACCTGGGTGACAGTAGTGTATGCGACAACTCGCAGGTAATATGTGATATTGGTGTATGCTTAAGTGGAAACCATGTCATCTCTAGTTAGATGGGAACAGTGGAGGTCTTGGACTGCCAAAAGTGTCAAGTTGGTGAAGGATAAGCAACTGGCTGTAAAACTGCCTAAAAAACTATGCTTAGTCAATATATGACTTGACAATCAGGCCCATCTCTCATCAGAGGATTAATTGTGGCTTAATTCAACATTAATCCTATATACACAGACACACATATACACAATTTTATTTATGTATACCTGGGCAACATCATCTAAGTCAGCTAGTATATATGGTAGTCCCTTCATAATGAGATGAGAGTTTAAATTATCAGAAAAACTTCACACATGCATTTGTTTTAAGTAGATCATCGTGGTGAACAAAACCCACGCTTTCGACCTGGCAAGTAATGTCTAAACATGTGCACGATATGTGGCACCTATCAAAAACTTATGTTGTCACATGTTATTTTGCAGTTTTTCATCTCATAGATTAATTGCTCTACCAAGGCTTGGAAGTTTAGTCTATGCTACTATTCCACCCATAGCTGGAGGGAGAAGAGACAGATTCCTACTTTACCAAAGGATATTAGTGAAAGTTGTGCAATAACCCTAGCATTCCAGCTCACATTTTACACAGATTACCACTGCATTACCATCACATTTTACACAGATTACCACTGCATTACCATCACTTCCAAATGCATACATACACAATCTTTGTATACATAAGTGATGGCTGTAGACTCGTGTTCAAGCATTGCCATTGCTTGAGTATTTACCATTGTATCATGAAAACATGGTAAGATCCTTTCAAGCAGTGCCTATGCATGAAGCTTTTTTGAGTGAGGAAAGGATTTGCACAGAACCATTCTCACTATATGATTGCCACCCTGATTTACAAAAAGGAGCAAGTCTACATCAGTGGAAGCAATAATCAGCGCAGGTGTTATATCTAAGTTTTCCTTCTCCTAGAGACGTGCATTAAACAAAGATTGATGGGAAGATTTCTTTTTGTGGTTTCACTGCACCCTCAGACACCAACCCGAGCATTTATATGTTGCAGCACATATACATACATGCATGCATAATCTTTTGTATAAATACATAATCTTTTCTATACCTAATTTTTTTTTATATACATACATAATCTTTTCTTTATTTTATAGATTTTACCTTTTAACTCAAGAAAATACAGATAGACCTTTTTTACATACATACATGAATGAATAATCACTCTTTTATTTTATAGATTATAACCTTTAAACCAAGAATATGATAGGGGATGACTTCCACACTTTACCAGAGGGTTTTCTTCTTTTTTATTTTTGTCAATTCTTAGCTTTCATAAATAATTTAAAGACATAGAAAGCCGTAAAAATGGATGTGACCTTGAATTAAAAAAGACACAGCCAAAATGAAGAATTTATTTCACATAAAGTTTTTATTTCACAAAACCAAAGTAGAATTCAACTGAGCGAAAGAGATTTTGGAGGGAAAAAGATTTTAAACATTTATAGTAAGTTTTTCAATTATCAATGGCAAATAAACTATTTACAATTTTGAAACTATAATCACTGTTGTATTTTATTTTGACAAGATTATTTATATAAAATGGAGTTGTTCAAAATTTGAGATGAAGTTTAAGATATAGAATTATATGTATAAAATTGTTATATAGACATACACAACATGTTCGAGACAAATTTGACACGTTTTGGAAAGGAAAGAAAAAAACTCATATCTAAGTCAATAATTTATGTATTTTCAAAAATTACAGTGCATCTTTTAGAGGATCTTTCTGTTAACTAACTGTGCCAGAAAAATAAAAGAATTAAAAAAAACAACTTTTGACTGTAATTCAATTTCCTACCAAATTTCGTGCAACCCACTTTCTCTCTGCCTTTCTCTCTCCAATCCAAATCGCTTCCCCTCCTTCTCAGCTGTCCTCTTTATTTATATCACCTGATATCCACATATGCAAATCAGACCACCATAAACACCTGCACCTATGAAGAGAAGCCCTTTTTAAATCTGCATACACGACATGCGAAGCACCTCATTCTTTTTCCTGATGGTGAATGTTCCTCTTTATTGTCACACTTTCATAAAAAACTGCCATGAGCCTCCACTATGGCCTTTAAGCAGGACCTGAACACCAATGCCTTTATAGTATCTTTCGAGAAACGTGAAAATGGCAGTTTGATTATGGTGATCAGCTCATCCTTGGTGTTGCTGACAGTAGGGTTGGTGTCTTTCTCAACTGCACTTAACATTCAATAGTCCATGGTGTTGTAATCAGCCAAGTTGGGGAGCAGATATTGGGACTGGTTAAGTTGTGGAAGTTCTCAGAGAACCACTACTGGGTTTTCAAAAGTATTTGAAGTAATCCAGTAGGGTCCAATCAACTTGTAAATTATATGGATAAAATTCCAGGGTTGAACGGAATAACGGTCAAACCTTACTGGATTACCTCAAATATATTTTCTAACTGACCTGAAGAGGAGACCTGTCCAGTGTTAAAAACAGTCAACAACATGACTTGAGTATTATGAACCTTTTATACACTGTCATCCTGTCTTCAAACATATTTCTGACACGTTAATTAAAATAATAAACTAATATGTTTTGAAACTTGTTTTTTGTTTCAAATTGAGTTTTCTTTTTAAACAGCAAATATAATTATATACCTTTCTTTGTAAACGTAGTGGATTTTGATGGTTTGGGGAATTTTTCTTCACTGACTTTCATAACAGTGTCATTATTGTGTCCATCGTTTTCTTTCAGATTTAATTCAATCTTAGATATTTTCTTCTGAGGGTGCATGAGTGATTCAATATTTAGTCTAATGGATAGCATCACATACTATGGATTCGACTATGCCGAGTTCAAATCTTATCATATACATCGAGCCCAGTTATGCACTAATATTGTTCAAAAAGGTGACTTGCTAGCGGTTATTTTTGGTTATCGTGTAGAGATGGAGACATCCTCCATCTTGGTGGTTCTCCTTCCAGTTAACTGGCTTGCTGCACACATGGCTGATCTCACACCAGATTTTTAGCTGGGTCTGTTCATAGTGCAAAATTACATAAGCCCCGGCAATAATGTTGTCTTTAATGACGTGCACCAAGTCATCGGCGACCATCCACGGATAGTTCCAGAGCATGCTTGATGGCTCCATCAGATGATTAAACATGCCCCCCCCTCCTTGTACTACCGCAGTCTTTACTCTCCAATCATGCACTTAATGTCAAAAATACTAAGTCTAGACAACAGTTGCTTGGAACTTCAGTTTCAACTGAGCTATAGGTAAAATATTTAACTGATCATATACGATTATTGACAATGGATGTTTTGTTTTAGCATTAAATAACCTTAAAAGGGGTTGATATACTGTAAAACAGACAAAACAAACCAACATGTTTCTCTGAACGAGGGAAATCTATGTAAACATATTGTCGTCTCTTAATGGCATTTTTTGAAAAAAATTGTACCTATAACACTTATATAATATATAAAAAAGTGCATAAAAAATCCTAACAGCCCTTTTTTTCGAAACTAGGGCCAAACCAACAAAGCATTACGATTTCATGGTAACTGGACACACTCATTTTGTGAGAACACAGGATAGATAGAAAGCCATGATTGGGCAAACAATACTGGGTGTTGATATCCCAAATCAATTAATCCCCAAGATAAATTCCAACCGTGAAGAATGAAATCCAAGATGATGAACCAGAGACAGTTCACACGGGGGAATCCAAATGAAGCCACTAAGGAGATCAAGTGAAGGAGTATCCAATACAGCTAAGGCTCAGGTTTTATTCTTAGAATACATTATTATATTAATGAAAAGACTTTCTTAACACTTACAATCACTATTATTACTGCTACCACTCTCCCATGATTAATCTTTTGTATCATATTTGAAGATATTTCTGAGACAAAGTATTGTTGTTATTTAGATTATTTTCATTTTTAGGACTGTTATCCTCATCTTGGTCATTGTCATGTTCACAACGTTTTCGGCCGTTGTACTCTCTGGCCTTCTCCATGCTCATTTAATATAGTCTGTAGCCTTCTAGGACGTTTTAACTGATGTAGAATACTCTTCTATGACATAGCAGTTAAAGGAAGAGGTTAGTTTTGAGATATTCTATGGTGAAATCCACCTAAAGGTTATGACTTCAATCCCTCGTTAATAAAATAAAGGGTTAAGTTAATAAAAGTTCACAGAAGATTACCACTAACTACGACAAAAGGTACCTCAAGAAGGCCGGAGAATAAAACGGTCGAAAGGTATGTAAATAACAACCACCAAGAAAAAGATAACAGAAACATAATGTAAATAATCCTTCTTCTTGCTACGTTCGTCTTTTTCCTTCTGCTTTTTTTTTTCGTCGGCTTGAATTATTCCACAGAATACGCAGTTGTCAAAATTGCAGCATGTTCGCAAATAGTACAAAATACTAAAAAACTAAACAAAACAGACAACAAAAAATGTGTTGTGCTGGTTGGGTTAGGTTGGTTCTGCAACAAATCGAACGACGTACAGGTGTGTGCGGGTGAAGCGTTGTCTGTGGAAATGGTTATAGTCCTAATCAGCCACGCAGCAAATTAGGTCTTCACATGAATTATTAGAATCATAGCTCACTGCTTTCCCACAAGTGATGGCCTCTGCTCCGAATATCCAATAATGTTAATCCCAAAGCTTCAATCAACAGCAACAACAGGAAAATTAATTTTCTTTGGAACGAAAAAATATATATAAAAACAAGAATCTTAACAATAGTTGGTAATCATGAATTGAAAAAATAAGAATAAAAATAGAAACAAATATTTTATTAAATTTACAAAACAAACAGCAGATGCTGAATGCAGTGAAACGAAGTTTGCAAGAATATGATTTTAGTTTTTCCTTTCTTGTAAATATGTGCCATATTCTGTGTGTGTGCAAGTTGCCTACTGAATATAATGAAGGACAATCTATTATGTATACTCGCATGTATGTATAGCGCTCCTCAGTCTGGTATATTGCAACCCATCTGGAGAACTAAACTTATGTAAAACCTGAAAGCAAAATGATTATTGGTAATCTTGCCTCGGCATGACACCGAGTGTGGTACTACTGTTGTACAAGCGTTTGTCACTATAATCAAATGATGTATAGTTGTCTTTTTGTGATCTTATCTATCATATAAAAGTCCAATGACGATGGAGGATTGGCGAAATGTGTAGATATAACCTGGTGGAAGGACACAATTACAATTCTACACATAGGTCATAGGAATCTTATAACGTCACTGTTGCATCTTCATTTTGACAGAGACCATCTACGGTGGAGATTCTTGTGACTGAGCAACTCTGATCAGCCAGTTGTCTGGGAGGGTTCCATAAAAATACTGTAACCAATGAAAATGTGTTTAACTCTAACTTAAATGGTCACCTGCATAAAACGAAAAGAAATACATACAGTTGGAAAATAGACAATACACAGCTGGAGGTTTGGTTTGGTTCATGGTATATCAACTATGTATGTGTTATTTAATGCCGAATAAAGTTGTCCAATAGAATCCTGTAGGTAAAATAATTATTTTATATTCTTAGAAAACACTACTCCAAGCTAACATCACTCTTAGAATGAAATTTTACAGTGATAGTGAGAACTCTTTGAAAACATTAATCTCAGGGAACATTATTTCTAGAAAACATTTCTCTTAGGAGATTTTACAGTGAGAGTCGGAACATTACTCTTTAAAAACATTACTCTTAGAATGGTTTGGTTTGTTTTACAGCATAACAACCATCCATTACTCTCAGAAGGAAATCTTAAATTGAGAGTGGGAAGATTACTTCTAGAAAACATTACCTTTAAAAAGGAATTTTACAGTGAGAGTAGGAATATTACTCACTGAGAATATTACTCTTAGAAAACATTATTCCTAGAAGGAAATTTTGCAGAGACGAAGGGCATTACTCTCAGAAAGCACTACTACTAGAAAAAATTACTCAGAGAACATTACTACTAAAACACATTAATATTAGAAGGGAATTTCACAGTGAGAGGAACGGGCATTACTCTCAGAAAACTCTACACCTAAAAAACGTTACTCTTAGAAGGAAATTTTACAGTGAGAGTGGGAGCATTTGTCTTTGAAAACATTACTGTTTCGCATCGGTAATGTTCTCTGTTCTTAACATGATTGACCCTCAGCCACCGCTTTCTATTTGGGAGAAAAGTAAAAAAGGAGAAATAAGGTTTTGAGTTTTAGAACAATCAGATTGAATAATGCGGTTGGGGATCAACTTATAGATACTAGGGCATAACATGACCAGCCAATTGATCGAATAGGGCCTTTCCAACATCTCGTCTAGCTGAAGTAAGGGCTAAAATGGAGTGTTGCAAGTCACGTGACGATTTATGCAACCAGGCCATGGACTACTAAGCCACCAGGATCCAGTCCTAAGGCATCACAGGTCGCTACCCACAGCCTAGAAGTGGCCCCGTTTTCAGGAGGGTTTTACTCCTCTGCATGGGGTTGCAGTCGGCAAATGCATGGCCCTGCTGACAGGGTATACACAGGAGAGTAGCATGGCTACACAAAACTACTCATCTGCAATGCTGGAAAAGGCATGACCACATTGGGTTGTGTAGGCGACATGCCGGAAGGAGTGTGGCAGTTTTAGGATATGTGGGTGCTCAAAATGTTATATAACCAGTATTATTCTTGATCCGGCAAAACGCGACTGCTAGAGAACTTGAAGTTTTGCCTGTTTGCACATTCTAAATCTCAATGATTCTCACTCGCTTTACTTATTTGTCAGAACTCAAACACTAAAGATATACAATTATATTTTTATATACAACTAGTTGGCCAGACTCGGTGTTGCTCAGGATTATTTTTACTTTCATAGTTGAAAAAAATCGGTGTTCATATTGTTGTTAAATTATGCTGCTTTTTTTTCCCCAAAATATTATTATTTTAAACTCTTTCGGACATCCAATGAGATGTAGACTTTTTTGTATCACAGAATTATAATTTTTAAATGTTATATAAGTTTACTCCCTTACAAATGTCTCCTAAATTTCTATATATAATGATAAATAGCATTGATTTCTTCTAATGTAATCCGAGCCAAATAAAGTACTTTTTTTAAGAAAATAAAGCGAATGACAATTTTGTGTTCTTAACATCATGCTATACCGATCAGCAAGACAAACTTACAAATCAGAATAAAATATAAATCTTTAAGGTTTTAAGCTATCGATAACGAAAGTCAGGAATCTGACAAAATAATTTCATATATTAGATTATTTATTGTTTTTCTTTTTAGCACAGAAGTAATATACTACATATTAAGTAATATACTACATATTAAGTAATATTAAGTAATATATGTCATTATTAAGTAATATTAAGTAATATACTACATTATTAAGTAATATTAAGTAATATACTACATTATTAAGTAATATCCTACAATATTAAGTAATATTAAGTAATATACTACATTATTAAGTGATATTAAGTAATATACTACAATATTAAGTAATATTAAGTAATATACTACATTATTAAGTAATATTAAGTAATATATTACATTATTAAGTAATATTAAGTAATATACTACATTGTGGTTTAGTTGCCAGTTGAGTTACCCCCCTTTGCAGATTAGCTGTTTGGAGTCTCTAACAGCTAGATGGCTCTGGTAGGGAGTCAATTTGCATAGGGGGTGGATTGAACAGTATAAAAACTGTGCTCTTTTGATTGAAGAGTGATTGTTGCTCAGTGTCAAAGTGAAGTGGAGAGAGAAAGAGGTGCAGTTAGCAGTTTGTGGAGAATTCATAGATTTTATTTTTCAAGAACTTTCCTCTTACGGATAGACCAGAAGCTATTTCGGCGAAAATGGGCGAACGAGTGAAATTAAGCAGTGAAATTTTGAGGCCGTTTAAAGGAGAAGGCGATGTGGTCGCGTGGTTTAATAAGCTGAAGCTGGTTGCGAAGCTGCAAAAGATTGATGACGTAGCGACATTGATCCCAATGTATTTAAAGGTGAATGCGCTAGCAGTCTATTTGGAAATGGGAGAGGTGAACCAGGCAGATGCCAATAGGATTGAAACAAGATTGAAGACAGCATTTTCAGAGAGTGCTTTTGGGGCTTATAGCAAGCTCAGAAGAGTAACCTGGACCGGAGAATCGTGGACGTATATGCGGCAGATATAAGGCGACTAGCGGGATTGGTCGGATACACAGGACAAAATCTTGAAAAGACAGTTAAAATGGCTCTCGTGTGTGGTTTTCCGCATCTCAATGGAACTACAACGAATGACTGACATTGAAACCATGGAGGTAGAGGAGATCTTGAGGCATGCCAAGGTGATGGCGAAACGTCCTAGTGAACTGGGGGCAATTGCAACCTCTACCGCAAACAAGTCTGGTGAAGAAGAGCAGATAGTGAAGAGTTGTTAGAAAATGCTTTAGATGTCAGGGGTCCCACATGATGAGAGACTGTAGTGAACTAAGGTTGGGTGTTATCTGTTTCCGGTGTGGCCAGGTTGGGCACATTAGTAGGAATTGCTCTTCACTACAGGGAAACGAGTAAAGGGGTGCTATTGTGCCAGTAGTCGCCCCTTTACTTCTGAAAAGGCATGTGAGAGTTTACTGCCACAGATAGTGGTTACTGTCAATGGAAAAAAGGGCAGGAGCCCTTGTTGATACGAGCTGTACAACTACACTTATTACGACAATTTCTTATATAAGATTATTTATTGTTTTTCTTTTTAGCACAGAAGTAATATACTACATATTAAGTAATATTAAGTAATATATGACATTATTAAGTAATATACTACATTATTAAGTAATATTAAGTAATATACTACATTATTAAGTAATATTAAGTAATATACTACATTATTAAGTAATATACTATATTATTAAGTAATATTAAGTAATATACTACATTATTAAGTGATATTAAGTAATATACTACATTATTAAGTAATATACTACAATATTAAGTAATATTAAGTAATATACTACATATTAATGATATACTACATTATTAAGTAATATACTATATTATTAAGTAATATTAAGTAATATACTACATTATTAAGTGATATTAAGTAATATACTACATTATTAAGTAATATACTACAATATTAAGTAATATTAAGTAATATACTACATTATTAAGTGATATTAAGTAATATACTACAATATTAAGTAATATTAAGTAATATACTACAATATTAAGTAATATTAAGTAATATACTACATTATTAAGTAATATTAAGTAATATACTACATTATTAAGTAATATTAAGTAATATACTACATTATTAAGTAATATTAAGTAATATACTACATTATTAAGTGATATTAATATACTACATTATTAAGTAATATACTACAATATTAAGTAATATTAAGTAATATACTACATTATTAAGTGATATTAAGTAATATACTACATTATTAAGTAATATTAAGTAATATACTACATTATTAAGTAATATTAAGTAATATACTACATTATTAAGTAATATTAAGTAATATACTACAATATTAAGTAATATATTATATTATTAAGTAATATTAAGTAATATACTACATTATTAAGTGATATTAAGTAATATATTACATTATTAAGTAATATTAAGTAATATACTACATTGTGGTTTAGTTGCCAGTTGAGTTACCCCCCCTTTGCAGATTGGCTGTTTGGAGTTTCTAACAGCTAGATGGCTCTGGTAGGGAGTCAATTTGCATAGGGGTGGACTGAACAATATAAAAACTGTGCTCTTTTGATTGAAGAGTGATTGTTGCTCAGTGTCAAAGTGAAGTGGAGAGAGAAAGAGGTGCAGTTAGCAGTTTGTGGAGAATACATAAATTTTATTTTTCAAGAACTTTCCTCTTACGGATAGACCAGATACATTATTAAGTATTATTAAGTAATATACTACATATTAAGTAATATACTACATTATTAAGTTTTGTTGATTTAAAACTTTCATCGTTTTTATCATAAAATTACGTTTTTCATGAAAATAATTCAGTTATCAGATTTTTGCTTCCATCTTTGATGTTTATATAAAAACTGTATAATAAACTAAAATTGCTCCAAAAACAAAACAGATAAGAATCTTTGTAACACTCTCATGCTTGAGGAAATGAAATGACACTAGTCTAAATATTTATCAGCTGAAAACAATATCAGAACAATTATTTCACTTAGAAACTGTCACAATTTCTTCCGGCAAGTTCCATACGGTTGTTATTTTTAAAAATGACTTTCCACCTGTCTTGTATTTGTCTTGCCTTGAAATCTACCAAAAAAATCAAGATTTAATCGTATCTTGTTCAGTTTGGATATTCGGTTTTCTCTGTTGCGATTTTTGAGGAAAAAAAAGAAATAAAGAATTACAGAAAGAAATGAAACAAGAACTGATCCATTCTTAAGGTGCGGCCATTCAATCCGTGCATGTTTAACGATGAAAATTCTATTTCAAAATTAAGCATGACAGACCAACATGAATTAAATTTCACATATAAGTATCACAGACCAACGAAATTCTAATGTCAAACCTAAGCATGACAGACCAACGAAAATTATAATTCAAACACCAGCATGACAAACCAATGAAAATTAAAGCATCACAGACCAACGAAAATTCTATTTCAAACACAAGCATGACAGACCAATTAAAATTCTATTTCAAACATAAACGTGAGAGACCAACGAAAATTCTATTTCAAACATAAACGTGAGAGACCAACAAAAATTCTATTTCAAATATAAGCATGACAGAATGTTGAAAATGCTATTTCAAATTTAAACGTGACAGACCAACAAAAATCATACATCAAACGGACCAAAAAATTGCTATTTCTAGCTTCAGCTTGACAGACCAACAAAAATTCTATTAGGGCATGCAGATACGTGAGCACACCTAAAATGAGATGTGTTTATTTAATCTGCGCATTTTAGGGGTGAAAATGCTGATTCAAACTGCAGCATGACAGACCGACTGATTGAAAGATCGACAGACAGAGCTTCTGATAGAGATACGAGGATGCATCTAAAAACCACACGGAGACGTGCAAGTTATCAGTTTACAGTGAAATGATAATGCCAACAAACGAAATCATCAAAGACAAAAAGAAGAGAGGAATATTCCTACAGGTGCTGCAAGAAACCATTCTTTATTGCAAAAAATAAAAAAGATCTTTATTTGAGATTCTCCGCAGCCATTCTTGGTAAATGGAGGCGGGTTCCTAAGTAGTTTTTAACCATAGGAAACAGTAAACACTCTAATCTATTCCAAATTGTTAAAATTCTTCTGTTTCTTATTTTTATTTATTTCCCAAAATCCATGATATGGGTGTATTTAAAGATTGAGGATGGTACAATCATTGCAGCTAAGAAAATGGAATCTGAAAATGGAGTTTAAACTAAGATATCTTTCAAGAAGGTATGGGCACACTCACCATTGTGCTGTAATTTTAAATCTTTTTCCTTTCAATAATAATAACGAGTGGTCCCCGTGAAAATTCCACGGTTGCTTTGTTCATGAAATGTAACAAGTTCATATGATAGTATAATTTTATAGTAAAAATTACAATTA